>OZ010600.1:50340656-50468156 GCA_963932145.1 Acanthosepion lycidas | reverse complement strand
GTGTGCATATATGTTTACATATATATATAACACATACGCGTATACATATATATATATGTATGTATATGTACATTATATATAGATAGTGATTTTCCAAGCGTAGCTTAGATGTGGCACAGTTGTAATTATTCTAGCGAGAGAAGCTTGCTAACCATTACACCGCCTCTCTCTCTCTATATGTGTGTGTGTATGTGTGTGTGTGTGTGTATAAATGCATCTATATGTTAATACAAAAGTTTAATATGTGTGTAGATGCAATGTATATACGTAGTAGGCGACGGAGAAATGGTTCAACACACCCACATCAAAAATATCACAATTTATTTTTGAATCTCCTCCTGATTCAGCCGAGAAACATACACACGCACGCCCCCTCCTCCACATGTCTATGTATCTGTGTGTGGTTGTGTGTATAGCAATAAATTCATTGGTTGACGGTGCAAATAGCATTTATTTTACGCAACAAATATTAATCTTACAACATAATCTTCTTCCTTGTCAATGCACTTAATTCTCTGGTGAAAATTATTCGCAAATATCGAATATTACATCGAGAACATTTCATATTAACATTCATGTAATAAAAATGTGTAAGATTACGAACATATTGATCCCCCCATATATATAACTGTTATATACGCATATAATTGTTATACACACACACACACACACACACACACACACACACATATATATATATATATATATATATATATATATATATAACTGTTTTGAGAATAGTTAAATTATTAATTTGAAAAGAAGTCATGAACGCCAGGCACAAAAGAATTGAAGTAAAATATTCAACAAGCTTATTCAGCAAAGATAACAAGAAAAATTGTTGGTTATTATAAATTTTTAATACTAGAATATTTGGAACATTTAGCAGAGAATCAATCGCAACAATCAAGAGTAATTATATAGAATGGATGCAATATTTCATTTTTAGTTCTTTGACTCTTGTGGAAAATTTGAAGCCATAAATAGCACATCTGCGTCAAAATACGACGAAAGTGATCTGATTTTTTTCTGATTTTGCTAGAAATTAATTTTCAATATCTCTTTTTATGGTGGTGACGAGAGGTTATTTTAAGTTTGGGATGATGATTGACGTTAGTAGTGTTTTTTTTTGTTCTGTTTGGTTATCATAATACTTTTTTTTTTTTTTTTTTTTTTTAAATATTTTCTACTCTCTTAGGAACGAGTTCATGGTAGCAGACAATAACCTAAAGACACATATACATACCCACAAGCAAAACCTGTCCTCGTATCAAAACGAAATTTATTTAACCAAGTATAACAAGATTGTTCTTAAATAACTCCACTGGAATAACAAAACAAGTTCTTCAATATATTTGTGAAAAAGGAAAAGAGTATTTTATTTACACATGAAAAAGTCTCTGCTCCGAAAAAAAAAAAAAACAAAAACATTCCAACGCCTCCCTCCCCTAAATAAAGTCTTCTGTATAAGCAGCATTAATGCTTTGACCAATATTTTGCCAGTATAAAAAGGTAGTTTTTCTTCTGTTTGGCTATCGTTTTTTTTTATTTTTAATATTATATACTCTCTTCGAAACGAGTTCATGATAGCTAACAATAAGCTAAACTTATACACACGATTTGGTTTGTTTTACGGCATATCAACCTCAACTGGTTGTCGGCAAAATTTTTATTTCTGGAAATATTTTTTCTTCAAAAATGTACAGCTGGTAATACCTTTTTTTTTTTTTTCCTCCAAAAACGAATTGCTGGTAATGAACTTTTTACAAAGTATTTCTAGCATTAAAACCTATTTTTACACTTAAATAGTGTTTTGACCCCAGTTTGGGGGTTAACTATTTACCCATAGCTGGGACCCCAACAGGTACTACCACCCCAGACCAGGGTGAACCTGGGAACACCAGCAATTAAGAGGTGGTTCCACGCTCCTCAAAACCTCCTGATCAGAGGTCTTGCTGTTGGACGTAATTTATTGTCTTACCCAGGACCCGGATGTAGTTTATCGTCATATACAGGACGTATACACACGGACATACTCATATACCCAATTAAAAATGTTCATTACCAGAACTAAATTCACGAAACTAAGAATAAAAGAGGCAGTATAGTTGCAGTAATCTCAACAAATAACTTCACTCAAAATACTAAAAAATGTGTTCAATATATTGAAAAAAAATTATATTAGTCACACATGAAATATTTTAATGCTCAAGCAGAACAAATGATGAAGTTTAATGATAATGGTAATATCAGTATCCTTGTATGAAACACTGGTTCTCGTAGGATCAACAAAGTTAAGCAACGTCGGGCCTGGTCACTACCGCTTGGGAATACTGGATGCTGTAAGATTGGGTGTACGGTGGGTGTAATGGATAATGGCACGGAATTGGAGTTCGGAGTTCCAATTTCAGTTCAGTTCATCATATTTACTTACGCACAAATAGTTCTGGGAAAGTTAAGAATTCACCTATTCTTCTCCAGCTATGGGTTAATGAGTAGGAATTGTGTCATTATTATTTCCAAAATTCATTATTACCTCAAAAAAAATTCTGATAATCTAAAAATCGTTTCTGGCTTTAAATAACCTTCAAAATGTTGATAAGACGTAAAAAACAAAAACAAAAAAAAAAAAAAAACTCAATCAATAGGGAAATGTTCGGCATTCTTTGACTGACCAACCAGTGTTACCCGAGTTATTTTTTTTTTCACTGCTTGGTCATCGGGATGGGATCAAGGTTTAGTATTTGTTCTTCTAATGGCAATGTTAATATTAACTGTTTCCTTATAAATAAAAATTTGGTATTTATTTGCTCGTGAAGCCAGTGTTACTGTCAGCTGAAATTTATGAAATATTTTTCTTAAAACAGATTTTCTGCAAAATAGGTTTCTCAAGTCCACTAGCTGTTATTGCTCTTTGTATCGAGGCTTCCTTCTAAAACTTTACTTTGAAATATTATAGGACATCAGCATCTTCATTATGCTCTTATTTTCTCTTCGATTTAAATGTGATCTCCATTCTAGTTGTATTTGTTGTTGAAAGTCCAACTGGTGTGGTTTCTGTTATTTAGTACAGTTCTACGATTCTGTAGCTCCAGTCCATGAAGTTCGAAAAAGAATGGTCCTTGCTAAAACCTACAGGTTTCATTCGTTTTGAATCATTGATATGAGAAAGCTGTTGTTGACATTTTATATATTTCTGTACGGGTTTGGTGCAATGTGCAATGTCATAATATCCATATGAAGGTTTCGATCTGATGAGGCTATTTAAGAACATGAATTTTCCTTTGAGAGAATCTCTTGAGATACAACGGTTATTGTTTTCTCCGTTAGTGCTACTACATGAAAAGGCTGTTTTAGAAATCCAACCCAAGAACAGCCAACATTTAGTAGACAATGGGGGGAAAAAGGCGTGATCATGTTGAGGCTATGGATCTTGAGAGATTATCCCTGCGCCTTGCTGATATTCTCATGCCCTTTCACGGAACTAAGAATAAAAGAGGCAGTATAGTTCCAGTAATCTCAACAACTAACTTCACATAAAATACTAAAAAATGTGTTCTTCAATATATTGAAAAAAAAATTATATTATTCACATATGAAATATTTTAACGCTCAAGCAGAAAAAATGAAGTTTAATGATAATTAATTTTTTACAAAAAAACAAAAAAAACAAAAAACAAAAACAAACAAACACCAGAACAGGGTTTCTAGATTCTGGATACACAGCTTTAGTGCTTCTCTTTCTTAAATGATAACCAAACAATCGCTGTCGAAATGTACTGCCAACAGTTTAGCCATTTAAAACAGTTTTGGAAACAAAATTATATATTTACCAAATAGAAAACGGATCATCGTTCATCATAACAACACATGGTCCCCTACGGTTAAAAATCTGGAAGAACCTAGGTGTAGAAAAAATGATTCAAAGACCATATTCCTGGTGATCACTTTTTTTCCAATTAACATACGTATCAAAGTTTGTGTTGTGGGTTCCAGGTTGAAATCCGGTAGCAATAAATAACAAACGCCAGGAATGAATATATGAAAATAATGTATTAACGTAATAATACAAACTGGTAAAGCAGGTTAGTAGTTCCAGGAATACGGGTTAGTAGCAAAATATTTATAGAGTCTTTGGTATTTAAGTATCGCTGTATGACTTCTTACTGAGTCTACGTTCCCGCTCACTGTGACTCCTACAACACTGTTACCTCACTCGCACTCTTCCGGTTACCTACAACCTTTTACTCTGTCACTCTCGACAGTCTTTTTGCTCTTTCTTCGGGTATTCACTGGCAGTAATATAAGTATACACTGGGTGAGTCCATTTGTATAAAAAGGGGTGGACCCCTCAACAATTTGTAAAACCAAATGCATGGTCTTCGACTAACTTCAAGAGAAGTCGGTAAAAATGAGTTTGTCACTTATTTTAAGTTAAAATTTATAGACTTTTATAAACGAAACATTAAGAAAGCTTGTTAATAAATTAGATAAAAATAGTTAAGATACTGATGATTAAATATTAACCACTAGTTTGTTTTGACAGAAAAAACGGCGAAAAACTTTTGCAACATCCATATATATATATATATATATATATATATATATATATATATATTTATACGAAACTTAGTTAGAGACAACGAAGGCTCTAGCCATAAATAAACTCCAACCCCAGACAACTTCCCCCATAATGAGACACCTCAGTATTTATATAAAGATGTGCGTTGTTTTCCATTACCGTATTTTTTTCATTAATCCTTTAAACGCAAAACGGTTGACAATGCGCTGAACATTCATTAGAACGTGAAAAAATTATCCATTACGTAATTTTTCTCTCTACGTTATAATGTCATAGTCACGCGCGCATTAAAGCCTGAAAAAACTGTTCCTTTACAGGCATTTCAGGACATTACTGCTGTAGTCAGAGTTGATTCTGTTCAGTTCGGACTTTCATTTTTTAATATATTTTCATGTTCAGCACAATGTCAACCGTTTTGCATTTAAAAGCATAATGAACGAATTCCGGTAATAGATAACAACGCAGATCTTTATATAAATACTTATATTAATGAACAACATATGTAGCACTTTCACCCCTGAAGATGATCTTGGGAGAAGATCGAAAGTACTTGGAAAATTAAATTTAAACAGCTATAGCACATTTCTCTCATCCTTTAACATCAATATACGGAAGGTTATTCGTGAGTATGAACGGATTTTATAAAAAATTAGCAGACACATTGGCTGTAATTTATACAATCATATATATATATATATATATATATATATATATATATAGAGAGAGAGAGAGAGAGACAGATAGATAGATAGATAGAGAGAGAGAGAGAAAGAGAGAGAGACTTAGAAATCAACACTGCATGGTGACTGTCATTGTCTGATTATTCCTTGAGGTAAGAAACGGATAGTCATCATGCAGCGTTGATTTCATTATATCAACAAAAAGCTTTATCTGCGATATCAAGCACATTCTTCATATATATGACGAATTAAAATAAAACTATGTACATATATATATATATATTTTTTTTCCCAACGTAGTGGAGTTTTCTTTATCAAAAACTTATTTAAATCACTTTAAACTTTATTTTAGTGGATACTAATATTTGAGCAGACGCTCCATTTATTTATTAAACAGTATAGTTATTTATTTTTGTCTACGGAGAGCGTACGTTTTCCTTTACTAAGATTTCTCCAATATTCAGGCCGGTAGAGGAAAATAAATAAATATACTGTTTCATAAATACGCAGAGCGTCTACTCAAATATGAGTATCCACTAAAAATCACGTCTAAAACATATATTTGTATATCAGTGGTGTGTTTTCCTAAGGAACAAGCTACGCATCACATGACCTATAAAAGTTCTTCCCTACAATAATAGGAGGCACGGTACAATAACGGATGGCGGCTTGGATTGAGGAATCGGAGAGCCGAGTTCGAATTCCAGTCGAATCCATTATATTCATACCTTTCCCATTATCTTGCGAAAGGCATGAATCCTTTTCTTCTCCTTGCAGCTATGGGTAAATAGCAGGAGGACTCGGTTTAGACTTCTCCTTGGATGACAACTGGTCGAGGAGAAGGAGAATTCTGAATTAAAAACCTGCAGAGGGTCGTTTGGTGGGTGGGGACCTTGTGGCACGTAGTACACCAGATCTCTGTATTCAGCCCTGTGTGGATAGTTCTGAATAAAAACCTTCTCCATTATAATCAAATCTCGTGCTGGTGTCAGGCTGTCGGTTGCTAGGATATATATATATATATATATAAGTGCGTGTGCGTGATAAAATATATTTTTAATGTATGCTATATTCATTATTAAAGTGCTCAATAGAGCGTATGTAAATATAAAAGTGGACATTGAAGTCAACATCTAGAGGCAATAGTATGTTTCGTGTTAAACGCAATCGACATGGCCTAACAGTTGCGTTTAGCATGTCGCCTCTGGCTGCTGACTTCAATGTCCACTTATATACGTATATATATATATATATATATATATATATATATATATATATATATATTATAATTATTTACTTTTTTAAAAATTTGATTCCATCGCTACACAGAAATTTCTCTATATATTTATATATAAAGAAATATATACACATTCTCTCTCTCTCTCTCTCTCTCTCTCTCTATATATATATATATATATATATATATATATATATATATATATATAACAAAAAGGCTTAAACCCTTTTTATTATATCCTTACTATGTCCTGGACATTGAGTTCTACCTGGAGTCTATCCTCTCGGAATTTTTTATTCAAAAAATATACGTGTGTATATGCACCTGTGGATTTTGCATATATATGTATATTTACCACTAATATTATATATATATATATATATATATATATATATATATATATATATATATGTTAGGGAAACTCAAGGAATATATAACTATTGTAATGAGAACCTGAAACTTGTAAGCAGATATTTGCCTTTGAAAACCTGCAACCCTGATACGCAAAATTCAAAACATACTATAATAAATTATACATCAATCCCAAAGGAAATATAGAAAAAAAATCTGGGGTAGGACTAAAATCGGCAGTTTAGTGCTGGAATTTCTTGACCAAATTTTGGCTCGCCTTCAAATACCTTCAATTTTAATAAATTTTCATATTTTGATAGGTGCTACCTGAATGAGGAAATGTGTTAAAAGTGAAAAACAGAGCTTTGCTTGGCTGGGAAGCTCTCTGTAGCCGAGTGGTTACGGCACGCCAGATCAAACATTGGCATCTGACAAAAAGAGGAGACGAATATTTTCTTTTATTTCTTGAGCGCACAATGTTCAGAATAAAAATATCCGCTATAATAAGCGTTATTAATAGTGGATATTTTTAGGTAGGTTATGGAAAGTTTGGTAATCCGTATGGATAATCCAAAGGAGGAAGCAATCCAGAGAGCTCAATATCAAACCAGAGGGAATATTAATTTAATTAAAATTAAAAGACAGACTACCTTAAATGTCCATTGATTATATTTTATTTCCCCAGGAAATAAAATATAATTAATGGACCCTTAATGTTGTCTGTTTTTTAATTTTAATTAAATTAATTATATATATATATATATATATATATATATATATATATATATATATATATATATATATATATATGAGTATGTATGTGTGTGTGTGTGTGCGTGTACGTGTGTGTCTCTGTGTGTCTCTATGTGTCTGTGTGTGTATTCATGTAATAGGAAAGAACAGTTAGATTAATGATTCAAAGTTCTTTAGTATTTGTGGTTTTATTTTCAAAAATACAGTGCTCGATACAGAAGCAGAGCTTAAATTATAATTATCTTTTTAAAAATATGATTCCATCGTGACACAGAAATTACTGTTTCGAAATTTGATTCATGTCCTAAAGTTTAATTTCCATATTACACTTAAAATTTTGAGTGCAGTTTCATTCTCAAGCAAATGTTTTAGAATAACTCACTGATATATATATATATATATATATATATATATATATATATATATTGAACAATAAAAAAATTTTTTTTAAATCTTCAGACACACTGGGTTGTAGATTAACATTCTTTCGTTTTTATTATTATTATTTCATTTAGATTCCTTGATTAGGTTCGGCCAAAATGGCCATCATCAGGAGAAGAAATAGTTCTGCTTGCTGGTAGCAGTAAACTATAGAAATGAATGTCTTGATGGAGAAAATGAACTTTTGTCTGTAGTTTTCATCTGTTTTTTTTTATTTTTTTATCTTTTTAACATGAATCTTTTAACATTCCTTGTGTTTGTCATATATATATATATATATATATATATATATATATATATATATATATATATATATAAAATATTTTTAGCGTGAAAAATCAACTTTGACACTATATAAAAGGATATAATGTATCATTAAATTTTGGAGGCATTTATTGACTGTCTACATAGAATTCAATATCGCTGACTGTTCTAACATGATTAATATAGATTTTGATCAAGCGATGTTTATATTGACTTCTCTCGGGTTATTATGCAAATGAAAGAGATATAATCAAATTCATAATCGTGTGAGTGCGTCACAGTGACAGAAGCAATTCTTTGTGAAAGAGTTCGGGTCAGACTAAAGCAACAAGTACGCGCATGCGTGCCTCTACCTGCTAGAGAGGGGCATTTGAAATATGACTTTTGAAATATGAGTCATCGTTTCGAGCCAGATAATCGATGAGTTCATGTGGCGCCCATTGGCACTAAGCAGCCGTTGGTGTTGTCGTCGAGAGACAGGGAATTAGGCTGGTAGGGATGGGAGATAACTGTAATTGGAATCAGGTCAGTCTCAAAAGACAGGCGTAACCCTACTCAACTCCTGACATTCGCTGCTCGCTAACCTTCAACTTCTTTACTTCGTTCAGAAGGCCTTCATTTTTCTTTATTTTCAGGACTTTTTTTTTGTCTTTGGGTCACAGTAGCAGACAGGAGACGAATAATCGAGTGGACCATTCTGAGCGATCGTGCGTGTGTGTGAGTGAATGAAACACAATATTTCACGCTAGATAACTTATTTATTGTTGTTGTTTTTTTATCAATTCACCCCAAGCAAGGCGATAATTCCGCTAAGATGTAAAGGTCTACTGGGATTTACAGAATGAAAAAATCCTTAAAAGGAACCAGAAACCAAATACTAAACAGGAAACGACGGATGGACCCCTACTCCTTTTCAAAAAGATAGGAGAGGTGTATGAACCAGACGACAGGCGAACCTACCTGCTCCTATTGAGGAAAAACAATAAATAGTAAATAAAATTTCAAATTACCGCTTACAACTTTCCCCTTAATTTTAAAGCTCAAAAAATTAACGAATAGTAAGAAAAATACTTCAAATGGTTCAACCACAAACCTATGAAATTTAAATGTAAAAAACCTATGAAATTAAAATTTTAAAATATAAATAGATAAATAACTGGGTGCCGAACATGTATTACTTTTAGCACATAATTTGCATATTTTACGCAGTGAAATCCACTGGAAACTTCAGAAGGTCATTTTGAAAACTACTTAATATTGAAATGATTTTTGAAATTAAAATCCAGGTTTTTGAATTCTTATTTAAAGCTGAAAGTCTTTCAGATCATCTTTATAGTAGTACCGATTTTAACAGCTTAAATTTAAAAAAAAAACAAACACAAAAACAAAACAATTATGTTCTTATATATTATGTTGTTACATAGATTCCTTCATTTTTTAGAATTTATTTTTATTAATAGTTTTGATAAATGATATAACAATGTATACCCCTTCATTGTTTACGACCTCCTACCATCGATCTACTAACTGTTCAATGCCTCGACGATAGAAACCAATAGGTTTTGACTCAAAAAGTTCATCCATCCACGTTTTAAGCTCTACATCGTTGTTGAACGAAACATTCCTCAAATTGTTAGAAAGTCACCGAAAAGGGTGATAGTCTGAAGGGGCTGTATCAGGAAAATATGGTGGGTGTGGCAGAACTTCACAACCAAGCTCTTTAAGAAATATATATATATATATATATATATATATATATATATATATATATATATAAAAGTGAACACAGAAGTCAACACTTAGAGGCGACAGTCTGTTTCATGCTATATGCAATCGTCAGGCCAGGTGTGCATTGTGGGTGGTCTATTATGGCGGTTATTTTACGGGAAGTCGTTTATTTATTTATTTGGGTTAAATTATTTTGCTTGTTTTTATTTATTTTTATTTTTTGTTTCTTATTTTATTTATTTATTTATTTTTATTTTTTAATCGGTGTTTTTATTAACGTAGTAAAAATTTGTTTATATCACTTATTTAATAGTTTTGTTTTGAGAATTTAATTAAAGCTATTTATTAATAAATAGCTTTAATTAAATTCTCACCACTTTAATTAAATTGCATCACTGACCCGTATATATATAAATAGCCGAGAAAAATAACAGCACACGTGGCCTGACGATTGCATATAGCATGAAACAGACTGTCGCCTCTAAGTGTTGACTTCTATGTTCACTTTTATATTTACACACGCTCTATCTCTGATATTGAGCACTTTATCCCATAAATATAGAACACCTTAAGACTATATTTCTTCCTATATATATATATATATATATATATATATATATATATGTATTATTTGATCTTGTTATGCTGAATTATCACACTGTATCGCCGGTCAGGTCTTTCCAACTGAATTGCCTCTTTGGGGTTGTTCATTTGTTCAACATACAGTCTAGTATTTACCGTTTGTTTGTTTTGAAGCAGTTCATCTCCGTACACAGTGCAAATGTCTCGAGCAGCTTTGGTAGCTTTCTAACCTTGATTAAAAGCAAGGAGAATATGTGGAATGTGTTCATTCTTGTCATGGCATTCAGTCTCAAAGGAGTGTCTAATAAGATTTCAATGACGTTAGACAAATGTTTCACAAGTTGACCAGAGTTATTAAGAAGCAGAAAATACCATGAAAGATTATTCTTCGAGATCATTCGCAGAACATCAGAACGAATAGATGTAACAAACAAATAATAAGCAAAAATAAATAATACGTATATCCTACTGCTATCAAGCATTGCTCTTCAAGTAAAATTGAATTGAGTTCTATGAGCTGCTGGCGTTTTTCGTATAGAGAAAGACGTTAAAATTCTCCTGCTTCGCTGCCGTGCGATGATGGCCTAGAAGTAAGAGATCTGACTGATGTCAAATCAGTCATCTTTTGACCCCTGCTTGAAGCAATCGGATGTCTAGCCACACTGCGCAGCTGTGATACAACAGTCTATCTGTGGATGACTATATATATATATATATATATATATATATATATATATATATAGTTGTAGAGTGGATAAATGAAAATATAAGAAGGCGTGAGCTGGTGTGCATACGCAGGGAAGCAAATAAATTATCGTTAAATTTATGCATGAGGTGTAAACGTAATAGTGCTCAATGCGGTTATACAGAGCAAAGATATATATTAATTAGTACATATACGCGTACCTACGTTTTTGGCGTGTCTGACGAGCTGGGAACACCGCCCACCGAAACTATAGTCGCACGCGAATAACGTAGGAATGCGTATATGTACACACACACACACACACACACACACACACACACACACACATATATATATATATATATATATATATATATATATATATATATATATATATATATACTGCCCGAACTACCTACGCCTTGCTGCGTGTCACAAATATTTTTTGTAAGAAAATGACGATTGACTTTAAATCATTGTAATTATTTATAGAGAAAAACATAATGCATTTCAATATTACTCAATTATCTTGCCAATGTGACCGCCATCTTCTGTCTTATTCCTTCTATATTTTGGATAGGAGTCATTTCCTTGTTCAAATTAAAATTTAATTTAAATCAAAGGGAAAATATTTCAGTGGGGGATTTGTGCTAAAACAGCTTTATCTGACTCCTTTGATATGTATTTGATGCAATACTTCATTGCACGAATTGATTAGCAGATTTTAACATTGAATTGTCGCAGCAAATATGTATTGTAAGGCACTACCGACTGATTGGTGATTTCTTTGCTCAACTTGATGTCGATATTGTCTCATTTTGATCTTGCCGATGTGACCTGCATCTTCTGGCTTTCTCCGTCTATAATTTGGAAGGGAGTCATTCCCTTGTTCAAATTTAAATTAAATTTAAATCAAAAGGAAAAGAATTTTCGGGTTAGGGGGTCCCCCGGAGACCCTCTTTGATCAAAATGAGATATACTTATCCAAGTACCTTGAGTGATGTAGCTTCAGAATACATATAGTTATGGGTGTCAATCTCCAAAATCCTAGAGGGAGTTAGATAACAGACAGACAGACAGACAGACAGAGGTTACAACGTTTTTGGTTGTAATCTGGATTTTTAAAAAAATATATTATGCTTTATTTTCCATAATTTTATAAAGCATATATTTTTTTTAAATTCCACATTACAACCAAAAACGTTTGCGGTTTCTCTCTTCTTTTTATTATCAGGTTGGTGCAAAAATAATGACGTAATAATGTCGTTTTCTGTCGTTAAAAATACGTCAAAAAACGACATTATTACCTCATTATTTTTGCACCAATCTAATATATATATATATATATATATATATATATATATAGGTAACTATACTCGTCTCGAAAAACCTTCGAATTTTTCATTTGCCAACAATCAAATGAATCTCGAAGGAAAAAAAGGTTTTAAAAAAAGAAAGAGCCAGGAACATGAAAGTCTGTCGAAAAAAATCGCACAGATACAGGTTTAAAAACCAAAGAAAAAAACCCGACACGAGTAAACAACTAACTAAAAAGAGCTCAATACAACCGTAGAGCAGACCTAGTCAAACCTAGTGAGCCAGAGAAACCTACCCAGGTTTCACCTAAGCGTATCGTCAGGAAATATATATATATATATATATTATAAAATGACATATTCATTTTTATATACCAGAACAATGTTAAGAAATTTAATGACAAAGCGGAATGTTTTTTTTCATGTGACGCATTTCTTCCTATAGGAATTTATTGAACTAAAGAGATGGTTACGTTGATGTAACTACATATGCGTACAAAAAGCAGGGGAGTGCGATGAAATTTTAACTTTTAAATTTATTTTTTTTTTTGCGTGATATATTTTTGGGCATATAGTCTAGGAAATTTGGTTTCCTCATCAGCTTTCGCTTGATGACCGAAGACAAAGTCCCACCGTTTGTCGCAGTCTTTTAACGTCAACTTTTCAATTTTATATCTCACTGATATAGGTAATCGCTTTTACATGTTAGCAGAAAAGAAAACGGCATTTGTTATTACAAAATGAGAACTGAATGCAAACATTAATTTTGTACCTGATTTTTGTGGAGTTACCCCCACTTACTTTCCTCAAAAACGTCGCTAGGCGACGCTCGAAAGCCTATAAATAGGTAGTGACATTCTCTGTCATCCTCTCTTTTCTATTAGTTAATTTACACGGTAAGATGTAGGTCGAATGTAGAGAATGTATCTCCCACCGGGGAACGCTCATACGCACAAACGGCAGAATCTTTCTCTTCAATTTCTCCAATGTAACAACATTCACTAGAATTTCTACACACTTTTTATACATAAAACAATTCAGTAGTTTAAATGTTTTCTTTCATATTCATTGTTTTGCAACAATTTCCTATTGCCTATGTATGCCTTTGTTTTGTTAATACATACTTATCTTTTGTTTATATATATATATATATATATATATATATTAAGTTGGTGCAAAAATAATGTCATTTTTTGACGTTCAACTTCAAAAGATCCTAACTCCTTTCATAATAGACTTTATTAATCGAAATAAGAACCATTAGAATCGACACATTTTTGCCAACGAGAAACAAGTTAATTTATCCCATTAGCATAGAAATCCGGAGTTCTGGAAGCGATGAAGTCATTGAGGGCCGATTCGGCATCATCTCGGTTTTTGAAGCATTTTTCGCGCAGGAAGTTGTCGAGATGCTTGAAAAAGTGATAATCGGTGGGCGAGAGGTCCGGTGAATATGGCGGATGAGGCAGAGTCTCGTAGCCCAATTCGTTCAGCTTCTGCAGGGTCAGTTGAGCAACATGCGGGCGAGCGTTGTCATGGAGGAGAATTGGTCTCTTCATATTGACCAATCTCGGGCACATACATTGGATCTTCTGGTGCATTTCGTCAATTTGTCGACAGTACTTCTCCGCCGTAATCGTTTCGCCCGGATTCAAGAAGCTGTGATGGATGAAACCGGCCGCAGACCACCAAACAGTCACCATAACCTTTTTTTGGTGCAATTTCGTCTTCGGGAAGTGTTGTGGAGCTTCTCCGGCATCCAACCACTGTGCCGAACGTCGCCGGTTGTCATGGAGGATCCACTTCTCATCACACGTCACAATCCGCTCGAGAAATGGGTCGTTTTTGTTGCGCAGAAGGAGCGTAGAAGACACCTCAAAACAACGAGTTTTTTGATTATCGTTCAATTCATGCGGCACCCATTTATCCAACTTTTTTGACGTCCCTATTCCCTTTAAATGGCGAACGACTGTTGAGTGGTCGACCTCGAGTTCAACAGCAACTTCTTGTGTGGTTTTGCGAGGATCGGCTTCAATTAAGGCTTTCAAACGTTCGTTATCAACTGCAGTCAGCCGGCCGCGACCGTCTTCATCTTCGAGGCTCTCGTCACCATTGCGAAATTTCTTGAACTACCGTTGTGCCACACGTTCGTTAGTGGTTCCTGGGCCAAACGCATCATTGATATCACGAGCTGTCTCGGCAGCTTTTCGGCCTAGTTTGATCTGGAACAAGAAAATCGTGCGGATTTGAATTTTGTCCATGCTGTCGAAAAGCCTGCAAAAATATGAATGAAGCGATTGAGAGCGGTAACAAATAACACGATTCGATAGAGCGAAAAACGCGCTTCAAAATGATATATAACATGGCTATATATATCAATGAATTAATCCAGAAATCATATATAAAAGTAACATATGTGAGAAAACGACATTATTTTGGCACCAACCTTTTATATATATATATATATATATATATATATATATATATATATATATATATATATATATATGTACGTATACAAACGATATATATGGCGGACTCTCCCGTCGTATTCGACATATGGGGGTAAGCAACTCATTTCCTAGGAACCGACAGCTATACATCCAAATGCATATCCAAATGTAAACAAATGACGTCATACATTATGAAATGGACAAAGTCCGACAATTATTTTTTAAAGACATTTTTATGTTTTTACGTTCTTTTTATAGATACAAATATTTAAGTAAATGCCCTGTTTATAATAAACAGTATTAAACAACATTTACTGGCCTGAATGTCCGAGAAATTTTTCATAGAAAATATGCGTCCTCCAACAGGAATCGAACCTGTATTCGCTTACTTTTTTTCCGGAATTTGAATTATGACACTTTGTGTTCTCCACATATTTTGACTGTTCTTTCAACCACGTGATGAACATTTTTATGAACATTCTCAAATTTAAAAGCCTTGATAAACCCATGGCATCCTCGCTTTTGTATATAAACACGTGCAACAAAATAAACCCTACATTGCTTTGATAATGTCCCACAGAAGACGAAACGCCTCGGCTAAGTATAGTTTTTCCTCTTGTCTCTTTTTATTAATTATGTCCCTTTACAGGTACATTCTATCTGAAAATATTTACACAGACACACAGACACACATATATGTATCTGTGCGTGTGTGTGTGCGCAAGTAAACTTGAATGAGAATCCGTGGAATGGTAAATATATCAGACAATTCAGAAAAATCCTACTTTGACATGTTCCACCGATGGACCGGTGTCATCAAATACAAACTTTTATTTTTTTAAAAAAAAACAAGATCTTCGAGAACTTATGCTTCATTTTCGATCCACGCTGTCTGCTCGCTACCATAGAGCGACGGCATGAGTAAGTTGATATAAAACCAAATAAAAATTAAGATGCAAGTCAAAAATGATTATTATTATTATTATTATTATTATTATTATTATTATTAATAATAATAATAATAATAATAATAATAATAATAATAATAATAATAATAACAATATTGGCAAATGCTTCATCTAATAACAATTCTAACAAAAAAGGGCCGTGATTATGTGTCATTTTTCTGATCTACGCTGTCTACTCGATTTGTAATATTACGATAAAAAGCAACTACAAGTGAAAATTAATAAAAATGATTGACAATAATTGATCCAAATCGAAAAACGTCGAAGGAAAATAGGATCTATCTATCTATCTATCTATCTATCTATCTATCTATCTATCTATCGATGTCTGCTCATATCTATCTATTTCAGTTTGTTCATATCTATCTATCTATCTATCTATCTATCTATCTATCTATCATAAAAATGGAATAGTTTTACGAAAATATTGTCTTTTTTCTGTAAATATTAATCAAATAATGTCACCGCATTTATCAGCCAAATATTTCATCAGTAAAATAATAACATGGTACATTTTTTCCGGCATGAAAATATGTTTATTTCAGGTTACTGTTGGCTGTTAAACTAGGCTAAGGACTTGCCTTTTAAGTAACGAACTAACGGTATTCACGTTGCTGTTATGTGTAGGAAATCATGGAAAAAAAAGAAAAAAAAAAAATTGATCGAAAAAAATTTTCATTTATTTGCAATTAACTAATGATTTGGAGAAAACAGTTTCGGCTTTTATCGTTTAATATAAATACTTATTTTTCACCTCAAACATCGGAGTTCTAGACTAATAGAAAAGAGGCAAATTTTATCTGAATTTGTCAGATGAGGATTTATTATTATTCATATTATTTACCAGCTGACTGTTGTTATTCATAACGTTTCGGCCGTTGTGCCCAGTGAGGGATCAATTATAAAATTAATGAAGCTTATCAGGGCTTCTAATCTCGGAGGGGCTCTTGAAGCGACTTTTTTCATGAGTCAATTTTACAACAAATTTAATGTATTTTTTAAGTGTTAGTTATTAAAATAAGGCCATTTTAGTGACAGGATCATAAGCCAATGGGTTGGAGTTGCTAATGTTGGTCTTAGAACATACTCTAATCAGTTATGTGCCATATATGATACACGCTTAAATGATCATGTATCATTCGATACATGACCAACGAGGCAGATTTTTTTCCCGCAGTAGGTTACCATTTCTTTCTGCGGTAGACCAGTTGCCATCCAAGGCTACAGAAGCCGGTCTGTCCTGCTATTTACCCATAACTTGGAGGAGAAGAATAGGTATTAGCAAGTAAGTAAATGTACTGGATCTGACTGGAATTCGAACTCTGCTCTCCGATCCATGAGATAGATAGATAGATAGATAGATAGATAGATAGATTGTTATTCATTACTCCACCGTGCCACGCATAGCCATTTCATATGGCCTCAGAATTTCCCGGTAATTAGTCAAATTTTAAAATTTTCTTGGGGGCTTGCAGCTCCCGAAACTCCAGTTGTTTGGTCTCGTTGAGCTCGTCAGAATCTATTCATAGCCTATATTTTAGTAGTTGGATCCTCGAATCTGCTGTTGTTGGTTGCAAAGGGGACCCCATATCTGTTGAGCTTCAGTGCCCCAAGAATCGGAGTCCTCCACTGGTTGTACTCTCAAGCCTTCTTCAGATGATTGTCGATCCGAGTAACCTGTATTTCGAACCGAACGCTTTATTTAATTTACTGGGTAGATTGTTCTCGTTCAGATGTTCATGTCTCGGGATATCTCGTCTTGTTCTCTTTGCTAGTACTTCTCAGTTATGGCTCTCCCTATTTCTACTGAATCTGAGTCTGTATTACTCGTCCCAGGGATCGAACTCAAAATTACTAGGTTTCCAAATCCACGAACCAGCACTTTAATCTACAAGGCTAGACATAGCTTCTGTGGCTTGTGCTTCCATCAATAGGTTAGCGCCAAAAATGTATTAGGTTGGTGCAAAAATAATGTCGTTTTCTCACATATGTTACTATGTGAGAAAACGACATTTTTGCACCAACCTAATAGTATGGCTGACATATTTTGGTTCAAGCTGTCTGATCCTCACTTTCCAACCTTGACAGAGTTCAAAAATATTTACACGGACTTGTGGATGATGACTCACTTTCCACCTTACAACCACTTTCACACAATTCCGCAAGATTAACGCTACTCTATCACTACTTCGATGACAAATACTTAGACGGGCTCCATTCTGTGGTGCCACCAGTTCAAACCTTTACAGCCCAAACTTGCTTTGCTACCTCTATAAAGTCCCCCTAAAATTCTCTACCTACACCTTTAGTAAAAATGGTGCTTCACTCTGAAAACTTCTTCCCAAGAACCGCTACTGTGTGGAATAGACTCCCGCGTGGATGCTTCCCAGAACGCTACAATCTCAAACTCTAGGGGCGATAATTATCTATCCGACGTATTCTCATGAACTTAATGTTGTGGATTCCGAGATGAAATCCGGTCTCAAATGAATGACAAACGCAGGAATGAAATATAGCAAATAAATGTATTGACGTAATAATACAATTGGTAATACGGTTAGTAAATCCAGGAATGCGGTTAGTAGCAATAATAATATATATACAGCCTGGGAAATTCAGTATCGAATTATGACTTCCTTCTGAGTCTACGTGCTCGCAACTGTGACTCCTACAAAGCGGTTACCTCACACTCTTACCCTCTCACTGTATCACTCTATCAGAGTATCTCTCTCTAACTCTATCTCCCGGGCATTCACCGGCAGCAGTACAAGTACACACTGGTCGAGTCCACTTATATGAAGAAGGGGTGGACCCCATAACGCTTAACTTCCTACATTTTCCTTTTGGGTTTGTATCTTACACCTCATTCAGTAACCCTCTACTTTGAGTGGCTCTTGGGTCTTGTATTAAGTGAACAACAATAAGAATCAGTATCAGAAATTAACCCGGTGTAAGTGACAGGATAATGATATGCATATTATCTAAATGCATTGATAATGGCAGTCTCAGATAAAGTTACTGGAGGCCTGTAGCATATCCTACAAATTAAAAATATACATAGATATTAAAGCATAAATTATTCACTCGAATTGTGCTAGAGCTTATGAAACACATCAATGTTTAATTTCTATCATCATGATAAACAAACCCAGAAAAAAAAATGAGGCAAACGATTCTAACGAGATATTTGAGTCGACATAACGGCCTCAATATAATTTTACGTGAGATGATGAATAATTAAGGATACAACTACCCCCACCCACACACCCCATGTAAACATTCATGGTTGCCAGATCATAAAGATGCCGATTTCACCAGACAGATTGAAAGTATTCTGTGCTCTAAAATTCGTGACCCTCGAAAATGGACGACCTATTGCATTTGGTACTTTTACTGCTAAGTTAATCCGGTACTACATAAAGATTTTATCACTGAAATGCATTGCAAACAAGTTCAAACCTTTACAGTCAAAACTTACTTTACTATCTCCATAACTTTTCCCCCACCCCAATTATCTACGTATACTTTGGGTTCGTTTCACCCAGAAAGTTTCTCCGCAAGAGACACTACTGTGTGGAACAGATTCCTAAGTGGATGCTCCTCCGAACGCTACAATCTCAACCTCTAGGGTCAATAATTATCTAGCCGGCTTATTCTCATTATCTTCATGATACAATAGAAATTAATTGAAAATGATTTTACGATAGAACTGTACTGAAAAACAGGACTACAAGGGTTATAAGAGGTTACATTAAAGCTATAATATAATTGCGTTACAATTCATTTTTGTATTCATTATTATTTATTGGCTATTCACGCGCAGAGGTGTGTGTGTGTGTGTGTGTGTGCGAAACAAATGTATCTAATCATTTTGTTCATCCCAAGCAAGGCAATAAAGCCACTAAGACACAAGGGGTTACTGGGAGTGGAAGAATTAGAAAACAGAAGCTTTACTAAGTAGCAAGAGTAAAAGAAGAGTAATAAGGAGGACAGGAGAAAGCAATTGGCATTGCATTTCAATTTTTGAAGATTAAAGCTCATTGAAAAGCATGAAGCTGGAAGGGAGTTCCACAAACGAGAAGTGCGAGAAAAGAAACTGTTGGCATAGAACTTACGGTTACATCTCGCCAAGTCAACGGTAAATTGGTGAGACCTCGGTGCTAGTCTAGTACTGCGCTTAAATTCATAAAATTTAGTTATCATAGCGAAAAGCTCATCCGGACGTTTGCCTTGAAAGTATCGATAGTAAGGTGGCAACTACGGCGGTGGGTAAGTGACTGAAGCCGAGGTTTTTAAAAAATACGGTATCTTTTTATTACTAATTATACTAGTTCTGCTCTGACAAAAAATCACTATGCAAAGCTAACATAAACAAAAGAAACTACATGAAAAAAATAAGGAAATTAGCTAAATCTATTCCATGACCGGTTGTAGATGGAAAACCTGACCAGCTCTCTCCATATTTCTCAGTTTCGTTTCAATGTCCGAGTTTCAGTGAAGGTATCTACAAGTGCACTTATTGTCTGCGAGATCCCATTTTAAGTCCTTTCGTATTGAAAATATTGAACTGTTACGTGACATCTGTCCTATATGGCAGCGAATGCCGGACAGTCTCCTCAAAGATGACGAAGAGACTTGAAGCAACAGAAATGTAGTTCTACAGAAAGATACTGAGGATACCATAGAGCGAACATGTAAACAACGACGAAGTTTTAGAGAAAATGGAAACAAAACAGAAACTTATACTTGACATCAGGAAGAGGCAGTTGAAATTTCTGGGGTACGTAATGAGGAAGGAGGGCTTGGAAAATCTGATACTCACAGGACGGATTAAGGGAAAGAGGGTCAGAAGAAAACAGCGCGTAACATATTTGATGAACTTGAGTAAATGGATGGTAGAACAGAGTTTGGGAGAAATAACGATAGAACAAAACTTATTAAGAGCTACAAGGAACAGGACGATGCGGAGGGCCATGATCGATTACGTCCTAAAGGGACATAGCACATAAAAAATAAGATACCTTGTCAACATGATAGTGGAAAAATTATTGTTTTTTGTAACGTCTTTGCTGACGGTAGTAATAAAGTCTCTCAATGGGGTTATTTCTTGTCTGATGGCGTTTTATAAATGTGTCATTTGTGATAAGTAAGGGATTTCCAGTATGATTCTGTAGCCTCTCGTTTCTAATGATTGGATATACTTTATATATAATGTAAAGCCATTGCTAATAATTTTACTATAGAAATGTATTGCAAATATTTTACTATATAAATAAATGTATTATAAATGTGGAAATGTAGTGAAAAGCATGAATCGTCAGAAGTGAGGAAAGAATGCAAGTATTAATGAGAGATATTACGTGGGAAAAGAAAACATTTATATGTAAACTTATTGAATTATTGTAGGGAATTTCAGCTGAATATAAATTCATATATGAATTTAAGTAAGTTTAAGGAAATTAATATTTGTATTTAATTATGTATATTCCTTTGATAAACACATGATTCTATCTTTTATACACAGATACAGATAGAAAAAAAATACACTTAGAGCCGTGTGCATATCGTTATCTATCTATTATGTTGGTACAAAAATAACGTAGGTTTTTGACGTTAAAAATACGTCAAAAACCGACATTATTTTTGCACCAACCAAATATCTATCTATCTATCTATCTATCTATCTATCTATCTATCTATCTATCTATCTATCTATCTCAGTTTGTTCATACATATCTATCTATCTATCTATCTATCTCAGTTTGTTCATATCTATCTATCTATCTATCTATCTATCTATCTATCTCAGTTTGTTCATACATATCTATCTATCTATCTATCTATCTATCTATCTATCTATCTATCTATCTCAGTTTGTTCATATCTATCTATCTATCTATCTATCTATCTATCTATCTATCTATCTATCTATCTATCTATCTATTTCCGATGGGGAGATTCTGAATTATTCTAGTTCTGACCAAAGAGTAATATAAAATGTTTGGTAATTTAGTCAGATTTCCCGCAGTCGGCCTAACATATACATTTTCAGCGCCCCCTCGAATCTATCTATCTATCTATCTATCTATCTATCTATCTATCTATCTATCTATCTATCTATCTATCTATCTATCTATCTATCCGATGCGGAAGTTATGAAATATTCTAGTTCTGACCAAAAAAGAATATAAAATATTACGATGTTTGGTAATTTACTCTAATTTCGGACTCTCGGCCAATCTTTTACATTTTCAGCAACCTACCTACCTATCTATCTATCTATCTATCTATCTATCTATCTATCTATCTATCTATCTATCTATTTATCTTATTCTGTTCATATCTATCTATCTATCTATCTATCTATCTATCTATCTATCTATCTATCACGGTTTCCATTCGCCGCGTTAGTAATCCAATAGAGACTTTAGGGAACAGAAGGGATATAGTCCGAAAAGAAATTCGCTGCCCTGAAGAGAGCAAATATTTAACTACAGCTGTCGGACTTTCCAAACAAGGAATACAAACCAAATGGGAAAATGTCAAGAAAAGAGCGCTGACATAATGTAACCCCAAACAGATAGACCTAAAGAGAATAAGTTTCCGGATAAAGGCAATATAAAAACATCCGACCCACGCCACCAGTCAGTTTCAAATTATCGAAGTCAATACAGTCTCACTGGCACAGTGTATGTATGAAGACTGCTATTTTCAAGCACAACTTGACTCTCTACGGAACAACACACACACACACACACAATGAAAGAGAGAGAATGAGAAAGAGAGAGAGAGAGAGAAAGAGAAAGAGAGAGAGAAAGAGAGAGTAAGAATCAGGTGTTGAAGTACTTGCTGAGGCTACAAAGATATATTGCAAAACTACCAATAAATTTTTCTTCGTGCACAGTTAAAACAGATTTCATGAATGAGGATTAGACCGTTATTGTTATTTGTTTTACTCGGATTTCTTTCATCTTATTTCTATTGCTTTACACTTAATAGTAATAGACGTAATAGTCTTAAGTTGACTGAATTTCTTTGATGAAGCATTGGCAATTATTATTAATTTTTGACTAGTATTTATTTCATCATATTTCTATTGCTTTACACTTAATACTAATAGACGTAATAGTCTGAATTTCTTTCATGAAGCATTGGCAATTCTTATTCATTTTTGACTAGTATTTCTTTCATCTCATTTCTATTGCTTTACACTTAATAGCAATAGAGGTAATAGTCTTAAGTTGTCTGGATTTCTTTGATGAAGCATTGGCAATTATTATTCATTTTTGACTAGCATTTCTTTCATTTTATTTCTATTGCTTTACACTTAATAGTAATAGACCTAATAGTCTGAATTTCTTTGATGAAGCATTGGCAATTATTATTCATTTTTGACTAGTATTTCTTTCATCTTATTTCTATTGTTTTACACATAATAGTGTAGATGCAAAGGTATCGGAATTTCTATCTTTTAATAGCTCTTTTATATTATCGCTGAAAAATCCCGGCCTTGAGTATCAACACTCGTAATCCACGACTCAAATATCAATTTCTATCAGTTGAAATAAATATATCCAACTGTTTGTACGAAACAGTGGTCCTATCCTTACCAAATTGTGGTAAAAATACACAGTAATGATCGAATTCAGTATACCAGCAAATTGAACTGAAAGCAAACCTGCTAAGCGTAACATTGTATGTACCCTTTGTAGATGTTTACGAAAGTGAGCAATGTTTGATACAATATCCCAAAATTTGTGGTACCCGGAGAGATTTGAACACTCTGCATGTATAACTGCATACGAAAGTTGCTTCACGGTGAAGCGATATTATTTACTAACTGGGGAGTGTTTTAACAGAGGACGGAAAGAGCAACACCGAAATACGAAGGCGCATTGGGATAGTGAAAGATATCTTCCAAAAGCTAAGCAAAGTATTAATAAACAGAACAACGTCGTTAGAAACAAAGAAAATAGTACCCTAATATCGGTCCTCCTATATGCCAGTGAATAATAGACCAGCTTCGCGCAAATGAGGAAGAAAGTTGAGACGATAAAAATGTGGTTCTACAGAAGTTTGCGGAGAATATTATGGACTGAACATGTTGGACGAATTTTTAAAGAAAATGATCACTTATACGTAACATCCGAAGGAGACAGCTGGTATTTATAGGACATAGAGTGAGGGGAAAGATCTTGGAAAATTTGATACTCAAATGACATATTGAAGGTGAACGGTGGAAAACAATTTATAACCTACTTAAGGATATTGTGTAGATGGCAGAACAAGGTTTAAGAGAGATAGCAAAAAGGCAAAATTTACTGAGAGATACAAAAGGACGAAGTTGTGGAGAGCTATGATGGTCAACGTCGCGAAGTAACAGGGCATATAGAAGAAGACATTTAGTCTAGCACAAACGCCACAAATTATTTAGCATAGGCAGAGGATCGAACACATTACTTCTGTCGTTGTAAAATGCAAGACCACTTTGCAGACACGACGGAGAACTGATGGAACTTTGATGAGGACACATACTTGAGACATATTTGGGCACACAGACACGAATACCAATACATGTGACAAAGGCAGAAAGTGAAAATAGAAATGTGTATATATATAAATTTCTCTCTCTCTTTGTGACGCTTTCTTTCTGTGTGACGCTCGTGTTCGATGACGTGCGTCCCGGCGGAGACGAGGCGTGAATGACTTTCTCACCGTTGTCCATATTAATCAATCGGACAAAATTAGAATCGCGCGAACGTGTGCCCCTGAATGCGACAATTTGCCACCTGCTGTTGTCAGACTCCATGTTAAATATTCCTCGAAATCATTGGCCAATCAGAACGTTTCTATGATGTCCCCCGCCACTTCACGCTGCCAATTGCTTGCCACAATCTCATCTTCTATATTTTCATCTTCGTCTGTTTTGACGTTTCGTTCACCGACCATCATCAAAGTAGTAGTTCTGTTTCTGAGCTAAAACAGTGAGCGATGCTGAAAAGTTCTCGCCCCAATTAAGAAACATTATCAGGCAAAATCTGATTAGTCAAAAACTGGGGTTCAAGCTGAGAAATTACCAGCACGATGTCTTACAGCAAGCATTTTTTATAGGTTTTTCATTAAATTGTTTTTCAGGATATAGGCGATCACGGCTCTCCACAGTTTCCTATTTTATTATATGCAAAACGTCATACATTTTGGGGAAAGACGATTAAAATAGTTTCCTTAGTGTTCTCTATGAATTATAGTTTTCCTTCTCTTAGTCCGATTACCACCCAAAGAAGGAGTCTTGTCTACCTTGTTAATCTAATCCATGGGTGAGGTAAGAGCAGATGGATTTATGCCTTTTCCAGTGACATTTGTGCGAAAGTGAATGCTGGTAGCCAAGCTAGAATTTGAACTCTGACCTCCAATTCGACATATGGTGTTGATATAACCGCATATCCCTTATTACAAAAAAAAGCCAAACAAGGAGTGTAGCGCTTGTGCAAAGCTCTGGTATCAAAGCTGGGAAAACAGTATACGAACGCTGGGTTGGAAAACTGTTCGTTACCGTCAGGGGGGCGGACGAATCTAGTGTGCATGTGTTATAATATTAGAAATACGAAGTATCTACTCTATCTGTCGATATTGACAATAGAAACAGCAGCACATGCGACTAGGTTTTTAAGGTAACTAGGGGAAAGGTCATATGACGAAACGGCAATTCTTTCTCTGACAATCGTCGTATATTTTTTTTATTTCTTTTATATATATTTTAAAAGTAGAAAAAAAATTATTTTTCAAAATATTGCCAAAATATTAAAAAAGTTTGACTAGCATTATTCTTTTTGGATTTGCTTTTATAACTATCTCTATTTCTGAGATGAGGTATTATCTACACTATTTACATTGTTCGGACTATCAACTTTATCTTTGTTGCCATATTTATCACGACTTGCAATATGAGCTCTGGTAAAATTATGTAATGATAATTGCAAGAAATTGCAATATGAGCACTGGTAAAAAAACGGTTGCTAAAGACATGCGGTTTATAATTCACACACAGATGTCCCCAAGGACCCATGGCACAGTGGCTAAAAGCATTAGTTAGATCCAGTGACAGGTCCCAAAGAGTGTGAGTTCAATACTTGGTTAAGACGATAGAGAACTTGGAGAGGGGAGTTATCAGGAGATAACTGACATCCATGTGAAAAAAAAATGTATATATCGCTTTTCTATATATACTGGAAAATATAATTTATTTATCAAGAACACTTTTAGGGAAAAAATATTAGGTTGGTGCAAAAATAATGACGTAATAATGTCGTTTTTTGACGTATTTTTTAAAGTCAAAAAACGACATTATTACGTCATTATTTTTGCACCAACCTAATATCTGTGACAAAGTGGAACAAGTTTTCGTGTGACTAAAGTGTTGTTTAAATTGATGTGAGGTTATTTCCTCCGTACGCGTGTTTAGTTGCATCATCACAGACCCCACATTAGTACCGTGAAGTCATAAAGCACGAAATGCATCAGATGAAAACTTTTTCCTATTTGTCATAGTTTTTATTTAAAATTTCTATATAGTTTTCCAATATGCAATACCGCTTTTATAGAAGTTTCATTAAAAACGATCTACTGCTTCTTATAATTTTCTTCTTTTCTGGATATAAATTTTTTAAAAACATTTCTACGTGAGACATGTAAGTGTGGACCGAGCGGTTAAACCCGGATATCCATTACGAGCCATCATTTCCCAGACCCCATCACCTATTTACTAGTTGTCAAAATTCCTCAATGATATCATTACGATACATCTATCTACCAATTATAGCAACTCATGAATTTCTTCAAATCCTTAAAATTACACAACCAAAGCAAGGTATTTTAACGTCACTTCACGCGGAAAATTTATGAAACAATAATTCAAATCCGCCTCCATCCATCAAACCTAATATTCTCAAAAAAAAACAAAAAACTATTGCATGTCTGCACAACTAAATGCCCCTTCTACAACCAACTGACCCTTCTATACTGTGCAGTAGACAAAACGAAAAACAAACAAAGCACATGCGCAAAATAAAAAATAAAAAAATGGCGTCAGTTTACATATCGCACCGTGTATAAGCAACCTGGAAATTGAGATTAATAAAAAATAAGACGTTATAAAAGCAACACTACATTGTACGGACTATCATCCACATTGCCATATTTATCACAACGATTCGGCCGTTGTGCGCTCCGGCTTTTTTCAGGTGGTTGGAATGTCGAACTGAACCCTTTATCTCGCTCGCTAGAGTAGACTTTTCTAATTCCCCTATCCAAGTTCTCCGCCGCCTTAACCAGAGAGAGGGAAATTACCAAGAGATAACTAATAACTGACATCCATTAGACATGGCACGTGAAACCAGAACAGTCTACCCCAGCGATCGCCATTCCAGCCACCTGAAGAAAGCCGGAGCGTACAACGGTTGAAACGTTGTGATAAATATGGCAAGAAAGATGAGGACAATAGTCCGAATAATGTAAATAGTGTACATAGTACCTCATCTCAGAAATATAGATAGATACATTTTTTTTTATAAATTTGACATATAAATTTTTATATATGAAGAACAATTTTTAAAGAAAAGATGTATGAAAAATTGGAAAATGTTCTTGTGACGCATTTCGTCCGTTACAAAAGTCCGACGAAGTCCTAACGGATGAAACGAAACGGATCACAAAAACCTTTTCCAATTTGTCTGATATATATATATATATATATATATATATATATATATATATATATAGTCTGTGTATTTAGGCACCAAAAGTTCTTTAAGACAAAATTATTAAAAAAAACAGGCATTTCGTGCCGATTAGTTTTGATGATCGACTTTTCCAAATTACGAATAATTCTTCTCAGACAATGAGGAAATTCCGTCAGAAATTGTCTGAAATTTATTTCGGAAGGAAAAAAATACAAGAAAAATGGTCCAAGCTTTTAAATTATTTAAGTCATCATCAGGGTAGATAGAGACAATGGTGAGTGTTATAACAGAGGAAGAAGTGAATATTTTGCGAGTATCAAGTTATCCACGTACCACTTTCTCATTGTACGTCCCAGAAATTTCAATTGACTCTTTCTGATTTTATGTGTAAGTTGCTCCCATATTCATTAAAACTCCATCCATGGAATTATCTGCCCCCTTCTATAGAACCACACCTTTGTTGCTTCACTATTTACATATTTATATGTTCGTTCGCTACCATATAGGAGAATTGATATGACATCGCAGTCTCCAGCACTCTTTTCTTTGTTTCTATAGAAAATTACCGCTTTCTTAATACTTTTTTTAGTCTCATTGGAAAGCATCTTTCGCTATTTCAATGCGCCTTCGATTATCTGTGTCACATTTTCGGTCGTTATAAGATTTCAAAGTGAATTTAAATTTCTGTACTTATTTGATTTTGACGTTTTCAATTCATAACTTGAATGTCCCACTTGCTAGTAAGCATAACATTCTGTCTTATAGTTGATCGTTATACTAGAGGAAATAAATTCTCTAATATATTTTCAACTAATAAAATCCAATGAGAAGATTTGTTTGATAAACAATCATTACGAGGGCAAATACCACCAAAATACTTGCGGACGTAGTTGTAGACCTACCACGTGTTATTTTTGGACCATTTAGAAAATAACAAAAATTCACTCACAATTCCAGAAAAAAGATTTTCGCTAGCCATTGTGAAAGCATTGCAGTCAAAACGTTCACACGTCTATGTGAAGTTAGATTTTGAATTCCCTTAGCGATATAAAAATAAAAGCGTACTGCTTCTTGAGACTCAAAACAATTTCGGAGGTCAGTTTGATCTACACGTGCATATACATGCACGGACCCGCAAACACGCACGCACGCAATAGAAGTGTCGGCAACCAGCAGTCACCGGCTAAGGCCTTCTCCACGCACACAATAGAAGAGATTAACCAACAGCCGCCGCCGACTAATTATACGAAGTCACAAACACATTAGACTGACCATCATAAAGTAATTGTCCTTACACTTCACATCGCCTAAGAATACTTAATTATTTTATAAAACAAACTTCAGTGCGAGGAAAATTGAATATTTTATTCTTATTGTATATTTCTGAAAAGAATATATAAAGGTTATTTCAACTGATGTTCTGCTTCTACTTTTCCTTCAGAAAATATTTTTTATGTTTCATTTAAAAGATTTCTTGTTGTTGTTGTTAAATGTTTAGAATCCCGACACTCAGATACTAACCAAAACCTAGACAGTAGGGATCACAAGTTTTTTTTCTTCCTGCTTTCTTTTAATACCTTGTATAGACGTTATTGCAGTTTCCTTTCTGCTTTTAAAGTTTATCTTACGAAACTCAAATAAGGAAGGCTGGGAAATTAGTATCCGAAATTTTAACTTCAAATCTAGATTCAAGTTACAATTTCTGGCATCGATGCTAATTTTTTTACAGTGGGATTCACCCTGTACAAGGCCCGAGAGCCGCTCGAAGTAAGGTACTACAGAGTAAGAGGGACAGTTTATGCGGATAGGTGGGGAATAGAAAAGTTAGCCCTAGCCTTGAACAGGTTAAGAATGTGGTGATTGGGAAAATATCCACTTGGGAGTCGGTTCCATAGAGCAGTGGTCCACTAAAAGAAGCTGCATGGTTGAAACTTACTTCTCACCAAGGGAATACGGCGGGAATGAGGGTGGTTCGCTACAAGGGGCGTGGCTTGGCGGGTCCTAGCGGTGAAGGTTAGAGTTGGTGGAACTAGGGAATGCATATCGTCCGAGGTCTTTCCATAGAAATAACGATTAAGCAGTGAGAGACTTACTATAACTTGTCTGTGAGAGACGGGTGCGGACTGGAAAATAATTATCACTCACAAGGACGCGGAGACGCTTTTGGACTCGAAACTCGAAGATGAGGACTGGGCAGCTACTGCCAAAATATAACAGCAGTACTCCATTTTAGACCTGATCTAACTCTTGTAAACGTATAAGGTAACAGCAGAAGTCAGGTACTTACTGGAGCCTTGAAGCGGTTTCGAAGTAGATCTTGCGACATAATTGTCTGAAAGCAATATTTTTTTTTATCATGACGACAAGGAAACAAACAGAAATACTTCGTGATTAATTAAGCGCGCACGATGGGTTATCAGCAGAAAGAATGAAACTTCTTTTGCAGGTAAATGACGTGTGATGCCCAACATTTCTATGGCGTCATCCAGCTCATAGATAATTATTAGACAATAGTTTAAATATTAAGAAGCATATGGAAGTTGTGAATGATGCAAATCTATCTTAATGGCCACTCAAGTATAAAGATTATTTTCAAATATGCACGTTTGTTTCAAGAGCAAAGAAACTACCGAAAAAAAAACTACTATCTGAAATAGAAATTACAGCTGCCAAAAACGAACTCAAGAAATTTTTACAATGAACTCAAGAAAGTCAAGGACAAATTCAAAACTACAACGACTTAAGAAACTACACAGTCGTATCAAAACTAGATAAACGTTTGCTTTTGGAAATTGGAAGTATTCAGGAGATATTGGACAGTTTTTTACATTCTCTCCTGCAACCATGATAATCGCCTGAACAGTAAGAAAATTAAATTTGAAAACATTAATGAACGTTGAAGATCAACGAAATATGTATAACTGAAAAAATCTTACCCAAATATATCCTGTTATTTTCAATTATATACATTAATCCAAATAACTGTGTGTGGATCAATGGATCTGCAGCTTAAAGATTAAGAATTTCTTACTTTTACCAACTCAGACATTCCCAACTAGGTGTCGCTATGCCACGTTGAAATGTGGTAAAACATCCCCATTTCCTTCACGTTACTTTGATAAGGATTAAATTCCATCTCTGTGTAACAGACTCCCGAAGGGATATATATATATATATATATATATATATATATATATATATATTAACCATATATGTATATATATATATATATATGTACGTATACACACCCATACATATACATATATATATATATGGTTAATATATATATGTGTATATTTTTAAAAATATAAGAGCAAGTAATCTCTCTTTAAATTTATTTAAAAAATATAATTTTTAAATTTTATTTATTTTCCTACATACATATATAAATTCCTCTTGTCTTAATTAATAAATATAATTTTTTAAATGAAAATAGTGTAATCCCAGCATAATTCCATCTCTGTGTAACAGACTCCCGAAGGGATATATATATATATATATATATATATATATCTATATATATCTATATCTATATATATATATATATATATATATATATATTAACCATGTATGTATATATATATATATATATATATATATATATATGTACGTATACACACCCATACATATACATATATATATATATATATATATGGTTAATATATATGTGTGTATATACATAGTCAATATATATATATATTAACTATGTATATACATATATATATTAAGCTTGAAAATATTGTCTCAACTATTTTTGAATGAGTTTAGGTAATATAAAATACAGAAACAGTACCGCTCTCTCTAAATATTTCTGGAAATTAAAAAAGAATGGTAGTTACCCTTTTATTTACTGAGATATTATAGCAAGAGCCAAATAAGAGAAAAAGGAAATAAATATAATTTATGTATTCTTGAAAAAAACTTAAACAATCCGAGATTATTAAACTGAATGTAATGAATTGATGGTTACATGTATGCCTAAAACTAAATATCTGCTTAAATATGTTGATCCAGATTAATTTTTAATATAAATCATGGTTTATTTTTAATGTAACTTATTATTTTTTTGAATATAAATTAATGTTTATTTTTTAAAATATAAGAGCAAGTAATCCCTCTTTAAATTTAATTCAAAAATAAAATTTTTAAATTTTATTTATTTTCTTACATACATATATAAATTCCTCTTGTTTTAATTACTAAATATAATTTTTTAAATGAAAATACTGTAATCCCAGCATAATATATAACTACACCAACATTTTGATAACCAGATATATTAACATTTCCATAACGTAACGATTAGTTCATGCACAACGCCTGAAGACTGTGTTGTGCATGAAACTCCGAGTCGTGCTATGTATATTTACTAATATATATATATATATATATATATATATATATATATATATATATATATATATATATATGCCAGTTCAACGCCCTGACGATTGCATATAAGCATGAAATAGACAGTTGCCGCTGGGTGTTGACCTCAAAGTCCCCTTTTATATTGACATACGTTCTATCCCTGATATTAAGCACTTAGATGTAGAACAGCTTAAGATTATTAGGTTGGTGCAAAAATAATGACGTAATAATGTCGTTTTTTGACGTTAAAAATACGTCAAAAAACGACATTATTACGTAATTATTTTTGCACCAACCTAATATATATAATACATGAACACACACACACACATATATACAGGGCGCGATGGGTAAATTGTCGCTATTTTATATTTTTAATTTTGCGCATACGTTTTGTTTGTCTTTTTTATTTGGTTGGCTGCACAGTATAGTAGGGTCAGTTAGGCACCGTCTGTGAGAAAAAGAACACCATGACGCAATTCAATCCGCCAGATATTTTGGAAACGGCACACTGTACTGCTTGGCATTCACGCCGGAAGGTCTAAGACAAACATTTCCGAGTGTTTGTGTGTCAATTTGAGGAATGTAAAGAGGATTCGGAAAGTGTTGGATGACTCTATGACTGTATAAAGTATTTTAGAAGCCTATTTTCTAAATAACCGCGCTTTCTTCACTTTCTATATTGGCGTAACACAATCTTCCTACTCCCCTTATTCGTTGTTGGCCAGCTGTAAAAAAAAAAAGAAAAAAGAAAAAATTTTACTTAAATACTGAGCATAAGTTTAGAATAAGCATAAGTTTAGAATTCTGCTTAGTACAACACAATCTTCCTTTATATTTTTTACGATTTCGTCTTGTCTTGTACAAAGTTAAGCTTAGGTAAGATGAAAAATAATCAAAGGCCGACTTATACACGCATATACCGGATGTATATATCAAATTTGCTTTCATCTTTATTGTGAGATATTTACATCTCATACATAAGAGAAATTATTAAAAATCTGAACTGCGGAACTTTATTCTATTCATACCACTGGTTGCGAGTATGAACGTGAATGGTTATATTTACGATGATATTTCGGCTTGTATCACACACACACACACACACATATATATATGTATGTATGTATGTATGCACATATATATATATATATATATATATCTGTGTGTGTGTGTGCATTTATCTGGCTGCCAGTTTTATTGGTCGGCGGCTTAATCATATCAGCAGGACTGCCACAACCAAATCACAATTATGAAGGAACTCGGACAAGATCTGACAATTAGACTCCAGGAACACTGTGAAGCCATGTTCTGATATGAAACAAAGGAATCAATATTAGAAGAGGTTTACAAATATTTCCATTCTTCTCGTAAAAGAATCTACAATATTATCAGTAGCACCGATTTGGTTTGTCCGTATGTAAAGTCCAAGACATTACTTCAAGTTTTTTTTTGTTTTTTTTGAATTCATTCTTTCCCAAAATTACTGTCGAACGAAGCTTGCTTGTTATTGAGTGACCACGACTTACCTTAACCACTAAGGTTACCTTTAGATATGTGTTAAAGCGGCGGAATACCCGGAGTTGCCCGACAACCGAAGTACTCAGTTTGGTGACAAAGGAAACCAATATAATTGGCTTCACTGAGATTATGCTTCAACTATAATTCTTTTAAACAAATTATTTGTTCAAAATAAAGTCTCGTCCTGGGTATGACAATAACCTACTTCCAACACCAAGATCTCTGGTTTGGTGATTAAGGCGCGTGGCACAACCTGTTAATTGCTGTAATTCCCAGGTCCATTCTGATTCGGAGTGGTAGCACCTGTTAGGGTCCCAGATTTGGCCAAACAGTTAACCTACTAAGTGGGTATAACGATAGCCTATATCAAACATCAAGATCTCTGATTTGGAGATGAGATGTTTTAAGGCAAGTGAAACCACCTGTTGATAGCTGTTATTCCCAGGTCCATTCTGATTCGGAGTGGTAGCACCTGTTAGGGTCCCATCTATAGGCAAACAGTTAACCTACTAACTGGGTAAAACGATAACCTATATCCAACATCAAGATCTCTGATTTGGAGATTAGAGGTTTTGAGGAGCGTGGAACCACCTGTTAATTGCTGTCATTCCCATGTCCATTCTGATTCGGTGTGGTAGCACCTGTTAGGGTCCAAGCTATTGGCAAACAGTTAACCTACTAAGTAGGTATAACGATAACCTCTATCCAACATTAAGATCTCTGATTTGGAGATTAGAGGTTTTAAGGCGCATGGAACCACCTGATAAATGTTGTTCCCAGGTCCATTCTGATTCGGAGTGGTAGCACTGCGTTCAAACATTATGAAAGTATAAAAATATATTTTTATAGCGAAATTAACAGTAATATTTTTTATAAAAAAGAAAAATTACTAATGCTACCAAGAAAATCAAATTTCGGCATTAAATGGTTCATAAATAGTTAATATGATGCCAAACAAATAAACAAATAAGAAGAAGTGAACATGTGGTCGACAGTTATTCTAATGGAATATTCCGTCCTTTCTGTTAAAATTTTCAGACATATTTTGTCAGTTGCAACCTTAACGCAGAATTGGTTTGAATCAACCATTTGGTTCTCTGGGAATATTTCATAAGAGTTCATTGGTTTCAGATTCCCCCATATTCACCTCAACACTTTCATTGGATGAAAAAGTTTGATAGGAAATGGTTCATTTGAATTGTCCACGGCAGCTTACATTTTTACTTTATTGTTGTTTTCAGGTTGTTGTAAAGTATCTACTTTTCATTGACTGTCACAAATTCATGCCAGAAAAGAAAACACGTTCGAATTGTCCACGTTAGCTTACATTTTACTTTATCGTAAAGTATATTTTTGTCGATTGTCACAGTTTGTTTCGAAAACAGAATGTCTAACTAGAGTCCTGTAGTCTTCTATCACTCAACTTATGCGAAAAGCGTATAAGTTTATTCAACTGATCCTCCACCGTATGCAGAACATTAGTAGTGCAAAATGATTCATTTCGCTTTCCCACAGTATCTTCCATTTCATGTTGTTGTAAAGTATCTACTTTTCATTGACTGTCACAAATTCTTGCCAGAAAAGAAAACACGTTCGAATTCAGTTCCGCAGGATTTTATAGCTTAACATATTTGAAAACCAAATATACAAATGATTTTTTCAAAGTTTTCTTAAAATAAAAAAAAGCATATTTTGAAGATGTTTCCGTAATACTTGCAGTATGAGAATAAATAAACAAAAGTACCCTAATTTAATTTATTTTTAGATGCACGCTGATATAGCAGCTGTCAATGCTGTTGGTGTGGTGCATCCAGTTAGGAACTCACTTGCGTCCTTCTGCCTAATCTGCCTAAGGTCCTCTTGTATAGCTAGCTTGACAGTGGTCAAAGGACTGTTGGATGGGCGTGGCTCAGGTATAATGACAAGCGTAACCTCTCAACTGTCAATGTGTGTCATACTAACTTTGTGCGAGTTGCCCAGGATAGAAATAGATAATTGTGTCAGTGTTGTATCAAAAATTTAAAAATCAGTCGTATTGACCGGTTAAGAGACGAAAGACAACGGAGAAAAGAGTCAGCAAATATTTCTGCAGCTATGTCCCGAAATCCTCGCTGTTGCACAATATGTGGGCTTGTATGCAGGTCACTAGCGGAACTGAAGTGTCACATATGGCACAAACATAAAAAAAACTGAATGAGGTTATCGGATCCACATACGTCGAAATAGACAGGAGTCCATCACACACACACACACACACACACACACACACATATATTGTTGTTTGCATTTTAACTAATGTCTTCCTCCTTGTTGTTGCCATTATAATGTTTCAGCTGTTGTGCCTAGCAGCCTTCTTCAGGTCTCTGCCGATCAGGATAACCTTCAGAGAATTGCGAATTGAACCCTTTAATTAATATACAGGGTTAGATTGTTATCGTTCCACTATCAACGTCTCGGGATATCTCGATTTTTTCTTTTTAATACTGCTACGTTATTGCTCGTCCTAAACGCACAATTACTATGTCACTAAATTTATGAAAGAACGTTTTAATCCACAAGGCTATTGTCTCCTGTGACCATCCTGAATTTCAAAGTTTTAAACCTAATGTTCTTACAGCTTGTTGCCGCTGCTGTTGTCGCACTTGACCTCCTTCGCCGCCTCTACTCTTTTCTTACTGCTGCTAAAACCTTGTATTATTTCTCTTTCTTTCTTAATGATTTTCATATGGCATTTATTTCTTTGGCATGCATACTGAGTAGGCTACCACGTGCGCCAATTTCGATTTATATATATATATATATATATATATATATATATATATATATATATATATATGAAAAGTGTGTGTATATAAATATAAATAAATATATATATATGCGTATAATTATTTATATATTATATGGGCGGTACTTATTAGAAAGCGCTCAATATCAAAGATAGAGCTAACATATATGGTTGGATAGATGTGAGCTTGTGACCCTGGCTTTCACGCTTTAGCGATCGTCAGACAAACTGACGATCTGACGATCGCTAAAGCGTGAAACCCAGGGTCACAAGCTCACATCTATCCAACCATATATATATATATATATATATATATATATATATATATATATATATATATATGATGTAAACCTTATTTTAGTAGATACCCATATTTGAGTAAACCATCTCGGCCACGAATGTCGTCGCCGATCAAGCAAGGCTGAAAACTGACTTTTATGCACATCTGCCTAGTTTCGTATCCGAAACGTAAACAAAGTAAGCTCTAAAGAAGTAGTGGATTTTTTAAAATTTATTAATCCAACTAATTTTTAGCACTTTAAACGTTAGTCTTTTATATACCCATATTTGAGTCGAGGCTTCGTTTATTTTAAACGGTATATTTATTTTCATCTGTTGCCCTGAATATTCGAGAAGGATATGCCTAAAAGCCAATATTAAGTATGCCATCTAGGGCGCTGCATGATGTTGGACTCTCATAGTCTATCATCATCCTCATCATCATCCTCATCCTCTTCCTCCTCCTCATCATCATCATCATCATCTATCCGTTGACCACACCTTGAGCAAATAATTCTTTTTGAAAGTAGCTTGTATACTAAAAGTATATGCCAGTCACACAATGATATTCTGTTGTTTTGATATTAAAAAAAGGAATCAAATTATGATAGATAATAATAAAAAGTTGGCAGAAATATTCAGTATATATACTTTAAAAATATATAGTTTACTTATAAAAAACGATTTGAATAGAAATACAAGTGTGATCACTGATAATTTCAGTTAAAGAAACACATTTCCTTTCTTACACACGTACACATATATATATATATATATATATATATATATATATATATATATATATATATATGAAATGAAAATGAATGCTCTTTATGAGATGGTTTTCTTTTCTTTTACGCGGAGGCGTCTTTGCATCGACATTCATCTTCTACACGACTTCCTGTCATATTTTATGCATCTGCAGAAATAAAAACCGAACAAAATATTAATTACAATAATAAGGATTTTATTGCTACGTAAAAAAATCGAATATGCTCTTGCGCTTGGCAGAGACAACATTTGTACTTTGAAATGTATGGCGTAAAAGAAAATTTGTATGCGAAAGTATTGGCAATTTAGGAAAACACAAACCAAAATGATGTAAAAATGTTCAGAAGACGGCATACACACGTTCGATGAATGTAAGAATGGAGACATGAGTCCGAATAATTCATGGAATAAATCCTATGGTCGAGACAGTTGGGTATCTCTCAAACCAAGGTCAGAAACAGAAATCTGAATGCTGATTTTTCAAATTAGTCACGAGAGCCACTGACAGTCTTGGCTTATCGTCGGAACATTTTCCAGCGCCACATTAAACTTGCTGGAAATCCTGGTCGTCTGCTGCGAGGTCGTCTCCAATTTGCAGATGGCGGCACATGCTCGTAGATGACTCTGATAGGATGGTCTTCAGGTCGTCAATAGACGTGACCGGTCCAGCGAACACGGCGCTGAGTGATGGTACGAAGGATGCTCGGCTGATCGCTCCTGCTGCGGAGCTTCTCATTGGATACAAGATCTGACCAGTAGACTCCATGGATGGTCCTGGGAGTACGGAACTCGAAGCCGTGGACGCGGGAGGAGGCGAGGATTTTGTTGAAAGACCACGTCATGACGTCGTATAGTAACACAGAGAGGGCAGGCGCCGTTGTAAACTCGTAGGTTGATATGTCTGGAGTTGCCATAGGGGTTTCCACAAATCTCACATTACACCTGCCGCCAACCCAACGCCATCTGTTGATCTGTTGGCCGCCGGTATAGGAAACTTCTGAGCACAAGTATACGAAAAACTTGGTGAACTCGACGTAGTTGCTGCTAATGATGATTGGTGATGAATCAGGGCGTCTCCCACGTTGCCTCAGTTTGGTCTTCGACCAGTTGACGCGCATCCCAAGACTTGTTGTCTCCTTGTTGAACACCCGACCAGCGAGCAGCAGAACAGCGTGTTGAAGTGATTGTGGTACGATATTCTTAACTTGTATTTTAATTCTGTATTTATCTTGTGTCAAAGTTAAATTTATATTACGCTATTTATTCCTGTAGTAGAATGGGAACGCGTATTTTTTTTCTTTTGCTTACAAGACTGGGGTGAAACCCTTGTGGGATTTTGAGGCACTTCTCAACTGTGCAACACACTGGGATCATCCCCTTGATTAGTCCACCATGGTGAGATTCGAACCCTGGACACATGATTGAAAACGCTAATGTTATAATCATTCAGCCAGGTACCCAAGCTTATCTTAGAAAAAAAATTGAATTTTGTATGTGAATTTTGTTTTGTATGTTGATTAATCAATGTAGGCAAGAATCTTTTTCATTGGTTGAAAAAAAGTAGGTATGTCCATTCAAACACTAGAAATGGTTCGGAAATAATAATCTATAGATATTATACGCCAAACACACACACACACACACAGATATATATATACGTTTTTTGTGTAAAAATTGATGGGTAGTGTGCAAAATAATGATGATCGACCCAGTGCCGTGCTAACTTGGTCCCGTTGACGAGTACTGATATCGCTATAGAAGACAAGAAAAATGCTTACTCAAATGAAGATGCATCACCGCGAAATCAGATTTTGATAGGTACATACCAAGAGCTTTGAGGAGGCCGAGGCCTAATCCAAAACTAAAAACTACAATAATCGGATTAGAAGCATGACTCACAAAAACAAATAGTAAAACACCAAATCCACTCCATCAACAAAGAAGCTGCACTCTCCAAGAAACAGCTCAATATACCTGAAAACCTAACAATAAAAACGAAGTGAATACCATCTACGCCAAACAGAAAGGAAACAATATGGCCAAATGAAATTACAGAGTAACTGGGAAGACAAAGCGTTGTATGGCAAATATATAAAAAGAACGAAAGAAGCAGATGTGGACCAACAGATGTGGACCACCATTAGTGGCTGACGAGCATCGGGTTGAAAGCTGAGACAAAAGGCCTAATTATTTCAGCTCAGGACCAAATCCTCGCAGCCAGATCCTATCACTGTCATATAATGAAGGATGAAACAAACCCGAAATGCAGGATCTGCGGAAAATCTGATAAAACTGTCGACCATATTATCTCAGGATGTTCATACTAGCAAAAAATGAATATACCCCCAAAACATAACAAGGTAGCGACATAAGTTCACTGGAAGATATGCAAAAAGCACAAAATCGAAACCACTGAGAGATGGTATGAGCACCAACGACAGTTAACCAAGATAACGATGTAATTATCCTCTGAGACATGCCAATTCAAACTATCATGGAAATAAAAGCGAACAGACCTGATATTATCATAAAAGAAAGTTGGCTCCCTGAGTCGCGCCAGGAAGTTTATCTCCCCGGAGTCGATCCTCCAAATCTACAAAACAACAATTCGCCCTTGCATGGAGTATTGCTGCCATATATGGTCTGGTGCCCCTTCTGTTTGCCTCGGGGTTCTTGATACGCTCCAGAGGCGGATATGCAATGTAATTGGCCCTGCCCTGGCGTCTCGTCTACAGTCACTTTCTCACAGACGCAACGTCGCCCCCCCCCTCTGTCTGTTCTACAAATACTTCCATGGAACTTGCTCCGAGGAGCTGTATTTGCTGGTTCCCAGACGTTATGAGTTCAAGGGCCATACGAGTCTGGCATCCCGCTCTCACCCCTTCACTGTCGAAACTCCTAAATGTAGCCGTCTCTTCTACTCTAATAGCTTCATGTCTCGCACCTCTCGCCCGTGGAACTCCCTTCCCTATTCCTGTTTCCCTGTGAGCTATAATCTCCAGCTATTCAAGTGTAATGTCAATCGACATCTCCAGTTGCCTTGATCTATCCACTACCCTCATCCTTTCTTCTATCACTCCTATCTGATCTTGCTCTAAATTTTCTGTAACCACTTGCGTCCTAGTGGCTTCCCGCCTTGCTTGGGGTGAAATGCTTAAAAAAAAAAAAAAAATTCAGGAAGTGTATTCTTTTTGACATAGCAGTACCATCTGAGAGAAACATCTCTATGAAAATTATTGAGAAATTAACTAAATACAAGGACCTGGAGATAAAGATTGACAGCATGTGGGGAATAAAGACAGACTGTACCAATAGTAACCGGAGTTCTGGGCCTCATGAGAAAAAGAGTTGATAATTTTATTAACAGTTTCCCAGATAACATCAACATACAAGTTGTCCAGAAGATTAACCTACTAGGAAGATTCCATATTCTAAGAAAAGTGCTATAAAATTTAATGACAATTCACGTATAGAGCTTAAAGACCATAATTTGGACCCGGCTCTACAGGATACAAAGTAGGAAACATAACATAATCAAATAATAATAATAATAATAATAGTAATAATAATAATAACAATAACAACACGAGAAGGGAGCGATTTAAGAAAAAAGAAAACACATGGTAGTTAACAATATTTCGACAGTATGTCTGACTTAGGTTTAAAAATTGTATACAAGTATAGAAATATATTAAAAAATACGAATCTTTGTACTGGTAATGAACGCGACATGGAAATATGGAAAATCACATTATATCTAAATCCCACTAAAGGCACTGCCACTTTAAACCTCCTGAATAATCGACGAGGAATCTTTCAAGGAGACTCATTGTCACCTCTTCTGTCCTGTCCGTCTTTCAATCACCTTTCGAATGAACTAAACGATAATAGTTATGGATACAAAGTAAACAAGAAAGTACTAAATCACCTACTCTATATGGGTGATCTCAAACCTTTTGCCAAAGACAACAATGAATTGAAGGGTTTCCTCAATACTGCAAAATATTAGGTAGAATGGAAGAAGATGAAGTCTATAGGTACCTAGGAATTAGCGAAGGAGATGGAAAGAAGCATAACCATATGAAGAGGAAATTAATATTACAGGCGTGTGCGTCTGGTATTGAATACCGAGTTGAATAAAAAAAAATAGAATATCATCCATAAACACCTTGGCTGTATTTAACTGGACCCTAGCTAACATTTAACGAATGGACGCCAAAACGAGAAAGTTTCTCACTTGCCATCGCATGCATCATCGCAAAGCTGATGTTGATCGTCTGTATGTTACAAGATCCGAAAGAGTCAGACGATTAGTTCAACTAGAACTGTCTTACTAAACTACGACATCGGCCTTCAAAGATGCCTGGAAACTGCAGACGACTGGATGATCGTCTGTGTCAAAGAATATGAAAGATGTAAGAAACATTATTCAGTAATAAAGGAAGCCAACAATTTCAAAATGGAATTTCAATTGAGTGAAGAAACATTATAAATCTGCTACAACAGAAAAAAGAAAGCAAAGACAAATGCAATGGACCAGATTCAGAAACGATGGCAAGATAAAGCTCTTTACGGTTAATATTATGCCCCTACCAAACAAGCTGATGTAGACAAACCCCGTACCCATCAGTGACTACGTAGTTCAGGGTTAGAAGCTGAAACCGAAGGTTTAATTCTTGCTGTACAGGACCAATGATTGCTAATTAGAAATTACCAAGCACACATACTAGAAAACTGTGTTAGCCAAAAATGTAGAGTTTGTGGTAAATTGATCGTCCTGTATCAGGTTGATCGATTGTCACACAGTGAATATAAAACCCGGCATGACAGAGTGGAGCAATATCTGCAGTGGAAAATCTGCAACTTTTACGGAAAGGAAACTGGTATGAACATTACCCAGACCTGGTCACAGAAATAGGACATGTAACAATCAAAGCTAATCGCCCAGACATAGTGATCAGAGACCGCAAAAAGAAAATTCTTATTTACATGACAATCCCTGCAGACTATAAGGTATTTTTGAAGATCTGCAGAAAACTATCAAAATACGAAGACGTTGAAATCGAAATCTCGAAAATGTGGCATATGGGAACATCAACAATCCCTGTTGTAGTTGGAGCCTTAGGACTGGTTAGAAAAGATTGCAGTAGAATAATTGAATGGATTCCTGAAAGCCCATGCCTTAAAGAAGTACAAAAAATTGTCCTCACGTGTACAGCTCACATCTTACGAAGGTCTTTATCTATGTAACATATATATATATATTTTGTCAGTGGAAAATGTCATGATGCCATTTCTAACCTTAGGTCTCAAAAATGTGTACACATCAGAAATCAAAGGAAATGATAATAATAATAATAATAATAATAATAATAATAATAATAATAATGATAATAATAATGATAAAAATAATAATTATAATAATAATAATAAGTGATAAATATCCAGAAACGATTGATTATCTTGTATCAGGTTGCACGACATTGGCACCCACTGAATATAAAACCCGACATGACAGAGTGGGCCAATATCTGCACTGGAAAATCTGCAACTTCTACGGGAAGGAAACTGAAATAAAATGGTATAAACACCACCCAGACCCGGTTACGGAGATAGGACCTGTCACAATTCTATGGGATTACACAATACACACAGACAGAACAATCAAAGCCAACCGCCCAGATATTGTTATTAAAGACCACAAACAAAAACGGTGCCTCCTTATTGATATGGCAGTCCCTGCTGACTGCAATGTATCTTTGAAGATATTCAAAAAGGTGTCAAAATACAAGGACCTTGAAATAGAAATCTCGAAAATGTGGCATATGGGAACATCAACAATTCCTGTTGTAGTTGGAGCCCTAGGATTGGTTGGAAAAGATTGCAGTAGACTAATTGAAGGGATTCCTGGAAGTCCATGCCTCAAGGAGATACAAAAATGTGTTCTGACAAGTACAGCCCACACTTTACGAAGGGCTTTATCTATGTAATTTTTTTTTTGTCAGTGGAAAGTGTCATGATGCCATTTCTAACCTTAGGTCCCTGGGCGGGACCTGGAAAGAAATGTGTAAACGCCAGAAATCAAAGAAAAAAAATAATAATAATTATTATTATTATTAAGTAAATATTAATGGTTCTATATAAAGGTAAATATGAAGTGTTATTTTAAATATTTGTTTTGTTTCCATTTATATCCCTGAACAGTTGTTTATATTTGTATATGTTGAAAAATATGACAAACTGGAAAGGTTTTTTTTTGTGACACGTTTCATCCATTAGGATTTTAACGAACTCTGCTTTGTCGGCGTTGCGCACCTAACAATTTTACAAAATTATATATCCTCATATCGTTCGCATATGTGCATATATATATATATATATATATATATATATATATATATATATATATATATATATATAACATATTTGGGTTTTAAGATTGTTTTAGAGAACATATGAATTTCTGCAGTTTTCAATACAGAAAATTTTAAATTTGAACATTTAGTTGGCATATATAAAGAAGCGTTTACAAAATAAAAAAATATTCTGTAATAATTAATACAATCATTTTTTTGGGGGGTGGATTCTGACTAGTGAGGAATCACGAAATACCCAGTCGACCAACGATAAGTAGTATGAACTTAAATCATTAGGTGAAATAATCGTTGATAATAATAATAATAATAGTAATAAAAGATAATACTGTTACGAATAATCAAGAGTTGTCTCTCTTTGTTTTGTTACTCTCCTTTTTGAGAGAGCTATTTCTGTTTACTGGGACTATAAAAGGACACTATACACGAACCTTGTATTCTCAGATGAATTAAGCTTTCTTAAAGCCTATTCCTGCGTACATTTGTCATTACAAATACCTACAATAATAAACAATATTTGAGGTAGAAATTTAGAGAACATTGGGAAAGCCGGAGAATATATTAGGCGAAACGTGTTAATAGCAACAAAGACAAACACGGGAGTCTGAAGAATATATGACATATCTTCGTTACTTCGCAACACACAAATGTTACTGCTTTTACAAGCCATTAAGGTTTGCGTATTTTAAAGATAGCTTTTTGTTTTGTTTATTTTCTTTCTAAATTCTATATCCACGTTTTTATTTTGAAAAAATTAGTCAGACGTTGGAGAGAAAACCTCAGGTGATCTCATTAATGAAAAGCGGTATAAGGACAAAAGCCGCCACTAACAATTTCCGGTTTCCAGTGTCATGAACAGCAGGCAAAGAAGCGTTATCAGTCGATCGTTTCAGTCATTTAGAAGTCAAATAGTGTCATCGTGAAAGACTGGAGGGGAGAGTGAAAAGCAGTGATTTCATTTTGGGACGGAAACAGGAGGAGAATTTATGATCTTTTTCTTTATATAGAGAAATATCCTAATTGTAAAGTTGCTTACAATAGATCATCTCTGTGCATGTTATACCGAGTCTTAAAAGCCTAGCATGAAACCTACTATTTGAAATTCTAGTACAGATCCTCGTCGACTTACAACCTATACGTCTTACAACCGTTCGACTTTACGATCAAAACCACGAATTGGTATGTCTGGCCGTCTGGTCAGTGTGAGTGTTTCTCAGCTTGGTGTAAGACAATTTCCACCCCGCCAAAAATGAAAGAAAGAATGAAATTAAGGACACATGGCACAGCGGATAAAGGCGTTGGTTAGATCCAGTGACATTGTCAGTTCAATACCTGGTTAAGGCAGTGGAGAGCTTGAAGAGGTTAGTTAACAGGAGATAACTGATAACTGACTATCCATTAGACATGGCACGTGGAACTAGAACAGTCTACCTCAGCGAGCGAAATAAAGGGTTCCGTTCGACATTCCAACCACCTGAAGAAGGCCGGAGCGTACAACGGCCGAAACGTTGTGATAAATATGGCAGCAATAGTCCGGATAATGTAAATAGGGAAATTGATATTTAGACAAAATTGATGACTATTAAACAGTATGAGCCACAACCAAACACCAGCGGCTAATAATGTTTTGTATATGTATGTATTTTGGTATGTTTTGCAGCTACACTGTTGTTTTTTTTTAATTTTTTTGCACCTGTATTTTGTGTTTTTTGCATGTTTAGCATATATTATACAAAGGGTATCAAACGTAAAGAAACCGTAAAAATTATAAAAAATATAATAATGCCTTAAGAAAGATTACAGACCGACTTACGACCTGTCGGTTGTAACCACTAGTGGCCGTAAGTCGGCGACAACCTGTATTTAACTATATTAAAAACATTACCACGAATACGAAGTACGCAAACTATTTAGCTACAGAAGTAGGCACCTTGTAGAATTGATTTAACCTGAAACCAAGCAACTTATAAAGTCTGATAAAAATGCGTAACTAAATTTCCTATGTGCAAAATAATGGTTTATTCACAATTGCATTCGCCAATTCTCGGCCAAATAGAGGGTATGTGGTTTCAGGTCTTTATTCGAACTTTCGATATTTTTCTTGAGAAGCTGTCAGAGATTCGTCTTCTCTCCTCGTAGATCGGACTTTAATGGAACTCACCTTTGTCCAGCTACTTTGTGTGTATAGCCAACGTTCATTTCTTTGTTAATGTTAGTACAACTACCCACATATTTCGTCTCTCGTTACTGTAATTGGTGCATCTGAGGTATCTTCTAGTCCAACCATTGGGTTTCTTAGGCTTCCGAGTACACTGCTTAGTGTCTCTTGAGTTGAAACTAGGATATATTGGGGTATCCACAGCTCAACTCTTCTTAAATCAAGGTTCCTGATGAACATTAAATTCCATTCAGACCTCAAGTATTTCTTGATGTAGACCACATACTGTTTCAGACTATGATGTTTTTAGTGGCATACACTGCCACCTTCTGGCTCAGACCTTCTGAGGTTGACTTTTCAGTTTTGATAGTAGACTAAATAAGGAAGTCATTTTTGATTGGTTAAAACTAACGTGGGAATGTTAGACAGAAAGAGATTTCAGAGAGTTAGGTTTATACACGTACACAGCAGACGTGGTTATTTTGTATCCCGAGGAACTTGCTCCTAAGTTGGGGTGATAGAGCGACCCACTGGTTAGTTAAAAATGCACACGACGACGTGTTTAATAAAATAGTTGATGTTTTTTCCTCTCCGGACTCCAAAAACATTTTGATACCCGACCGGTAGACGACGGCCGAAAGCGACACCCAGAAAGAGATAGCTATGCAACATTTTGCATATTTGGCGCAGTGGCAAAGACCTCCTAGGAACAGAGAGTATATGCAACAATACTACAGATAGTGAACACTTTGTTAAAGGTCATCGTTTAACCATATCTATCTACCAGGACCTTTTTTAAATCTTTGTCAGGATAGTTCCGCTCTCGGTACCTTTTGCAGTCTTCCAGTGAGCTTAAATGTATTTTATTAAAACTATATTCCATAATATTCTGACATCGTTTAGTCAATTTCATCTATCCAGAACTTTTTTTTTATGTCTCTGCCAGAATGATTCTGCGCTCGGTGCCTTTTTGCAGTCTTCCAGGGGACTTATTTTACATTAAAACAATTTCCATAATCTTCTGACATCGTTTAACCAATTTCATCCACGCAGAAATTTTCTTTTATCTTTGTCAGAATGGTTCAGCTCTCTGTTCTTTCTGCTGTCTTCCAGGGAGCTTAAATATTTTTCATTAGCAAAATTTTGTAAAGAATGGAATAAAAGAAAAATCTGATGAGCTGAAAACGGTCGATGAGTGAAAACTTCCCGGCCAGACCCTAACATTTTTTGTCTCGTTACCCAATAAACAATTTGTCGCCGCTTATTATGATGGAATATCGCAAACTATATAATAAATATTCAAGGCAGATTTTGTCAGTTGATGCCTTTAGGCAGAACTCCTTTGAATCAATCTTTTGATTCTCGAAACGATTGATTCAAACAAATTTTATTAAAGATTTTATTAACGAATGTGTGTCACTTTGATTTTCAGTAATCCGTTTAAACACTTTCCAGATATTTAAATTTTTGGACTTTGAATTTGGCATCTTCAATTTGTACTTCCTGCCCTGGTCTGTTTTTCTGGTTGATAATCATACAATCTGTCTTCTTACAATTGACATTTAGCCCTTATTTCTCGCTTTTCTTTACTACTCTGTAGAATTTCCTGTTGTTTAATTTCTCTGTCTGCTATCTTCTTTGATCAAGGTTCCTGATGGACATTAAATTCCAATCAGACCTCAGGCATTTCTTGGTGTAGACCACATACTGTTAAATAATAGTTTCAGGCTATTATTTTTTTAGTGGCATACACTGCCACCTTCTGGCTCAGACTTTCTGAGGCTGACTTTTAAGTTTTGATAGAAGACTAAATAAGGAAGTCATTTTTGATTGGTTAAAACTAACGTGTTAATAGCAACAAAGACAGAAAGAAAGTAATTTCAGAGAGTTAGGTTTATACACGTCATACACATTTTTTTTTTTACCTCGGGGAACTTGTTCCTTAGTTGGGGATGATAGAGCGACCCCACTGGTTAGTTAAATGCACACGACGACGTGTTTAATAAAATAGTTAAGTTTTCAAATTCCCTTTGTTGATGTCTTTTTCCTCTCCGGAACCCAAAAACATTTTGACATCCGACCGGGAGACGACGGCCGAGAGAGAATAATGCAATTTGTTGTGGAATTGACCCCATCAACCAAGAGACTCCCAGAACGAGATGGCTATGCAACATTTTGCATATTTGGCGTAATGGCCAAGATCTCCTCCTTTGTCAACTGCACATTATATGGTAAAGAATCTGATATTGGCACAAGGATAATAAAGTTGACTTAATCCCCCGAGTCAGAGATCGGCCGTATTTATACACTGTCGGTGAAAACCGGTGTTTCTCCATCCCCGGAACCGTCTCACCAATCGTCCTTCTTCTCTAAAAAGGATAAATTCGGTTATGGTTTACATTTGAACATCAAAATTTGCATTTTTATATCTTCAATTTGTTCAGTCAGATAACAACAGTGATGGACTTACATTTTGGGGCCCTGAAGCTTGAAATGATATGGTCTCCCTTCACAACCTGCAAAAAAAAAAAAAAAAAAAAATCAAGAATCCAACTACCAAAATGTTTGCTAAAAATAAATTTTGGCTAGCTCAACGAGCGCATACAGGTGAGGGTTCGAGCACTGTAAGACCCAAGAAAATTTTAAAATTTGATCAATGACAAGGGAATTTTGAAGCCATATGTAATCGATATTTTTTAGAGCATATTCTAAGGCTAACATTAGCTACTTCAACCGATTGGCTTATCACTAAAATGGCTTAATTTTAATAAGAAAAACTAAAAATAAAGATTCATGGATTTTGTTGAAAAATTCACTCATAAAAAAGTTGCGTCAGACGCCCCTCTCTGTGCTTAGAAGCTTAAACTTCATTAGTTTCATAGCAGATTCACCAGTGAGTCGCGGCATACGAACTTTACATTGAAAACTAAGAAGAAATGCATTGTTGGTGGTCAGGAATGAAGGCAAACATTACTGAGAGAATGGGGCCTTTTTTAGATATTATTCTAATTCCTGGGGGAATGGGACTAATTCTAATGCTTCCGCTAGGACCGATTCTCTTAAAATCACCATTATTTGCTTTTATGATCTTGTCCAAGTAAATCGTTATAAAAGTTCCTCGATTCTACCAAACTAACCAATTTCTCCTGTTGGGTTTGTTGGGAAATTTCCAATTCGCCAGACAGATGAAGAACATTGAGTTAGATGGGGTTGCTGATACTACGACATATCAATCCTTGTTGGGTTATTTAATGTCAGAATCAGTCTTTCTTTATTTTTTTTAATTATATTTGAGGCGATAAGCTTGCTTCTAGGATAAGTAATGATTTCTTGTTTATATTTCAGTCCATAAGTATTTGCTTTGTTCGGGGATAGTAAGTAATAGTCGTTGATATTTGAGTATATAAGTATTTGCTTGTTTAGAGTATAGGTCAATAATGGTCGTTTATATTTGAGTCTGTAAACATTTACTTGGTTAGGGGGCGGTAAATATTTTTATTTATATTTATATTTGTAAGCATTTACTTCGTTAGGCCATAGGTAATTATTGGTTGTTTATATGTAAGTTTATAAGCATTTACTTGCTTAGGGGAGTGGTGAATAGTGGTTGCTTATCTCTGTGTCTGTAAACATTTACTTGATTTAGGGGAGCGGTAAATATTGGTCGTTTATATTTGAGTCTGTAAACATATATTTGCTAGATGGTCCTTTTTAGAAGAGGTCATACCCCATCTGCAGCAGATGTGGTTGGTTTATTCTAGATGAAGCATTTTAGCTATTATTATTATTATTATGAGGTTGGTGCAAAAATAATGTCATTTTATCACACAGTAACATATGTGAGAAAACGACATTATTTTTGCACCAACCTATTATTATTATTATTATTATTATTATTATTATTATTATTTTCTTTGATTTCTGGCTTTTACACATTTCTTTCCGGGTCCCACCGAGGGACCTAAGGCTAGAAATGGCATCATGACAAAAAAAAAAAAAAAGAAAAAAAAAGAAGAAGAAATATTACATAGGTAAAGCCCTTCGTAAAGTTGGGCTGTACTTGTCAGAACACTTTTTTATATCTCCTTGAGGCATAGACTCTCAGGATTCTCTTCAATTAGTCTACTGGAATCTTTTCCAACCAATCCTAGGGCTCCAACTACAACAGGGATTGTTGATGTTCCCATATGACACATTTTCAAGATTTCTATTTCAAGGTTCATGTATTTTGACTGCTTTTTGAATTTCTTCAAAGATACATTGCAGTCAGTAGGGACTGCCATATCAATAAGGAGGCACCGTTTTTGTTTGTGGTCTTTAATAACAATATCTGGGCGGTTGGCTTTGATTGTTCTGTCAGTGTGTATTGTGTAGTCCCATAGAATTGTAACAGGTTCTATCTCCGTAACCGGGTCTGGGTGGTGTTCATACCATTTTCTTTCAGTTTCCTTCCCGTAGAAGTTTCAGATTTTCTCGTGCAGATATTGGCCCACTCTGTCATGTAGGGTTTTATATTCAGTGGGTGCCAATGTCGTGCAACCTGACACAAGATGATCAATCGTCTCTGGATATTTATCACAGAATCTGCATTTTGGGCTGACACAATATTTTAGTATATGTGCTTGATAATTCCTAGTTAGCAAGCATTGGTCCTGTGCAGCAAGGATAAAACCTTCAGTTTCAGCTTTCAACCCTGCACTACGTAGCCACTGATGGGTACGGATTTTGTCTACGTCAGCTTGTTTGGTAAGGGCAGAGTATTGGCCATGAAGCGGTTTATCTTGCCATCGCTTCTGTATCTGGTCGGTTGCATTCGTCTTTTTTTTTTAAGTATTTTGCAGTTTCAGCCGGTGTATTATGATGTAGTTGCATCTCTACGCCCATTTGGAATTCCATTTTGAATTTGTTGGCTTCTTTTATTACGGAGTAAAGACGCTTACTACTTTCATGTTCTTTGACGCATACCATCATCCAGTCTTCTGTAGTTTCCAAGTATCTTTGGAGGCCAATTGTTGTAGTTTTGTAGGACAGTTCTAGTTTAACTAATCCTCTGCCTCCTTCGGATCTGGGCACATACAGACGATCAACATCAGTTTTGGGATGATGCATGCAGTAGCAAGTGAGAAGCTTTCTCGTTTTGGCGTCCATTCGCTTAATTTCAGCTATGGTCCAGTTAAGGACATTAAAGCTGTATTGCACCACAGTGACAGCCAATGTGTTTATGGCTGATATTCTGTTTTTTGAGTTTAGCTCAGTATTTTGTACCAGACGTACACGCCTGTAGTACTCTTTTCTTATTTTTTCCTTCGTTTGGGGGTGTTGTATACCATTTCCTTCGCTAATTCCTAGGTACTTATAAGCTTCATCATGCTCCAGTTTCCTAATCTTGGTGACAAAATCTAAATCTATAAAGGGTGTTTCTGTAATTCTGTTCATACCTATGTCGTCATTGAAGTATTTTACAATATTGACGAGGCCTTTCAACTCATTGACGTCTTTGGCAAAAAGTTTGAGATCATCCATGTAGGTGATTGAATATTTTCTTATTTTATTTGTAACCATAGCTACTGTTGTTCAGTTCATGTGTAAGAGGGATTAAGGATAAACAAAACAGAAGGGGTGACAGAGAGTCTCCTTGAAAGTTTCCACGTCGGATATTCAGACGGTTGGATATAGCAGTGCCCCCGGTGTGACTAAGTTATAGTTTGGTATTCCACATCCCCATGCTGTGCTTAAGGAAATTTAATACCACAGGGGAGACTTTGTACATTTCCAAAGTCTTAAGGATCCAAGAATGTGGAACACTATCAAAGGCTTTACGATAGTCAATCCACGCTGGGTTAAGATTTCTACGTCGTCTCCTGCAATTTTCCAGGATCATTTTATTTATCAGCAGTTGATCTTTGCAGCCATATGAACCTCTTCTGCATCCCTTCTGTTCCAGCGGAAGAATGCTGTTTGTTTCGAAAAAGCAATAAGTACGGTTCGTCAGTACAGACGATTATTATTATTATTATTATTATTATTATTATTATTATTATTATTATTATTATTATTTCCTTTGATTTCTGGTGTATACTCATTTTTTCAGGGTCCCAACCAGAGACCTAAGATCAGAAATAGCATCATGGCATTTTCGACTAAACATTTTTGAGCCCCCCATAAAAAGTCCCTATGGTCACACACATTTTATATAGATAAAGCCCTTCTTAAGGTCTGTGCTGTACATGTGAGTACAATATTTTGAATTTCTTTACGAGACTACCAGAAATCACTTCACTGAGTCTATCAGAACCTTTTCCAATCAATTCGAGGGCTTCAACTACAACTGAAATTGTTGATGTTCTCATGTGTCAATGATTATCATTGTTATTGCTGTTGTGAATACATTTTATTTATGATTTCTATAAAAACACTCTGGAACTGTAGAGAAAACAGTGCACACCTGAAAATAACGGATGGGTTTCCAGTGAAACTTGAACCTAAATCCAGGGTCCTAACTATTATGTTCATTTCAGAAGAATCGATAATGAGAAAAAAAAATCTGCAGTCATTCTATCCTTTTCGTTTCTATACGACATCTTTATTCAACTATCTCTTAATAAAAAGAGTAATTTATTTTGAAAGCTTCTCAGGTGAATTTAAAAAAAAAAACTATTATTATTAGTTTTGCTCCATCTTATTCTTGCTTCTTGCACAATAGCTCGACTCAATAAACTGTTCGACCGCCAGAGGCAACAGAATGAAATCGAAAATAAATAATTATTTTCCGATGAAACTTGAACTAGCATCCCACATCTCGAGAACCCATCTTTCATAGGCGTTTATTTTGGCTACCGAAGTTCCGATGGTACAGCAAAGACAGTTGTCTGTCATTTATCGTCTGCTCTACTTCCACTTCTATTAGGTTGGTGCAAAAATAATGACGTAATAATGTCGTTTTTTGACGTTAAAAAATACGTCAAAAACGACATTATTACGTCATTATTTTTGCACCAACCTAATATATTGTCCGCCATCTTCGTTTTATTGGGTAATAATAGCAATGTTTTCATATTTTTCGACGAATTATTTTCATTGTTATTATTATTTAATACGAGAGAACTGGAGAAGAAAGAGTAGCAAAATTACTACAAGTTATCTTCTACTTAATGGAAACTGCTTCATTGTTGTTTTTCAAATTAAGTATTTTCACAATTATTGCTTTATTACTTGTTTCAGTCTCACTTATTTTTCCGTTTTTAATCTCAACTCTCCCGGTCAGTAAATTCCATATTATTTCTATTATTACGTTATCGATTCTATTTCATTATTGTTGCTTTCTAAAAAGATGCATTTAATTGATTATATAAATACAGTTTAACCCGGATATAAGAGACCCAGATATAAGAGAAACCCGGATATAAGATATATTTTATCCGGTCCCAAATTAGAGCCATACTTACCTAAACAAAATAGACCAAACCCGGATATAAGAGAAACCCGGATATAAGATACTTCTTCTCCGGTCCCGACAACTCTCTTATATCCCGGTTACACTGCAATTTTTTTTTCATCTGATTATTGTTATTTTTTAGATTAGACATTTTTAATATTATGATGTTATTAGCAGTTTAATGTGAGTTGTGGCGTAATGGATATCGGCTATGGGATAAGAAATAGAAGAGCCAGGTTCGAATTCTCATCAAGTTCGTTGTATTCACTTACGCGCAAATACCATTGGAAAATGTCTGGATCCATTACTTCTCCCAGCTATGAGTTGAATAGAACGATATACTGTGTTCTATAGCCCTGGTTGGCAACCAGTCTACCGCAGAAAGAAATGGCAACTTACGATGGGAAAATCTTCTGCTTAATCAGTCATGATCGCCCAAGCATGTATCATGTATAACACTTGGTGCAAGTAAGGAACGTAGTGGAGACGTGCCTCCAGTACCAAGTAGTAAAAAAGATGTTAGTAAATTTATTAGTCCAGGCTTGGCAGACTTTATATTGAATCCTTCTATTCCTGCAAGTGAAGTATTTAGATCCCCTAATGTGGTTGCATCATCATGTGAACCAATACCGTTTCGACCGAACAGCGTAATCAACACAGTACCCTTCTCTAGTTGCTCTACGACAACTACTACTTCTGTATTGCCACCTGGGCGGAGCCCCACTGGATATCCAACATCTCAGAGCCAGGGATTGCTGTCTGGCCCTGGCACTAGCCGCAGTCTAATTAGCCAGCCTGGACTGAAATTCCCTTCCCCAACTGACTGGTTACTAATTTTACTCCATCATATTATTGTTACTTTTCAGGTGAATCATTTCTCACTATTGTTATTATTAGTCTTACATTAGTTTAATATTGTTGCTTTCAAAATGTAGCATTTTCATTATTGTTTTACTCCATCATATTATTTTTGTATATGTAGATAAAGCATTTTAATTATTATTGTATTACTAGTTTTAATCCACCTTATTTTTTGTTATTTTTAGATGAAGTATTTTTAATATTATCATTTTTTATTAATATTTTTATTCCTTCTTATTTTGTTATATTTTAGATTAAATATTTCCCTGTTATTTTTTATACTTTCTAGATTAAATATTTCGTTATTGTTTTGTTTTTTTTTGTAGCAGTTTTACTGCTTATTATTATAGTTTCTTTTTCAATAAAACATTTTGACTCTTATCATGAAGTAGTTTATTTTATTTTATCATTTGTTTTCCTTTATCTGATTGTTTTTGTTTTTGGATGAACATTTTTCGCTATTATTATTTTACTGACTTGGAAGAATGTTTTCGGAAAAACTTTACCCTTTTTTCTCCCTAATGTAACACTAACTTTCGAAAATACCTAAAAAGATTGAAAGATTGTTGCAACACAATCTTCCTACTTCTGTCTCCGCCATATTTTGGTCTAGTGCTGTATTAAGCTAAGCCTAGTAAATATATAGCATCTGGGTATTTCGATTGTTGATTTTTAAAAGAGTCAGTTCATTCCCAATTGGTAGGTTAACGTAACGCAATCTTCATTTGTCTATTCTCCCTTCGATCCTTGCCATCAGCTATTTGACTTTGTTCATTTAAGCTTATCACTATATAAAAAAAGAAAGAAAGAAAAAAAACGGATCCTGGAGGAAGAAAAGAATAATTCGATGTTCCTGGATGAAATCTTGCTAAACGGTCGGAGCTAGAAACACCTGGGATCAAAGGAAAATGGTGTGGAAATTAGGCTTGAATGATGAACAGCATTAAACTCAAAAGCGGAGAAAATAAAATCGGCTGATTAAATCACTTAGGGAAAGCGAATGCGCAACTGAAAACTTAGAGTTAACTCTGACGAATTCTTCGCACTGGTCGGATGTCAATGAGAACCGTTTAAAAGATGACATCAAGGTAAGAAAAGGAAAGAAAGAAGAAAAGGATAAGTAGGTTAAAGGCAGCGTTCAAGGCAAAATTAAATGCACCCAATAGAATTAGAACTATCAAAAACATCGCCTGACAAGATACAAGGTTGTAATGATCAGTGCATGGACAAAGGCGGGCCTGAGGAAAATGAATGTTAGAAGCAAGAAGCTAATAACTTCGCCAAGCTCATAAGGTCAAAGGTCATGGTTAGCTCACACAAAATGAATAAGATAGACCCTCTCTAACAATAAAGAACAGCCGTATAAAATAAGGTTATCAATAAAGTGAAATAGAGAAACGAACAAAAAAAAAAAAAAAAAAGAAAGAAAAAAAAAAAAAGAAAATAATTTGATATACATGTGCTTTCTTTTATGTCCCTTTAGGATATGGACAATTAAGGCTCTTCACAACTTCCTATCTTTTGTTGTTATTAGCAATATTTGTTTTTTTTACTATCCCTCCCAATCTCCCGCTATTTATTTACACTAGTTCCTTAGTAGGCTAGATGCTGTTTCCTTCTGTCACGCTTGCCTACGGTATGCTCGATGAGTGTCAAACTCGCCAAGCCATCTTTCCTCAACACAAACGAAAACATTGCAAATCTCTCGCTACTCCCTTTCCATATGGAAAATGTTAAAATGCGCTATATTCCTTAGTATCTCTAACCCTAACCCACCACGCCGCATACATTGAGGCAAAGCACCTTCATTTCTTTAGTAAGGAGTAAGATCCATGCGGATAGCTTTTTTTTTCCGAGAACTGATGCTTAGATGAACAGAATCCCAGGATGATGCTTTCTCGACTACTACAATCTTAACCACTTCATGTCTAAGGTTAACCGGTATTTTTCCCGCAAATCCCTTTACTCGTACCGCTCATACAACAACCATTTCCAGCAACTTCTAGCTTGAGTAGCCTCATATAGGGTGGACATTAGTAATATATATACGCTGTGAAGCGTTTTTTGGTCTGTCTAGATAATCTTGGCGTTCCCGTTGAGTGTTTGCCTTTTATTCTTTCTTTCTGTTTTTCTTTTCTATTTTAGAATTTTTTCTTCTATAAGGTGTTAAGTCTTCTGGTAAGTTATATATATATTATCCTTCACCAATAATACGATTCAGAGTTTCATGCACAACGCAATCTTCAGGTGCTTAGTGTGTGTATATATATATATATATATATATATATATATATATATATATATATATATATATACACAAGAACAAGACTTATCCAAACAGTTATGTCCATCGTCTTTGTCATGTTGAATTGATAATGTTAATTATATTTTATGAATATGTCCTGAAGATGGTTTATTAGACCGAAACGTCCGACGTTGACATTATATTAACATTAAAACAGCATAATTGCATATAAGGATTTTTGTTTGTTTTTTTCCGTATATTTTTCTTCATACTGTCGGATCTATATCCATATATTTGCTTACATATATATATATATATATATATATATATATATATATATATATATATATATATATATATATATATATATATATATATATATATATATATATGCCCAGAAACTTAAGCTGTCTCTTTACAATTTTAAGTAAAAGTGTCCTTTTTTTTTTTATGTTTTTGTTTCTATCTTCCTTAAAACTTCTTACACAAGAACCGCTTTCAGTAACAACCTATACTAGATCTTTGGATCTAGTATAGGTTGAACATATATATATATATATATATATATATATATATATATATATATATATATATATATATATATATATATATATATATATATATGATGAAATATATTTTTAAGTTATGCTAATGAACACGAATGGAATTCGAACTTGGTTCTCTGATTCTTCAATCTCAGCCGCTATCCATTATTCCACCTACTGAAATAAAATGTTAAACCGAACATCTTTGGCTATGAACTGAAGCTATGGCCCATGAAAATGGTTGACAATAAATAATAATTGATAATAAAAACAAATATAAAGTAACAGAGTTAATATATTTATAAAACAGATACTCAGTCAGTTACGTGTTATACGTGATATGTAATACGCTCTTTCGATCCATGACTGACGAGGCAGAATATTTTCCTGCTGTAGGTTGCCATTTCTTTTTGCAGCAGATTAATTACCAACCAAGGCTATAGAACGCAGTCTGTCCAGCTATTCGACCCGTACCTGTAGATATGGATTGATATCTTTTTTTAAGGGTATTTGCGCGTAAGCGAATGTAACAAAACCGGATGGAATTCGAACTCTGCTCTCCGATTTCTCATTCCGAGTCGGTATCCATCTCACCACAACGTTATATTTAAAAAGCAGCAGTAACATTTATTTAATCCTTTCAAAATAAGGCAATAATACTACAAAGATGCAATGGTGTTAATAGGAGCGAAAGAGAAGGAGAAACCGAAAACCCAATCCTAAACAGAAAACAAAGGATGGAACCTCTACGACGACTCAAAAGACAGAGGAGAAGTGTGAAACGGACGATAGACGAGCCAATCTAACTATTGAGGAAATAATAGTAAATAAAAATTCAGAGTTTAGGCGGAAACGTTAGAAGTATAGAGTTAAGGTAGACTTTAGAAAGAATTGGAAACCCAATCCTAAATAGGAAACAAGAGATAAACCTCTAATCCTGTTCAAAAGATCGGTGGGGAGTGTAAACCGGACGATACGCAAACCTATCTAGCCGTCTTTATATTCCTGTAATAAGAAGTTTTGTAATATTAAATTCCTCATTTGGACCTTCGATAAGAATGCTTGCCATTCTTGTCAAAGTTACTACTGAGTAAAGCAATCACTTAATTCTTTGGAAGGAGAAAATGGTAGAAGAATTACTTCCAATTCCTCCATACGCAAGGCGCTACCGTCTTTGTACAAAGACTCATGTTTGACACACTTTTTGTTTTTTTTAATACTAATCCAAGGCCCAATGGCTACTCAAGGTAGGGGATTACTGTTTCAAGTTCTATTCATGTAAAAAAAAGGGCAAGAAGTAAAATTCTTGGGCCTATGCAGGAAAGATAATAACTAATTCTAAACTTGAAGAAGTCAAGATTTAATTAATGAATGAAAGTATAATTATTAGGTTGGTGCAAAAATAATGACGTAATAATGTCGTTTTTTGACGTTAAAAAATACGTCAATAAACGACATTATTACGTCATTATTTTTGCACCAACCTAATAGAACTACAAATTAGAAGTAGACTTTAGAACGAATTTATAGCCCAAATCCTAAACAGGAAACAAGGGATATACCTATACTTATATTCAAAAGACAGGGGGCGGCGTGGGAATCGGATGATAGGCGAACCTCTCTGCAAGACGAATCTATATGTATGTGTGTAATGTATAAACTGTGTCTCGCTTCTCGTGCCAATTTTATCTCAAAACTGATTTACATATTTTTTATCCGAATTTCAATTCGCTTTCTCCTAATTTTCGTTTTACTTTCTAATAATAAATCTAAAATTTAATTATAATACCTTTCAGTTTTTTTTAATACTCATTTTCAAAGGTTTTATTACGACATAAACACATTCTCCTGAATGCAAACAGACAACGTTGTTTAATTTTACATTGAAAAAAAAAAAAAAAAAAAAAAAAAAAAAAAAGAAATCAATATGGAGTCATATTTTACATTAGCGGTATGCTGTATTTTAAATATTTCGATAATTCATTTTGGGTACAGAAATTTTTGAATGGAAGAATAAACAAAAAAGCGAATCCAAATAAATTTTATTGATGTGTTTAAAAATGCCAGACAATATTTTTAGATTGTAAGAATTTTTTTCGATAATAATTGTTTAGTGATACAGGTCTTACTAATTAACACATAGATGGAGGAGAATAGGGAGATTAAAAAACAGAGAAGAATTTTTTAAACGAATTTTGTATATTAGCATTCATTTTTCCATTTTAGAAGTTTTGATTGATTCTTTTTCTCCGGTGTTTTACGGATACAATAATGGCCATATGGGGAAAAATACAATGGGAGAATAAATGTTTCTACCATAACTCTCTCTTGTTACAAGCTGTTGATTATTGTTCAGAGGTTCTGTTGTCGAGTAGGTTTCACAGTGGAGGCTTGTATTTCAATAAGTCGTCCTAAATTAGGTTCGACGTACAAAACGTTAGGAACTTGGAAATAAGAGTTAATGACGCAGCAATCTAGTTGTGATGGTTGGTACTTCAATGTCCGATATCGACTGACTCGCTCAACACCACTGAGCCGAACTAGCGACCGCTACTACTGCTACTACTTATTATCTGTGGGAGAGTCCATTACAATAGAATAGTTACTATAACAGGTTCACCATTTGCCCATAGCTGGGACCCTAAATAGGCGCTACCACTCCGAGAGAAACATTTGAGTAACTGTTAAGAGTTTTTCTTCTTGCTTTCCTTTAATACGTTATCTAAAAAATTTCAGTTTTGCTTCAGAGTCTGCAATCACCACAATGCCATCAGCCTATCTTGTGTTGTTACACCCAACGAAAATAAATCCTAGTTGTTAGGGGTGAAGAACGGCGCGATTGTTTAAACACATTTCTAGGTGACCTTACACCAATTTTTAAATTGTGTAATGCAAATATGAATTCGTACTGTTTTTTCAGCATATTCGTGCAGTTCAGAAAAGCATGAATTCAACTCTCCCTGCATTCTTCTCCATTGCCAATCACCCTGAGTAATTAGTAGAGCAATCTGTTCACATAGTTATCTAAATGTCTGCTGTAACTATTATCAGTTTTGATAGATGCACACCAATTAATCTAAGATATATTTACTTGAAATTAAGTTAGAAATCTGTCCACTATGATAAAACTTCTATAATATAATTAAATAGCAATCTATTTTCTTTTTTTTTATTATTAAAGTCTCATTCGGAATGATGTTGACATTAATTTTAAATTCCGAGATTAGCATTTCGATCTAACCAGGTTAGTCACACTCTAAACGCTGCTTCGAAGAGGTATCAAACCTCTTCAGAAAGATCGGTAATATAAACTCTTGATTTAAAACATGGGTTACAAAAGAGCGGTACCCGAGAGACAATAATAGAACTGGAAAACCATATTTAAATCCTAAAAATTATAGTATTCAGAACATTTTTTATGTGGTTGATATTGCTCTACAATAAGAATTGGTTTCCAATTGTTATTAAGTAATAAACCGATACCCTGTATTATATATATATCAATAAAAGTAGAAAATATTATTTAAATCTTAACGTTTTTACTAATGCTCACCCAACGCAAGGCTCAAGAGACACTCAAGGTAGAGGGTTACTTTGTGAATTTATATTAGCGTAGGAAAGAACAAGCGTTAGTAGTACAGAGCTGAAGCAGACTTTAGAAGGAACCAGAAACCCAATCCTAAACAGAAAACAAGGGATAAACCTTTACTCCTGTTAAAAGACTCAGGGAGGAGTGTGAACCGGACGATAGGGGAACGTATCTACTCCTATTAATGTGAAATAATAGTAAGAGAAATATAGTCAATTTTGAAAATATGCACAGGCAAATAAGTAATAACATAAGATTCTAAAGGCCATAAATTGAGGGTCCGCTGTTCCCATGTATTTCTCTATAATAGTAATATAACTGAAAAACTATATTTAAATTTTAAAAACTGTAGTATTCATAAAAAAATCAGTTCGAATTCCAGTCGAATTCTTTACATTCGCTTACGTGCTAATTCTTTTGGGAAAGGTACGAATCGTCTTCTCCTCCTCCCAGCTATGGGTAAATAGTAGGACGGACCAGGTTCTATTGCCTTGGATGGCAACTGATCTACCGCAGAAAGAAATGGCAACCTACCGCGGGAAATATCTACCTCGTCAGTCATGTATCGAAAGGTACATGATCGCCTAAGCGTGTATCACGTGTGGCACATAACTGACTGAGTATTCAGAATATTATTTTTTATTTAGTTGATATTGATTTTTATAAGGATTCTTAGGTTACGCGAGAGAAATTCTGGGTGTATGCGTTCAAATGTCTCTAGCACTTTCGGCTCTTTGCCCTCTTTGAGGATTTGAAGTTTGCGAAAATTCTGTCCTTACTTTCCCTATAGAAAGAGACAATTTGCCATCTGTATTATCATCTTTTTCGCAGGATATCAACATGAGAGTTTTGGTGATAAAGTAAAACTTAGATGATTATGTTCGTCGAGGGAAGTTCTCAATACGTAGTCAAGGACTTTGTCGAATCTTTTACATACTTAGGAAGTGAAATAAATTCTACATAGCTAAAGCCTGGGCCGCCTTGAATAAAATGGATGTAATCTGGAAATCTGATCTACCCGATAACCTCAAACGGAGATTCTTTCGAGCCACTGTAGTGTCGGTTTTAATGTATGATGCCACTGCTTGGACATTAACTAAAACTCTACAGTCTAAGCTTGATGGAATCTACACTCAGATGCTGAGAGCTATGCTTGACATTTCCTGGAGACAACATCCAACTAAATCACAGCTCTATGGACCAATCCCTGATATTTACAATCTTACGCGAACGCAGATCGCGTATTGCAGGACACTTCTGGCGAGCAAAAACAGTGATCTACTGTTCTGGACTCCTAGCCATGGAGCAAGATGAGTTTGTCGCTCATCAACGACCTACAATGACCAGCTGTGTCAGGAAACAGAATGCCTCCCTAATGACCTTCCGACCTTGATGCAGGGCCGTGATGATTGGCGTGATAGACTCATACATGTCCGAGATAACTCGACCGAAAAATTACCGCCACTTGGCAATTTCAACTGGAAAAGGATGAGATCTTTCCGTCAATCTAGTGCTTCGCTTAAATTCAAAAAGTCAAGCTACCACCAGAACAATTACCATGAATTACCATGGAAATATTTATAGAAAAGTCACGGGGACGCTACGTTACGGCTGTGGGAAAAGGACTGAAATCGAGATGCCAGTTCACGACCAATAACTGTCTACACACTCCGTAGTATTCTCGCCTAGACACGTCAGATAAGCTTGGGGAGTAAGCTCTTCACTACACTGGCAATAACTATAGTAGTAATTAGTTTAATTATTGAAGAGCGTATTATTCGTTGATCGATTCTTTTTCAACACTAGTGTGTTGGGGACAAATCAAGGTCATTGACACTAGAGACACACTGCAATTCAAGTGATAAAAATTGTCTGGAAATATAATTTTAAGTCGGTTTACTGATTCTATATTTTAGCTCGTTCTTGTGTAATTTTTCATACGTCTGTCGTCATTGTGTATCGTTATTTCGGCGAAAATTTTACCGACCTGCCTTAAATTCAAATTGAGATTTCATTTTTATGTAAATTATTCTTGCAGATCTTTTTTTTTTTTTTTACTGCATCAAAATTATTGATTTTCGTCGAACGGAAATCGGTAATTGACTTTTTGTGCGCATATTTCCTGGCGGTTACGAACGCAGTTAAATATTGTTAATTTGGGATACATTTGTTCAAATTGAATTTGGATGCTTTTTTTTTGGGGGGGGGGGGGTCCGCAGTTCAATGTAAGTTGAAATAACGAGATAGTTTTCACAGTATTCATCTTTTTTTTTCTGCTTATGAAAAAAAAAAAAAAAAAGAAGTGCACAGAGAAAGTTATAAAATCACTCTGTCTTACCGAATGTTCGATTTTGGGCACAGTGCCTGTCACATGCACTGTTTCATTATCCGTGGTCAAGCTGTGAAATAATAAAAAAAAAAAAAAAACAGAAAAAAAAGGAGGCCGTGGGGATAATAGAGTCATTGAGATTATTTCCTATATATAGTTTTGAATTCATATCTATCCTTCTAGATTGGCTGCCAATCAAGGCTGAAGATCCAAGGTTGATCTACTACTAACCCATAACTGGGGCGAGAAGCAATGGATTCATACATTTCCCAAGGGTATTTGCGCGTAAGTGAATATAACAAACCCAACGGGAATTGGAACTCGACTCTCCGAATAACAATTTCGAGTCATTATTTATTACACCACCCTTACATCCAATCTTACAGCACTTGGTATTCCACGGGGCGTCACACATCTAGGTACCCTTGAGAAAGTTATGAATCCATCTCTTCTCTCCCAGCGATGGAAAACAAGCAAATAATAAAATCTTCAGATTCGCGAGGCCCTTAATATCAAAATCAACCAACCAACATTCAACAAAATTTATTACGAGTATAGCAGCAACGCATTGTAGTGAATATAACAAAAATTTAATGCTATTTTGCATTTCTACCAATTTCAAGTTAGCTCCGTTATACTGAAACTTTTGTTTGGTAAAAAATCGCATAGCTACAACGAATAAATTAAAAATTTTAAAATAATTACAGAATGTGTTCGTGCGTGTTTTTAAAAACCAGTATCACAACGGAATGCAGATTTTATCGCAGTTAAAATGAATTTGTCTTTGTAATTTATCCCCCACCCCGAAGACGATCTTAGAAAAGTACTTGGGTTAGAAAAAAATCACAGCGCCTTCCTTGATGAATTTCATCTTAACATCAAGAAACTGTTAAAGAGAACTGGAAAGGATCAGTATAAAAATAAGTAGAAACAATATATCTATATTATTCAATGAAATATCTTTGAATGATATCGAGCAATACCGACGCATGAAATTTATTGACTGGACATAAATGTTGCACTGGATGTATCCCACTATCTACGGAATAACAGTATTTATGCTGATGATATAACTATTTACTCCTATCTTAATAGTAAGTCCGATAGGGACGACAAATTAAAATTAAAACTAGCAGCTGCTCTCGAAAATAAACTCCAATCAGTTGTTAGGCAGAGCAAGAAATAACTTGTAAAGATTAACGCCTCTAAAACAAAATAGCTCTCTTTTAATCACCAGAGAGAACCATTTTCCCTCCAGGATGTTGCAGTTTTTTTGTGTATATGTATGTACTAGTGAGCCAGTCCAAATGACTTGACTCATTTAATAGTCCACCAATAGAAGGTTAATCAATCAGAAGACGTAGAATATTCAATCCGTCGTGTATAAAGGCGGCCATTTTGTTTACTCTACCCGAATGTCCAGTACCAGCTTGTCAGGCGAAGAGGAATAGAAGGAAGAACTACGCTCTGCTAATTTTACCGGGATATCCACTGCTAACCTGAACTACGCTTCCCTACTGTCTTCGAAATATTCATTGCTAACCTCTGGATTCTATACTCAAAGACGACCGTCATAATGAACAACACAGTCTGGAAAATATAATCACTGCGATTTCTCGGTCTCATGTTTTCTACTGACATTAAGTGGATCGATTATATTGAATCATTTGCTAAGAAGGTTGGTTCACTGAGTTATGCTAGACAGTTTTCTTCTCGTTAGAATGCATCTTGCGCCTTTTTTATAAATCTACACTTCGTCCGTGCATTACTGTCATGTCTGGGCTGTTGTTCCTGCTATGCCTTGATTATTTGCCAAAGACAAAGAAGAGTCTGCAATATTATCGGTCCTGACTTGGCATCTCAACTTCCCACCGCCGTCATGTGAGTTCCCTGTATCTTTTCTAAAAATATTTCCAAGGTAGTTGTTCTAATGAGCTCTCCTCCTTGGTATCTCGGGTGCTTGAATTTACTCGACTGGTAACAAGATCTCACCGTCTTACTGTTGAAATAGCTAGATGGTCTATACTTATTGTTTCTTTTTCTGGCACTTCTCCCCTGTGGAACTCTCTTTCGATTTCTTGATTCCTTGCCACCTACAATCTTCAAAAGTTTAAATGCAACGCCAATAAATGATAAAAAAAAGTACCCCCAAAAGAAGAACCACTAATTGTCATTGGATGCTGTCAAACCACAGGTGTTGCATTAGAGTTCTCATTCTAGTTGGATACCTTGTCGATGGTTAAGGCTCTCAACACACCTGGTGGGTTTATCTGGCTTCTGGGCACCTAGACATTTCTACATCTCTAGGCCTGTGCTAGATGGCCGTTGATCACATAAAATTATTAATCCGACCTTTTACAGGTTTTGTTTTTAATCCTGTTGGGTGCCGAGCCATCTTCATCATTAGAAAAGCCTGCTGTTGGATCCGATCTAATCATCGATACCTTGACCATGCGGTAAGTAATACTGCGGTACATAGAAGCAACAGCATTCGTAGAGTGATCTGACAAAAAAACAAAAAGCAAAAACAAAACAACAGCATACATTTCCGTACTATGTGCAGTTTCAGTCGCCCGGTGGATGAGTTGCAGCATGCTGTACTCATGTCTAATAGAAGATGCTGATTTGAACTTGAAATGCTCAAAGATTCTTCAAAGAAATAAAATTAATACAAAATGGACATCCTTATTTCATGGAAGATTGTCGGGAGTTGTCTGAAATATAAAGGTGAGACACGGGAAACGCTGAATATCTTAGCAAGTAAACAGATCAATCCAATCTTTGAAATTTCGGGTATAAGGGGTGCTGAGAAATTTTCGCTTCGATCAAGAAGAAATTACCCACAAATCCTGTTTTGTTTGGAAGTCAGATTTTGGGACGCGAGCCGGGATTAAATAACAAAGAGGGTCACCCACTTCAATTTGAATCCAATGCTCGACCATCAGTGGATGCGAAATAGCGAAACATGCCTGCCAAAATCTAAGTAAAGTATTAAGAAACAAGAAAATTTCTTTAGAAACAAAGAAAAGAGTACCGAACTATTGTGTAATATTAGTCCTCCAATTTGGCAATGAAGCAACAAAAATTTGATTCTACAGAAGGATGATGAGAATACTATGGACTGAACATGTGAGCAACGGCAATGTTTTAGAGAAAATGGAAAACAAAAAGGATACTTATACTTAACATCAGAAAGAGAGTGTTGAAATTTCTAGGGCACGTAATGACAAAAGATGGCTTGGAAAATTAGATACTCACAGGACAGATGGAAGGCAAGAGGACGGAGAAAAAGAATGCATTAACTACCTAGCGAAATAATGCAAAGAACATGGAATTAGGAGAAATAGCAGAAAGATAAACTTTATTAAGTGCTACAAAGCACAGGAAATTGTGGAGAACCATGATCGCCCACCCCTGAAGGAACACGGCACAAAGAAGAAGAAGAAGCAGCAGAAGAAAAATGATGATTGTATTCATTTTACAGATTTAGAAATCTGAACAAAGTACGATACTTCTGTTAGTGTTTACCATAAATTATAAATGACAAAGAGTCTGGTAAAACAAATCTTAAATTAAATCGAAGTCGCATTGTTTACTATTTAAGTTTAATTTCACAGGGGTTATTTGGCTCTAAATTTGCACATGAAGCATGTCCAGAAAGTATCTGTCCAGTTAGTGACAAACGCAGCCTACTTAGGGCATTGATATGTTAGTATTCTTCATATACTTCCTTTGGGACCATGCACTTATCCCAGTTCCCTTGCCCTTTTCAAAACAGTCTGCTGAATAGCATTCTCCTTAATCTCGTCCATAGTCTGAAAGCTCCTCGGTTCCGATGGTGATTTAACATTGGAAAAGCCAGAGGTTTCAGGTAAATAAACCTGAACTAAGTGTTTTAAGGGCGGGCATTTAAGTGTGGGATGACGCACAAGTTATTATCTGTCCACTCGTTGTTTACAATTCAACTCTGGTTCCACGGGAGTTTGTTGGTTCTAAATGTGCATAAGAGGTATGTCCAGAAAGAACAGGGATTAGCAGAGATAGAAAAAAAGCCAAAGTACTAAGAGCTACAAAGGACGGGAAATTGTGGAGAGCCATGATTGTGCACGGCCAGAAGGGACACGACCCAAAGAAGAAGAAGAAGAAGAATCCGTTAAGGGAGGACATTTAAACCGTGGAATGGTGCACAAGTCCTTGTTTACTATTTAACTCTGGTTCCACAGATGTTAGTTGGTTCTAAATGTGCATAAAAGGTAAGTCTACAAAGAAAAGGAATTAGCAGAGTTAGCAAAAATCAAAATTTTACTAAGTGCTGCAAAGGACGGGAAGTTGTGGAGAGCCATGATTATGCACGGCCCGAAGGGCTCAAAGAAGAAGAAAAAGAAGAAGAAGAAAAAAGAAGAAGATGAAGAAGAATATCCGATAAGGTCATTTAGTCGCAATTTTGCAGTAGTTTTTTATTATTCTTAATATTTAGCAAATAACTGTGCCTATGTTGGGCATTGAACACTGTTTCGTTTTAATTTAAAGGTTTTCAACGCTATCAAAGTTTGAAACGTCAGATGCATTCTTTATTTTTCTAATTTGAGTTTTTCTCTTCACTTGAATTTGGAAGACATGAACGAAAAACGTGTTGCAATTGACAGCAACGTGCTGCGTCTTAAAGAATTCGAATTTTAATTACGTTTTTAAAATAGACTGTCGATTTCCTGATTAATTTTTTTAAAATCTACCTAGTATGACTAAAAAGATTTGCTATTATTCGCACATCTCACTATTAACGGTGAACCTAGCTTCCATAGGGAATTAATTCTGTATATCTTCAGCCGATTGATTAGTTTTATACAGTGTAACCCGGATATAAGAGAACGTTTATCTGGTCCCAAATTAGAGCCATACTTACCTAAACAAAATAGACCAAACTCGGATATAAGATAAACCCGGATATAAGAGACTTCTTCTCCGGTCCCGACAACTCTCTCATATCCGGGTTACACTGTATAAATTTCTTAAGAAAAGGCGATTTTTATCACGATTGGTAACTATTTGTAAATACGTTAATCAATTTGAAAGAATCGTACAATTTATTTTTTTATATATACCTGTAGAACGGGGCTCGGCAGCCTTTTAGAAAGAGCAGGCCAGACAGCTATGCAGTGTCTCGGGCGAGGGCCATGATATCAAATGTATTTTAATAAATTGTATCGACCTCAAGCTGCTCCGTCCAGAAGACTGTCTTTGGTCTGGAGGTTTAAAGAGAAAAAAAAAACAACGAATTTAATGTTATATTATTTAAACAAGGTTTCTTGTGTTACTGCAGAATTAACACGATAACAATCAACAAAAAAAAAAAAAAAAAAAAAATCCGAATTCTTTACTGTTAGGTTGGTGCAAAAATAATGACGTAATAATGTCGTTTTTTGACGTATTTTTTAACGTCAAAAAACGACATTATTACGTCATTATTTTTGCACCAACATAATACAAACAAAATATAGTTAGAAATGGCAGATTATTTAATGAGACATTTATTTTTGCTTGTTGCTCGATGACTTCTCCACATCAGGTGAAATATTTGTCGATGACACAAGCAAAACATTATTCAGATGGTCATCACCCAACCTTATTCTTAAACGACTTTGAGCGTATTTCATTTTCGAAATAAGTTGTTGCCAAGCGCATGTACTTTCAAATAAAGATGCCATCGTTTTCGTATTATTCAATAGACTTTTACATTTTCCTCTGGGCAAAATATATTTCTTGTAGAAATCGGCAGTGGATACGGAATGAAATCTTAATTTCAAAAATTCGTTGCATCGTAAGTCAAATTAACTCCAATTGATATTTTTTTTCTCCCACTTGAATTAAATAATTAGCGCGCAGGTATAAAGTTGACGGACCGGACAAAAATCCTTCGCGGGCCGGATGTGGCCCGAGAGTCGGGTATTACCGACCCCTCCTGTAGATGATGTGTGTTATAAGCAAAACGTAGAGATATTGTAAGGGAGTTACAACTCTGAGTAAATAATGTAGACCCACTAACATTTATGTATACAAAAATACTCGTTAAAATGAGAAAGAGCAAAACGCGAAAACAACAAAAGGAGTCTTTTTTATTATCTAAGTGTCATGTGGTGTTGGAGACATGAGACACAGTAATACTGAGTAAAATTGTGAGTTTGGGGTCAAATGTAGAGGAAATATGGATCGGAATCCGACAGAATGATAAGATAAAGAGGAAGTAATGTGTATACAGTCTTTCTTGTATGTTTTTTTTTTAAATAGATGTGTGTAATATGTGTGCAGATAATTTAGTTGAAAAATATGTGTCTGAGGTATTCTTACTTCGAATTTTTGTTGAGTATTAAAGGATAAATATCTCTATTATGGCCTAAACAATTAATAGGAGATGAAATTTTCGTTGACACACATGTTAAGGACCTGTCCGTGTGAAATGCCTGTCCGATAATAAGAATATCACGTGTCTGTGTTGAGAAAAGTGGGATTGATTCTCATTGGTTTAGAATGAGTGAATTAATAATAATTTTAACATTTTAATTATTTTAGTATAATTATTTTTTGACACTATAATTAATATTTATTTATTTATTATTATGAACACGGCCCTGCTTTGGTGTACTCTTTAAAAAGAAACTGCGTGTTATATTACGAAAATACAAAGTATCTACGGCTACATCGAATTTTTGTTGAGTATTAAGAAATAATTGTTACTATTATGACCTGAAAAGAAATGGAGACGAAATTTTCGTTGTTTCACATGTTGATGACCTGTCTGTTTTAACTGGTTGTCCGATAGCGAGAATATCACGAGTTTGTGGGTGTAGAGGAGAAAAGTGTGGTCCATTCTCATTGGTTTAGAATGAATGAACTAATGATATTGTAATTGCTATAATTATTTTATTATTATTATTATTTTTTACACTATAATTAATTTTTATGTATTTTCTATGGGCACCGCATCGTGACAGTATAATGTTTTTTTTTTTATTTATGTATTTCTTTATGGGCACGACATTATTTTTAAACATGCCTTTTAAATTGACCTCCTTCTGTCAACAAATTGTTTCTTTTTGCTTTTCTTCTATTACAATGCATATATTTAATATGCACACTAAACACAATAAAATTTTCATTTTTGTTACAGGGATTGTAGAAAGCATAGATCATATCTATAGATATTAAATTGACACCAATAACGTAAAACAGTAGAACATTAAAAATGAGTTAAGTTTAATTTATATTGTGGGTTTGTATATTACATTATCGTATAAGCAGTTACATATTAGTGAGTATTCGTACTATAATCTCCAGATGGGAGTTATAGTGTGCTGCTAATTTTATCTCTCTCTCTCTCTCTCTCTCTCTGTGTGTTTGTTTAATGTTTTCTAGTATGGTTTTGGTTTAGTTATAGACATAGCTGGTTTTCTGTTATCAAATTTCCAAGTGCTGGATGTGGATCACTCTGTGTCCTTTCAAGTTAAGGTACATTTCTTGCATTTTTCTTAGACATTTTTCTTTCTGCTGGGCGTGGTTGGATCGGGGTATGTTTATTCATTTTATTTTATTTATTTATTTATTTATTTTTGTCTTTGTAAGTTTATCAGTTATCGAGTAGGTAAAAACAGGTAACAAGCCCTAGGTAAGTAATTCAAGTAGATGCTATTAATATAAAATATTAAAACTGATCCACAATAGAGAGCTCTATATAATTTTTATTATAGGGCAATGTGAGTTACAGTTAATGAGGTCCAGACAATTTACAAATGACCATTTCGTCCATGGTAAAGAAGATTTTCCCTCGACTTATCAATGCATATACATTTACTAAAATGAATATATATATATATATATATATATATATATATATATATATATATATATATATATATATATATATAAGTATAAGTGCGCAGGTATGCAGAAAATAGAAAAGAACACGTTGGGCGCATAATCCGGAGTTCCTTAGTATTTTCGTTTTTATTTTTAAGAAGACAGTGCTCCATACAAAGTGGAGCTTAAGGAATCATATTTTTAAACAAAAAAATATTATATATATATATATATATATATATATATATATATATATATATATATAAAGTGTAAAAAGTTTTCATCTGACGCGTTTCATTAACTAAATTTTTTTTTAGATATGTGTTTAGGCAACAAAACTTATTTAATTTAAAACATATTTCGTAACATTGCTCTGATATATATATATATATATATATATATATATATATATATATATATATATATATAAACTTCCTTAAATATGACAGACAAGATGTTTTGATTAAGTTTTTAGATAATTTCTCATATGATGTTATAATTCTTTTCCGTATCTAATGGCTAAATGTATAGCCGAAAGCGTTTGGAAAAATAAAACACTTGGGCTGTTTTTGTATAATTTATCTACAGAAAAGAAGAAAGTTATAAGATCATATTAGAAATTATATAAAAACTTAATTAAAACACCTTGTCTGTCATATTTAATGAAACTTGCATGGAAGAAGAGCTGCTGCCTAAATACACACACACACACACAAATACACAGACACATATATGTATTTATTTGTATGTGTGTAAGACAAAAGGAAAATTTTTCTTTACCAATGCATTTCATTCCCTAAGAAACTTTCTCAAGGTAAATGTAGGCATTTTATTTTATAACTTGTATTTATACACAGAACTGGAGCAAAAATCTCGTTAAGATTTCAAATTTTTCATTTGAAAACGCTCTAGAATATACTTAAAGCTTTGTAAGGAAAAGTAAATTCTATAATGAGACAAACGAATGGGAATAAATATTTCTGCTATTGAATTATTATTTAATTACTGATTCATTTTAATGTACCTATTAATTATCATTTTGTTTGATTATTTGTCCATTTTTTTTTAATATTAAAAGGTTCTGAGTTTTCTTTTAGTTTTTTTTAAAGATTTTTATGGCTATGTATGTTGGCTTGGGAAAGGACTGTTTCCTTTAAAAAACAAAAAACAAGGAGATATTTGAAAAAAAAAAAACTTAGTATTTCGTCAAGAACAGATAGTTGCATTTTCAAGAACTTTTCGTCTATGTGAGTTATTGTCTTTCTTAATAAGTATAGAATTCTTTAGATTGAAGTTATTGTTGAGATTATTTCTGCGTATAACAAATAATTTCAAAATAAATTTTAATACTGCTACTAATGATGATGATATTATGAATTTTAATCCCAGCGTCGCTATTTCGGTATGTTGCTCACTTAATAGTAATAATAATAGCAACCAGTGACTTTCACTAGCGATCAGTCAAAAAAAAAAAAAAAAAAAAAAAACTCTTATTAATTCTCCAGAAATTCCCGCAGTGTTCTGTCTGTTATTATTCATCTTCCTCCTGTCATTGTAACAACAACAACAACAACAGTAATAATAATAATAATTATTATTCTGATCGTTATTTTACTTACATATTTTAAATTTAGCATCTTTATCTTTTTGGTCGATTTGTGTATTTCCTTTCTAGTTTAACATAGCGTAAGTTAAGCCCACAACTCAACGAGTTTGTTTTCTTATGGAGAGGCAACTCAAAGTCTGCTATGACCTTCCGTTTTGACTTGATCGGGGAAGCTGTCGAGCGGCAAGTCTCCAACGAAGAGTGTTGCCGGCCAATGTATTGAGGCCTGCGAACAAAAACAGTGAAAAGAAACCCTACAGGGAGATGACAAGCATTTGCCAGATATAAAAAGAAAGTATTCACTGCAGTGACAGACGTAAATCTGAGCTTAGACAAAAGAACAAAATATGTGCAAAAAAAAAAAAAAAAAATTCTTCAAATTGCCTGCATCTTGCATCAGGCAAGGGCTCAATTTACTTGCAGATTTGTGTCGTCTAAGGCTCAGCCAATCGCGGCGCCGTGTGTTTTAGCCGCCATTTTCATTTTTTCTTCTTTTTCCGGTTCTTTCCTTCATTAATATCAATCTTTTTCATTTCTCTGCCATCGTCTGTTTTTAAGCAAATATTTTTCCTCTGCATGTTTCAATCGGACAACATTAGATACTGTCTATGTCTTTTAAAAGTAAACGATACTTTTTGTTTTATTTGATGCAAAGGTTTCTTTTTTTTAAATTCTTATATGATTTGTTTTGTTTCTGAAGAGTTAATCTTGTACAAAGACATTGGAAAGAATGTTCACTTTTATGAAACGTATATTAGAAGACATAAATGCTTATTGTATTTTTTAAAAACCATTAAAAGAGCTCTTAACGTCTTAAACCTGACAGTATCGCTGTTTGTTATTAATATATATTACACACACACACACACACAAATATATATATATGTGTGTGTGTGTGTGTGTGTGTGTTTGCGCGTGTGTGTGTAGTAAATATCCTATTAGAAATGCGATTTTCCCTCCTTTCGTTAGTTCGCGGGCAGTTACACCCGGCTAATACCTCATAAATAATAGACAATTTCGCGTTTTGATCGCGTGGATAGAGGAGAAAAGACATTACTTGATTTTAGTGAGAAAATAAAAGAAAAAAAAAGTAGAGAATGAATTAAGCTGATAAAAACAGATACTATATTTTGATCTCATCCAAAAGTCCGAGATGTGGGGGTAACGGCGTTATAAATACCATGAATTAAATAAAATAACATCGTCAGTTGAATTATCTTTACATCATTATTAAGAGACGGAAATTTGGTTAGAGAGAAAGAAAGAAAGAAAGAAAGAAAGAAGGGACGATAAAAGAGTTTAACATATCCTTCCAATACATCATAAATAATAGACTGTTCAGTTTTGAAAGAGGGGAAATAACACTACTTGGTTTCAGTGAGAAAATGAATGAATGAAAGAAAGAAAGAAGGAGAGGTAGAAGTGTTTAATGGCTGTTTCATTGAAATTTAAAAAGTTGTCAATTTCAAATCTTTTCATTTGTACCCCCTTACTTCTTAAAATAACGACCAGCGTTCATATTCATGATTGTTAATGAATCAATATTTACTCGAATTATTTTACACTTACATACTAAAAGCAATATTTATGGTTTTTCAGTTGAGCTTGAAATCCGTTAATTTCTTGGATCTTCGAAGAGACTCGTTACCACTCACCTGAATTCGGAACGCCATAAATTATACTAACGTTTGTTTAAGTTGAATGAACCTGAAATCTGATTAATCAATGAAAATCAAACAACACACAAATAAAAATATCAGAATTTCTTTCTTCTTTTTCTCCATGTCTCATGTGTGTGTGTATGTGTGCACATACGAACATACATTTGAAAGACATAATATCTGTATATATGGTTGTATAGTTGGCCTCAAGACAGTTGAACAGAATTTTCTAAGTTGAAATATTTTCTCCACATATATATTGTAGTAAAGTATCACCAACAATATGATATATAGATAAGAACTCATTGATATATATATATATATATATATATATATATATATATATATATATATATATATATATATATATATATATATATATGTGTGTGTGTGTGTGTGTGTGTGTGTATATATATATATATATATATATATATATATATATATATATATATATATATATATATATATATAATAGATAGCTAGAAAGATAAGAACTCATTGATATGTATATCTATAGCGAGACTCTTCGCATAGCGAATTGAGCCACTGTCGGTCACTGGGCGTGTTTCTAAAAATAAATACGCTAAAAATCCACCTACACCGACGCCGACGGCTTAGTGGTAGAATCTCCGACTGATACCAATTCAGTCGGGTTTCGATCCTAGAGGCAACCGGATGTCTAGCCACACTGATGAGCTGTGAAACAGCGAAACAGTCTGTCTGTGGATGACGTTATATATATATATATATATATATATATATATATATATATATATGCATAGATGGATATGAACACACTGAGATAGACACAAACAGACTGAGATAGCCAAAAGATACACCGTATGAAGTCATAATTCCCAATATATTCTATATACTTGTGAACTGCCTACTGATTACATAAGCAAATAGATGCTGGAAGGACTTCAAAGATTTCATTAAGATGAGACTCGGATCTCTCATATAAATTTAATATATTATAGCTTACACTGTTTTTCAGCATCAAGAACTGAAAACATTAGTTTCAGCAAAAATGGTCCGTTGTTGCACACCATTATCTATTAAACTTGGTTGTGATAATATTTCCAATTCATTTTTATTAATTCAGCGGAAGACGGAAAAAAATGCCACGTAATTTTAGCTTGATTTTATTTCATGTTTAATGCCATTTCAACCGAAGACGATAAAAAAAACGTGCTACATTTTAACTTCGGAACGTTAGCGGAAGTTTTTGAAGTGTTAGTTAGTGATCGTCATCTGCTGAAGGCGCTACACAAAAAATGTTTTATTTTAGGCTTCCATCGTTGACTGGTGTTAAATAGAATACATTCTTTAATTTCTAAAGTTAAGAATGATTCTTACCCTTTTTCATCATGTCCGAATTTCAGTCTAAATATACTATTAACAGTGCATGAATTAGTCTTTATTCTTTGTCTCAAATTTGATACTAAAGCCTCGACTTATACACGGCCATATACGACAGTCCGTGCGCCATTTGTAATTATGATGCTAAAGAAAAGCTTGAATGTTGCAAAAAGAAACAAAGATTTTCAACCGCCATGGTGCTCATAAACTTTCCTTTTATTAAACATTTTCTGCAATCCATAAATTCTTTTCTAGTCTCTCCAGAAAATCGATAAAAGCATTCTCACAATTTGGCACTAATTTGAAAAACGATTCACAAGTTAAATTCCTTGACAAAATTGTATTTCATTCAAACCACTTTACTCAACATATAAATTAATTGACGCACACAATTCATTTTTACGGATTTCCATTCAATATATTAATTTTTAAGTTGCCTCTTTGTATTTATTGTTAGTGTTGTCAGTAAAAATTGAAATTAAACAAGCAAACTTAAAACAAAACAAAACAAAACAAAACAAAAAAATAGAAATAATAGTATAGGATATTAATGTCTTTACATATTTGGCGATCCACAGTAAAGAAAAGAAACTAAAAGTAACGGACATTTGTTCAATCATCATTTCTCTAAAAGTAACAAGACAATTCTTCAGTAACTCCAACTGCAGATGAATTCATTGAATCGAATGAATAGTAAAGACTGTGTGTACGCTATCCCGTGCACTTGATGCGGAAAGAGATATAAAGGAGAGACAGGCCGCCCCCTCAAGGTAAGGCTTCAAGAACACCAGAAAGCTGTAACACGAGGGGTAGAGGAAAAATCAGGTGTGGCTGACCACATATGGAGTGAGAAGGGAGATCACCGCCCTCTGTGGGATCATGTTGAGATCATAGACAAGGAACACCATTGGAAAATTCGTAAACTTAAGGAATCGGCACATATGCTAGGCCACAAAAATCTCCTGAGCCGACCAAGCATAGAAATGAATACAATATGGGAACCAGTAATAAGGAGTGCCAGAAAAAAGTGATAATAACAACAAAAAATACAATATGAACTCTGGTAAAAACATGGCATGATAATAGCAAAATATTGCAATATGAACACAAAAATAAATGGTTGCTGAAGTGATTAGGTTTATAATACCCAGAAATTCATACACAGGACACATGGCACAGTGGATAGAGGCGTTGGTTAGATCCAGTGACATGACCCAAAGAGTGTGAATTCAATACCCAGTTAAGGCGATGGAGAACTTGGAGAGGGGAATTAACAGGAGATAACTGATAACTGACATCCATTAAACATGGTACGTGGAACTAGAACAGTCTACCCCAGTTCGACATTCCAGCGTACAACGGCCGAAACGTTGTAATAAATATGGCGACAAAGATGAGGACAATAGTAATAATAGAATAATGTAAATAGTGTACGTAATACTTCATCTCAGAAATATAGACAGATAATAAATGCTAATATTTATAGTCATATTAACCATTACCTTATAAGGAAACATTTGGCATTCATTGACCGAGCAGTCAGTGCTGCTGTCCTTTGAAATTTACAAAATCTTCATCTTAGAACAATTGTTCGGAAAAATAGCTTTCTCAAGTCAAGTAGCTCTTATCGCTCTTTCCAGTTTTGATGGGGGCTTACGACCCTACTTTTTATTTGAAGTAATGTGGAACATTTACAAATTCCCCATCTAAAAATCAAACTAGCATAAACACGTGCACTATCAACTATTAGGTTGGTGCAAAAATAATTTCGTTTTCTCACATAGTAACATATGTTAAAAAACGAAATTATTTTTGCACCAACCTAATATAAAAGTGAATGCCCTATTACAAAATAGCTATTATATGAAACTTAATAAGACGTGCAAAAGCAAATTCTTCAACAAGAAAGATTTCCTATCATGAATTAAAAAAATCATCGTTAATAATGACTTTCCTAATTACATCGTTGATATACAAATTATCTATTAAAAATATTAACATAAATCAAAAAGAACATAATTACATCCTCAAATAACTCTAAACATATCAAACTACTATAACGTAATCAAATGCATTCTAATTATAAATAGGATGACAAAATTCTAAAAAGTCTCATAAACACTAATATATCCCCTACTGCTCCCAGTAAAAAAAAAAAAAAAAAAATTAGTTATATACTATAATAAATTTAATACACCCAACTTAGTCATTCATAACAACTTTTCTCTGTCAGCTGGTATTTTACAAAAGACCAACATCATATATCAGTTTAAATGTCCTTTGGGAGATTGCAACTTTGATAAAAAAGTTAATTCGTATGCTGCTTTTACAACAACTACGTCGATGAGGAGGCTTATGTTTCACTTGAACCATCATAGTTCAATCTCAGTGCATTTGAAATAACACTTATGTGCACATTCACAGTTTAGACAGATCTGTGGAAAATACATCAGAATTCTACCAAGATAATAATAAGCAAAAACTTAAAATTACTAAGGCTCTTTATATAAAATAATGGCGGCCAAAAATAAAGGTCAATTATGAGTATAGCGCCAAAGTTCTTAATTGTTTATAGCAGCAAAGTTTTATAAAATGCTAAATTATAATTGTTAAAAACTACAATTAAAAAAAAATCTTTTAAACCAATAAAAACATAATCCAAAAAATTACATAAGTTACCTACCTTGCATCACATTTTAAATTTTGCGGTGTTCATTCACACATGGCCACTGAAGATGGTCTCGGACGAGATTGAAAGTACTTGGGAAAAAAAGATTTATTTGAAAGAAAATTTTGGAATTTTTCCTGACGAATTTTCTACAGCCACCAAGAAATTAATCCGTGGACTTGAAAGGATTAAAATAAAAATAAATGGACATAATACGTCTAAATTATTTAACCAAACATGCTTGAATGAAAATATTCTGCCTGATAACCTAACTGTCCGGGTTTCAATTCTCGGTAGTGGATGCGCACTGCTGATGAGTCCCAAATATGGGACGAAACGGCCGTCCAGTGCTTTCTGCATTCTGTTGAGGTTTCTTCTAGACGCGATGAATTACTTAATTATAATTATCTCAAATCCTCCTAATTTCTATCACATGTATATCGTTGCTTGAACCGGCTTCTAATGCTCTGGATGGACCGGCTTGTGGATAGTAGTCGTCGCTCCTGAGGGCACAGTCCTATGGGTAAAAGGGAAACTCCGATGACTCCCACCATGGAATATGTGATCGAGCAGCGCTATATCGAGTTTGATTCGCTACCATTTCGTTAACGAGGCCCCGTTGGAACAGTTGGTATGACGTTTGCTTGATCACATGACTGTCCGCGTTTCAATTCTCGGTTGTGGATGCGCACTGCCGATGAGTCCCAAATTTAGGACAAAACGACCGTTTAGTGCTTTCTGCATTCTGTTGAGGTTTCTTCTAGACTCAATGAATTACTTTTAATTGTATATATATATATATACACACACACAGTGTCAGATGAATTTTATCTTTAAATTTTAGCAATTGAGTTAATTTTTTAATATTATTATACAGCATTAATAATCTGAAAGTTTCAAATAATTACGATGAGTAGAAAATCAGTTATTTTAAAATTATTCAAAAACTCGAAAAACGATCGATGCATAATTATAAGGTCATTAAAAACATTATTACAAAAGTCACAAACATTAAAAATTTATCGAAATTAATATTTAGTTTTTGTTTGCCATGACTGGCTATTACTTCAAACACTCTATTTTTCATAGAATAGAATAAAACCTCTGAGTATCGTTTTGGTTAATTGAATCCAAAGCTTTCAAATTTTCACTTTTGAGCTCTTCCTTGTTATTAAATTGATGCCCATTCTGGTATACACGTCTAACCAATATCCCCCAAAGGTTCTCGATAGGATTGAGATCGAGTGAGCTGGCAGGCCAATCCATAACATTGATTCAGTTAGCTTGAAACCACTCCATAGTGGACTTGGCTTTGTGAACAGGAGCGCTGTCTTGCTGAAACACCAAATTTCGACCACCATTTTTTTCCATAAGGCAAGTAGACAGTAGACCATAAATTCTGATAACCCAAAGCATCAAGTCTTGTGTCAATGAAAACAGTTGAAGTTTTGCCTTTGAATTCGAATGCCTTCTAAATTATAACACTCCCTCCTCCTAGTAACGCTTGGAAAAGACCAACTTCTCCTTTCTAAGGTCATGCCAATAATATGATAACACATCGTCCAAATTATTTTTTTTCCATTGGAAAATGCCACACCTTCTCATTGCTCATTGCTTGTCCCAGGTCATATGAGCTTTGGCCCAATTGAAGCGTTCTGACATATGGTGCTTGGTCAAACATGGACCGTTCATAAGCTTGCCATAACTGAACAAAAACGATCTGTTTAGTTTTCTCCAAACCGTCCAACGTGAAACACCCATTTCCAAAGTTTCCTGGATATTGGAACACGATGTGGCGGCATTGCTTGCTTCTATTTTGATCGCTATGACATCGTTTTTAAACGCTAACGGCAATTTTTCTACTACTGAAATTTTCATTTTTGACTGCGATTGACCTTTTCAAATTCACTTAATTTTCTACCTAAAGGCATTGTTTATATCAATTTGTTATCGCAAATGCTGGTGAGTTTTTAATAATAATTTATAAAATTTTAAGCGATTGTTGATTTAAATTATTTTAACTTGCAGTGCTCTTTTTTCAAAATGGCCTTATAATTATGCACCAATCGGTTTTTGAGTTTTTGAATAATTTTACAATAAGTGATTTTTTTTCTCATAAAAATTATTTGAAACTTTCAGATTATTAATACTATATGATAATATATAAAATATTAACAATTTATCTCAGTTGCTAAAGTTTAATAATGAAACTCAGCTGCCTTTGTAATTATGCACCATACTGTACATATGATAATGTTTAACGTACATATATATACATTTATAGGTAACATGATCAGTATCAGAGTTGGAGTGTGTGTAAATATAAATGTTGACACTGAGCTCAACACTAGGTATCGACAGTCTGTTTCATGATTGAAGGCAATCTTCATGCCATATATATATATATATATATATATATATATATATATATATTATATACAGGCATAATTATTAGACACACTTACACATACAGACACACGCGCGCATATATATATGTACAATATTTTGTTATTCGACACAGAGCAATGTAAGACAAAACTAAATTCCATCCTCAATAATACAGCCAAACTTAAGAAATTAAATAGAAATAACTTTCTTAAAACCCAAATCAACAGATAAATAAGCAATGAATAAATAAATAAAGGGATATAGAAATAAAGAAAATAAAGAATGAATGATAGAACAGGATTTATGAGTGATAACAAAAAGACGAGAGCTACAAAGGTCGGGAAATTGTGGAGAGTCGTGATCGGGAACATCATGAACGTAAAATAGAAGAAAACCGCACAAAATCCTGATTTCATCCTCAACAATGCAGACAATTCTAGGAAATTAAAGAAAATAGATTCTAATTTTAAGACACAAATAAACAGATTAATTACAGCTAACAATGTAGAACTAGAATCAATGAAACTTAACAAAATGGTGGGTGAATATCATCCCGGCTATTTATACGCAAATGTTAAAACCCATAAACCTACCTCAATGCTAAGTCCCATACTTTCTCAAATTCCTACTCTTATGCATAATTTATCTAAGACATTAAACAAAATGGTCCAACCATAATTATAAAATAAATACAGCTTTGGTTCTTTCAAAGTTTGTTTTTACTGGATACACATGCATGAGTACGTATCCTTAAATTTTTTAAACAGTGAAATTAAGATCTCCCGACCAAGACGTTGAAAATATTGTTTAAGAAAATGTGTATCCAGTAAATATCACATGCATAATAAGAAGAAAATGTCAGTTTAAAACATCCCTTTAATTTCTCATATATATATATATATATATATATATATATATATATATATATATATATATATATATATATATACCACTACCGGACACTATTCGTAACATACTTGTTGACAAAACAACTATAATAGCATCTTCTACATGCAAAAAAGGGCTAATAATAATGGAAGCCTTATTAATAATAGCAAAAAACAAAAAACAAAGAACAAACAAAAAACAAAAAAACAAAAAACAAAAAACTAAAAAACAACACTTAATAATATCAACCTAACATGGACACAATATCTTGACCGTGTTTTGAAAAATGAAAACTTTATATAAATACATAAATGCAACCAACTATTTCTTATTTAACAGTTAAAATATTTCATCCTTGAAAATTGCTAAATGTATAGCCGAAAGCGCTGGGAGTGAAAGAACATTCCGACAGTTTTTATATAATCTATTATTCGAAAAGAAAAAATTATTTACATCGCATCAGAAATTGTATAAAAAACTAAATCAAAGCACCTTCTCTGTTGTATTCAATGAAATGTGCATGAAAGAAGGATTGCTGCCTAAATACACACACACACACACGCACACACATATATCTATATATCTATATATATATATATATATATATATATATATATATATAGTGGGATGATTTATGACTTGGTATACGTTTCGTGTATTTTTCTTTAATAGGTTTCTGGTTTTCTTTATCTTGTATTTCTCGCTAGTAACAAAAAAAAACACCCCCCCACCAAAAAAAACAAAAACAAACAAACAAACAAACAAAAAATCATGTAATTGCTTCCGCAAAACGCCTTCTGTAGGCTGAGATTGAATGAAACGTTTACTGGTGTCACAACAAAGCGGCCATTTTTGTTCCAATTCTGTCGAGGATTCGTCACGCAAAGAAATGAATTCACGCGCAGAACCGATATCTTCCATTTCATTTTGTCAGTTGCTGGCTCTTCGAAAACCACTTTCTATGGACCACATGCCGGGAGACCAGGTAATTGACTAATTAACACTTTCGTCGTTCTCAGTTAGTGTCAAATGACTAAACCGAGACAGCTAGCCACCAGTTTTCTTAAAAAAAAAAAAAAAAAAAAAAAAAAAGCAAGAATAGCATTCATCAAATTCATCTCAGAAAATATATTAGGTTGGTGCAAAAATAATGACGTAATAATGTCGTTTTTTGACGTATTTTTTAACGTCAAAAACGACATTATTACGTCATTATTTTTGCACCAAACTAATATTTATAAAGAAATGTTTAGCTAACGCCCAAATTTTTAATCGGGCAAAACAAATTTTCTCGTACTTTAAAAAAAGTCATCTGCTTATTTAAATTCATAACATTATTTTCTTCATTTTTGTATGGAATTAAGAGATGAGAAATTATAATTCAATAATAAATTCAGACAGATGTCGCCACTTTGTTTATTTTTCTATTAACTTTCAACGCTAGTATTTAATACAAAAAAAAAAGGGGGCCTTAACATTTTTTGTGTGAATTCTTTTCAGCCCGGATCGGTCAAAAGGGCATTCAACCAAAATAAAAAGTTATTGGACAGGGACCTAAATTAATGAAACAATTCAAATATCTTGGTTTTGGTTATTAACGAAGAGAGCTCCAGAATAGAAATAATTTCAAGAATCTCAGTGCGTCAGAGTGTCACTCTTTTCCAACTTTACTCTTAGAGGTTGTAGCCCAACATATCGTACCATTTTGGAATCAGGCTGACTCCGCGAGCAAATTAAAAACATTCCGAACCCACAATGCTGAAAATTTGGATTCTCAAGTTTTTATTACTGTGATTGTTTTCGGGTTCCGCCATCTTGGATTCCACAGATAAAAAAATTAAAGGGACGCAACTCTCTAACTTTCAATAGCTCATGTGCGAGTAAAAAAAAATACTGTTCTCAAATTACAGTGTTTCAAAATAAATGTGTCTGTGTTTTCAACTTTACTCAGACAGACCGTAACCCAACATAGCATAACATTTTGAAATCAAACAAATTAAAAACATTCCTGACCGGATCCAGACCAGCAATCCAGAAAATTTAGATTATCAATAATAAATTCAGACAGATGTCTTCAGTTTGATAATTTTTCTATTAACTTTCAACGCTCGGATTCAATACAAAAAAAAAAAAAAAAAAAAAAAATAGAGCCTTTACATTTTTGTGTGAATTCGTTTCAGTTCGGATTGGTGGAAAGGAATTTAAACCAAAATAAAAAAAAATTTAGTTTTCAGGAACTGAAAGTAATAAAACAACTCAAATATCTTATCAGCGAGGAGATCTCAAGAATAGAAATTTCGAGAACAACAAGAACAATGGCAGATGTCGCAAAACTAAGAAGTACCTTTTCAGACAAGGACATTTACCTGAAATCAAAGATTTGCTGCTTTCTCAATCTTACTGTATATCTGTAAGTCTTGGATATTAACAGCAGAACTACAGCGAAGAATCCAAGCATTAAAAATAAGATGCTACATGACCATCCTAGGCATCTCCTCCGTAGAAGACATCACAAATAGCGCAGTGCGTAACATAACCAGACAAAAATCGAATCCAGTTGGAAGACTGCCAACATAGAAAGTTGAAATGGTATGACCACGTCACAAGAACAATCTTTCCTCTACCATCCTACAAGGTATCGTCTTCTTTTATGTATCGAACATGGCCCCCCACATCTTTCTATTCCTTGTAGCTCTTAATAAATTTTGTCTTCTTGTTATTTCTCCTAAATCTTGTTCTAGCATCCATTTAAGTACGTTACGCACTGCTTCCCTCTGTCCCTCTTGCCTTCAATCCGTCCTGCGAGTATCAGATTTTCCAAGCCTCTTTCCTCATTACGTGTCCCAGAAAGAAGAAGTGCAAATAGATGGATGAATGGGCTGACATCATCACTGAGCAGGCTGAAAGATAATTCCCAGAGATTCAGATACTAGTACTACTACTCACTACTCTTTTCTTTGTTGCTAATGAAATGTTCAAGTTTCTTAAATACTTTGATTAACTTTTGGAAGGCTAGCAACTCCACCCCTTAAAAGCCTACTTGCTACGGAAACCACACCATCAACTTCTCATGTGTTGAGATTTGAGTTCTATACTCCGCAAGGAGTTAAGAGAGTCAACATATTTCAATCATTTCACCCCAAGCAAGGCAATAAAGCCACTAAGACGCAAGTGGTTACTGAGTGTGAGAGAATATGAGAAAAAATTATTATGGAGAGAGAACAATAAAAAAAACAAGAAGAAAGAAGATAACGCCTGACATTGCATTTAAATTTTTGAAGATCAAAGTTGATTATATTTTAAAACATGTAAAGATGTTTTTTAACATAATCCCGTTTCTTGTTAATGCACTTAAATCACTAGCGAATATTAATCATATATCAGGTCATCCCATAGGTTCTGTCCGAATTTTGAATAAAGAAAACAAGTGACCAAATGTTACATTTAATTACAGATTCAATCAACAATGTATTTTCCCTAATTATCTATGACTTTCTTCCATCTATTAACAAGCTTACTAATTCCATTACTGTAAAATTCTTTTGGCTTTGATTCGAAGAACTCGCAAATGTCAGTTTTAACCTTTCCCTGTGTTACAAAAGCTGTTTCTTCCAAATGATTCTGTAAACTACGAAACAAATGGTAGTCTGAAGGAGCAAGATCGGGAGAATAAGGTGGATGAGGAATTATCTCCCAAGCAAGTTCTTCAATCTTTTGTGACGTGATTCTTGCTGTGTGGGGTCGCGCATTGTCCGGATGAAACATCACCTTTTTTCGATTCACTAGAGCAGGTCTTTTTTTCCTCAAAGCTTGGTTCAAACGCTCTAATTGCTGACAGTATATTTGAGCATTAATTGTTGCATTAGGTGGTAAGAATTCAAAGTGGATTATTCCTTGGAGATCCCACCAGATTGAAAGAACATTTGCCCATGAAGTTCCCTTCTCGGCTGTGGCTGGGGTCCTTCCCCTTCACCAAGCCACTGTTTACGACGCTTAACATTTTGATAAAAGATCCATTTTTCGTCGCCAGTCACAAGTCTATCCAAAAAAGGTGAAATAAGTTGGCGAGAATGGAGAGAAGAGCAGATGTCAACTCGGGATTTGAGGTTGTTTTCAGACAATTCATGAGGCACCCATTTTCCAAGTTTAGGAATTTTTCCAAGTTGTTGAAGATGACGATGAACAGTTGTATGGTTTGAACTGAGAACCACTGCCAATTCCTCAACTGATAAAGCAGGATTTTCTTCAAGGGCTGCTTCAAGAAGCTTTTCATCAAACTCAACTGGACGTCCGGTTCGATCCTCATCTTCAAGGGTGAAATCTCCACCTCTGAATTTTGCAAACCATCTTCTGCAAGTTCTTTCATTCACACATTCCTCTCCATAAACTGAGTGAATATTTCTAGCCGCTTCGGCTGCTGAGTTTCCTTTCTTGAACTCATAAAGCATTATGTGCCTCAAATGATTCTTGGGTACTTCCATGTTAGCAGAGTTTTAATAAAAAAAAAAATTAATTTTATTGTTCTCTGAAATAAAATTTGATCAGTTTAAATGCATCTAAACATAAAAAATAATGTTCAGCTCCATTAGACATTATAAAATACTCATTAAATTTCGTTCATTTTAACAAAAAGTTAAAATTCGGACAAAACTTATGGGATGACCTGATAGATTAAATTTAGTGGGAATTTTAGATAAAAATTCGGCTAATAACTGTGCTAGTGGATTTACTGGCAATCCTTTGTATTTCTGAGATCATCGATTGTATAAATATTGTTTTAAACGTCTGTCTTGCTCGTGATAGGATTATGAACATCAGAATAAGGGAAGGTGTAATACAGTCAATCACTATATAAAACACGATGTAAAAATTTGAAAAAAAATGCGACGGGTAATGAGGAAGTCATTGAATTTTCTCATTTTTAACAAGACAAAATAAAGGCGAAAAAATGAATTCCATGGATCTGATATTTCTTGATCAAGCAGTTGACCCAGTGTTATATTTATATAACTAATGAGACGGCAGTCAAATTAGAAAAGCTCGAATTAGATGCACTCTAATCAGATCAGATCAAATGATTTTTTAAGCGACCGACTGTAAATTCCTCACTGATTGCTCTGATGTTCCAATCCAGAGAAACGAGAATTAGTCTGACGCGTTATCCAAATCATACGCCACGAAGAACTACTAGGTAACCATGACATAGAAGGATATTAGAATAATCCAGAACCTATATTGTCAGCAAACTGCCGATATACGAATAGAATGTGGATTCAGTAAATTAATAACAAAAACAGAACGCGGTGTATGACAAAGATGTGTCTTCTCACCGGACATATTCAACCTTTACGGTGAGGGACTCTTGCATCCTACCAGGATTTATTATTGGCGGTCACAGTCTTATCAATATCAGTTTTGCAGACGACACAGTGTTGATAGCAGATAGAGAGAGGAAACTACAAGAACTCATAGAGAAACAAGTGAAGGAAAACGGGAAGAAAGGAATTGCAAGAAATAAGGCATTATTGTTAACAAACGGATCAGCCCAACAAAAAAATTACAAACTGGGGATACCAAAATAATTCAAGAAAAATAATTTAAATATCTGGGAAGTATTTTAACAGAAGACGAAAAGTGCGACACTGAAATCCGCAAATGCATTGGGATAGCGAAAATGCCTTCCAAGATTTAATCAAAGTATTAAGAATTAAATTAAAATAGAACGCGTTATAAGAACTAAGATACGCTTAGTAAATCAAGCTCACTGGGAACCCCATCCTAGTAGCGTGCTGAAGGGGTGAGCAGTGCTGCGACTGCCATGAGTATCCATATCAGGAGGGTATCCAATCGAAGAGTGAAATAAAAATTTAGTTTATATTTAATTTGAATAATGTCTTTTTTTTCATGCTTCATCTGTTTTTACATATTTAAAATGTCTCCCTTTCTTACATTTCTCAGTATTATGCCCTATAGCGTCCCCTCCCCCCACTTGAGTCTTAGGGGCATAAAATCAAGGAGTTGGCACCGTGGATCACCAAACATCATCAAACGTCACTGCTCCATGCTTTTGGTCCAGTGCCACATCTAAGCTATGCTTAGTAAATCAGCCTCACTGGGCGTTCCACACTTTCGGCCTTGTGCCACATCTAAGCTACGCTTAGTAAATCACCATTTGCTATTAAACTATAGATGGTTGTGTGTCCAGAGGCGGGGCGGAAATGGAATCATACCATTATCAGGCGTATAATTGCACGTCCAGTTGTAATTTGAACTTGATAAAGAAATCATATTTTCGGCACAGGTAACCACAATTTTAGGGGCACAATCAATTTGACTGCGGTAATGGATCAGAAACAAATGGTTTATCAGTGACCTAAAATTATGGCAAGGGCTACTGAAAAGGCTTATGATTGGTTCTCATCCGATCACAGAAATTAAGCAATCTTGGGTCTAATCAATACTGGGGTATATCAGATGCTGTAAGCTGTGCGACAGAGCCTAGTAAACCGGGGATAGATATAATCTCGCTACTTATACTCAAAGGAGACCTCGATATTATTGACCATGTTTGCCGTAGTCTTTGAATATGGAATCCAGTGAAGTACGTAATGTGTTCGATATCAGAGGTTGGCAATGAAGATTCGGAGAAAGTAGCAGCTGTTAAGTAATTCTTTAGGTCTTCGATATCAGAGGTTGGCAGTGAAGATATTTGAGAAAGAACAAAATGGCTGCCTTTATACACGTCGGATTGAATATTTTGAGCTTTCTGATTGGTTAACCCTTCTCTTGGTGCCCTATAAAATGAGTCAGCTCATTTTGGTTGGCTCACTAGTACATACATGTATCCAAAAAACTGTAACAGATATGTGGAGGGTCTGACAAGTTGCAAGACCAACCTAGAGTTAGATGAGAGTCATTGAGAAAAATAAGACTATTATATAAAATGGATACTGATGTCCACACCAAGCAGCAATGGTCTGTTTCATGCTTCAACGCAATCTTCAGACCATGTGTGTTGAGTTTTGGTCCAACTATATATATATATATGCTGGTAAATATTGCATTATGGGTAGTATTATTATCCTGCTGGTTATAGTGTGGGCGGTAACGGCTATGTTTCAAATTATCCTATAGGCTATGGAGTAGGAATTATTGTGGATCAAGATGCTGTTATTGTAGGTATTTTATTGTCTGTTAAATTTTTACTCATTATTTATATTGATTACTTATTTATTTGTTATTGATCATTATTGTTGCATTTACTTGTGCTTATGTGTTTATTCGTAGTTTTCTAAATCTATATAATAAATGCGAATGTCAGTGGGTCAGTGTGTCACACTTTTTCAACTTTACTCCTAGAGGCCCTAGCTTAAAATATCATACTATTTTGGAATCAGGCTAACTCTGTGAGCAAATTAAAAACATTCCGAGTCGGATCCGGACCCACAATGCTGAAATTTTGAATTCCCAATTTTTTATTACTGGGATTGTTTTCGGGTTCCGCCATCTTAGCTTCTACTGATAAAAACAATTAAAGGGACACAACTCTCCAACTTTCAATAGCTCATGTGCGGATGAAAAAATTAATGTTCTCAAATTATAGTGTTTCAAAATAAATTTGTCCGTGTTTTCAACTTTACTCCACGAGAGGCCGTAGCACAACATAGCATACCATTTTGAAATCAGGCCGATTCCTTGACCAAATTAAAAACGTTCCTCACCGGTTCCGGACCAGCAATCCTGAAATTTTGTATGCCTAATTTTTCATTACTTCGATTGCTTTCGGCGATTTTTTAGGTGATTTTTTGCGACGAATTTTTTTTGTACGATAAGCTAGTTATTTATAATTTTTGTTTATTTTCGCGGAAGGTCTGGTTATTTTATTTGTTTAGATTAATTTATTAACTTTGTTTAAAGTATATTACATTATCTACCTTATATATATATATATATATATTAGGTTGGTGCAAAAATAATGACGTAATAATGTCGTTTTTTGAGGTATTTTTTAACGTCAAAAAACGACATTATTACGTCATTATTTTTGCACCAACCTAATATATATATATATATATATATATATCCATATATATATATATATATATATATATATATATATATATATATATAGTGAATATGTTTGCATTTTTAATGGCAGTGATTTACAATGTTGCTGTTTTTAAGTAACGTAGTAAAAAACTTTCGTGCGTACATTTTGTATTTGTACAAATTAAAAGTCACATATATATTTATATTTACATATGCTGTATCACTGATATTTAGCATTTCTACCCATAAATATACCATAGCTTAAAACTATATTTTTATCATATATATATATATATATATATATATATATATATATGTGTGTGTGTGTGTGTGTGTGTGTGTGTGTGTGTGTGCAGCGTGCGAGAATAAATTGTCTAAATTACGCAAAAATGAAAATAACACTGACATCTCCTTTTAACAGATTTACCAAAATTACACAAAAATATCTTGAAATACTAAAAAGTAAATTTATTCAATAAAATTGTTTTTGTCCTCTATCATGGCCTCTAGATGACTTCAGAATCTGCGTCATGGTGTTCTTTTTCTCACAGATAACTGCATCTACTATACTGTGCAGTCAACCGTATCAAAAATAAACAACGCGCATACTCGAAATTAAAAATATAAAACGGCGACAATTTATCCATATATATACAAACATTGTCACCCACAGGCAGACTATTTCGCTGTATCACAGCTCATCAGTGTAGCTAGACGTTCGGTTGCTTCTAGCTAGGATCGAAACCCGGCTGTATTGGCGTCAGTCGGACAATCTACTCCTAAGCCGTTGGCGCATGGCAGCGACCCGGGTGAATTTAAGCGTATTTATTTTAGATAAACACGCCAGTGACAGCGCGAGCAGTAATAGTCACTGTTTACTAACTGACACTTCTTCCACAGAGAGCTCAACCGAAATAATTTTTCACGATACTATCTATCTATCTATCTATCTATCTATATATATATATATAATTTAAATATTTAATAATTTAAATACATATCTAATTATTTTATTTTAGAAATGTATTGGAAATCAAACAGAAAATGGATTTCTCGTGGACTGAAATTTAGGCAATTCGAATCAATTGATGGTTTGCTACAAGGAAACTTGGATCACAGTGTCGTGTGCTAGACTATGTTTCTCGTATGAATCTGTCTTACATATTTATGAGTCTACCATTCGCCCATGCTTAGAATATTGCTGCCACATCTGGTCTGGTGCTTCCGCTATATAAAAGAGATCCTTGTTGAAACTCAAACAAGATTCTGCAATGTCATTTGTCCTGACCTAGGATCTTGGCTTCACTCACTCTCCTACCGTCGTAACATAGCTACCCTGTCCCTTTTCTATAAATATTTTCATGGTATTTTTTCTGATAAACATTTCTTTTTGGTACCTAAACTTTATGAATTTAAACGCAGTACTAAAATGGCGGCAAGATCTCATTATTTTACACTTGAAATGGCTAGATGCAACCGTAAGTTCTATGCTAATAGTTTCTTCTCTCGCACGTCTCGCTTGAGGAAAGCTCATCTGGCTTCTTGCTTTCCGGTCAATTTTGATCTTCAAAAATTTAAATGCAATGTAAATCGTTATCTTCTGTCTCCGTAATTTCTGTTCTTTTATTGTTCTCGCTTCTTAATGTTTTTCTGTCTCTTATATTCTTTTACACTCAGTAACCCCTTGCGTCTTAGTGACTTTATTACCTTGCTTAGGGTGAAATGATTTAAAAAATATAAAAAAGTGTTACTTAAAGAATAAGAAAAATAATAATTTCATTAAGTCTTCAAAAATTGATTTGATTACGTTTCGAATACAAAACTGAGAAAATGTGGCTTTCGAGAAAAAACATGAATGCAGTGAGCTAGGATCCATAGCCGAGGGGTATAAAGCACACCGTTTTTGACGGTGGCTCCTTCCTACGAAGGAAGACCAAGTTCAGATCCTGCTGGCGGTAGCATTTTCTCAAATGGCCGGTAGACGAAATAAACACTGTTTAACAAACAGGACGAACATTTCAAATACGGACATCCACTAAGAATAACGTTTTATGCAATAATGATATGTGGGATTAAAAATTTTAAAAAATCCATTAAGTCTTTATAAATTGCTTTGTTTACAATTACTTTCGAGAAAAAAATAAAGTGTGCTAGAAGATATTCTTTAAAGCAATTACTTTATGTATAATGTAAAAATATTAGTTATGATTTTATAATAGAAATGAAATGGAAATAAGGAAGAAAAGGGATTGTTAGTGGTCATGAAATAACGAAATTATGTTAACAGAATATGTTATAAGTAAAACGTAAATGCGGGATAGATGATTTTATTACTAAAATATATTGTAATTTTTTTCTTTCTTTATAGAAATACATTAGAAGGCGGATCGGATTGAGGAATCGGAGAGCCGAGTTCGAATTCCAGTCGAATCCATTACATTCACTTACGTGCTAATAGCCTTGGGAAAGGTATTAATCCTCTTTTTCTCCTTCTCCACCACGCCAGGTATGGCTAAATGTCTAGACAGACTGAGTTCAGTAGCCTTGGATGGCAACTGGTCTACCGCAGAAAGAAATGGCAACCTACTGCGGGAAAAAATCTGCCTCGTCAGTCATGTATCGAAAGATACATGATCGCCTAAGCGTGTGTCACGTATGGCACATAACTGACTGATTCGGGCTTTGCTTGGTCGCCAAGTTCTTTGTGGCCGAGAGGTCAAATCACGTCAGACTTAATGCCGGTTTCCCCTAGGGGAACTCAGGTTCGAATCCTAGATACTAATAAGATTTCTCCAATATTCAGGCCGGTAGGTGTAAATAAATAAATATATAGTTTTATGAAGAAACAGAACATTCAATCAAATATGGATATCATTTGAAAAAAAAAAAGTTTAAATAATAAAAAATATGTCGTATTAATAAATGACACACACACACACTGGAAATCATGAAGGAAATGGATTTTCAGTGCCAAGAATTAATTCATGCCTTTCTAGCAGAGCAGGATTATTAAATGTATGATCATAATTCTTATACTTTATTATAATCTAATCCGGGGCACGAAATACAATTGTAAGTCTGGTTTGTACTTTTTTCTTTTATGTTATTTTTTTTTATCAGCAATTCTCAAATGTAATACAAAACAAAAGATTAAAACACTTAGCACATTTACTCAATTATGTGCTATTATTAGCATGAAGTCTCACGTCGTTTGTGTGCGTTCCAGGCTTACACGGTTCTCTTTTATATCCTTTTACAAAACAAAAAACAAATAAAAAAAATGTCTGTATCCCAACAATTGGCATCTATTGTCATTATAGGGCAGCCGTGACCAGAGTCAATCTCTTGGAACACCTTCCGGCGGTCGATGACAAGAATAACTAACATTTTCATCTGGTTGTAACGCTGACACTACAGCGCTTTCTACACTAACAATAAGTAACAACGTTGTGTAATGTTTCTACCGTCTGCAATTTTTTCTTGTTTATTTTTATTATCAGCTTTACATAATTTACTGTTTCTCATTGTCTAATCAGTCAGAATAGGAACTTTATTAATGCGGCTTGCTTTTTTATTTCTTAATATTTCAACTTCCTTCTTTGTTTGTTTGCGTTTATCTTTCTTTCTTTTTTTTCTTTCTTTCTTTTTTTCTTTCTTTCTTTCTTTCTCGGACACTTTTCTCTTTTCACTTTTGTTTCTCTTCTTTTATTCTTATTTTATTCATCTTAATTTTCTCTAGTCGACTAATTTATTAAAATTTTCCTTTTTTTCTTTGTCGCAGATTCAATTCACTTTTTTGTCATTTTTTCTTCTTCGCACACAGACTTCACATTTTCTTTCTTGCTTTCTTTTTTTTTCTTTTTCATTAACTTTTCATTCGTTCTTTCTTTTCCGCAAACACACTTTACGTTTTCATTCCTTCTCACCTTTGTTTCTCCTCTTTTGACGCCTTTTCTCTTTCCTTCTAATTTTCTTTAATCGCCTTTTTATTAAAATATTTTCTTTCTTTCTTTTTTGCAGGCTCGCTTTCTTTCTTTCTTTCTTTCTTTCTTTTCTTTCTATTTATTCTTTTATCTGCCTGTATTGAAGTAGGAAAAACAGGAAAAAAAAAACATCTTTTTTCTACATTTCTTTTATAGTTCCATTTTTCTTCCCGATTGAGTTTCTTTCTTTCTTTCTTTTCACCATTGTTTCTCCAATTTTGAAACCTTTTATTGTTTCTCTTCATTTTCTCTCGTCGTCTTTCCTTTCTTTCTTTCTTTCTTTCTTTCTTTCTTTCTTTCTTTCTTTCTTTCTTTCTTTGTCACAGATTCGATTAACATTTCTTTCATTCTATCTTTTTCACAGATATACTTTTTGTTTTCTTTCTTATTTATTTCTAACATCGTAGCCTATTCTTTTGTTCTTTCTTATTACCTCTCTGTTTCTTTCATTTTCTTCAGTCATCTTTACTGGAAATATTTTCTTTCTTTCTTTCTTTCTTTCTTTCTTTCTTTTGCCTATCTATAGCTCTTCCTTTTCATTCCCTTTCTCTTCCTCTTTTCAGTACCAACTATAATTTCACGGTTCTATATAAACTTTAAGTACTTTTATAGTATCCAAAAACCATGAAATTTTCATGGGTTTCTGCTATTCTGATACCAATGTAAATTTTTATGCCTCAATAAATAAATATATAAAAATTACTTTGAATTCTCATATAAGTTCCCCTGATAAGAATACACACACACACACACACACACACACACACATATATATATATATATATATATATATATATATATATATATATATATATATATATTACTGTATATAATGTCAGACGTACTTAGATAAATGTATGTACAGATAGAATCAATAAGAATATATTCGAATCGTTCGTTTCTTGCGTGATGCTGGTTTTCCACGAGAAATATTTCAACGATTCTTGCATTTAAGTATTTTGATAAAAAAGGGCTACATGACATTTTTATGTTGCTCAATCTCGAACAAAATCGAATTCTATTCAAACGGAAAATCATCCTCTCGACTTCATAAAGAAAATATTTATTTTACTTATAAAAGCTTGTCATTTGGGGTCGGGGGAGGGGGGAATTAACGCTCTATGATTATTTCATTATGCTGCTACCATCTGGGTAGGTCGAGGTGCTGAGATGTTCTCACGCCCGGGACAATGGAAGTGTCTTATCATTTACACCACTCGCACATCTAAGCTTACAGCACCTGGTGTTCCCAAACAGTCACCCATGTAGGCTCGACGTTGCTTAACACTGTGCATTACTGTTAATGAGTTTCCAGTATCCGTCGTAGTTACCATGGAAATAATTAGGAGGCATTACTTTCGGAGCTTTCTTCCCCATACATGTGCGCGCACATGTAAATCTGTGTTTGAATTTGTGTGAGTGTGGGTGTGTGTGTATGTGTGTGTGGGGGTGAGTGTGTCTGTGTCGTGTGGGTCGGTGTGTGCGTGTGTCTGTAAAGTGGGACAGAAGTAAGAGAGAAATTCTTATTATGCCGTTATTGATTTCCCTGTTATTCCTGTCCCAGCCTGTATGTCGGACACACACACACACACACACACACACACACACACACACACACACACACACACACACACGGACACACACACACACACACACGGACACACACACACACACACGGACACACATTGTTTTCCCCAATTTCTTTCCTTTTCTTATTATACGGGTTCTTTTGGGTCAAAAAGTGTAGATGATTCGAACTATAGTTGTAAATATAAGTTCTTCTCATGCATCATATTTTTTATATAGTAGGCGATCATGGCTCACCACAACTTCTTTTTGCTGCACTAAGTAACTATTTTCTCATTTAGCATCTTTCTTTGTTTCTTTTCTAACAGCCATTCGTTCAAACCTGTTAAGTTGCTTATCGTTTTTCCCGACTTATGGTGTTTTCACTATGTCTTATAAGTGTTAAATTCTCTATGCCCTCTTTCCTCATGTCACAGAAATTTCACCTGTCTCTTCCTATTTGCAATTATCAGTTTCTATTTTCCTTGTTGCTCTCTTGTTTTGTTCATGGTATTCTCAGTATCCATCGATAGAACGACATTGCTGTCGCTTCAAGTCTCTTCTTCATCTGTGAAGAGACTGTCCAGCATTTACAGACTTATAGGAGATTAGATATTACATAGCAGTTCAGTAATCTTTTTCTTTGTTTCTAAGGATATCTTCCAATCTCTTAATACTCTGCTTAGAAATATTCTCGGGCTAATGTTTTACCCCAAGAAAGTGAGAAGGTAATATTGCATTAATTGCAAGGGCTGCTACTAGGAAAGTTCTTCCACTGTGTCGTGCTAGACAATCTTTCTCGCTATAATCTATCTTATACATTTATATGTTTACCATTCGCTGAATGTTGCTGTCACATCTGATCTGGTGCTTCTGCTCTGTATTGAGGTATTCTCGATAAATTACAAAGAATAATCTGTTACGTTATTGGTGCTGATCTGGTATCTCGGCTTCAGTCACATCTCCACCGCCGTAACGTAGCTTCAATGTGCCTTTTCTATAAATATTTTCAACGTAATAGTTCTGGTGAGTTTTCCCCTTTGGTACCCAGATTGATGGCAAGATCTCATCATTTTACAATTGAATTAACTAGGTGTAACCGTAAGTTCTATGCTAACAGTTTCTTCTCTCGCACTTCTCGCTTTTCAGCTTCTTGCTTTCCAGACAAGTTTTCTCTTCGAAAATTTAAATGTAATGTTAATCGTCATCTTTCTTCTTAATTCCTGTACTTTTATTGTCCTCTCTCCTTAACAACGTTTTCTTTTTTTCTCATATTCTTTCACACTCAGTAACCCCTGTGTCTTAGTGACTTTATTGCCTTGGGTTGTGGTGAAATGATTTTAAAAAAATCTGGAAGCCATTTTCCGCTATTTCTATGCGCTTTCGAATTACTTTGTCATAATTCTATCGTCTGTTACTAAACCAGTCAGTCAGTTATGTGTCATACATGATACACGCTTAGGTGATCATATATCTTTCGATACATGACTGACGAGGCAGATTTTTCCCCGCAGTAGGTTGCCATTTCTTTCTGCGGTAGTCCAGTAGCCATCCAAGGCTATAGAGCCCGGTCTGTCCTGCTATTTACCCATAGATCGTGGGGGGATGGAGAGAAGAGGCGGATTCGTACCTTTTCCAAGGGTCAGTCAGTTATGTGCCATGGGTGACACATGCTTAGGCGATCATGTATCTTTCGATACATGACTGACGAGGCAGAAGATTTTTCAGGCAGTAGGTTGCCATTTCTTTCTGCGGTAGACCAGTTGCCATCCAAGGCTATAGAACCCGCTCTGTCCTGCTATTTATCCATAGCTGGAGGGAGAAGAAGAGGATTTATACCTTTCCCAAGGGTATTAGCATAAAATATCTCCAGACGAACGGCCACGGTTATATCTCTATACTTACAAACCTAGAGGATTTGCCACTGCAGATGCTGGTTGTCTGATCTGGCTGGCGTGCGGTGTGCCTGCCCAGATAACGTCAACAGGATACAAAGTTATAAGGCGTAAGAGATTACCGAGAGTGAAAAAAAAATGCGAAGACGTTAGTGAGTAGAAAGGACTATAAAAGAACAGGTTTCAGTAAGACAGAAAATGTCGATTGTCATTGCATTTAATTTTTTTGAAGCCCGTAGATGACAGAAAAAAAAAAGATAAAATAAAATAAACAGAAGAGAGTTCCACAGGAAAGAAGTACAAAAGAAGAAACTATTAGAATAGAACTTACGGTTACAGCCAGCTATTTCAAAAGTAAAACGGCGCAACTAATCTAGTAGTACGCTTACATTTATGCGATTGAGCTACCAATAATGAAAGGTCATTAGAATTGCCATGAAAATATTTATATAAAAGACACAAGGAAGCCACGTCACAGTGTGAAAGAACTGATGTCGAGATGCCAGGTAAGCACCGATAACATTACAGACACTTTTTTCTTTTATTTTGTTGATGATCTCGAGATTTATAGCAGGTGTACCAGACCAAATATGACAGCAATATCAAACGTGCGAAATATTTTCTGGCGTGTAGAATTGTTTGACACGAGACAGTAAACCAAATTTATGAACCTAACAAGTGATTCAATATAATCATTCCACTTCATGCCAGTGCAAAATGTCAGACCAAAAAGGCGTAAAGCGTTCCTCTCCTGGAGATTAGCATCAGCCATGCTGATAGAAGTCAAAAATAGTCCTCTATAATGATTAAAAAATAAAGCAGTTACGTTTTGGAGGCGTTAAAATCTACAAGCCATTTCTTGCCCCAGTTTACAACTGATTGGCGGTCATTTTCGAGAGCTGTAATTACAAACTTTACTTTATTGGACATTACTATTAAGACAAGAGTTAATAGTTGCATTGATAATCCGTTGGGAACTGTTGACGTTGGAAAGTTCGTTGATGAAAATAAGAAACGTCGTAAGTTCAATGATATAGCCTTTGGGAACATCCGCATTAAAGGGAAATGATCTAGACCAGTGGCCGTTCCACGGACTTTAATTTACATGATGTAGTAAAAATGATTGTATCCAGTCGAATATTTGGCAAGAAACACTATAGTCCTTCAACTTGTGAAAAAGTTCGGCATGTCAAATCTTGTCAAACATGTTCGGGATATCTAAAGACACAGTCACCGTTTTTATCTAAAGCCTGATAAACAAAGACCCAGTAATAATTGTTAACACATCAGCGGTAGAGCGAGAGAAGTGAAATCCATATATTTTATCTGAAAGAAGACCGTACGAAGATGCTTAAACAATTCAGAGTTAATTAGAACTTCCAATACTTTGCCAAAAAGAAGCAAAATACTAATAGGATAGTAATTCGGAGGAGAAGAAAGTTTATCAGAGTTCTTGAAGGTAAGAAGTACAGAAGAGGGTTTCCAACATGCTGGTAAGCATGAAGCCGCAAGGCATTTATTATGTGTTTGTACGCCTTCCTTTTGTCATACAGATTTTGTAAAAAAAAATGAAAAGATAATACAGTGTAACCCGGATATAAGAGAGTTGTCGGGACCGGATACAAAGTCTCTTATATCCGGGTTTCTCTTATATCCGGGTTTGGTCTATTTTGTTTAGGTAAGTATGGCTCTAATTTGGGACCAGAGAAAATCTCTCTTATATCCGTGTTTCTCTTATATCCGGGTCTCTTATATCCGGGTTACACTGTATTTCGTTTTAACGCTACCTTGCCACCCTCTAAACACTCTCATTTCTCTAACCATCTCCTACCACACCCTATTTTTTCTAAGCTGGTGGCGGAACCAATGAATTAAGCAGAATGATAGTACAGACTTTCATTTTATATATAATCGATCTTCGCTATGTTTGTTCTTTTTTTATTAAATTACTAATATTCACTCAATAAAAAACCTAAGAGCCACTCAAGGTAGAGGATTAGTATGTGATGATGTATGAGCGTAATGGAATGCAAGAAGTTCAGTTTAATGAGGTTATGAAGGAAATATAACTACATTTGAAAAGGTTGCGTTTATAGTGATCAGGAAAGCGTCCTGGCGGGAGTCTGTTCCACAAAGCAGTAGTTCTTGGAAAGAAATCATCTGAATAGAACTTCCTTCTTACTATTAGTAATGCCAATGTTAATATTAGCCATTTCCTTACAAGAAAATATTTGGATTTATTGACCGAGCAGACAGTACTGCTTTCAGTTGAAGTTTATAGAATCTTTTTATTAATTTTTTTTTAGGAAAATAGGTTTTTCAAGCCCAGTGGCTGTTATCGCTCTTTCCAGTATTGACAGGGTGAGGTGCGGATGTTGGCTTCCTAACATTTTATTTGAAGTAATATGAAATGCCAACGTCTTGATTGTCATTATTTACTGTTCTATCCATTTTAACAGTTGCTGCTGTTGGTAGTCCTCAAGTAATGTGAATTCTGTTATTTGGTACAGGTCTTTTTTGTGATTCTGTAGCGCCAATCCACAGTGTTCAAAGAACGGTGAATTTACCAAAACCCTTATGCTTCAATCTCTGAAAATTAATTTTGTTAATATTGAAAATAAGTATTTTTTCATCGTTAAGAATTAAAATTATTAACCTTATTTAAAAAAAAAACATTAAAGTATTTAAAAAAAAAAAAAATTGAATAAAATATTTTAGAGTAAGTTAATTTATTCTTAAATTTTTTTATATTTAAAAATATTTAAAAAATAAAAATATTTAAAAGTTTTTAAGATATTAAGGATATTTTTACTTTAAACATATTTGAAAAATAAAAATCTAAAAAAATATTAAATATTTAAAATAATTTTTAGAATATGGTAAATTTAAAAAACAAAAATGATGTAGAAAAGGTGAGAATCTAGCGCCATTTTTTTTTCTTTTTTTAAAAAATTATCCCGAATAAAAGCAACTCAAACAATCAAGGCAAACAAGAAGTGGGTTCGTTGCTGACAAAACAAGCAAACACTGACTGTTTTGTTTTCGTTGTACAAACAACTGCCAGTTGGCTGGTTTAATGGTTACCTTCAACAACATTTAAAGGCAGTGAAACGTGTTTCTTACTAACCCGAAGGTATTTTCTTCTTTTTATTTAGTACTGACTGGTAGGCAAGATAAGCTTGTCTCATTCGCAAACCCCTTTAGCTGAACCGACCTGTCTGCATGCCCGCGGAGAACGCAGCGCGCTGTCACACACACACATACGCACGTGTACGTAAAGCGGTTGAGTGCGTGTTATAGTTTTTTTTTTTTTTTATCTCGTTTCGCTCGTTCTGTGCTGTTGTGGCGACGAAGCATAGAGGCGGCTCCGGAGAAGATTTCGTTCGTTGGTTGTCGCTGATTCCTCCAGATGCCGCGGAAGATGAGAGAGAAATGACGAGGAATTCACGCTTTGTAACAAGCCCGACGTTAGGGATTCTTTGGACAAGGATGGAATGAACGAGAAGGAAAAAAGAAAGAAAGAAAGAAAGAAAAAAGAATGTATCAAGATTTTAATTTTTTTCATTGGTTAACAACGGAATTTTTTAAACGAATTTAAGAAAAGAGGCAAAATTAAAATAATAAAAGGAAAACAAAAATTAGCGAAAAACATCAGCCACCTCCCACCCAAAGAAACAAAAACAGTCAGAAAGAAAAAAAGAAAAAAAGTAAACAAAAACAAAACAAAACAACAACAAACGAAGATCCCCCACCACCACCACCATCACCACTAACGTAGAAACTTCAATGACATCTTATATATCTTGCATTTTTAAATATCCATTGATAATTCACGCTTCGACGCCACATCTGGTCAGCTTCGGGGGAACTTTTTTTTTTTCGTTCTTTCTTTTTTTTTTTCTTTCTTTTTTCCTTTCTTTCTTTCTTTCTTTCTTTCTTTCTTTCTTTCTTTCTTTCTTTCTTTCTTTCTATTCTCTTTGCTTCTTTTTATCTGACTCCTGTTCTCATAGCGTTTTTTTTTCTGTATTATTTTAAAAATATCTTATTTCTTTATTCAATTCTTTTTGTAGACTCTTTCTTTCTTGTAGACTCTTTTTTCGTTCATTCATTCACTCATTCTTTTGTTTTTTTCAGACTGATTTTTGTTTTTCTTTCTTTGTTTTTTTTTTTTCGTTAGTTCTTTCTCGTAGACACTCATTCATTCCTTCATTCATTCATTCATTCATTTATTTATTTTTTCTTTCGTTTGAGCTGACTAGTTTTTCTTTCTTTCTTTCTTTCTTTCTTTCTTTCTTTCTTCTCTTCTCTCTTTTTCTTCCCATTTCCCGCTTTTATTCGATTCCCGATCTCCAATCGTTTTACTTTTAAGTAAGAAATACCGTATTATTATTTATTATAATTATTTGCGACCAGTCACAGAAATTGTTCAAAAAAGTGAATTTGAAGCAAAGTGTACATTTCCTTGTGCAACCACCTTATATATATACATATATATATATATATATATATATATATATATATATATATATATATATATATATATATATGAAAAGAGAAAGAGGGAGAGAGAGAGAGGGGCAGAGCGAAGAGACAGACAGACTTACGCGCAGTCAATATACATGAATAACAGTGAACACGGAATATAGCGATCGAATTCAATCAGTAAAGTCCTCCGTAGCCAACAAGATAACAAGAAAGAAAGCAAAATTCTATTTGCGTTTTTCTTTCTTTTCATCATCGTAGCTTTGACCTACTGGGCGTTCTTGCATGGCCACTTCTTATATTTGACCGGATTTTTACCGACAAGGAAGCGCTTCGTCAAGCAACGTGTTTTACATTAACCATTCTTCTGAATTCTCTATCAGAATTCAATTTATTTGAACGACGGTAATCAACTTTTGTTTTTTTTCTTTCTTCTTTTTTAATTGGATTCGTAACATTGCCGCTTATCAGCTGGTCAGTGAAGGAACCACATTAAGATGGAAATTTCTTCTTTTACTCCTCCTCCCTCTTCTTCTTCTTCTTCTTCTTCTTCTCCAGACTGGGGACCGACCCCCTAATTGTTTATCTATTTTGAGAGAGAGAGAGAGAGAGAGAGAGAGAGAGAGAGAGAGAGAGAGAGAGAGTGTGTGTGTGTGTGTGTATAAATAAATTTAAAAGTTTAAATGAGTCTGGCACAACGCCATAAGTTTATGGTACACAGTGGGAAATTGAGCAAGAAAATATTACTTGGAAGTTGCGATAATGCTTACAAAGCCGAGGACCGACCACCTAACTGTTTATTTATTTTGAGAGAGAGGGAGGGAGAGAGAAAGAGAGGGAAAGAGAGAGAGAGAGAGAGAGAGAGAGAGAGAGGTATATAAACAATAGTTCAGAATTTGTGATCTTGTAAATACAACTAGACTAGAGTGCCTCTTTTTGAACCAGACGCAGCGGCTACGATTACACAGGTAACAGTAAACACATAATTGCGATAAAGTATTTAAAGTGTAAGAGCGTGTGTCTGTGTGTGTGCGCGTGCGCGCATCGCGTGTGTGCGTAAGAGAGACCGAGAGGGGAGAGGAGGGAGGAAGAGTAAACCAGGGAACTAATTTCCGCTAATTAAATTATTTCAAATTGAAAACAGCACTTAAAATCTAAGATGAAGGAACCTCATTAAAAACATCAAATAAAAATGTCACATGGGAAACTATTTTGTCATTCGTTAGCAAGCAAGTATTATTTTCCAATGATAACAGTGACGGAAGATAAATATTAGAGTTTAAAATAAATTAGGTGTTACTGTTTTAAGTGCAAAGCTAAGGGCAGTGTATGCAGCGTGCCTGCCTACGTGTGTATGAGAGAGTTCGTGAGTGTGGGCGCAATACAAAGTATTTAACAGCTGACGTCGTTACAGGAAAGAACGCTTCCAAGTGGAGTTGTTGGCATTTATTCGTTTACATGGCATTGCTTTCCTCCGTTCTTCTTCGGTTCTGTTTTCTACTTGTCCATTCTACGTGGATTCCAAGGTTTTAATTCCTAATTCGTCTTAAAATGAATTTTGAATTTTAAATTCAACAGAATAAACAGTTAAATAAGTAAAAAGATAAATCAATTAGAATAAAATAAAATTAAATTAAAATACCGGGGCGGACGAAGCAAGTAGTAGAAACTGAAAAAGAAAAATAACAAAAAAAACAAAAAACAAAAAAAAACGAACCATCAACAAAACATAAACATTACAAACTATGTTTTCGGAAATCTTTTTAGTACTGAATAAATAAATAAATAAATAAATACAGTGTAACCCGGATATAAGAGAGTTGCCGGGACCGGATACAGAGTCTCTTATATCCGGGTTTTGTCTATTTTGTTTAGTTAAGTATGGTTCTAATTTGGGACCAGATAAGATCTCTCTTATATCCGGGTTTCTCTTATATCAGGGTCGCTTATATCCGGGTTACACTGTAGATAAAAGCAAGAATTTCGAATTTAAATGGATTCATGTTAGCAAACAATTATATAAACAGAACTTTATTAATTTCCGCGTCTTTCGAAATTTAAAAAGAAAAATATGTCGAAACTATAATGATTTTAATTCGTTAAACAAAAAACAACAAAAAAACAAAACAAAAAAACAAAAATGAAAGCATTAATAAGCGGAAACGAGTGAACTGCTATTTATAAAAGCTTAGCTTAATCTGGAATAAGGCCATACGTGTGGGAGCAACAAAAAAAAAAAAATAAAATAAAATAAAAGCGCGAATACTCTGAGGATTACCAAAAGCATGAAATAAACTAGAAAACTTTCACTAAAAGAAAAAGTTTTGTTTTTAAGTTTAAATTTAGGCGAAAGTCACCCATTATTTAAAGGGAAATTTGCTAGTCTTTAAAGACTAAAACAAAAACAAACATTTTTAAAAGTTTAACTGAGTCTGGTGCAAGAGGGGAACTGAAGAAATTGAACAAGAAAATTTTTCTTGTAAATTACGAAAATGCTTACAAACTAAGCGGAAATAATTTCTATCACAAGTACGAATTTACATTACATATAAAATGACTGATTTGTTTTTTACGGCTTATCAACCCTTAGGGGGTTAGTAAAAGAAAATATATTTTGTTGGATATCAAGAATAATTATTTTCTTGGGAATGAATATTCTATTAATAATTTTATCTTTGACGATAACAATCGTTTTGTCCTACTATTTACCTCATAGATTGAGGGAATAGAGATGAATTAATACTTCTGCCAAGGTTATTTGAGCATAAGTGAATGGGATGAAGTCGGTTGTAATTCGAACTCGGCTCTCCGATTTCTATTTCCAAGTCGCTATTACATTAACGCACACCCTTGTTTCCGATAATTCTTACAAGAGTTAATAAGGTGGATTTTTGATTCGGTTAAAATTGATTTTACTTAAAGTTCAGACTGCGAAAAAAAAAAAAAAGAAAAAAGAAAAAAGAAAAAAAAAGAGGTAAAGTTTACTTTATCAAAAGTTATTTTTCCTGGTTTAAATATATTATAACAGACTTTATTATACTTTTTTGGTTTAGGTGTATTGACGGAATCAAATAGAAAGTGACGTCTTTTGTCTATCCGCATCGGCATATTCTATTTCGATTCGAACTACCTTCCTTGCTTTCGCTAAGTCTAACCTTCACGGCTAGAACCCGCTATGCCATTTATATAGCAGCAAACCACCCACATTCACCCCGTCAACGAGAAGTAAGTTCCACTCAAACAGCTTTTTTCCGCGAACCACTGCCCTGTAAAACAGACTCCCAAGAGGATGTTTTCTCGATCACTACAACCTTACTCTGTCCAAGTTAACCGTTATCTTCCCCTCCTATGCATATAAACTACTCCTTAACGTAACTCTCTACCTCGAGTGGACCCCGGGCCTTGTATAGAGTGAAACTTGTTGTGAAAAAAAAAAAAAAAAAATTGAAAGAATACTGAAGTACGAAAAAAAAACAAAAAAGAAAACAAAAAAAAAAACAGCAGATAAGCAAAAAAAGAAAAAGAAATTCATATATCCTAATCATTAGCAAATGTTTTAAAAATTATTTTCATTATCGACAGGAAATATACGAAATTAAATATGAAAGAAAATGTAATTTCCAACTTTAAAAAAATATTTATTCATAACGATATATTATAAAAATATAGAAACTTAAAATCACTTGGCTCATCCCACAAAAGCGCAAAAACGTGTCCGGAGTTGATTGTCATTTTATTTAAGATATTGTGAGTTGTGATATTTAGTACAGGTGTTTTAAACACCGAATAATGCTTTCTTCTTCTACGTTTCGAAGGCTAATGCATCATTCTACACAAATAGAAGCATCACTAACTTGTGAGTAGAAAAAGAATAGGAGAAAATAGATGTTCGTTTATCAGATAGAGTGTGTTTATTAAGTTGATGGAATTAATTAACAAACCCAGTCTGGTTCTTTCTAGTTCTTTCTTTATATACGAGTATTTAATTGTATAATAGTTTCCTTTTTCTGTTTTCTTTGCTTGTCTTAACATCTCCTGTTGTCGCGATGCGCTCAGAGAGTGTTTGCATCGAAACGTGTTATGAACAGACTTATTTATCGCTACGCCGCTTTCATTATTAATATCTTCTATTCGTATACGACGTATTCTCTCTATGTATGTGTGTGTCTGTGAGCTTATCAGTTTAAATAGATTATATTCGCTTTCTCATTAGACTCATTATTGCTTTTGATTATGTCATTCATCTTTCCTGTGGAGAGACCTGTTGACAGTGTCGTCGTTTTAGAGTTTGTCTTTCTTTCATTTTTAGTCTATTGAACTAGGCAAGCGGGCGTCTTGTATGAGCGGAAGCGAGTGCAGGCACGAAAAGATTTCATGAGAAATCTTTCTTCAAATAAAAACAAAAAACTTCCTCTTTTTTTTTTATTCAAAATTGTAATCTTTCCTTCTGTCTTTAGTTTTAGTAAAACAAACAAAAAAAAAAAAATAGTTTCATTCTTCTCTCGTAACTACCTTTCCGTGTCACCTGTAATGAAGCAGTTTTTTTTTTCAATCTTGAAAGGAAATGAAAACAAAACCGAACTAGGAAAAAAGATAAACAAATAAATAAACAAAATAAATAAAATATAAAAAATAAATAAAATACAAAAATAAATAAAATATACGCAATATTTTTTTTTTTTTTTGTTAGCCGTGATCAATTGCAAACTATATCGTCATCACATACAGACGACAGTTATATAAACCACGTGCATGCGCGCTTTTATACACGATGTCATATTTAATCGCTTGGAGCTGTACAAAATATAATCAAAGAGAAACGTAAAAAAATACACACGTAATATAAAAATGTTGAAATATTGTTTTTTTTTTTTCCCCTCTACACTCACGCTGGGATATTGTCTCTCCAATCAATATAATCGTGTCAGAATATTGTCGTCGATAAAGTAACACTTGAATTTATTTATTTATTGTTATTATTTTCGATAAATTATTGCAACAACAGAAAGTTCCACAAAGAAAGAATTTAACTGATTTTTATTTTGTTTTACATTTTTTTTTTAAATTATAAAATTTGATTAAAATTTAAATAACAAAAAAAAAATTATTTTAAGAGGATTTAAATAAACGCCTAGTACACTTCGAAAACGAAAAAAATATTCTTGAGTTCTACGCTAACGTTCTTTTTCTTATATGTGCTGAGTCTCGTCAGGACGTGGCGATCATAGCTCTCCACAATTTCCTTAAAGTAATTTTTGTCCTTTTGTCTTTTACTCCATTTAAACCGAAGCTAATAAAACTCAAAAAATATTTTAGTTGTGAATATCAAAATCGTATATATAATCTGTGACGTTCGATCCTCACTAGCTGCTCTTTACTTTCGACGTGACACATTTATGGTATGCTTAGTAAATCACTATATGATCTGTGACGAAAAAAAAAGAAAAGAAAAGTAAAATAAAACTTTGCTCCTTCTTTACATAAACACACAGAAGGAAAGAAGAAGAAGAAGAAAAAAGGTTTAACACAATGTGTAAATTTTAAATTGTACGAAGAACAGACACTCCCACCAGTCACGTGATCTATGAGTCGAACTTGCTGCTGCTGCTGCTGCAGCTGCTGCTGCTACCGGTTTGGATTGTCGCTTACAGACTTTATGACTTCCAGTTGGAAATATCCTTTCTCGTATTCAACTTTGTCCAGAGACCAACCAATGCTATTTCTTTTGGCACTGTATCAAACCTTTGAAATTGGACAACGCAGACGTATCAACAAACGAAAAGAAAAAAGAAAAAGGGCGGAAAAGATTGTCAATATTGTCATTTGATTTCAAAAGTTGTTGCTCACCAACTTTATTTCGACTTTCTTCTACGGAGTTTACTACAAAGGAATTAAAATAAAAAAAATTCTAACATTGATGTTAAGTACCGCGAAACAGGTTCGATCGGCATTACCTTTTTTTTTATTCGGTGTTAAACATTAATTATTATATATTTCAAAACTGCATTTACAAAAAGTGGAAATACATTTTATTTTTAAACCTTTAATGGCTAAGCTCTAACTCCTATAAAGTTTTTTTTTTCTTTTATTCAATTGTTGATTCTCAGACAAGTTTGAAAGGTGATAGAATTTAAATTTTTTACAAGCGCTATGAAAACATGAATAAAAGACATTATGATTGCCTCGACAGAAAAGGAATATTTAAGAATTGACGCGAGAATTAATAAAACCAGTAATTTAATATATTCATAATAAATATTGGGAAATACTTTTTAAAATTTTTTACACGGAGAAATCCTTCACGTTTCCACACAGAGAATAGTTCTAGAAACATCACTAATTTTGTTCAAGCAAGCAAACTTCCCATTTGAAAAGAGAATGTTGAACCTGTTTCTGAATCGTTGCCGCTTAAACACGATGTACTATGAGTACCTGAAAATGGAAAAGTTTAATCAACAGATTAAAATCTGCGATTAAATTGTATTCAATGTGGCGGATGTGGATAAAACTTTAAAAATATTAAAAAAAAAAATCATCTATTTTTTCGCCGTGTTAATTTTTTTTTTTTTTTTAAAAAGAAAAGAGTAAAAAATGTATCTCAAGTTTTATGTCAAACACTGTTTACAAATGATGTCTCCAATCACGTGGCTTTGGGCCATGCTTTCTATCATGGTAGCTGCCACTTGTACGTTCAGCTTCCTACAACCATTTTGGTTCCTTCATCCGGATTTTACTCACTCCTTCGGGATGTTGAACTTTTGCCACCAAGACGCCAACCATTCGGGGCGACCAAGACCCATGTGTCGGAACTATGGGGGTTATTTTCAATTTGGGAATATCCCATCTGCTGCGTGGCAAGTGGCGGCCATGCTTTTCGGCTGTGGTTGTTTGTTTTCTATTATCGGAGCCCTTCTGGCAGTAGTCGCTTTGCTTACACCGACTTCGATGGAACAGAAAATCGCCACAGCCTGTGGATATATACAATCTCTGGCAGGTAAGAAAAGTCTTCATTCATTTTACCTTTCGACACTTATAAATACTTAGGCAATATTGGTCACGCATAATTGAAACGTGAGAGAATGGACGCGTTCAGTGTCTATTGTTTCCTTTAATTACAATACTCTGGATTGATATTATTATTATTATTATTATTATTATTATTATTATTATTATTAGTAGTAGTAGTAGTAATAGTATTGTGTTTTGTCTTTGATTTTTGTAGCACAAGTTGCTCCCAATTCTCAACTAGAGACTTCAAGAGACAACAAGTTCTTTTTTCTTTATCAGAAGCTGTAAACAGATGAGGTCGGATTTAATCAGAGAGAAAAAGAAACGTAATTATGGTCATTGCATGGAGAAAAAATCTACGCAAGATGTGTGAATTCCCAATGAGTACGAATCTTTTGCAATTCATTATGGGTTATACTTGGTAGTTTATTATTATTATTATTATTATTATTATTATTATTATTATTATTATTATTATTATTATTATTATTATTTCCTTTAATTTCTATTGTATATACATTTCGTTCCGGGTTCCATCCAGAGACCTAAGGTCAGAAATGGCTTCATAACAGTTTTCATTTATCATTTTTGTAAAAAAAACAAAACAAAAAACAAAAGAAAGATCGCATTTTGCTACAGTGTGAGCTGTAGTTGTGAGCACAATTTTATTTTGTATTTCCTTAAGGCATGAGCTACTAGGAATCCCTTCAATGAGAACCTTTTCCAATCAATCCGAGGACTCCAACTACAAATCATCATTATTATTATTATTATTATTATTATTATTATTATTATTATTATTATTATTGCTTTCTTTGATTTCTGTTGTATACAAATTTTCTTCCAGGTCAGAAATGACATCACGACATTTTCCACTGACCATTTTTATAAAAAAAATATTATTATTATTAATAGTAGTTTTACTATATCTTGTTATTGTTGATTTGTCATCATAACACTCTAGCGCGTTATAGTCTACTTTATTACTATTTCCTTATCATTAATATCATTATCATTGTTGTTAGTTTTACACGTAAAATGTGTTAGTTTTATTATAACAGATTTATTACCATTAGGTTGGTGCAAAAATAATGTCGTTTTCTCACATATGTTACTATGTGAGAAAACGACATTATTTTTGCACCAACCTAATATTACTTTATTACTAGTTTTACTGCTTATTGCTCCTTTTTATCACGGCATTCGCGGTTGATGCACTCTTTGGTATTTTGTAATAATTACTTTTATTGCTTCTGAAATTTCTAACTTTTTTAATAACAATTTGGATTGGTATACTCTTATTATTATCATTATTTTGTTATCATTTTTACTCTATTTAAAACTTTTTGCTTGTTATCGCAACAGTCTGGGGCAATACCAATTTCATTATTACTGATAATGTTATTTTAGCATTTTCTTAAATGCTAAAAGCTACGGGTCAGGTTACGCATTTATTGATTCCCGCACATACACACACACATACATACTTACACACACACACACACACACACACACACACACATATATATATTATTATTATTTAGAAAAAATATGATTCCTTCGCTACATAAGAGTTCTCATGTTTCAAAAACGAGAGCCGAAAACCTGAATATAATTATTTAAATTAAATTGAGATAAGAACTCCGGATTATTTACTTAACGTGTTCTTTTCTATTTTTCTACATATCTGCACACACACACACACACACACACACACACACACACACACACACACACACACATACATACATACATATATATATATATATATATATATATATATATTTATTTATTTATTTGTTTTGACCTTCCGGCCTGAATATTCGAAAAAAATATTCAGGTCAGGAGGGGTACATATATAAATGCAGGGTGCAATGGATAAATTGTCGTCCAAATGACACAAAATTGAAAATAACAATGACATCTCATTTTAACAGATATACTCATCAAAATTACACAAAAGATGTCTGGAAATACTAAAGAGTAAATTTATTCAATACAAATCGCCATTGGCTTCAACTACAGCTTCCCGGCGACTTCGGAATCATCTGCAACTCATTTGGACGCTCTCCTTGGTTAAGTCGGTGAATGCTGCCATAATCCTTGCTTTGAGTTCATCTTTGGTGTTACAAGGAGTTTTGTTGGGCTCCTGCTCAACTGCGCCCCACACATAATAAGAGGTTGCAGTCTGGGGAGTTAGGTGGCCAGATATAAGGGGTCATATCACACAGAAATTGTCTGACAGCCATGACTGATTTCTCTTGTTGCCAGACATAGGGTCTTCTAGCAGCCACTCTCTTGACCCAGGGCAGCACTACCTCCTCAAGGCACTTAATGTAGGCCACCGTGTTGAGTCTGAGGCCCTGTGAGAAGATGAATAGAGGCATAACATCGCCATCACTAGTAATCCTTCTAAACACCATCATAATCACCATTAGACTCGTCTCATTCTTTCCAAATCCTCTGCACTGTCTTCGGATACACATTCTGAAAAGGTCGTATGAGGCCTTCCGGTGCGAATGCCAAGCAGTACAGCGTACCGTTTCCAAAATTCTGGAGGAGTGAATTGTATCATGGTGCATTTTTTCTTACAGATGGTGCGCAACTGAGCTTACTCTACTGGTCAGTCGACAAAATCAAAAACAAACAACGTGCATACGCGAAATTAAAAATATAAAATGGCGAAAATTTACCCATCGCTCTCTGTATACTGTTTAATAAATAAACTGACCGCCTACTCAAATACGAGTATCCACTAAGAATAACGTATAAAGTATCACGCACACACACACGCACACATACATACATACATACATATATATATATATATATATATATATATATATAATTTACATATTAAAAATGTTTTTTATCGATACACTCTTCATTATTACTTTGAATATTAACGTATTACAGTGTAACCCGGATATAAGAGAAACCCGGATATAAGAGAGATGTTCTATGGTCCCAAATTAGAGCCTGTGTTAAGGTATATAAAATAGACCAAACCCGGATATAAGAGAAACCCCGGATATAAGAGACTTCTTCTCCGGTCCGGACAACTCTATTACATCCGGGTTACACTGTATTTGAATACCAATTTGACGACATGAAATAAATCTTTTCGCAACAATTCTGGGTGATATGCTTTTCATCATCATCGTTATTTCGTTACTAATTTTAATCCATCTTAAAGTTTGGGCTTTTTTCTAAGTTAAAGCACTTTACGTCGATGCAGTCTTCATTATTGCTGATCTATTCTGTTCTAATTTCTCAGATGATGCTATCATTATTTTACACTGATTTAGTTGAACTAGTATCCTTATCTTGGTTGTTATAATCCCAGTGCTTTGACTGTTGTATTTCGAATTTGTTGTTGTATTGCCCGCTGGTTATTTTCTAGGATGTTAAACCGACTTTTCTATCCACAGAGATAAACTGTTCTAATTCCTTTATCTCTTTAAGTGGATACATTCTGTTAGTTAATTCTGCTCAATTCATCCCAGTGATAATCCTTCTGGGTGTTTCACTGAACAAAAGTATGTGAGATTCACTGCCTAACTCAGGGAATGATCTCACGACCATCAGGTAAGCAGCATACACGTAACTAGCACTAATAAAAACTGTCCAGTAATACTTTTAATTTGTATAAATTTAGAGTCTTAGAATTTCCCAATGAAAGATTTCGATGTGGTGTTCAATTCTATGCTCTATGCTCGAGTTGGTTATAAGAGCATAACGTGTATTCTGATTCTTTTTAACTCCTTATTTTCGAAGACTCTATTCTTTCTTTCTTTCTTTCTTTCTTTCTTTCTTTCTTGCCCCTGGGTCGATATACTCTTTGACAGTTAAGGCAAACGGTGCAAAATAGGAAATAAAGACGTCGCTTGACCTCACATTCTACACCTTGGGAACTAGCCATTCATGGATGTTGCTTTAACCAGTTCAGTTACGATGTTTTTTTTGCTAGTGTAGCTAAGTCGATCTTTGTTAAGATTGTCTTATACCAGACTAAATTGCTTTGGCCTTGTACCATACTAGCCTAATGTTATAAGTATATAAAATCGCTTGTAAGTAGCAGGCTCATCTAGTAGAGGAATTCGCAAGTGTCGGAGGCGTGTCATCTCGTAGAGGAATTGTGAGACTAAATTAAACTTATCAATAGCTATCATGTAAATACTTATTTTAATATCATCTCCCTTGTAGGCGGTGATGGATCTTCACAGTTTCCTCTTTTTAATATCAGCGATTGACTTCTTAGGAGAAATAGTAGTTGTTTCCCGTTGTCTCCTCTACGGTTTTGAATTTAGGGTTGTTCTTTTCCTAGACTGGCTGACAGACAAGCTCAGTTGTGTCCTGCTACCTATCTTTTTGCTGAAGAGATGGATTCATTGACTTTTTTTCGAAAGTGAATGCAAGAGTTTAGACAGTATTTTAAATTCCACTCTCGGTGCCGTTAACCCTTACACTACCTGCACATCCGCCACATGACCATAAAAGCAACATAAAAACTAAGGTCTATTTTGAATAAAATAGACAATCGGAAAATACTAAGCACTATTTTCCGATTGTCTACTTTATTCCGTTTGTCTTCTCTACAGATTTATTCTGAGAACTTTAACACATTGTCGACATGGAAAACAAAAACAGACACGTGATCAAAGAAACAAAATAAAAAACAAAAAACGTTACTAATATTCAAAAAGAGGCTTTCGCAGGAGCGTCTTTTAAACTTTTTTTTTGAATCTCATTTAACTACACGCTTTTGTTTATCATCACTTGACTTGATAAAGTCAAATGACGAAATGCGTCGACAAGGACTATTGAATTATTTTCCGATTGTCTATTATATATATATATATATATATATATATATATATATATATATATATATATATATATATATATATTGTGTATTTAGGCAGCATTTTTTCATTCATACATGTTTCATTGAATAATATAGATAAGAATTTATATAAAATAAATAGACAGCACTAGTCTATATTATTTAATGAAACATGTATGAATACACACACACAGACACACATATATATATATATATATATATAAAATTTACATATAGATGGATAGATTATGAAGTTAATCAATTCGCAGCTTTTTGATAAAAAACTTTTTCTCAAATACGAGTTATTATTCAAAATAGACGTCTTCCTTGTCAATGCACTTAATTCAATGGTGAGTATTAATCACAGAGATCGTATATTACAGAGTAAACATTTCAAATTAAAACTCAGCTAAAATCATTGCGTCAGGCTATGGACTTATTGATCTGATCATGTGGCTGATGCATTTTATACTTTCATGCATGATTTTAGGAAGCTTCTTAGCAATTATAAGAATTAGTACCTGTGATAAACCGCCTTGAAGTGTGGAAAACTCAAGAATAATTAGATTAGCAAAAATGAAGGCAAAAAGACCTTTAAACTATCGATTTTTCCCTGCAAAATAACTGGTCGACATCGTTGAATGTCGAAAATATGTCAGGTTCTCCAATCGGGTATTCTTAAAAGTGTCGGTAGGAACTACCTTCATCTTATTTTTGTTGATCAAGTTATTTTACGTTGTGATCGTTATATTCTATGCCCCTTCAGGGCGTATGCGATCATGGCTTTTCATGATTTCCATTTTTTTTTTCTCTAAATAACTTTTGTCTCTTTACCATGAATTTTTGTCCCCGATCTGCCATCCATTTTAGTCGACCTTTTTAAGGAGGCCATTCACTGTTTATCCTGCCTTACCTTGCCTTCAATATATCCAGTGGGTGTGAGATATTCCAAACCTACTTTTCCGCATTATATATCCCATAAATTTCAACTCATCATTTTTACTCCTGTCTAAAAGCTTCGAGAAAGTCAAAATGGCAGTCGATCTCGGAATTAAAATCTGTTGTTAAATAGGACAAATGTCTTGTTAATTTTACCTCACCCAAAACGAAACTACTCTCGTTGAATCATTCTTTCATCCCATCAGCATTGGCGATACCAAACTCAAGGAGAGTAACTTATTGCACCAGCTCAGTCTAACGTTTTCTGTTGACATGAAATGGAATGATTATATTCAATCAATTGTTAGGTTTGCTCCTCGAAAAGTTGGTTCACTGCGTCGTGCTAGACAATCTTTCTAGTCAGAATATATTATGAACATTTATAAGTCTACCACGCATCCTTGCATCGAATATTGCTATCTGGTCTGGGACTTCAGAATTCAAAGAGGAATCATCGGTTCTAACCTGGCATCTCTGCTTCAGTTATTTGCTCACCGCCGTAACCTAGCCACCCTCAACTACTGTCTTTTCTATAAATGCTTTCCTGGTAACTGTTCTGATAAACTTTCCTCGTTGGTACCTTGTCTTCATGAGTTTACGTGCAGTACTAGATTGGCAGTTAGGTCTTATCATTCTTTAGTTGAAATGGCTATGTGTAAGCGTTGTTGGAATTTAATTTGAGAACAACAATTTTACAAGTTCACATTCTTGCTATTTTTTCTATCCTCACTCCAAACTCTTTTTAATTTCAAAACCGGCTCCCAAGGCCTTGATTCTTATCAGAGATAAGAATTTATTTTCTGACTAAGGAGAGAGCTGGAAAATAAAAAGGAATTCCACCACCATTATTCTTTTCATGGAGCCATAAAGTCTGGGAGAAACCTCACCGAGCAGGAGTTTTTTCTTTATTCGTACGCGCCTAAAAGAGAGAGTTTGTCTGCTCTAATCTTGATGTATTACTTGCGTTTTTTCGCAAATTTTTAACCTCAACCCTATTTTTAACCTCAACTCTTTGATGCGGGAAAGCTGGGACAAATTTTCTAGCAGCGTAAATTCTATAGTAATGAGTTCTTCTCTAACACTCTTTCCTGATAACTGATCTTCAAAAAATTCAATGCAACGTCAATTGTCATCTTCTTTCTCCCTGTCCTGTTATTTTTTTTTTTTAAATGTTCTTTGCTTCTCTCCCAACGTTTTCTCAGTTTATTTCACTCTAAGAAACCCCTTGCGTCTTAGTGGTTTTATCGCCTTGCTTGTGGTGAAATGATTAGAAAAAAGAAAACTGAATGCACTATTGAAATGACATACTGAAAGCAACAGAAGCAGCGTATAACAGTAAGTAAAACCACTTAACGAATTCGTTTAAATGGATGATATATCAGAGACGAATAAAGATGATAAATAGTCCCAAATTATTTCAATAATGAAGAGGGTACGCAGAGAACAGGAAACTTGAACTTTTCCTATTTAACATTACATTTTATTCAACTCAGTTACTCTTGGTAAGTGTGTTAGGGCGTGGCACCATGCCCCCATCCGATATTTGGATCCTTACATTCGAAGTGATGTATGTGAGAGTGCCTGATTGCACTATGAGGTAACTGTTTATGTAATTCCGCGTATTAAAAATCATTCCCACGCTTGAAAAACCGGTATGTAGCTATGTATTTCTCCATTCGGCTGGCGGAAGTGTCTCCCAGGTAAACACTATGGTGTATCGGGATTCTTTGATGGCCTGCAATATCTATTCTGGCATGATACTAAACTTCGAAGGACAGGGAGTTGTGGAGAGCCGTGATCACCTACGTCTTGAAATTAATTGGCTCGTAAAAGCTAAAAGAATATCGTATTTTCATTTCTTGGCATAGATTAAGCTGACTGTTCTGCTTAAGTTGCACATCAAATTTTAAAAATAATTTTCAATTAAGTTTCCCGAGTTTCTTCATTATTTTTTTATGCGATCGCCATCAAAATGGTTTAGTCTTTTTAAAGTGGAAATTATGATTCACTAAAGTCTTCAGAACCTTTTAATTTTTGCGCTGAAATGATAAAGTAATCTCGTTCAAAGTGTTAAACGAAGAAAATGGTTGTCAAATAATTTCTGATTCGCTAGTTAACTAAAAATAAAGTGATTCCATAACATGAAAGTAGTTGTTACATTCAAGATTAAACTTGTCAGATGAAAAGAGTTGCCGACCAATCTGCTACCCGTTCGACAGAGACGATGACACGAGTGGAAGTCTTTGTTCTTTGATCCAAATGGGTGTTTCTAATGAACAGAAAATTGGCGAATCTGGGGAGGTTTTTGCCTGGAAAACACAGAGAAAACCGAAAGTGTATAAAAAAAAAAAAAAAAATCTGAAATGATCTTTAAAACGAACCACTCTTAGAACATCATTAATTTTTTTTCTAATCGAATTTGTTACAACATCCAGCAGTTTATTACGAGGAGACACATTCATATGCTTTCTAAATGAATAAATGTAGAAAGAAATACAGTGTAACCCGGATATAAGAGAGTTGTCAGGACCGGAGAAGAAGTCTCTTATATCCGGGTTTATCTTATATCCGGGTTTGGTCTATTTTGTTTCGGTAAGTATGGCTCTAATTTGGGACCAGAGAAAATCTCTCTTATATCCGGGCTTCTCTTATATCCGGGTTACACTGTAAATAAATTGTTCCTTCAAAATCTAAAATTCTATTTACAGATCTTCTTCTAAGTGTCGTGTTTATTTAGAATATTGATTCGTGTTTAGAATCAAGGGTCTGGACAACTTCCCGTCCTTTGTCGCTCTTAGTAATGTTTACTTTTTTAGCATCCATTTACACAAACTCGAAATGACTAGATTAGATTAGGTAACACGTCGTTACCTTCTGTCCTTGCTTTCAATATGTCCTATGAGTTTTAAATTGTTGTATAGCCCTTTGGTTGGGGTTTTGGTCTTGCGGCAACGGGGTCGATTCGATAATAATAATGTTACCTTCTTTCTCGCAGCCAGTGATCGCTAGTTGTTTTTGTTCAGAGGTATATGAGAGACAACAATAAAGGGAATTTTAACTTACTAAACACGTCGAGGTGTACATTTCTAACTAGACAGAGGGGTCGCTACCCCACCCCACCCCACTCGAGAGCAGTTTCCAGACACGATTTGAACACGTCTACATTGTTCGACGTGTAAAACTTAACTCACTGAAATCTCTTTCTATCTGAAACGTTTCCACGTTAGGTTTAGCCAATCAAAAACTACTTGCCTTGTCTTCCCTTATCTGACCTCAAAGGTCAGAATAAAGAAGTCAGAAAAGAAATACAATTCTCTAAAAAATAATAATCTGCTAGACAAAACAAATTTTTTCAGGCCTGCTTTTCTCAATATGTGTACCAGAAATTTAAGTTGTCTCGTTCTAATTTTATGTATAATTGTCCTTTTTGGTTCATTTTCCTTAAAATTTCTTCGCTGTTTACAGCCCCCTTTCACAGTATTTCTAGCACCCTTCTGTAGAATCACATTCCTGTTGCTTTCTTCTCTACATCTATGAGGAAATTGTTCAGCATTCACTGCTGCAGAATTGGTATTACTTAGCACTTCAACGCTCTTTCCTTTGATTCTAATTAAATGTTCCTGTTTCTTAATACTTTGTTTCGTATTTCGAAGGCATCTTTTGCTATTGCAATGCACCTTTGAATTTTGGAGTGACTTTTTCCGTCATCTGTTAAAGCACTTCCCAGATAGGTAAACATCTGCACCTGTTTAATTTTGGCATCTCTAAATCATAGATCGCATCTTGGGCTTTTTGATACTTCCTAATGCACAAATAGGCAGCCATTTCATAAATTGCCCAGCATTCACTTCCATCTATGATAATTGATATACTTAGCACTTCAGCGCCTTTTTCTTTGTTTCTAATTAAATGTTCCTGTTTCTTAATACTTTGTTTCGTATTTCGAAGGCATCTTTTGCTATTGCAATGCACCTTTGAATTTTGGAGTGACTTTTTCCGTCATCTGTTAAAGCACTTCCCAGATAGGTAAACATCTGCACCTGTTTAATTTTGGCATCTCTAAATCATAGATCGCATCTTGGGCTTTTTGATACTTCCTAATGCACAAATAGGCAGCCACTTCACTTTGATGTTCTGAGATTTATCGCTGTCAGCATTATACATTGTGACGGTTGCTGGGGCTCGGGGAATTTTTGTCCCTAGTCCGGGTGTACGCGCTCGGGCTCCTCACATTAAACCGACCTTGTGTCACAACCTGATCTATACAATAGTTTTCTTGTTTGCTTTTTAAACTCATATTTCGGCTTACGTATTCTCTGGTCTTCTTTCTATATGAATCTGTTAAAATAAGTTTTCTTACTATTATATATTGAATCGTTCAGATAAGATTCCTTGTCCTTGTTTTATCCAACATTTCGGTTTTTCGATCCACCGGCCTTCTTTCTGTATGAATCTGTTAAAATAAGTTTTCTTACTATTATATATTGAATCGTTCAGATAAGATTCCTTGTCCTTGTTTTATCCAACATTTCGGTTTTTCGATCCACCGGCCTTCTTTCTGTATGAATCTGTTAAAATAAGTTTTCTTACTATTATATATTGAATCGTTCAGATAAGATTCCTTGTCCTTGTTCTTATCCAACATTTCGGTTTTTCGATCCACCGGCCTTCTTTCTGTATGAATCTGTTAAAATAAGTTTTCTTACTATTATATATTGAATTGTTCAGATAAGATTCCTTGTCCTTGTTTTATCCAACATTTCGGTTTTTCGATCCACCGGCCTTCTTTCTGTATGAATCTGTTAAAATAAGTTTTCTTACTATTATATATTGAATCGTTCAGATAAGATTCCTTGTCCTTGTTCTTATCCAACATTTCGGTTTTTCGATCCACCGGCCTTCTTTCTGTATGAATCTGTTAAAATAAGTTTTCTTACTATTATATATTGAATCGTTCAGATAAGATTCCTTGTCCTTGTTCTTATCCAACATTTCGGTTTTTCGATCCACCGGCCTTCTTTCTGTATGAATCTGTTAAAATAAGTTTTCTTACTATTATATATTGAATCGTTCAGATAAGATTCCTTGTCCTTGTTCTTATCCAACATTTCGGTTTTTCGATCCACCGGCCTTCTTTCTGTATGAATCTGTTAAAATAAGTTTTCTTACTATTATATATTGAATCATTCAGATAAGATTCCTTGTCCTTGTTCTTATCCAACATTTCGGTTTTTCGATCCACCGGCCTTCTTTCTGTATGAATCTGTTAAAATAAGTTTTCTTACTATTATATATTGATTCCTTCGGGACACTTTCTCTGTTTTATGTTATGTTTTTCACAACATTTCTGACTTTTGACTCTCCGGCCTTCTTTCTGTGTGAATCTGTGAGATCAGGTTTTTTCATTATTACAAATCGATTCAATCTAACAAGTTTCCTTGTCTTTTGTTGGTGCCTTCTGACCTTCTGTCTGCTTGAATTTGTGATATAAGGTTTTGTCTATATTGTAAACTGATGGGTTCGTACAAATTTCCATGATTTTTCTTTTTTTTTATTATAACATTTTGGCTTTTGAACTCTTTGTACTTCTATGAATTTGGGTGAAAAGTTTTTGTCTCTGTTATATATTGATTCTTTCAAAACAGTTTTCCTATCTTCATTGCTTTTATTACTTTCTCCAGACTTTCTCATATTTATTTTGTTTTACTTTTATATTACTTATTTAGACTTTGAATAATTTAATCGTAAGAATTCTATTCACCTTTCTGTATTCTCTTATTATATTATATATATTATTATATATTATTACTATATTTTTGTTTTATATATATATATATATATATATATATATATATATAGTTAAACCTAGTGAGCCAGACAAATCTACCCAGGTTTCACCTAAACGGATCGTCAGGGAGAGCCGGCTTTCCCCGATGATCCGCTTAGGTGGAACCTGGGCATACTGGACAAACTAGGTTTATCTAGGTCTGCTCTACGGTTGTATTGAGCTCTTTTATTAGTTAGTTGTTTACTCGTATCGGAGTTTTTTCTTCGGGCTTCAAACCTATATCTGTGCAATTTTTTTCGACAGACTTTCATGTTTCTAGCTCTTTCTTTTTTTTAAAACCTTTTTTTTCCCTCGAAATTGATTTCATTACTGACAAATCAAAATTTCGAGGGTTTTTTGAAACGAGTATATCTATCTATCTATCTATCTATCTATCTATCTATCTATCTATATATATATATATATATATATATATATATATATATTATTATTATATTATATATATTCTGTATTGTCTTGTTATTTGTTTTTATTATAAACAAACTACGAAAGAGTATTTCGTTGACCATGTTTTAATGGTAATTTTAAAAAGTCAATTATGATTCTGGTTTGGTAAATTTCTATTATCCTTTTCCAATTTCGGTTTATCATCCACTGGAACGGCTATGTTGACTTTTTGACAGTTATTTTTTTTCTTGTCTACAATTCCTGGCTTTCAAAGGACGATCTTTCTATATTTCATTATCTAAGACCATTACGTTTTTTTTTTTAAATTCCCAAAGCGATTGTCAGGTTTCTTCTCATTTCACTTGTTTGCATGGTCGAATCCATGGCATTATTATAAATTACAACTTCAGTTCAGCGTTATCGGGTACTTTTCGCTAGGGATTGACTGACAGCAAGTCTCTTGTAATCCACACCATCACCCTCACTGCTTCTGCCCGACTCGAACACGGCCGTGATTGGGATGGTTCGAAACTCTTCCTCGGGTCTTAAATTCTTTTAATCATCTCGATAAAATAATTAGGATAGTATTTAGAACACAGTGAAGCGATTACAAGCAAGAAATGGAGATTGCACACTGAAAGACGGAGTCGCGAGGACGTTTTCAAATTTAACATTTACAACCATTATCAACAAAAGGAAGATTTCAACATGCGAATTACAAATTGGAGAAAGAAAAAAATTATCTAGGACGTGTTTTCATAGAAGATGAAAAATGCGACACCGATGTCCGAAGGTGCATTGGGGCAGTAAATGGTGCCCCCCAGAAGCTAAGCAAAGTATTAAGGGACAGGAAACTTCCATTAGAATCAAAGAAAAAAGTACTTAATTGTTAACTAAAAACGGTCCTCCTATATGGCAGTGAATTCTAGAATATCTCAGATGAAGAAGAGTTTTAAAGCAACAAAAATGTGATTCTACCGAAGGATGCTGAGGATGCGGTAATTGAACAATGGCTAAGTTTTAGAGAAAATGGAAACAAAAAATTCACTTAGCATCAGAAACAAACAGTTGAAATTTCGAGGGCTCATAAAAAAAAGAGAACTTCGAAAATTTGATACTCGAACCAAATTTCTAGTATGAGGAAAATTTGACACTCACAGGGTATATTGAAGGAAAGGGGGGCAGAGGAAAGCAATGAATAACGTACCTAAGGTACTTGTGAAAATGGATGGCAGAATAGGGATTAGGAAAGGTAGCAAAAAGACAAAATTGAAATTGAAATGCAATGATCTTCCATTTTCCGAAAGGGACACGTCATGTAGTAGAAGATTTACAATTAAGAGACCCTCTTTGAATTAATAATAAAGAAAAAAAAGAAAAGGCTAAGGACTTTTGTAGAAGCGTCAATAACGATGGTGCTTGACTTTCTATGTATAATTATTATTAATATCGTCATCTCTTTTTTTCTGTTTAGTAAAATCCTTTCTTGGCTCATGACCCGAGATTTAAACTAACGCCAGTTAGTAAATATATGCATTCTGTTTTTTTTAAGCGTTTCACCCCAAGCAAGGCGGGAAGCCACTAGGACGCAAGGGGTTACAGACAATTTGGAGCAAGATCAGATAGGAGTGATAGAGGAAAGAATGAGGAGAAAGATAGTGGATAGATCAACTGGAGATGTCGATTGACGTTACATTTGAATAGTTGGCGATTATAGCTCTCAGGGAAACTGGAATAGGGAAGGGAGTTCCACAGGCGAGAGGTGCGAGACATGAAGCTATTGGAGTAGAAGAGACGGCTACATTTAATAGTTTCGACAGTCAAAGGGTGAGAGCGGGATGCCAGCCTCGCAGGGCGCTTGAATTCATGAAGTCTGGGAACCAGCGAATGCAGCTCCTCGGAGCAATTACCATGAAAGTATTTGTAAAACAGACAGAGAGGAGGCGACAGCGCGTCTGTGAGAGAGCGACTGCAGACGAGATGCCAGCTCAGGGCCAATTACATTGCATATCCGTCTCTGGATCTTATCAAGAACCCCGAGGCAAACAGAAGGGACTCCAGACCATATGTAGCAGCAATACTCTATGCAAGGGCGAATTGTTGATTTGTAGATCTGGAGGATCGATTCCGGGGAGAAAAATTTCCTGGCGCGGCACAGGGAGCCAAATTTCCTTGCGGTGGACGAAGCAATTGACTCAGTGTATTTAAATTCTGATGTTAACTGATATTTAGCATTCATAATGGTTTCTTACATTGATATTGGGTTTCCGGTTCCTTCTAAAGCAGTGCTTTTCAATTTGTCCCCCTCTGGGCCGCATTTTCGGAATGAACATTTGCTCACGCCTCACCAAATTTTATATCATAAAAAAGTATATGTATGAAGACACCAAATCAGGGAAAGGGGAGTCCCGGTGAAAATGGACAAGCAGCTCCACAACAAATAAGGTCCAGAGAGAGGGTTAAAGGGAGATAACCGCAGATACGAAGTCTGAACATTATCACTGATAACACTCTCCTCCAATTTACGGATCCTGGTTACCATATTCTTAATGCTTGATATAATATCGCAATGATAAAACCGGTAAGTAATCCACAACAATATATTAAATTTTGAAATCATATTTATTTTTGGCATATGAATTTTTTGAAACAGTTTCTAAATCTTTGAATGTCTTTCAATCATTCCGCCTCACCGGCTATCCTCTTCCGCCGCACTTATGAGACATGCCACACTGTTTTAGGAAACACTGATCTAAAGTCTACTTCAAAACTGAACTCAGAAATGTTATTCACTAATTATTTATTTTCTTCTATACCAATACAAGTAGATAGGCTCAACTATCGTCAGTTTCACACACCTCCGCGGTCTTTTGAACATGAATAGAGGCTTATCTCTTATTTCCCGTTTAGGATTAGGTATCTTGTTCCTTCTAAAGTCTACTTCAGCTCTAACATCACCGCCTGGATTCTGAAATGTTATTCACAACTTATTTTTCTTCTATTCCAATAGAATTACATAAGTCGCCCATCGTTCGCCTCACACTTGTCCCTGCTCTTTTGAACAGGAGTAGAGGTTTATCCCTTGTTTTCTGTTTAGGATTGGGATAATTTTAAAGTCTAGATCAACTCTATAACTCTAACAACTCCGACTGAGCGCTGAAATTTTATTCACTAATTATTTATCTATTTTTCCTTCACTCCCAACAGGAGTAAATGGGGCTATCAGGGATGTTGTTAATTTTCTTGTATGTTCCTTTTTTTATCATAGTCGGGGTCCAGTTATGACTGATATAACAACAGATTTAAGGGGCCTCATTTTTTCCGTTTCAAATTCGAGAGCCTTATCTTTACTTCTTTAGTCATATTCTTTAACAGATATCTATCTATCTATCTATCTATCTATCTATCTATCTATCTTAGTCTGTTCATTATCTATCTATCTATCTATCTATCTATCTATCTATCTATCTTAGTCTGTTCATTATCTATCTATCTATCTATCTTAGTCTGTTCATTATCTATCTATCTATCTATCTATCTATCTATCTATCTTAGTCTGTTCATTATCTATCTATCTATCTATCTATCTTAGTCTGTTCATTATCAATCTATCTATCTATCTATCTATCTATCTATCTTAGTCTGTTCATTATCTATCTATCTATCTATCTATCTATCTATCTATCTATCTATCTTAGTCTGTTCATTATCTATCTATCTATCTTAGTCTGTTCATTATCTATCTATCTATCTATCTATCTATCTATCTATCTATCTATCTATCTATCTTAGTCTGTTCATTATCTATCTATCTATCTATCTATCTATCTATCTATCTATCTTAGTCTGTTCATTATCTATCTATCTATCTATCTATCTATCTATCTATCTATCTTAGTCTGTTCATTATCTATCTATCTATCTATCTTAGTCTGTTCATTATCTATCTATCTATCTATCTATCTATCTATCTATCTTAGTCTGTTCATTATCTATCTATCTATCTATCTATCTATCTTAGTCTGTTCATTATCTATCTATCTATCTATCTATCTTAGTCTGTTCATTATCAATCTATCTATCTATCTATCTATCTATCTTAGTCTGTTCATTATCTATCTATCTATCTATCTATCTATCTTAGTCTGTTCATTATCTATCTATCTATCTATCTATCTATCTATCTATCTATCTATCTATCTATCTATCTATCTATCTTAGTCTGTTCATTATCTATCTATCTATCTATCTATCTATCTATCTATCTATCTATCTATCTATCTATCTATCTATCTATCTTAGTCTGTTCATTATCAATCAATCTATCTATCTATCTATCTATCTATCTATCTATCTATCTATCTATCTATCTTAGTCTGTTCATTATCTATCTATCTATCTATCTATCTATCTATCTATCTATCTATCTATCTATCTATCTATCTATCTTAGTCTGTTCATTATCTATCTATCTATCTATCTATCTATCTATCTATCTATCTATCTATCTATCTATCTATCTTAGTCTGTTCATTATCTATCTATCTATCTATCTATCTATCTATCTATCTATCTATCTATACACGTTTCATTAAATAATATATACAAGTGTTGTCTATTTATTTTATGTAAATTTTTTCCGTAACATCTGATAAGTTTAATAACATTATCGTTGAACGAAGAAAGAAATTCACAATAGTGATCCATATTTTTTTAATACAATCTAAGCTTTCGACTTACTTAAGCCATTATCAAAGATGTCAATTACAACATATTAAACAATATACGGACAAGACAGTGATGATAGTCTGTCAATGTTTACATAGATGATTTCTAAGCAACGATAAACACGCGCATATAAGACGCTAGAAGTGAAAATCGCACCGCATCTCATGACGACACATGATCACACGAGAGTGAATTGTAGAAGTATGAAATATGGAAGCCGTTGGTATAAACCATTGGCTTCTGTTACCAATTATAGACATTTAAGAATATTTGTATTTATATATATATATATATATATATATATATATATATATATATATATATATAAATTATCTGAATACACTTCCATATTTATTAGAAGACATTTGTGTTTGTCGTTTTTAATCACTTTGATTATTTTTATTTTATATAGTAATATAATATATAATAATATATTTTATTTAATAATAATAATAATAATAATAATAATAATAATACTAGAGTGTGAGAGCAATATAAAAACAAAGTGGTGATGGGATACAAATATAAGAAACCTAATATACCCATCATGAAACCCAGTCTGTTAATGGTATACACCAGGCGCATTCATCATCTGTTCGCGATAAAAGCAACGCTTAACCTTGTGGGTGGAACCCAGTTAAAAATACTTTCAGCTCGGTGAACCTTGTCCGTTCTTTTCGTTTCGGTCATTGTAGTTTCAATTCACCTAGATGTTTGAATTCTTGAAACATAAATTTATTCTCTCGGTTAGCCCAGTTACAAGTACCTTCAGGTGGAGCCCAATTAGAATTACCTTTAGGTGGAGCCCAATTAGAGGTACATTCAGGTGATGCCCAGTTAGTAAATTCAGGTGGAGCCCAACTAGAAGTACATTTAAGTGGACCGACTGACCAATGACGGTCTCCGATTGAACGTTATCCCAAGTATTTAGGTGTGGCACCGATATCGTCTCGGTTACCTTATTTTTCAAGCTTATAAAACAACATTATTAACACACTCTTCCACAACTCCCCTTTCTTGAAAAGAGGTATATAGTCTATTGGCCCAGAGGAGACTTGCCCAACTGGGCTAGTGCCACCCAAATCTGTGATGCTGAACCCGAGTGCCACGCAGATCTGAGACACTGACCCGGAGTGACACGAAAATCTGTGATACTGGACCGGATATTTATTGTTGTCCATTTTAAATCGCCGGAATAAATATGTGCAATCTATTAAGATCGGGAGCCATTAAAGCCGTGACATGTGTAGTATTAGGGCATTTATTATTATTATTATTATTATTATTATTATTATTATTATTATTATTATTATCATCATCATCATCATCATCATCATCATCATCATCATCATCATTATTATTATTATTATTATTATTATTATTATTATTATTATTATTGTGAGAACACTTCCCTGTTCATTCTGTATGAAATGTAGCACGATTAATGGTATTAACACTTTCACAGAATGTCACAGATTAATTGAAATTTGTAATGGTTTGAATCCTTTTCTTTCTTCGTTCAGTTCGCTTTTAAGTGGCCCCGATGTCTTTGTGAAAGCAATCTCAAATGGCTGAACCTCGTTCATAGCTACTTCTGTAGTCAGTATCATCATGCTTTACATTGGATTCGTTCCAACTTGCAGATCTCTTCAATTGGCCTTCCAGCTTCTTTCATTGATGGAACTTTCTCAAAAGGATCAGCCATATCAAAGAGACGGATGCTTCTGAATATTCTTGATAATTATACAAAGACCTATTCTGGGAGTGCATTCCTGTAGTATTTGAAATGAAAAATTACTGAACCATATTTATTTATTAGTGAATGTTGGTACATGTTTTGGGATTGTTATTATCCTGCATGTTTTTTAGTTATTTTTCAAGTTCAAATGCAGATGTACAATACAGACTTGTAATGAATAATAATGCAAAATTGTTAGAAAGAAAAGATAATTTAGTGATTCAAAATTCTTAGAAAGAGACGAAAAAGAAAAAAAAAAAGAGAAGGGGTCTGTGCAACATACTGTTGTTGTGATTTTGTTTAGGGTTGGGTTTCCGGTCGCTTGTAAAGTCTACTTCAGCTCCATACTCCTAATGTCTCTACCTGAACTCTGAAATTTTATTCGCTAAATCTTTCTCTCTTCAAGTCTAGAATTAGCTGTCTTTCTTGTTATCTTGCCCTTTCTTACGTTAATACAACTCCACACAAGGAAGACCGTTCCTGGAGAATGTGTTGACTGAGTCGCAGTCGGGCAGAGTCTCTGGTTGAATCTCTTGATTCCTCCCCTCTCTTCCCGGTACCAACCA
>OZ010600.1:50323156-50338156 GCA_963932145.1 Acanthosepion lycidas | reverse complement strand
TTATTCAGTGGCCACTGACTCATCCCATTTCGAAGATAAGCGCATTAAAATTTCCATATCTCATTTACCACATTAAGCTCGATTTGAAAACATGCAAAGGTCAGTGTTCAAGCACTGGTAAAAGGCCAAGATTTAGAAATCTGTTATTAAAGTTAGAAAGTCGATTCCTGATTGAAAGACTGGCGCGGCTCAATCTATCTGTGGTTATATTTTTAGCCAGATTTGAACACGGGTCATCCTAAGCTAAGCTTAATAAATACTCAAAGATCGGTTGCTTGAGGTCAGGTAAAAAGCTGGGATTTCGAATATTGATTTTCAACGTAGGAGTCCTTCCTCGCTTGACAATGTGCCACTCTAAGCTAAGCTTAAGAAATAGCTACTGTACTTTGACATAACAAAATTTTATCCTATCCCCATTTCTAAATAACCACAGCATTGTGAAGGACTGGTCTAAGCACAGATAATATCAGCAAATATTTACACTTGTAGAAAACCAGTAAAAGAAACATAAAAACAAAGGTTATGATGTCAGTTTGAATAATGGATGAGAAAAGGGCAATAGTAAATTCTGAAATTTGTTACAGTGATAGAAACACAGGAAAACATAAAAGCTGAAATGTTGTGTGGGTAACAACAAAGATGAAGATACTAGTTAGAATGATTTATGGAATAACGGCACTGCTTAATCTCAGAAATTCAGAAAGGCCAAAGTTGATTAAAACAACAAAGATGAGGATACCAGTTGAAATGATTCACGGAATAATGACACTATTTATCTTCAAACTTAACCGGGTTGTTAGTAAAGGCAGAGAATACACAGCGAAAGGCAGTGATCAAAACAACAAAGATGAGGATACAAGTTGAAATAATGAATCTATTTATGCCCAAACTTCAGGAGATGTTAGTAAGAGCAAAGAATACACAAATACGCTAAAAATGGTAATCAAATTTAATTCCACAAACTAAAACAATACTAGGAAATTCACATAAAGTCACGTCTGGAAAATATCCCTAAAAACCAACAAATGTGAAGATGCTAGACCGAATTATTCACTGAATAAGACTGCATTCCAGAATTTCAAAGAATGCACAGGAAATATTGTTGCAAATCAATTTAAAAAAATAAATCCCGTAGAATAAAATAATGATCCTATATATTTTTGAAACAGGAAACTTAAAAATTCAATTAACTGGCTTTCTATATTTATTAGGTTGGTGCAAAAGTAATGTCGTTTTCTCACATATGTTACTATGTGAGCAAGCGACATTATTTTTGCACCAACCTATACAATGTTTATTATCTATTGTTACTTATATCGTTGAAGGATCATTTTCAGAATTCTTTTTTACTTTGTCAATTTTGCATTCTTTCTTCTATCTTAAGTTCATTTTTTTTTTTTAAATTTTAACAAGTTGAAATTATTGAATAAGATCTTTGTAATTGTTATCAATAGGCCTTAATGATTATCGTATTGCCGTCTTTGTCTGTCCAACCAATACTTATTCTTATTCAAATTTAAGGAAATCCTTACGTTTTGTAAAAAATACAAAACAAAATAGCCAAGTTCAGCTATGCTTACAACAAAATCGTTATTCTTATCTTCATAATTTGAAAAATCGTTTTTTATTTCCTGATTATATCCTTGATTTTTTTTTTTTTCAGTTGTGTTTTAATCCCATTCTCCAGTCATCTTCAGTTTAAATTTTCGGGGATGAACTGAATCAGTTTAACATGTTAAAACTGTCTCAGTGTAGATGTCTGTGGGTCTCTCTTCTGGCTTCTTGATTTCCAGTCATCATTGATCTTCAAAAATTTAAATTTAAATTTTATCCTTATCTTCTTGATACATCTTTTATTGTTCTAGCTCCTTAATAAATGTTATTTCTATTTTTTTAATACTCATTAACCTCTGTGTCTTAGTGGCTTTATTGCTTTGCTTGGGGCGAAATGATTTAAAAAAATGTAATATCTGTTCTCTTATATGGCAGCGAATGCTGGACAATCTGATCACAGATAAAGAAAACACTTGAGGCAATAGAAAATTACATTAGAAATAAATAAAAGATTACTTAACTGTTATGTAATATATGTTCTATATAGCAGTGAATGCTGGAAAATCTTATTAGAGATGAAGAAAAGACTTTAGGCAATAGAAATGTGATTCTAAACGACGACGCTGAGGATACCAAGGATAGAAGATATGATCAATTAAGTTCTAAAGAAAATGGGAACTAGTTACAATTTTTGGATACATTATGTAACTAGTGAGCGACCCAAGTGACTTGACTCACTTTATAGTGCACCAATAGAAGGTTAACCAATCAGAAGACGTAGAACATTCAATCCGTCGTGTATAAAGGCGGCCATTTTGTTTACTCTATCCGAATGTCCAGTACCGGCTTGTCAGTCAAACAGAGCAGAAGGAAGAACTACGCTCTGCTACTTTACCGGGATATCCACTGCTAAACTGAACTACGCTTTTCTACTGTCTTCGAAATATTCACTGCTAACCTCTGGATTCTCTACTCAAGACGACCCTCATCCTGAACCACACTTATACTTAATATTAGAAAGAGACAGTTGAAATTTCTGGGACACACGAGGAAAAAGGAATTGTAAACTTTAACACTCACAAGAGATAATGACGGAAGCAGATAAAGCAGAAAGAGAGAGAGGGATAGTAATATGTCAAACGTCGCTGAGACTAACAAGAGACAGAAAGTTGTGGAGAGCTATTACCACCCACTTCCTGAAGGGACATGGCAAGTAACAGACAAAAGGTTACCGTCTTTCTACCTAAGGAGTTAATATATTTCACTATTAGGATTCATTAGTGTAGATGATACACTGTTGATAGCAGACAAAGAAAGGGCACTACAAGAAATTCTACTGAAGGAATCGAAGGAAAGCGAGAAGAAAGGACTAAGCGCCAATTTCAAGAAGATAGAATGTAGAAAGAAACAGAAAAAAAAATTGATAAAGAAAATTCATGGTGGATTGATGCCGGGAGTTGTGTGACATACAGGGTGAGAAACACTGGATATCTAAGGAAGTAAACAGTTCAATCTGCTCAAATTTATTGAAATTTCGGATAGAGGAGGTGCTGAGAGATTCTCGTTTCGACCAAGAAGAGATTACCGACCAAATCCTGTTTGGCTTTGAAGTCAGATTTTGGAAAGGGAGCAAATAATAATTTATTTAAAATTGAATCCAATACTCGACCACCAATGAATGTGAAATATGCCTTCCAAAATCTAAGTAAAATATTAAGAAACAAGAAATTTTCGTACTGAAAAAAAAGTACTGAACCGTTATGTTATATCAGTCCTTCTATATGGCAATGACTGCCGGACATTCTCATCACATATTAGGAGACTTGAAGCAGAAATGTGGTTTAACCGAAGGATGTCGAGAATACCATAGACCGAACGTGTGAGTGATAACAAAGTTGTACAGAAAATGACACCAAATGGGCACTTAAACTTAACATCAGAAAAATACAACTGAAATTTCTAAGGCGGATAATGAGGAAAGAGGGCTTGAAAAAATTACCACTCACAGGAAATTTTGAAGGCAGAGAAAAACAACACATAAACAAGCTAACGAGTTTGTAAATGGATGAGAGGACAGGATTTAGGAGGAGCAATCGCTTCTATCAAATCGTGAAATGAAGTTCGTCTGAACGACCTCGCTTCCAGATCCTTTCGCACGAACGTCAGTGTCCCCAATGCTCTATCCTGGGTCCTACGCTGATTCTGATCTTCATCAACGATCTTCCAGATGCCATCAGTTCCCAAGTAGGCATTTATGAAGATGACACTAGCTTTTAGTACTGTCCTCATAGCAAATACGTCAGAGCTGACAAAGTTAATCTGCCTGCTGCTCTTGAAAAGGACCTCCAATCGGTGGTTAACTTGGACAGGAAATGGCTCGTAAATTTTAATGCCCCTAAAAAGAAACTGCTTTCATTTAACCACCACAGAGAAACTTTCCTGACCGCCATCAACATGACTGATGCTAGACTCTTGGAAAGCAACATACTGCGCCTTCTTAGCCTCACGTTTTCAACAGACTTGCAGTGGAACGACTACATCGAATCAAGAGCTGTATCTATTGCAAGGAAAACTGGGTCACTGTGTCGTTCCAGAAGGTTTTTCTCGCCAGAGTCTATCTTGCACATTTGAAAATCAACCATTCGTGGGTGTATTGAATGCTGTTGCCATATCTGGTCTGGTGCTCCTTCTATTCATCTCGAGGTTCTTGACAAAATCCAAAGTAGGATCTGTAATGTAATCGATCCTGACCTGGCATCATGGATTCAGTCACAGACTGCTACCATATTTGGTCTGGTGCTCCTGCTATTCATCTTGAGGTTCTTGACAAAATCCAAAGAAAGGATCTGTAATGTAATCGATCCTGATCTGGCATCTTGGATTCAGTCACAGACTGCTACCATATTTGGTCTGGTGCTCCTGCTATTCATCTTGAGGTTCTTGACAAAATCCAAAGAAAGGATCTGTAATGTAATCGATCCTGATCTAGCATCTTGGATTCAGTCACAGACTGCTACCATATTTGGTCTGGTGCTCCTGCTATTCATCTTGAGGTTCTTGACAAAATCCAAAGAAGGATTTGTAATGTAATTGATCCTGACTTGGCATCTTGGATTCAGTCACAGACTGCTGCCATATTTGGTCTGGTGCTCCTGCTATTCGTCTTGAAGTTCTTGACAAAATCCAAAGAAGGATCTGTAATGTAATTGATCCTGACTTGGCATCTTGGATTCAGTCACAGACTGCTACCATATTTGGTCTGGTGCTCCTGCTATTCATCTTGAGGTTCTTGACAAAATCCAAAGTAGGATCTGTAATGTAATTGATCCTGACTTGGCATCTTGGATTCAGTCACAGACTGCTACTATATTTGGTCTGGTGCTCCTGCTATTCATCTTGAGGTTCTTGACAAAATCCAAAGAAAGGATCTGTAATGTAATCGATCCTGACTTGGCATCTTGGATTCAGTCACAGACTGCTGCCATATTTGGTCTGGTGCTCCTGCTATTCATCTCGAGGTTCTTGACAAAATCCAAATTATGGTCTGCAATGTAATCAATCCTGACCTGGCATCTTGGATTCAGTCACAGACTGCTACCATATTTGGTCTGGTGCTCCTGCTATTCATCTTGAAGTTCTTGACAAAATCCAAAGAAGGATCTGTAAAGAAATCGATCCTGACCTGGCATCTTGGTTTCAGTCACATGGATTTTGTAATAATGTCGTTTTTTGACGTATTTTTTAACGTCAAGAAACGTCATTATTTTTGCACCAACCTAATAGTTCCATCTTCACTGGCTGGGGTTTATACTCTAGTGGCCTTGTGACAGATATAGTCATACTAAGTACGCAAAAACTTGCTCCTTTATTTGACTGGAATTACAGGTTGCTCCTTTATCTGACTGGAAATTGCAGTCAATACTGGGAGATTATTCTTAATTCTTAAGTTTTTCAAAATTGAGAGCAGTGATATTTATTTGACAAAATTTAAAAGAAATTTTATAAACATTGCAAGAAAAATGATATCAATATTTGTTTTTATTACTGTACAATGTTGACTATCGAGAAAATCGGAGATTTTAATCTAGGAATCTACAACATTTATTTATCACTTCACACCAGAATTCTCTAGAGAGAACGAAATAAGTTTTCTTAAAACGGCGTCTTTAAATCGTGGCAATATTCATTACTACAGTGGTTATAATGTATTAGGTTGTTCGGGAATTATGTGTCACTCAACCAAAGCAGATCCAAGATTCACTGGTAGGGAACTGTCTAGAATTAGTTTACCATTTCTTCTATCAAAGTTCTCAGAAAGTAATTACGCACTGCATCACTATGAATTATGAATCAACCGATCAAAGCAGAACCAGTGTTGAATAGTAGAAAACTGCGTCTTGAAATAGTTTAGCATCTCTTCTATTTGGGTGTTCGGAAAGTAATTACGTATTTCACCATTATGAATTATAAGTCAAGGAATAAAGGCAAAATCAAGTTTGAATGGTAGGAAATTGTGTATAGACAATAGTTCTATTCAACACTGTGTCGTTCATATTTCACAGTTTAATTGGGTAAAATTATAAAAAGGGGAATTTGGGTTCTGTGCGAGCTTTCACTTGAGGACCAAACACAACGTTCCACTATCTGAAGCAGTCTTTTAACCGGGAATGTCTGAATTTTCAATTTTGCATCGCATTGTTACAGGTGATGGAAAAATGGATTTTGCATGTCAACAGAAAACGAAAAAGTGGTTTTCACAAAATGCGAAACCAGTTTCCAGCGCCGAAATCACAAGTAACTTTGTGTCTGGTGTAATATGAAAAATGCTAAATTACGAACTCCTAGAACATGGATGGCATAAAAATTTAATTCCTACCAAATGCAAGGTTTTGTGCCAAACACAAAAAAATTAGTAGAAACAGCAAATCATAATAATAGGCGCAAAATTACAAAATACGATAACCACTGCGTAAAATTTTCAAAGCAAAAACACATTTATTATTCACGATTATGAAAAAAGGTACAAATAAAATTTGTACAAAAATTTCCTTTTTTCTGCCTATTAAGGCAGGATAACAATTTCAGATAAAAGGATTACCAGTGAAAAATGGGAAAAAATCACCGCTTGGGAAAAGACAAGGATTGTGAAAATGACAAAGAGAGAAGATTAATGCAAGAAGACAGTAAAAAAAAAAAAAAAAAAAAAAAAGTTGCAACAGCCTTTCCGAATAAAATGAAAATATCTACTTTCACTTGCCCCTCGAGCGTCTTTGGGACATAGTAATGTTAAAAAAGAAAAAGTCCTTTAAACTTCACACTGTTAGTGCTTGGGAAAATTTCTTAGAAATCTTTTCGTCGTTGGCTGTCCAACCACAGCGGAATTTTCACTTGAACTTTTGGCTTCTTCACAGTTGGCTCGTAACTGGTGCCTTCCTTGATATTCTCTTCTTGATGTCAAATGTCTTCTTTGATGTTGATGACCTGTCTTCTCCTCTTGCTGTCAAAAAGTCTTCTTCGCGTATGTGCTGACATGAACTCTATTGGGCTCACCTTTGCCCCCTTTATTCGGGATGTTATTCGAGCCAGAGACCACGTCTCTCATTGGTCAATATATACGAAAAAATGATTTCCCATAAACTGGATATGGATCCTTAAAAATTTTGGCGGGTTTTAACCGCGAAGCCAATAAAGATATACAATTGTAGCAATTTTTAACACAAACCGTCTGGTCTTCATAAAAATACACTTCTCTCAAAAGAACGTGTATTAAAAAGCAACATAGACGATTATAACAATGCTAACATTTTAAAAATAACAAAAATATTTTTTTTATAAAGGACCATCTCGGCAGAGTTTATTGCCAACAACGAAGGTGTCCTGCTTTAGAAAAATGTTATTCTGCAGCATAAGAATGCAAGGACACACATTACTAAACAAATATAATAAAAAATGAGATCTTTAGTATGGAAGGTTCTTTCACATCATCCATACACATCAGATTTAGGACAACTATATTTTTCTCCGTCTTGAGTATGACAATAAACTACATCCGTGTCCTGGGTAAGACCATAAACTACGTCCAGCAGCAAGGCCTCTGATCAAGAGGTTTTGCGGAATGTGGAACCACCTCTTAATTGCTGGTACTTCCCGGTTCACCTTGAACCGGGCTGTTAGCACCTGTTAGGGTCCCAACTATGGGAAAATAGCCCCCCCCCCAAAAAAAAAACTGGGGTCAAAACGCTATGTAAATGTAACAATAGGTTTTAATACCAGAAATACTTTGTAAAAAAAAATATTACCAGAAATACATTTTTGAAAAAAGATATTACCAGAAATAAAAATTTTGTCGGCATTAAATAACCCATTGAGGTTGGAATGCCGTAAAACAAACCAAACCAGCAATACAGTTTTGAAGAAAATTGATATTACCATGAATACATTTTTGAAGGAAAAACCAGCAATACATTTTTTTAGAAATAATTATTACTATAATATCAATACATTATTGCCAGCAAGACATTTTTGAAGAAAAAATATTATCAATAATACATTTTTGAAAATAAAGAAAGAGAAGTTACCTGAACTAAAAATCTTGTCGGTATTAAATAAGCCATTGAGGTTGATATGCCGTAAAACAAACCAAACCAAATCAAACCAAACAAATAGATTTTAATATTTTTTCGATTACAAGAACAATTTCATAAGTAGCAGAACATTAAGAAAGAAGTTAAAAGTATTTAAAACATTTCTTGCCAAAATCCGATATTTCTTTAAGCGTGGAATCAAAAATGTGTGCTCCTGTTAAACAGCAGTTGCTGAAAATTAAGCTAATTATATTTTTGATAAATAATCTTTAAATTTAATTTAGATTTGTTCTTAGGGTCCGTTTATTTAAAACAGGATTTTATTTTTGTCTAGTGGCCTGAACATTCGAGAAATCTTATTAAATAAAACTTGTAGCCGAGTGGTTGAAGCATGTCGAATCTAACGACAGTTTCTCCTGCAAAGAGGGAAGCAGGTTCGAAACCTGCCTGACGGCGAATTTTCTTTAATAAGATTTCTCGAATGTTCAATTCGGTAGGCAAAATAAAATACTGTTTGAAATAAATGGAGCGTCTATTCAAAAATATGAATCCACTGAAAATATCGTTTAAAGTAGTATATATATATATATATATATATATATATATATATATTAATTACCATAAATAACGTTTAAAGTAATTAATATATATGTGTGAGTGTGTGAAAAAAAGACAAAAGAAAAACTTATCTTAGCCTACGCGTTTCGTTCTCTGAGGGACTTTATTAGGCAAATATCATTTTCCTTGATAAAGTCCCTCAGAAGCCGAAGCGCGTAGGCTAAAATCAGTTTTTCTTTCTTTCCCATTGTCCTTTTACAACAGTGTAACCCGGATATAAGAGAGTTGTCGGGACCGGAGAAGAAATCTCTTATATCCGGGTTTATATATTCATATTCGAAAAAAAATGTTCAGCAGTATTACAATGCAATCACAATCTGTTCCAAAACCTTATTAATGATATGCAAAAATTCTTCAATATTCTGTTATTTAGTGCTAAAACTTTTCTTAAAAATCTTCCTTTACAACGTTGAACTACAGTGATTTACCAAGCGTAGCTTAGTTGTGGCACAAGGCCGAAAGTAGTGGGTACCCAGTGCGTATCGAACTCACTACTCAGTTGTAACTGCTCTAGTGAGACAAGCTTGCCAACCATTACACTACCTCGAGGTGCCCACAATGTTGAACTTTTGTTTAGGTAAGTATGGCTCTAATTTGGGACCAGAGAAAATCTCTCTTATATCCGGGTTTCTCTTATATCCAGGTTACAATGTATACTCTATCTGAAACTTTTTACACACACACACACACACACACACACACACACACACACACATATATATATATATATATATATATATATATATATATACCTTATTTTAACCTTTTTCCTATGCACAAAACTCATTAATTTGTTCATAGATACTTATTTTTTTATTTTTTTCAAACGATTGTTTTTTAAAATCGACCCCAGCGTTTCTAAGTCGTAAGATTTCCATGGTAACTATTTTTTTTTCTTTTTTTTAATTGTTCTGTGAATGCTTTTGCAGAACGAAACGTTGACAGAATAAAAAAAATTAAACATCCAACTATTAGGTTGGCTAGAAAGTCCTGACTCACTTAGGAAACGGAAAGAAAACAAAATTGTATGGGTTTGTATGAATTTATTCTTCAAAATGAAGTCCATCATTATCTACAATCTTCTACCAGCGATCAGCCAGCATACAATTCTGTCCTAGATACCAGTTCGTTGGCTTTGAATAAAAAAAATCCTGTAAACAAGCTTCCTTTACTTTATCAAAATTGTTGAATCTCTGGTCGCTGAGGAAGTGTGTCGGGGAGCGGAATAGGCCATAGTCACTCGGAGCAGAATCGGGACTGAATGGTGAATATGGAAGAATCTTAATACCGTCCATCTGTTTGAACTTCTCCTCAGTAAACCTGGCAGTATGTAGCCTCACATTCTCTTGCTGAAACAAAGCCCGACCTCGATTGACCAAAGCATATACTTCTTTAGTTTATCGTACACGAGATCTAGCTGCTGGCAATAGAGATTAGCGCTGATGCGTGGAACAAGCTCGAAATGCTGTACACCTTGGAAATTCCATCAGACAGAAACCAAGAGTTGTTGTTTTCTTTTCTTTTTCTAAGTGAATCAGGATTCTCTGGCCAACCTAGGATTTGCTTATATTCATATTCGAAAAAAAAAAAAATCCAGCAGCAGAAATGCAATCACAATCTGTTCCAAAACCTTATTAATGATATGCAAAAATTCTTCAATATTCTGTTATTTAGTGCTAAAACTTTTCTTAAAAATCTTCTTTTACATACTCTTACAACGTTGAACTATAGCGATTTACCAAGCGTAGTGGTCGAAAGTAGTGGGTACCCAGTGAGGATCGAACTCACTACTCAGTCGTAATTCCTCTAGTGAGACAAGCTTGCTAACCATTACACTACCTCGAGGTGCCCACGACGTTGAACTATAACTGTGAATTGCCATTTCATATTATCCTGATTTTCTATTTCCAGGTCTTTGTCGCTTCAGAATCTGACAGTTTTTGTGTCATGATATGACATACGTTTAATCTGGAAGCATTGTCTGAAACAGTTGGCAAATTCCGCATCTTCCGGTTGCTTCAGTGTGATGTTTGGATGACTAATCCTGATTGACACGTAGCTGCTTGCTCCGTACAATGAAGCCTTCATCAGTTTCATTAATTCTACCAGGCACGCACTTGCAGCATTTGTCAATCCTCAAAGTACCGGTTAATCGTAGAGCATGTAACTGGCTATATTTAGCATCGGATGCATTTGTCGTACAACCTACAGAGATGTAGTTAATAAGATCTCCTGTCTTTTTGAACCGTCTGTAACCGCGATCAAAGTAACTGTTTTTAATCTTGGGCGTTGCCAGTCTTTTCGTTCCAGACTACGCCACTCGCAACATTTTTTTATTTATTCATGCTGTTCCGACCATTGCTTTTCCAGATTTATATTTAGTTTGGGTTTTTGACCTATTTGTGAACATTGTAGGTGATTTCCTTATATTAAACGTTATCCCCTCTTTATCTTACTCTGAAGTTCACACCATATCTTTGCCAGAAACTTCTATCCCCCCAATTAGCAAGTGAGGCTGATTGCGTTAAACCTGTTTTTCCTTCCGTTCTTATTAAAATGAAGAGATGGTTCTTTAATCGTGACAAATATCGTAACAAATCGCTTTCTTTTTAAATGGGTTTTGCCTATACCATGCAATCTGTCTTCTTGCAAGTTGATATTTAATCCTTTCCTTTCTTCACTTTCTTCTGTAGGAGTTTTTTTGACTGTTTTCATTCCGTGTCTTCTATCAACACTGTGTCATCTGCATATCTTACGTTGTTAAGAGTGTGGCCGCCAATACTAATCCTGTTAAGACGTTTTTTTTCTCCGGTTTGGCTCGCTGTAAAGGTTGAATAAGCCTGATGGTTGCTAGGAAAATGGGCAGCCCAAAATGCAAATTACAAATCGGAGATACCAAAAACAAACAAGTACAAAAATTTAACTATCATTTAACAGAGGACGGAAAGTGCGACACTGAAATCCGAAGACGCATTGGGATGGCCAAAGATTCCTTCCAAAAGTTAAGCAGAGTATTAAAAAATAGAAAAAAAAAATGAGAAACAAAGAAAAGAATACTGAACTGTTATGGCACATCTGTTCTCCTATATGGCAATGACTGCTGGACAATTTCCTCAAAGATGAAGACATGGAGCAAAGGAAATGTTATTCTACAGAAAGATGCCGAGGATACCATTGATTGAAATGTGAGTAACGACAAGTTTTAGAGAAAATGGAAACAAAAAGAAGACATATTTAACATCAGAGAGAGAGAGAGAGAGAGAGAGAGAGAGAGAGAGAGAGAGAGAGAGAGAGAGAGAGAGTTTTATAATGCCAAATGCAAAATTTTCGAAGATCGTCTTAACAATTTCAGAGTGGAAAATTTCTATGACTCCTTCTACGTGACGTGTTCTTTCAGAACGTGATCAATAATGGCTCTCCACAAACGCTTATCCCTTAGAACTGGTAGTCTTAGAGGGAAATACTTTTTCATTAAATGAAAAAAAAAAAAAAAAAAAAAAAACTTTTTGATTACTAAAATTAGAATGACTCAAACTTTGCTTCTTTTCCCTCAGGATTTATAAAATAGAATTTTATTTGAGAATAACCCCAAAGATTGAAAGAATGGCTATTTGACGTAAATAAACAGATCTTATAAAATATTGCTCTTGGAGTGATTTCGATTCTCAGTGAACGCTCCACTTTTGAGTCTGTCTGCCAGACAAGATTAAACTTTCATAGACACTGAAATCAAAGTAGGTGATCTAAAAATTTCTCTTGAGCTGAGAATCCCTTTTTAGAGTCGGTAGTTGCTTATTGTTAAGGCATCAATTTATTTCTTTTTCCTTCGGCCACTGGCCTCTCTAGCCTTGGTTGGTAGCCAGTCTAAGAGAAAGACCATTCTGACGGTAACGGGAAGCCACTCCACCCTCTTTTATGTTAATTCCCATTTACTAAATAAAAGCTGAGAATCCCTTTTTAGAGTCGGTAGTTGCTTATTGTCAAGGCATCAATCTATTTCTTTTTCCTTCAGCCACTGGCCTCTCTAGCCTTGGTTGTAGCCAGTGTAAGAGAAAGACCATCCTGACGGTAACAGGAAGCCACTCCACCCTCTTTCATGTTAATTCCCAGTTACTAAAGAAAAGAATCCCCTATTTCCTGAAGGAAGAAATATTTCAAAACCGCTGGGAAAAGCAACAGAAAACTATCCCATCATTTATCTCAAAAAATGTCAATTCACAGATAATAAAGAAAAGGAATCTGTGGATAGTCATTCTAAAGAGACATGGCTTAAAGAAAAAGAAAGTTTACCTTAGTGGACTATGTGTGGATCGAACTTACGATTTTCAAGTTCAAATTGCTGACAATTACATTAACCAAGAACAAACAAGAATTTTGTAATGTTTCTTTTTTTGTTGCATTTTAATTTTGTTAAAGCAGGATTCATAGACTATATAAGAGAAAATAAGATTATTTTAATAAAAAGATGGTTAGGAAGTTATGCCTATTTGTAGCCCGATGTTAGATTATGTTTGGCGCGGAACATATCCAGGGAAACCTGACTATTGTTAGCAAATTTATTTTAAGGGCCGTTCTTTCAGTGAGGACAATCCTCAGTTGGTACCGATCTGTAGCTCAGTGTTAAACTATATTTTTCATTGAAAGTGTCTATGTACGCCTACATTAGATCTGTACTTCGCAAGCTTATTTCTATCCATCTAAATTCATGGCTTAGTTACTCTTTTTGAAGGAACCACTCCAGGATTGACCATGTCTTCAGTAGTGTAGCGGTACTCATCACGTTTGGCCAATTGTAGGTTGATGCGAGTTTGTTAATATCTATCTATCTATCTATCTATCTATCTATCTATCTATCTATGTTAATATCTATCTCAGTCTGTTAATATCTATCTATCTATCTATCTATCTATCTATCTCATTCTGTTAATATCTATCTATCTATCTATCTATCTCATTCTGTTAATATCTATCTATCTATCTATCTCATTCTTTTAATATCTATCTATCTATCTATCTATCTATCTCATTCTGTTAATATCTATCTATCTATCTATCTATCTATCTATCTCATTCTGTTAATATCTATCTATCTATCTATCTCATTCTTTTAATATCTATCTATCTATCTATCTATCTATCTATCTATCTATCTATCTATCTATCTCATTCTGTTAATATCTATCTATCTATCTATCTATCTATCTATCTATCTATCTAAGTATAGACGCTTGCTATATTAAGCTAGTCTCATATATATATATATATATATATATATATATATATATATATATTCATTCCTCACCATGCGTCCTACGACTCACAAGCCGTTGCTAATGATCTCTATGTTTATTGTATACCAGACGAGAACTCGCCCTGGTAAACGTCTCCCAGGGGATGTGAACTGATTGTTCTAAGAAGGTAGATTTAATTCTCTCATGGCTGTTGATAAGTTCATAGGAACACCGCTCCTTGGATGCGCGTAAATAAACAGCGGGTTGATTGTCCCTGACGAAAGAAGTAAACAGTCTAATGAAGACAGGCCATATTATTAATGACGGTAAAGACAGAATGACAAGATTGCATGGCGTTCTGCCACCGATATGACGGTTCCTTATTCTCGTTAGTGCCATCAATTATCATGCAACTCCATCGTTTTCGAAGGAACGAAGAAAACTGTAGACATTTTTCCCGTCACATCGTATCCATCCCTCTCTGGTCGAGTCTCTCCGTTTTATCCAAGTCTTAATCGACGTTTCCTTTTCATCTCTTCTTGAGGATCATTTCAATATTTTTCATATCATGGCTGCGATCAATTAACACAGTCTCAACTGGTATTTCGAACTGGCCCTTTATTTTGCATAATAAAACAATTCTATGTATAGACAGTCAGTTATGTGCCATGAGTGATACACGCTTAGGTGATCACGTATCTTTCGATAAATGACTGATGAGACAGATTTTTTTCCCGCAGACGGTTGCCATTTCTTTCTGCGGTAGATCAATTGTCATCCAAGCCTATAGAACCCGATCTGTCATGCTATTTACCCATAGCTGGGGGGAGAATAGGATTCATTCCTTTCTCAAGGATATTAGCACATAAGTAAATGTAATGGATTCAACTGGAATTCGAACTCGGCGCTCCAGTTCCTCAATTCTAGCTGCTATCCATTACTCCACAGATAATCTAAAATTACAATAATATTTTCAGGAAAGACTGTGTAGCGCCAATATTGTATTCTATACA
>OZ010600.1:50315656-50318156 GCA_963932145.1 Acanthosepion lycidas | reverse complement strand
TCTATCCTGTAAAAATGATTTTTTTCGTGTGGTGCATTTGGGGAACTTTAACAACTTTAATTTACATATCCGATCTCTTTATTTATAGAAGAGTCGAACAACTTTTCTTTATTTCACTTGGGTACTGACCTCCATATTTTATTTCCACATTCAGTTTTATTTTAAAACACCTATAAGCGCCGTCCCCTTAAAATGATAAAAAGAAAAACATCGAGAAAATCATCAAATCATACCAACGACAACCATTCATTTGAATGATAAAAACGAAAGATATATAGAAAACACCATGTTGTCAAAAATGAAACCGAAAACACCGTTAATACAATACTATATAATAAAATAGAGCAAAAGAAACAAACGCAGAAATTGTAGTCTCTGCATGAGGGAGAACTGAAATTATAGAATTTAAGAACGTGAATGCTTTAATAAGTAAAAGTAAAGTAAATTGTTTCGAATTCACCGAAAGAAAAAAACAAAAAAAAAAAACAAAAAACGAAAGAAATGAAAACGTTAAAAAAACAATAGATTTCAATAGCTTCCAAAATAAACAAGCGCCCATTTTGAAAACTTGCTTTGCATAAAAACGGCTGTAAATAGGCAACTAAATAAAATTGTTTTTTTTTGCGTATTCAAATCTCTTTTACAAGTATTTAATTTAAATCTATCTATCTATCGATCTTTTCAAACGGTTCATATCTATCTATCTATCTATCTATCTATCTATCTATCTATTCGAACGGTTCATATCTATCTATCTATCTATCTTTTCAAACGGTTTATATCTATCTATTTATCTATCTATGTATATTTTCAAACGGTTCATATCTATCTATCTATCTATCTATCTATCTATCTATCTATCTATCTGTCTTTTCAAACGGTTCATATCTATCTATCTATCTATCTATCTATCTTTTCAAACGGTTTATATCTATCTATTTATCTATCTATCTATGTATATTTTCAAACGGTTCATATCTATCTATCTATCTATCTATCTATCTATCTATCTATCTATCTATCTAAGAACAAATTGATATACAAATAATATATCCATATATTATTTGTATAATTGTATTCATATATAGGAAATCCAACCATGAGACCGCCAACGGTTGCGACCCTTGTAATAAAGAAATCATTATATAGATACATTGGTCACACGACAAGCACATTAAACAGGCGGTTGTCTATCCACTTAAGAAGTCTTTGTTCGATAAAGAAGCACATAAACACTCATATCCAACTTCTAGCTCTAATAAAAATCACTTTAGGTAATACCGTTATTTTAGACGCATCTAATTATAAAAGACGTTTAAAGATAATGGAAGCATTTTTTTTTAAATAAAAAGAATAAGTAACTAAACACAATATTACTTGCTTTGAAACTTGTCGTTGCGTATTAGGAGTATTTTGAAGGTTCCTCAACATGGAATTACTACTATTTCTATACAACACGGCTTAGAATAGACACAGACAAATATTCTAACAATGAAACCCTAGAGTAAAACCGAATTAAATTAGCTAGACTACATGCCCAGACAATAAAATAAATAAATTTAAAGTTTAAAATTTCTACTTTTCCAATATTTACATCGTTTTCTGTCTGCTCATAATTATAACCAACGTTTGAGTTCTTATGTTCCCCTCCTCTTTATACCGCATATATAATTACATCAACAAAAGTATTTGCTTTCGTCCAATTAAGTCCTAAAGGACGAAACGCATCATACAGAATTTTTTTTTTCAAGTTCGTCATTAATTTACCTAATATCTATCTATCTATCTATCTATCTATCTATCTATCTATCTATACTTTCAAATGGTTCATATCTATCTATGTATATTTTCAAATGCTTCATATGTATGTATGTATGTATGTATGGATGGATGGATGTATCTATCTATCTATCTATCTATCTATCTATCTATCTATTCAAACGGTTCATATCTATCTATCTATCTATCTATCTATCTATACTTTCAAATGGTTCATATCTATCTATGTATATTTTCAAATGCTTCATATGTATGTATGTATGTATGTATGGATGGATGGATGTATCTATCTATCTATCTATCTATCTATCTATCTATCTATCTATCTATCTATTCAAACGGTTCATATCTATCTATCTATCTATCTATCTATCTATACTTTCAAATGGTTCATATCTATCTATGTATATTTTCAAATGCTTCATATGTATGTATGTATGTATGTATGTATGTATCTATCTATCTATCTATCTATCTATCTATCTATCTATACTTTCAAATGGTTCATATCTATCTATGTATATTTTCAAATGCTTCATATGTATGTATGTATGTATGTATGGATGGATGGATGTATCTATCTATCTATCTATCTATCTATCTATCTATCTATCTATTCAAACGGTTCATATCTATCTATCTATCTATCTATCTATCTATCTATCTATACTTTCAAATGGTTCATATCTATCTATGTATATTTTCAAATGCTTCATATGTA
>OZ010600.1:50163156-50313156 GCA_963932145.1 Acanthosepion lycidas | reverse complement strand
CTTTCCTTTGATTTCTGGTGTGTACTCATTTCGTTCCGTGGCCCGACCAGAGACCTAAGGTTAGAAATGTCATCATGACATTTTCCGCTCACAAAAAAAACAAAACAAAAAAAAACAAAACATTTACATAGATAAAGCCCTACATAAGTTGTGGGCTGTACTGGTGAGAACAATTTTTTTTTGCATTTCTTTAAGGCAAGGGCTTACAGGAATCCCTTCAATTAGTCTACTGGAATCTTTTCCAACCCGTCCTAGGGCTCCAACTACAACAGGAATTGTTGATGTTCCCATATGCCACATTTTCGAGATTTCATTTCGATTTCAAAGTCCTTGTATTTTGATAGCTTTTTGAAGATCTTCAAAGATACGTTGCAGTCCACAAGGCCTGTCATATCAATGAGGAGACACTTTTTGTTTGGGGTCTCTAATAACATTCTTCTTCTTCTTCTTCTTCTTCTTCTTCTTCTTCTTCTTCTTATTTCCTTGGATTTCTGTTGTATAGACCTTTCCTTCCAGGTTCTAAAAATAGACCTTAGCTCAGAAATGTTTTCATGACACTAATCCTTTTTTGCAAAACGCAAAGCACAAAAAAAGTCACCTAAGATCACACACATCTTACATAGATAAAACACTTTGTAAATTGTGGGCTGTACTTGTGAGAACACTTTTTTGTATTTCTTTAAGACATAGACTACCAGAAATCCCTTCAATAAATATATCTAAGCCTTTTCCAATCAATCTGAGGGCTCTAACTATAACTTGAATTATTGTCGTCCTCATGTGTCGCACTTTTGAGATTTCTATTTCAAGATCTTTTTATTTTGATAGTTTTTTTGAAGATTCTCAAAGATATATTAAAATCTGCAGGTGCTTCCATGTCAATAAGAAGGCACATTCTATTCTTATGGTCTTTGATATATGGCGATATATTATTCTTATGGTCACGATATATGGGCGATTACCTTTGATTGTTCTGTCTGTGTGTATTGTCAAATCCCATAAAATGGTTACAGGTCATCTATCTCTGTAACCGGGTCTGGGTGATATTCATACCAGTTTCTTGCAGTTTCCTTCCCGTAACAGTTTCTTTCTTTTTTTTTAAAGCATTTCACCCCAAGCAAGGCGGGAAGCCACTAGGACGCAAGGGGTTACATAAAATTTAGAGCAAGATCAGATAGGAGTGATAGAAGAAAGGATGAGGGTAGTGGATAGATCAAGGCAACTGGAGATGTCGATTGACATTACACTTGAATAGCTGGAGATTATAGCTCACAGGGAAACAGGAAAAGGGAAGGGAGTTCCACAGGCGAAAGGTGCGAGACATGAAGCTATTAGAGTAGAAGAGACGGCTACATTTAGGAGTTTCGACAGTGAAGGGGTGAGAGCGGAATGCAACTCCTCGGAGCAATTTCCATGAAAGTATTTGTAGAACAGACAGAGGGAGGCGACGGTGCGTCTGTGAGAAAGTGACTGTAGACGAGACGCCATGGCAGGGCCAACTACATTGCATATCCGCCTCTGGAGCCTAATAAGAACCCCGAGGCAAACAGAAGGGGCACCAGACCATATATGGCGGCAATACTCCATGCAAGGGCGAATTGTTGATTTGTAGATATGGAGGATCGACTCCGGGGAGAAAAACTTCCTGGCGCGGCTCAGGGAGCCAACTTTCCTTGCAGTGGATGAGGCAATTGATTCAGTGTAGTTATTCCATCTCAGGTCAGCAGTCAACGTGAGACCGAGAAGCCGCAGAGAGTTGCTCTCGAGAAGTTGAGCGTCAGACATTCTAATGGAGGGAAGGGAAGGGTCTCTGTGGTGATTAATAGAGAGCAGTTTTGTCTTGGAAGCGTTGAAGTTGATCAGCCAATTCATGCCCCAGTTCACAATCGATTGGAGGTCCTTTACGAGACGCACGGTCAAGCGAGTTTTGTCAGCGAGACTAGATTTGTTTTTGAGACAGGAATAAATTGTGGTGTCATCCGCGTAGATGCCAACTTGGGAAGTTATTGCGTCAGGAAGGTCATTTATGTAGATAAGGAATAGAGTGGAGCCTAGGATGGAGCCTTGAGGAACACCTGCGTTCGTGGGATAGGAACTGGAGGAGAATCCATTGAGAACGACCTTCAATTTACGGTTTGACAGGAATGATCGTATTAGGTTTTGTAATCGACCCGTAATGCTATAACTCTGGAGCTTGCGAAGAAGGCCGGCATGCCAAACCCTATCAAATGCTTTGGAGATGTCTAGTGCCACGGCTCGGGCTTCCCCGTTATTTTGAAGAGCTCGGTAGACTGTTTGAGTGATGACCGTAAGCACATCGGCTGTAGATCGGGCAAAGCGGAAACCATATTGCTTGTCTGAGAGCAGATTATGGGATGTGAGGTGGTTAACCACCCCTGTATTGATTAGGGCTTCGAAGACTTTGCCGAAGAGGGGAAGGAGACTGATAGGACGGTAGTTGGAAGGGTCAGAGGGGTCGCTGGAGTTCTTGAAGACAGGAACGATCGAAGAGGACTTCCAGCACTCAGGAAAACAAGATTCCTTGAGGCAGTTGTTGTATAGTTTAGAAAGGGCGGGCGCCAGTTCAGGCGCGCATTTCTTCAAGACAATGGCTGGTATCCCGTCTCCACCACTAGCCTTGTTGGGGTCTAAATTGGAGATAACGCCGAGTACCAAAGATGGGGTTATGTTTAACCCACTCAATATGGCCTCAGTTCTAAGAGGGAAGTCGGGTATGGGTACACTGGAAGAGTCGAGTGTCGAGTTGAATGAAAATTTCCAAGCAAAGCATTCAGCCTTGTCGGTAGAGGAGGTCAGGACTTCGAACTGGTTGAATAAAGGAGGTATAGAGGGTTTGCAATTGTTCAATACGCTCTTGCAGAGACGCCAATAATCTTTGGAGCCAAATTTGCGAGATGCAATACGTTCCTTCATCCGAGCCGCAAATAGTGACTTAGCATCGTTGAGGACACGCTTACATTCGTTACGGGCGGAGGCAAAGAGACGTCTATTGCAGTCAGACATGTCGCTACGGAATAGGTGGAAGTAGTGGTTCCTATGGGCGATGGCCGCTGAGCAAGCAGCCGAGAACCAGGGGGAGGAGCGCGACTTGACCCTATATTTCCTTGATGGGATGAAAGCGTCGATTCCAGCTTTAACCCAGGAAGAGACTTCAGAAGCACATTCTTGGACTGGGAGCTTAAAGACTCCATCCCAGGGGACATCGCGGAGGAAATCACGGAACGCGTCCCAGTCAGCTCGTTGATACTAGAACGAAATTCTAGTGGTAGGAGGTTCTTTATAGGGGGTGGAGTTGAAGGTGTTGCATATTTTCCAGTGCAGATATTGGTCCGCACTGTCATACCGAGTTTTATATTCACTTGGTGCTAACACTGTGCAACCTGATACAAGACGGTCAATTGTTTCTGGATATTTATCACAGAATCAATTTTTCAGTATATATGCTAAGTAATTTCTAGTTAGCAGCCATTGGTCCGATGCAACAAGAATAAAACAGATTATTATTATTATTACTAGTAGTAGTACTAATAGTATCATTATTATTATTATATTATTATTAAATTGCTCTCTTAATTAATGATCATATTTTCGTTAATTGCAGCGACTTATGCCGATGAAATCTTTTAATTACTCACTGACGTCATCGCCTGCATGTAACTGTCGTCACCTGTCACTTAAATATTCAATTTCAAGTCAAAAGCCATCATCATTAAATTCAAATTAAAATATATGAATATGACCATTTAGTTTATTGATTAATTCTTATATGAAATCTATTTTCTTGATTAATATGTGAATAGTTTTTTTCTCTTAGAGTTTACCAATTAATGTATTGATCTCAAACAGTAATATACACAATTTAATCTTCAATTTGATTGAGCATATTTCAATTTTTTAAATACCCTAGTGTGGTTATGAATTTACGAAGTTTAGTTCGCTAACCATTGTTTTTTGACAAGGCCTCTTTATTGTTTTTTTACTAAAATTAGTTTATTTTAGCAAAAGGAAAAGAAAGGAACATTTTCTATGCATCGGGATTTCTATATATCGACTAATATGTCTGCTTGCTATATTGTCGTTTGCAGGGTCGCATTTGTAACATAGAGATGAATTTTCATGCAACAAATTCATTGGTTGACTTCGTTTCCCAGACACAAACAATTTCTGTCATTAAAATGTTTAACGTTGAATCTTTCTGCAAGTTATTTTTTCTAAAGTTTTTTTTATATACATCGGTGCTCTCTAAGTCTTTTAGAGCAGCGGTCTCCAAACACAGGGCCACGCCTGGTACCGGGCTGTGGACCATCTAATACCAGGCCGCAGTGAAAAAATAAAACTATTTTTTATTTACATTTTATTGACTGTCGTGGTCTTGTTTATTGTGTTTGTTATACGCGTGTCTGACACTCCCCACTGCCGCTCCGATCCGTGTAAAAATTGTATTTGCAACTGAGCATCTGACCAGTTACCGCCATATACCGGGGTTGAAAGCCGGAGAATTCTTCATTTATGCGTCGCGTGTCTTGAGTGAAGAAGACCTGGCGGAGTCCATATCTACTCAGATCAAGCCACAGTTGAGCCCTCAACTTGAAGATTCGCCTTAGTCCTGGACACGTTGCCATTGATTTCAACGGCGGAACACTCTGCTCTGGCCCCTATAATTCAGTTTAGGAAGCCCTCTACCTGGCCATGTCGTATCATCATCGCATGCCAGGATACATATTTATGGAATCCATTTTACCCAATTGTGCTAAATGCCCGTTGACCATTGAAGGTTCATCTGCTCTTTGACAAGTTTTGCTTTTAATCCCGCTGGTTGTCTGGCCACCCTCCTCATCAGAAAAGCCTCATAGGGGAGCAGGTTTAGTTGTTGATGACCCAGCCATGGAACAGGTAGTTTGTTTTGTTTTACGTCATATCAACCTTAAATTAAAGATTTTTATTGCTGGTACTTTTTTTTTGTCCCAAAATATATTGCTGGTAACAAAACCTATATTTACACTTTCATAGTGTTTTGACTCCAGTTTGGTGGGTTAACTATTTGCACATAGCTGGGACCCTAAAAGGTGCTACCACTGCGGGTCAGGGTGGACCCCAGCAGGTAGTACTCAGTTATAAGGTACCATTAACACTAGTGAACGGACCTATTATAAAACCTGTTAGTAGTATCGTCGAAGTTACATTGTGTTACGATCTGTTCGGGAATAATTTCTCCCCAAAAGTTCGAGTTGGCAAGCAAGACTGTCTACTTATATGTCTTGGAACAATGCAAATATGTTATTCGACAATACCATATTCTGCTATAGCTTATATAAAGTCGTGTGTTTATTTGTTATTTTTACAAATGCAGATATTGCTACCGAAATCATAGTTGTATGGGAACAATGGAGCCATTTTACTGGCGAGCAACCATTTGCAAACCATTTTTTGTTGAACGAAGATCTTTACTACAATTAACACAACATGTGGTAATTAGAACACAGCATCAATCATTTCACTATTAATTAACCGTAGAATGAATAACAAAGTACGCTAACTGCAACAAACAATAGATACTCAGTAGTATAAGAGATTAACTGCAATAAAATATCAATGTGCTAGTGATGACGCTGGCTTCCCATTAAATGTCTGTCTAAGCAATGTTGATTGATATATCTATATTGTTTAATATATTCCAGGACTTCTGATTTGGTAGTCCTATCAGCACTGACTTTCTGGAGAATATGTCCGATGAATTACGAATGGACAGTCCTACTTCTAATAGACCGAGCAGAATTTGGGGAGAATAAATTTTTCTGACTAGAGGTCGACTGTAGAATATTCATTTTTGTCGACAATGCATTCTGAATCATGAAGTGCTAATTAGATACAATGTTTCGCTGAATAAGGCCCAAGGTCAAAGCCCGTCAAAATAATTTTTAATAAAGTAAAAAATACGTCCATTTGAAATGCTCACCTTCTTTCTTCCAATTCGAGGAATTCATTGAGCTGATAATTCTATTGCAAATAGTGTGCAGGATGCGTGCTGGGTAACAGCTTTTTCACGTCACGTTAGATCTATAAATTGAATATCAAATCTTTATTTAGAGATTCGAAAGGCTGCAGGCCACATCTGCACATGGGATTGAACTACTGCAATCACACAGTATCGCTCTTCCTAGAATGAAGTCGGCGGCCAGGTGGGAGTGTTACACTGATTGAATTAACGGCCTCGTGTCCGTGATGAAGGCGTGCGTTCAAGTTGGAGTACATCGGCTCTGGTCTGACCTGGAGATGGATGGAATCCGCCAGGTCTACTTTGGCCGAAGTGACGCTACGCTTGAATGGATACTTACCGAGATATGCGGCGGCCCTGGTCAGGTGCTCAGCTGAGCTGCAGCCCTACAACCATACCTTGTTATGTGACTAATGATGGTGATTTAAACCAAGGGTATTCACACATTTCATGCTGTAGACCCCACATAAAGCTCTTAATCAGTCAAAATATTCTTTTAAGAAAAATATATAAGTACCTCCACTTTTGGCATAAACTTTCGATACCTAAGTTTAAAAATTCTTGCAAAAATCAAATAATTGTCGGATTTTAATGAAACTTTCAGGACTTATTCACAAATAAATGAAATTATTTTTGAAGTTTTTTTTTTAGAAAATCTTGTTAAAAAGAGATTTTTTTTAAACATGTTTCAACCCACTTACATATTTTCATGAAATTTCGAGAAATTAAATCTTCAAGCGCGGGATTTGTTTTATTAGTTATAAACAGGACTCTTTGTAGAAAGTAAATCACCAGTTTGTTTTTGTAAAACTGTACCCCATATCATAGAAAATCTGCTCTGAATTATAAAAATAAAAATGTAAAAAACTATGACATTAATTAATTAGAAAAGCTTTCACCTGTTTTTATAAATACGTTATACTAAGGACATTATTTTGTGAAGAAATAAAATTTTTTCGATGAATAATGTATTTTTTACAAATTTAAAAATTTTTTTTCATTAACTTCTTAATACTTCAAAAATTATTTAAAATTCTTTATTGCTTTCAAGCACGTAATGCAATGATAACGTTAATGGAAAAGTAAATTTACGAAATGAAATTTGAAAAGCACATAACAGCCAAATATTTTTAAAGTAATTTAAAAAAAATTTTATTGAAAAAAAACGTTCATAATTTCTACGTATGGAAATGTATACATGACATAATCCTTAAAAATTTTAAACAATTATCTAATTAATAAAAAACTTTAAATAATTACCTAATTAAGAAAGTATGAAATAAAAAAGAGATATTACATAATTGCTGAATAAAAATGTTAATATTTAAGAAGTACTAGTTAAAAACGAAAAACCGCGTTCGCTTACTTTGCAAAAATTGTCAATTTTGATCATCCATAGTAATCTGTCATCAACTCGTCACAATCGAGCGTTTTTTAATCGTGATATGCTGCTTTTTTACGTGACCTAATGGAGGAAACTACTACTACTACTACTACTACTACTACTACTACTACTACTACTAATAATAATAATGATAGATCATGATGTTAGAGGTGGATTCTCGTGGTGTCGTAGTAGAGGTTTAATCTTCCTGCCAATAACAAGTAATTTTTATGCCTTGTTACAGATAGCAGTTAATCCGAAGTCTGGCAATATGGCGTCTGGCAATATGGCGTCTGCCATGAAAGTGTATACGAAGCAGAGCTGTGTCAGTGAATGCCTCTATATGAAAAATATTACACTCACCGGCATTGTTCCATTTTTAGTGAACTCTTACGGAGCCCAAAATGTGGGTGTGAACACAGTGAATCGGTGGCTAATGGTGACACTTATATGTGTAACAGGTCATGCGCCTGTTAAGCCAGCACAGCATTTAACCAACGAAATGCAGGATCTTGTTCATCGCGGGTGAAAATGCATAAGCACTTGTGATGTATACTAGAAAAATAGTTTTATGACTGAAAACTTACTCTTTCCAAAGTTGTTATTTATGTTCTTGTGGTTGTTTCCACGGAAACTACAACAGGCTTTAGATTCCCGGCACGCTTCGTAATAAAATAGCAAACACAAAAAACATATTGAGAAATTTAATGGATATAATCCACTAAGGGAAACCACTGCGAGTGCTTTTACTATGGCAATCCATGATAATGAGTTCACAGCCAGTCAGTCAGTTATATGCCATGCTTGATACCCGCTTAGGTGATCATGCATCTTTCGATACATCTTTTTTCCTGCAGTAGACCAATTGCCATTCAAAGCTATAGAAGCCGGTCTGTCCCGCTATTTATCCATAGCTGGGGTGTGTGAGAAGAAGAGGATTCATAGCTTTCTCAAGGGTACTAGCATGTAAGTGATGTAATGGATTCGACTAGAATTCGAACTCGGCACTTCGATTCCTCAATCCAAGACCCTATTCATTACTCCACTGTGCCTCCATTCCACTAATAATGATAATAATTAATAATGATTTTCCTATTGGATTGATTGAACTATTTCTTACTGTTTATCAACCTTTACAGGTTATTTAAAGACAGAAACTATTTTTAGATTGTAAGGTTTCTTTTGGAGTTAATAATGATTTTTATACATGAGAGTTCTACTAATTAATCCATAACAGGGGGAGAAGAAATGGATTCGTATATTACTGAAGGGTATTCAGCGAACCGGACATGAACTGGTTGTTGGCTCTCCAATTTCCAATTCCGAGCCGTTATCATTACACAACTCGCAAGCTAAAAACACCTGGTAGTTCTGAGAAGTTCACTATTGGAAAAGCATTGCTAATGGTTTTATTATAGTTAGGCATTACAAATACTTACTATAACAAATTGTTCTAAATTCCGTTGCAATTTTGTCCACTTGCTGTATTTTGTTCTATACATCCTTCCGTAAGTTTTAATGGGGAATTGTGCTATTACCTATGGTAGAAAAAAGTTGATAAAATTTGTTAATTATACAAAATTCAGTTACAACAAAAAAAAAAAAAAAAAATTATAATTTTCGACATATATAATAATATAGATCGCACCTTAATTTGAGAAAGAATTTTTCTGGTAAATATATTCTTAATATTTTTTGACTCGTGTTTGCCTTGATCTTCAGTTTTTACCAGGGGAAGCAATTATTAATTTTTGATTGGTATTTATTTTACCCTTTTATTTGCTTTGATGGCAACTTTACTCAGGTTTTCAATTCCATCACACGGAGTAGACCCCGGGCATCCTAAGCGTAACATAAGTTCTCCATGAGATTTGAACTTCCATTCCATTTGCCTCAAGGAACCTTAATAAACAAGATAAGCTGTAAGCATTTGACAGCTTTGACATATAACTCATAATTCATCTTCCATTCCTGGGACTCTTTCAGCGTCAAATTTGTGTTGCTTTTAAACTAATGGTAATAGCAGTCGTTTCCTTATAAGGAAACATTCGGCATTCATTGACCAATCAGCCAGATCTGCTGGTGGTTGAAATTCATGAAATGTTTCTCTTAAGATAATTTTTCAGGATGATAAGTTTTTCCACTCCAGGAGCTGTCATCGCTCTTTCCAGGATTGATGGGTGTTTTCTTCCTAACCGTTTATCTGAAGTACAGTGGAATGTCAGTATTCGATTATACCATTATTTTCTCTTTCAGAGACATGGGATATTCATTTTAGCTGTTGCAGCTGTTGAAGTGCACGTGGTTTCAGTTATTTGGCACAGTCCTTTGTGATTATATATCGACAGTCCACAAGGTTCGAAGAAGTATGCTCATCACCAAGATTCATAGGCTGAAAAGCCATTTGATCTGAAAGTAGTTGTATACAGTAGAAAGTTTAGACGTTTCTGAATTGGTTTGCATGACAGTATCAATATGATTTTTGTTTTGGATGAGATGAACTATTACGAAAAAGTATTATTCATTTTTACTGATATTTACTATATTATTAATAGATCCTTAAAGTCGTACGGTTCGTATATCCGAAATTTTATTATTGGATCCTTAAAGTTGTACGCTTCGTATATCCGAAATTTTATTATTGGATCTTTAAAGTCGTACGGTTCGTATATCCGAAATTTTATTATTGGATCTTTAAAGTCGTACGGTTCGTATATCCGAAATTTTATTATTGGATCCTTAAAGTCGTACATCGCAAACTTGGCTTCAGAGTGGTGACAATAAAGAGTGGTTTGATTTTAATGATCAGTTTCTTGAAAAATCGCATCTTATATAACGCAAAATATATTATATTTTTCCTATATCTGTATAGTAATAAATTTGGTGGCAGAAAGTTTCGACCAAATTCAGATTGAGTCTTTTTTCTTTCGTCCGTACCAAATTAACTTTTTTTTCTTAAGTACTGGGAAGTTAGAAATTGAATTTATTTCTTTAGTCCCCTATCCCCAAGGTTTTCTTTTTTTTAATTTTTATTTCGTACTAAAGAATACGATTCTGTATTTGGGACCTGGGGCAGGAGGTATAGACATAGAAAATATAACTTTATAATCTTTTTTATAGTTTTTTTTTTTTTTTTTTTTTTTAATTGAGACCCCCTTACTTTAGAATTATGAACTTTAATTTTCGGTGGATACTATCGGAAACGACCCATTTTCTATAGACGCTATTATGTTCGAGATTTCATTGTTAAAATAAAAATCAATGACGAAACTCATGTCAGGTAAAATGCAAGCGGTTTGAGCCTTCTTTCCTTCCCTTTAAATATATTATTAAGTTGGTGCAAAAATAATGTCGTTTTCTCACATATGTTACTATGTGAGAAAACGACATTATTTTTGCACCAACTTAATAATATTGATTTAAAGATGTTTTTCATCATCCGACACATTAAGTCTTAGTCATATTAATGATCAACTATGACACATTACTTTTCGAATTTTTTTTTTCTAATTCTTAGAAAAATGAAAGTGAAAGCATCTGGATAATTTCTGCTCCCCTTCCACCTTTTCCACCGTGATTATTCGCCCGGGGCGTCGTTAGTCTTTCGATTGTTAACCTAGTACCCTCATAGGAAAGCGTTTACTGTTCGTACCTACCAGAGCCACACCAATGTGTCATAGTGACATCGTGAAGGAGTGCACGCTTCTTGGTGACTATGGTTGGGGCTTTAGCCTTTGACGTCGACATATTGGTTGGTCGACATGGGGATCGCTGATTGTTTTACTGAAGAGTCACAAACTACTGGAAGATTGCAAATCAATGCAGAAATGATCTGGATTTCATGATTCATGATTTCGAAATACATCGGAAATGAAGGAACCCCACAGAAGAACAGAGAGACAACTGTTTCATCAAGAAGAAGAAGAAGAAAAACGAGGAAGAAGAAGAAGAAGGAAGAAGAAGTTTTAACCCATGAAAGTTTCATGGTTTACCTATTTGAATTATCTGATAAATCTTAATTCTTAAGCTAATGATTGAGTAAGTTCATGGCGAGTTCTACGACAATAAAATCTCCATAGAAATTTCCCTATCGCGTCGTTCAATATTTGAGTTTAACAAATTTAATAAAATATTGCAATAAGAATGATAAATATGAATGCGGGTCATTATTTTAAGAAGTAAGAGGGTACAAATGAAAAGATTTGAAACTTTTCCCATTTCATTGAAAGTGTCGTTAAACACTTCAACCTTTCCTTTCTTTCTTTTATCCATTTTCTCACTGAACCCAAATATCGTCTCTAACACGTGTTTTGGTCCTCAAAACATTATTTATGAGGTATTGGCTGGACATAATGGTCGTGCAAACTATCAAGAAGGAGGACAAACAGAATATATAATTATAATAAGATAATAATAATAATAATAATAATAATAATAATAATAATAATAATAGGAAGAACAATTAGAAGAAAAAAGAAAAGAATGATGATAGTGATGACGAATGATGATCTGCGATTTGTGGAAAAATGCATGACTGAATAAAAAGAAAAAAATATAATGGGGGAAGAGCAAGATAGAAAATTGGGTCAAAATTCTGTGTTGAATATGTCTGCCGGTATGCCGCGATACGATGTCAGGGTGCTGTCTGTGTGCCGATGCGAATGTCAATATCGGCGAGCGTGTGTCATTTTTCCTGTGATTCTGTCAGTGCATTCGTGCCTCATGAGTCTTTGTCATCGCCAAAAAATTTGTTTAAACATTATCATGAATAACCGTACAATACAAGAATGTAGAAAATTTGGTAAGGAGTAAAAATAAAAAAACAGTCATGATTAAGTGGAGAAGGGAATTCACTGTGAATTGCGTAAATCGACAAGGATTTGACCATGTAAACCAACAGTTTATACGTAAGCTAAAATCTTCTAAGTATATACTTTGTTCAAAACTGTGGAGTGAGTAGCCATAATCAAATGCGATAGTTTGCAATAAGCAATAACAATAAAAAGAAAAAAACAGGGAAAAATACAGTAAAACAAGCAAACAATATATGCAAGGCGAATTAACAGTACTAAGGCAAAGCAAGAGTAATATGCAAAAAAAGTTCACAAAGTAAGATTTGGGGTTGACACAGAAAAGCATGTGTGGTCAAGCGAAAGTAGCGTTTTGACTTAAAGACAAGACAGACCGGAACTGAGTCAGCTGAAACCGAGAACCGGCGTATTTTATTAGCGTGAAAAAAATCCCAACATACATTTTGTGTGCTTCTGCCTATAAAAAGGGGAGAGAAAAGTATTTTGCAGTCATTCCCGATACCAGTGGTTGGAATCAACAAAAACAATAGAAATTTCATGCTTATTATTTAGATTAAATTATCTCTGTTTAATGTATAAATATCCTTTTGCAAATGTGGTTATTGTGTGCGGATAAATTGACCATAATGCGTGTTCTGAGTTTCAAGTTTTGATCATGCATGAGATGTGAATAAGTCAATCAAATTAATGTGTTTTAAGAAGTAATTTCTATCATTAATGTTTGAAAGTGTCGTTATTGTTTAAAAGTTAAATTGAATGCAGTTAAATGCGGCCAGTCATGTGACAGCAACGCTTAATATTTTTATATGCATTCAATAATGCCGGGTCTGTATCTCTACATAAGAGTAATGTCTTTTTATGAATTCATTTGCCAAATCAGAGAGTACAGAGAGAAAATAATTAACCCAATATGTATCATATAGGTTACAAAACAACCACCATTTCACGTAGTCACAGGTAGCATTTATCTGACCAAAGTGCCATTAGACAGCGCACCAACAAGTACAACAATAATTACAATATTAGACAACACCTTTGTAAAATTACTATAATACATTATAAATCTAATTGCAATAACAGACTAAAGATTATAGAAGCCCTTTACCCCCACCTTAAGCAACTATACATAAGTAAAATAAAGTACAATCTAAATTATCGTATTCTTCATTACATAAAAAATCACATATTATATACATTGTTGCTACATGGCTTTCTGTGTTGTACCGCATTCGATATAGATTTAAAAAAATAACAGCACTTTCAAAAATTAAGGATAAAATATAATTCTTAATGCACAATTTCTTTTTCTCACTCTCACCCTCAGGTGATGACCTATGTGTTTCGAAAGCTTGGCCCACACAACAGGAACACATAGCCAGTTTATTCACACGCAACAACCACATTCGCAAAAAGATATTCGTACATTAGAAAAAAGGTCATTAAATTTAATAGACAGAAAACGTCTATTTTTTTTTTTTTTTTAGCAATACACGTTTAAAAGAACAAGTTCTGACTAAAACTATTGAATTTAAACCAAGATCTCTTATGGAATCAAAAACAAAATTGTCCCTCCCAATCCAGGCCAGACAATCAAATTTCCTTATCGCAAAGAAGAAGAAATCTTGTCATGTAGTGGACGTTTCTGTTCTAGAAGACAACCTTGTAAAATTAAGATAAAGGAAAAAAATGGCTGCTGCCAGAGAATTGAAAAAAAATAATAGAAAAATTGAGTTTATTTCAGACTAAGCTAATTTTCGTAAATGTTAATAAGTTATCTGTCTTGTGGTAGAGATAGTAGCTTAAAAGAAAGTCCCTATGGCGACCCCAACATACTCCCCTTACCATTCCAATGAAATTGCTGGAGAAAGTCCTCGGATGAAGTACATTCTCTGGTCCCGCCAATTAAAACCTTCATGGCAAGGACACGCCATGTCACTTGCATATTTGAAAAAAACCCCAGCAACCTTCCCTCCGCATTCTTCCTGTGAACCACTTTTCTGTGGAACAGACTCCCAAGAGGATATTTCCCCGATCACTACAATCTTAACCTGTTCAAAGCTAGGTTTAATCGTTATCTTCCACTCCTATCCACAAAAATTGCCTCTTAACGTAACCCTCTATCTCGAGTTGTCACCAGGCCTTGTAAAGAGTGAACCTTACTGTAAAAAAAAAAATAAAAATTTCACGCTGACCAAAAGCCGATGTTCGAGAGTAGGAAATATAAATTTTGAAAGTTGACTTTCAAGTCAGTCCATTTGTGCCCTGTTAGGATCTGGTGCAGCACAATCTTCCTTTCCATTTTACAGACTAAAATGTGGACTAGTTCGCAACAGAAATAGCTACATACTCCCACAGGTATTAGAGGTTTTTTTTTATTCATTATTTAAACAAGAAGCCGCAACACAGTCTTACACCCTGTATACACCCCATGGGTTCATATATCTGTACTAAGCCAAACTTAATAAATTTCAATGATAATAAAAGAGGTGATTATATCGTTATTGCAATAAGCGTATGCGTGCGTCTTCGTATTAACTAATATATATTCGCTTCTATATTCGCTTATATTTACCCAATATATGGGTGACCTAATATGCCTGATGACGAGTGTTGCTGATACTGTCACACATGACTGCATCCCTCAACGTGTATTTAAGCGTGACAAAAAGCAGCAGTATCATAAGCATAACCGACAGTAGCATCAGTCTCATCAGTAGGTTGATTAGGTCTAAGACTCCAAGAACGCCACTCAAAGAAAAGAATACTGAGCTGTTATCTGTTATCTGTCCTTTATGGCAGCGAATGTTGGACGATTTCCTCAAAGATGAAGAAGAGACTGGAGGCGACGGATATGTTCTACAGGAAGGTGCTATTAGGTTGGTGCAAAAATAATGACGTAATAATGTCGTTTTTTGACGTTAAAAAATACGTCAAAAAACGACATTATTACGTCATTATTTTTGCACCAACCTAATAAGTATATCATGGACCGAGCGTGTGAGCAACGATGAGGTCTTCGAGAGGTTGCAAACAAGGAGGAGGCTTATACTTAACAGCAGCTCGAAGGGAGCCGATTCATCCAACCTTTGATGCCGTTTATCGTCGCGTTGTTCAGACAGGGCACCACAAACTATGGATCGAAGAAGACCGAAATCCATTCGTACGTCTGACCACGAAGAGCACATTCTGCAGGCTGTCGGAGACGATCCAGGTACTAGCACACGTCAAGTGGCATGCCCTACATCTCATAGTACTGCATGGAGTGTACTTGAAGAGCCGTCGTGTCGCGTGCAGGTTCTTTCGTTTTCTGATCTCTCACTACGTAAGAACTTTTGCCGATGGTTTATTGCACAAACTACCTATCCATTGTTTGTCTCTTTACTTTGTTCACGGATGGGCATCATTTGGAAGAGATGGAATAACAAATTTACACAACTAACATTTGTAGGAGTATCGGAATCCCCATGGTGCAATACAGGCTAGACACCAGCATCAGTTTAGGATTAATGAATAGGCTGGAATTGTAGGTGACTGTCTGGTAGGTCCATATGTTCCCCCAGCACGTCTTACAGCAGCTGTCTACAGCGACTTTATTTCGAACACATTTCCAGACCTGCTAGAGGATGTACCCCTACTAATACAAAGACGCATTATGTGAATCCAACACATTTTAGTCACATTGTTCGCGATGTACTAGCGGATATCTACCATGAAAGATAGATAGGTAGGGAAAGACAGTTTTCTTGGTTTTCACGTTATCCCGGTCTCAATCATTTGGATATATTTATGTGTGGGGGCCACCTACAAAAAATAGGTTTATGCAGCAGTCATTAATAATGCAGACATACTTCATCAACGTCTCATGGTGGTGGTGGGCGGCCTGCGAAACAATTCGACATCGTGTGTGAGTATTTGAAAGGGTCCGCCAGTCAATGATCCGACGAGTGCATGCGTATGTTGCGGCAAGCAGATGTCATTTTGTACATTTGGTATGAGTTGCTGTGTTGAGGTACCCCGATAGTCTCTTGGATATATGTTTATATAGACATTTTACCTTGTTCTTGTGTAAGGAAATCAACAGCAAATTTATATGTATATATATATATAGATATAGATACACCTACTGAGCCAGGCAAACCTACCTAGGTTTCACCTAAACGGATCGTCAGGGAAAGTTGTTTACTCGTGTCGGGTTTTTTTTCTTTGGGCTTCAGACCTGCATCTGTGCGATTTTTTTTCGGCAGAATTTCATGTTTGTAGCTCTTTCTTTTTTTAAAACCTTTTTTTTTCCTCGAGATTGATTTGATTATTGGCAAATCAAAAATTCGAGGGTTTTTCGAAACGAGTATAGTTATCTATATTTGTATATATATATATATATATATATATATATATAAACAAATGCTTAGAGGTACAAAATTTATAATTTATACAGTTTTAAAAACTAGGAATTTATTAATTTTAATTTTATTAGTCTCTAAGGCCCTTTCAACCAACACCTCATCAGGAGACAATCGTTGGATCATTAATTAACGAAAAGAACAGTAAAGAAAATGAAGAGTAAACAAACCAAAAAAATACGACTTGATAAGATAGATAAAATGTGTTATCTTCCCCTCATAAATATGGAATCGGCTATTGCTCAACACTTAGTAGAGAATATAGCCTGTGCCAAGTCGTATAAAAACGAGTAGTTTAAAATCATTCATACGGTTGGTTCCAACAATCGGCATCTGTCGAACTCTCTGCATTAGCAGAGAGGAACCCGGACGAGACTTTGCCGAAGGGCAAGGTTTCATCCGGGTAGGTTGACAGGGCCTGAACCCGTCTAGGCAGGTTCAAAAAGGCTATATTTTTGGCCGAGCCTACGGGCTCGGAGATACCCACATTAAACCGGCCTTGTGCCACATTCTATCCTCGTGGGTGGATCGATAAATATTGGCTGGTTCCAACAATCATTTGAAGATTTTGGAATCAGTCTGTATAGGATTAAGGAAACCTTCTCTCTGCCGTCAGAAAGAATTTGTAAAGTCCGTTAATCTGTTAGGGGATATTTTATTTTAACTGTCCCTCGCTAATTATTTACACGTTATTTCCCCCCCCCTCGTTACACGTATATACACTTGTATGTTATTTTAGCGTGTTTCCCCCTTTTTTTGCTCTTTATTTTCGTTACTGTTATTTTCGCTAATTAATGATCCAACGATTGTCTCCTGATGAGATTTTGGTTGAAAGTGCCTTAGAGACTAATAAAATTAAGATTAATAAATTCCTAGTTTTAAAACTATATATATATATATTCTCAGTTGTATGGATATTAATTTGTAAGCCTGGGTTTCACACTTTTGCAATCATCAGTCAAACTGGATTATTTGATCTTTGTTAAGAGAGCATTGCTGCATATATAACGCTGAGGCAACGACATCGAAATAGAACAACAGTTGTGTATATATATATGTATGCTCGAACGCATGAATGTGTATCTGTACCTAACCTCAGATTATTTATATGGGTGTGTTTGTATGAACTAAAAATGCATACACGTGTATGCATATGTGCTTATGCATGTGAGAGAGTCATCCCAAACAGACAGAGAAGGTAATTCCCCGCTCAACCACACACAAATAATTAAACACAAATAAGCATAAATAGATCCAGTAAAAAAAACAAAAAAAAAAAAACAATTTGTGTGAGGATTGCAAAAGCGTGACAGGGTTACAAAACAATATCCATACAACTGAATATGTTAGCTCTATCACAGATATTGAGCACTATCCACTAAGTACCTCGCATATATATATATATATATATATATATATATATATATATATATATATATGCACACACACACACACACACACACACACACACACACACACACGCGCACGCACACATACGCACACACATATATATATATATATAATTATATATTATTGATGGTTTCGGCTCTCGTTTTTGAAACATGAGAACTCTTATGTAGCAAAGGAATCATATTTTTTTAAAATAATTATAATCTAAGCTCTACTTCTGTATGGAGCACTGATTTTTAAAAATAAAAACAAAAATACTAAAGAACACTGGATTATTTACCTAACGTTGTTCTTTCCTATTTTTCTACATACCTGTACACACACACACGGTGAAGCCTACTTACCAAAGAACACGTTGGCAACTGTAAAGTTTGGTGGTGGCAGTATTTTTTAATAAAAATTTATCTTTATACATAAAATGTATCAAAATTTGTTTTAGTTAAGACTTTTACATTTATAAAAATACAATTTTTCATGTGTACGAATATTTATTTCCCCCACTGTGTGTGTGTGTGTGTGTGTGTGTATATATATATATATATATATATATATATATATATATAAATGAACATAGACGTCAATATTCTGAGGCGACAGACTCTTTCATGCTAAACGCAATCATCAGACTGTCGCCTCTGAGCGTTGACTTCAATGTTCACTTTTATATTTGCACACGCTCTATCTCTGATATTGAACGCTTTAACCCATAAATATAGCACACCTTAAAACTATATTTCTTCATATATATATATATATATATATATATATATATATATATATACGTGTGTGTGTGTGTGTTTCTGTGTCTGCGTGTTTGTGTGCGCGTTTAAATTTACATTTATTGTTCGCATCTTTGAAACTATTTTTCTTCTAATCGTTTTATGCCTACACATAAAGGCAACGTGAAAATATTTTCTTCTTGCGAAAATAAAATAATAAAAGTTAATATGTATTTCGCACACGATGTAAACGATCAGTTTACAGTTAGCAAAATTATTTTCTTCTCTTTCCGTAAGAATAGCATGTTGGCATTTACAAACCTTATTGCAATAAAAGACTGCGTCATTTTCCCTTAATGTTGTTATTTGATCTTTCCATGTTGTGCGTTTGATCCTTCCATACGGATTCTTCGGATAGAGTAACAGTAATCGGTACGGAAAACGGAAGGTTGTTTTACGTTCGCTTAATGCATATCTACTCTTGGGAAAGATATGAATTAGTGTCCCTGAACCCCGTTCCATTTTCTTTGATGTTTAGTTTTGCTGCATTTTACGATGACTACCACTACTGTGATCTTTTTATCATTATCTTACTAACATACAGTTAAAAGTAATCAACAATCAAAAAATATATTGTACTACCAACTAAACGACCATAACTGCAATCGGAAAGAATTTATCTGAACTCAGCATAAAATTTGTCACAACTACGTTTTAAACAATGAAAGACCTAATTAATACAAAACAAAATAAGTTAAAACTTGAGGGAGGAATTTACTCTATTACCTGTAATAATTACCATAAAGAATACATCGGTGAAACGTCAAGGAATTTAAATAAAAGATTATATGAATACAAAAGGGATCTTTCAAAACACAGCGTCGTAACGAAATTGACCACAATTTTGATTTAAAAGATGCTGCTCTAAAAGAGAAAACAGTTTACTAAGAGGAAAATGTGTTAATCGTTAGATTATCCACAGTAAATTTTTCTCCAGATTCTTACAACGTCTCACTATTCTTGGCAGATCTTCTGTTATCACAATATGGAATATTTAATAATAAATGTGATGGTAACATAAACAAAAAGAAAAAGAATCTAAATAGAACAGACGAGATCATATGCCCAAAACTAAAACACATTAAATAAAAATATTTTTAAAGTTAAAATTCCCATCGTCTTTCCTTCGTGCGCATGTGCAGTCGCGTCAACGTAAATTTAGCCTGATGATGTCCTAAAGAAGGAAACGAGTCACAAGAAAACTTTTTTTCCCACTTTGTTATACTTCTTTCTCCTAAAATGAAATGTATATAATTTGGTTTCGTTTCGTTTGCCTATCAACCTCAATGGCTAATTTAATGTCGACAAATTTTTTATTGCTGGGAATATTCTGTTTTGTTAAAAATGTATTTCTGCTAATTTTTTACCTTCAAAAATGTATTGCTGGTAATTTTTTTTTCAAAAAAGTATTGCGGCTAGTATTTTTTCCTCAAAAATATATAGCTTCTAATATTTTTTTTCAAAAATGTATTGCTAGTAATATTTATTTTTTAAAAAACATTGTTGGCAATATTTTGTTTTCAAAAATGTATTGCTGGTAATAGTTTTTTTTTCCTTCAAAAATTTATTGCTTACAATAATTTTTTAAAGTATTTGTGGTATTAAAACTTATTTTTACACTTTCATAGTGTTTTTACCCCAATTTCGGGGTTAACTATTTGCCCATAGCTGGAACCCTACCAGGTGCTACAACCCCGGGTCAGGTTAGACCTGGGAACACCAGCAATTAAGAGGTGATGTCACATTACTCAAAACCTCCTGATCAGAGGTCTTGCTGCTGGACATAGTTAATCGTCTTACCCAGGACGCGGATGTAGTTTATCGTCATACCCAGTGCATATAAAAATGTTAAAGACATGAGTAGAGTGTTTTGTGTACCATCTGAGATTTTCGAGTCAATCGTTAATAATGTTGTGACTAAGTCAGTATCGAGAACGAATTTCAAACTCAATTTAGTGTACTGAATACAGATACGTGTACAAGTCTTTATACAGCGTATTCAGAAAACATCCAAAAGTAAAAATACAAGGTTACAAGGAATTTAGTTATACTACTCAAAGGTATAAGAATTCTTACAATTGTTTTTTCGAAGGTGCGTAGAATAGGTTGAACTGCATCTCCTACAAAGGTAAGACTCTCCAAACCTTATCCAAGTGGATAAGCAGGACCTATGTAAACATTGCGACAAATATGTAAATACGATTTGTACTTATCTAGCGTGTAAAAGTATCTTGATTATCCGTCGACTCAACTATAAACAAGACCTATTGTTACCTGTTGATTCAACTATTAACACGACTTATTATCGACAACTATAAACACAATTTATATCTACTTATCGACACAAAAACACAATTTATATTTACTTATCGACTCAACTATAAACACAATTTATATTTACTTATCCACTCAACTATAAACACAATTTATATTTACTTATCCACTCAACTATAAACACAATTTATTGACTATAGAAAACAACGTATTTTAGTTGTTGACTCAAGTATAAACACGGCCTATTTATCATCTCAATTATGAACCCAAATTCAACTATAAACTACTAAACAAGACATAATTCTTCTTATCGACTGAACTGTATAAGCACAACCTATTTCTACCTGTTTACTCAAATATAAACACGACTTGTGTTTAACTATTGACTCAACAATGAACACGACCTATATGAACTTATCAACTCAAACATAACTACAACCAATTTGTACCTATTGACATCAATAAACACGACCTATTATCGATTCAAACAAATATAAAGACATCTAAAGAACTATCGACTGAACTATAAACACGACCTATTATCGACACGACTATATACACTACTTACTATCTATCTATCTATCTATCTATCTATCTATCTATCTATCTATCTATCTATCGTTTACAGTTTCTTTATCTATCTATCTATCTATCTATCTATCTATCTATCTATCTATCTATCTATTAGGTTGGCATCAACTAATATCTATCTATTAGTTCTTATTATCTATTATCTATCTATCTATCTATCTATCTATCTATCTACTATCTAAATACAACCCATGCCTTTTCACTCAATTATTTAACACATTGGCTGTTAACTTGAAAGCAATATTGTGGATCAACAATTTTTCTATCTATCTATCTATCTAAATACAACCCATGCCTTTTCACTCAATTATTTAACACATTGGCTGTTAACTTGAAAGCAATATTGTGGATCAACAATTTTTTAAATTTAAAAATAAATATTTTATGAAAGAATATGTTAGATAGCAATTAATTTTTTTTTAATGTTAATATTTTAAAAGAAAATGGCCACCCAAATGTTTTCCTAACTTTCGCAACCATGTCACTAACCAGTAGCGAGGATGACTTACTTGAGTGCATAATACTCTGTTTCGGATTTTCAAAATAAATTATTTTCTAACAATAAGATGCTTCATGGAAAATAACGAAACATTATACGGGTACGGTGGAGTATTGGATACCGATTTGGAATGAGGAATCGGAGATGCGAATTCCAGTCGAATCCATTAAATTCACCTTCGAGCTAATACCCTTGGGAAAGGTAGGAATCATCTTCTCCCCCCAGCTATGGATAAATAGCTGGGAAGACCGGGTTCTATTGCCTTGGATGGCAACTGATCTACTGTAGAAAGAAATGGCAACCTACTGCAGGAAAAAATCTGCCTCGTCAGTCATGTATTGGAATATATATGATCGCCAAAGCGTGTATCACGCATGGCACATAACTGGCTGACTGACGATAAACTACACTCAGCAGCAAAGCCTCTGATCGGGAGATTGAAGAGGGTGAAACCACCTATTAATAGCTGTTGTTCCCAGGTCCGGGGTGGTAGTATCTGTTAGGGTCCCTAGCTAAATATATTATTTGTATTGTAGAAAATGCGTAGGAGACACGGTGGAGTAGTGGATAGCGGCTCGTATTAAGGGATCGGAGAGCCAAGTTCGAATTCTAGTCGAATCCGTTGCATTCCTTTACGTGCTAATACCCTTTGGGAACGTAATGAATCCTCTTCTCCTCTATGGGTAAATAGCAGGATAGACCGGATTCTTGGATGGCAGAAAGAAATGGCGACCTGCTGCGGGCGAAAAAAGAGTCTGCCTCTTCAGTCATGTATCGAAGTATACATGATCGCCTAAGCGAATAGGATTCATTTATTTTATAATTACGGCCACGTCACATAATTGGTGACAGAATGAATTCTGCAAATATTACCAATATCCTGTTTGTTTCTTTTCACAGACATCTATTCTTTCTTTAAACTTTTTTTAAAACCTAATATATATTTATAAAGCCTTCAAGTTAAGAGAAGCACAGTGCCACATGTATGTTCACCAAATTTCACAGAAAGACACAGACATATAGAATATTGAATTAAAATGAAAATGGAACCGTCTCCAGTATCTGGAGGCATAGCGTAAAACTGGGAAAATGTCCAGCATCCACATATAGGAGGATTGCTATTCGATAGTTCAGTAGTCCTTTCTTTGTTTCTAACGGAATTTTATTGCTTCTTCATACATTGTTTCGCTTTTGGACGGGGTCAGAGGTTTGGTGATGCCCGGGACCAAACTCCTTGATTCTATGCCCCTAAGACTGAAGTTCCTACTCCGGTCTTATGAAAACACGGATCCACTTCCACAAACCTTGTGGGACTATAGGGCGCTTGTAGAATGAAGTTAAAATAGATTTCAAAAAATAAATTTCTATTTCACTCTTTGATTGGTTGCCCTCCCGATATGGATGCCTGGATCCCCACACCCTCTTGTCACCCCCCCATTGTGCACGCTACTGGAAGGCGTTCATTTACAACTTCGGATTTCGCTGTCACATTTTATGGTGTCTGTCATAACACTTCCCAATTATAAATTTCGTCGCTCGAATCTTAGGCAGTCTTTTTTTTTTTTAATTGACCACACATTGTCTTCGTTCTTTTCTATTTCCTCTACTACTTGGCTTAGGATTTCCTGCAGTTTTCTTTTGATTATTATAGATAAAAATGCATTAAAATTCGAGGTAATTGTAAGTAACTATGAATGGGTAGGAATTATGGCTCACCTATAACTGTGCAAACAACTGAAACTATAAAGTGGGGAAGTAATTATGAGAAAACTACTCAAGGTGATTTGGTGCGAAGAAGAGAAAGAGAGGGAGAGAGAGAGATGGGGAGGAAGAGGAAGAGGAAGAAGTTAGGAACAGAGAAGAATGTAACGAACGAGAATGAGGAAAGGAAATAGAAAAAAGATTGAGAAAATGAAGGAGGGTAAAGAGAGAAAGATGAAACAGTGATGGAGAGAGAAATTTAAAATAGAGTAACAGAGCGAGAAAAGTGGGCGGAGAGAGTATGAGCAGATGAGAGCGAGAGATAAAGAGTCTAACAAAGGAGGTAGAGTAAGAAGAATGAATGAAATGAGAGAGGGGGAACGGAATAATGAGCAAAAGCGAAAGAAAGAAAGAACTAAAGGGAAAAAAGGAGTAGTGACAGGAGAGACAGGAAGGTAGAAAGAGGAAGAAAACAAGAAAAAAGAGAGAAAAGAAGAGAGAGAGAGAAAGTAAGAGGAGAGTGATCAAGCGAAAGAAAGAATACACGAAGGCGTCACATGTGCGGATGCTAGAGACAGAGGAGAGATAAAAGGAGGCTATGCGAATTTGTGACCAATTACAAATGAATGTAATTAGAAAACGCTCATTGTTGGCGCCATGTTCATGGTGAGCGTATCATTGTTTGATGATTTAAAATCGAGTTTTATTTGCTTAGAAGCTTGTTCACAAGGAATATTTTTTAGGGAAATTCTTTCTTTTACTCTGTAAGAAACTGCCTTTCTTTTGACAAAGTTATTATCAGCAATTTTTCTGTTCTTTCTTTGGTTCTTTCTTTCTTTTTTATTATAATTACTCTTTTAATAAAGTCATTATTTGTCATTCTCCTGTTTTCTTTCTTTCTTTCTTTTTTTCTTTCTTTCTTTCTTTCTTTCTTTCTTTCTTATATTAATTCCCCTTTCTTTTAATAAATTCATACTTTCTTTCTTTCTTTCTTTCTTTCTTTCTTTCTTATATTAATTCCCCTTTCTTTTAATAAATTCATACTTTCTTTCTTTCTTCCTTTCTTTCTTTCTTTCTTTCTTTCTTTCTTTCTTATAATAAGTACTCTTTCTTTTAATAAAGTCATTATCTGTCATTTTCCGGTTTTTTTCTTTCTTATAATAATTTCCCTTTCTTTTGATAAGGTGATTATCTGTCATTCCCCTTTCTTTCTTTCTTTCTTTCTTTCTTTCTTTCTTTCTTTCTTTGTCCACTGCAAAAAATGAAGGATTCATACTGGACTTAATCGGCGAAGCAGGATGTTTGAGTCTCTGTATTGACTATGAGATTCAGCAGCATTTTGTATCTTCAACACGGGCAAGTTAAGTAATTTTGGGAGAGTAGTTTAACCAAATATTCGCATACACATTCTTCTTCTTGACTTGCCGATGACAAGACTTTCTGCGCCAATATATCGAAGGATGATAATATTTAATAATATTAATATTATTATATCCTTAATAATAATATATATTAAATAATTTTTACGCGTAAATGAACGGCACAGATGACCTCCCCCACCACTGTAAATGGATAACATTATTTTCCTGAATGTCAGACAATTGCGGGTGAAAATAGTGGATACTAGGAAGAATTCTATCTTTATACTACGCATCAACCATTGAATGGGAGTTCGTTGCAAAAAACTATTTAACAAAACCAGATTTTACGTCATTTAATTTGCAGCATTTATATTTGAATTGCGGTAACATTTTATTTCCTTTACAATATATATATATATATATATATATATATATATATATATATATATAATCATAGGAATATTCCCATGTATGATTTGGGTGTTTGTCAAGGAAAAATCTCTTCTACGGTAAGCGTTCGCACGTTGTAATTATTCCAATTGACCAAATAGAATCAGGTTTAAATAAGAGATATAGAACTTTCAGAATTAGAAAAAAAATATTTTAGAGTGAAAATAAAAACGAAATAAAAGACGCTGAAATTAATGCATTTCATTAACCCAGCGTTTTTAGAAACGGACTGCAATTTTATAAAGGCCAGCTGCTTTTTTTTTTCTTTTACACATGAGCGAAACTGAGACGTCCAGATTAATGACAGCGTTTTATTTTGTGTTTCAAATTACCCAATCATTTTAGTGTTTACTTGTTGTTAAGAGTTTTTCTTTACTTTTCATTGTCGTTTTATGCTTGATAACAGGAATATCAAATTCTCGAAGAGACTTCGAATTCGAATTCTTCGGGTAATCTAACAATTTATTATAAAACGTTCGAGTGTCTCACACTGTTTTTTTTTTTCACTAGACTAAGCAATGATTTGTAAATACCTGAATGAATTAAGCATTTTAAAGTGTATTTTTCTATCAGTTCCATGGGGAAACGTGGTCTTAAGAAACGGCATAGTTATGCACAGCGACTTGTCAATTATAAATTTATCAATCGGAGAACAAAGTTAGAGTTTGCAAAGATCGGGCTGTATATAGAACATTTTCAATCTCTAACCTCCGACAGACTCGCGCTTCTGGGAATTTTCCCAGCGCTGTTGGCTGAGTACTTTACTCCCCAACTCTTCGGGCGTAGACAAGGAGAAAGGTGATTAAGTATCCTCTTGAAATCGCGACAACTCCATCACTACTCCCCCTCTTCTTATTCTTTTCCTCCTCCTCCTTGTTGTTGATGTTATTGTTGTTGTTGATATGGCTGTTTTTCCATTGCTGTTGGCCGAGTACGTTACTCCCCAACTGTTCAGGAGTAGACATGCAGAAAGGTGATTAAGTAGCCTCTTGAAATCGAGACACCTCCGTCGTTATTTCTACTCCTACTCTTCTTCCCCTCCTCCTTCTCCATCTTTTTCTTTTTGTTCTTTTCCTTCTCCCCCTCTTCTTTTTTTTTCTTATCCTCCTCCCCTTTCTCCTTCTTCCCCTCCTCCTCCTTTTTATTCCCCTTCTCCTCCTCCTCTTTCTTCTTCTTCTTCTTCTCCTTTTTTTTCATTCTCTTCTTCTTTTCATTCTATTCTTCTTCTTCTTTTTCTTTTTGTTCTTTTCCTTCTCCTCCTCTTCTTTTTTCTTCTTATCCTCCTCCTCTTCTTTTTTCTTCTTATCCTCCTCCTCTTTCTCCTTCTTCCCCTCCTCCTACTTTATATTCCCCTTCTCCTCCTCCTCTTTCTTCTTCTTCTTTTTTTCATTCTCTTCCGCTTCTTTTCTTTTTCTTCTTTTTCTTTTTGTTCTTTTCATTCTCTTCTTCTTCTTTTCATTTTCTTCTTTTTCTTTTTGTTTTTTTTTTTCATTCTCTTCTTCTTCTTCTTCTTCAGAATATGGCAGATCATAGCTCTGTAAAACTTTCTATCTCTTTTGGTCCCTAGTAGTTTTCTACTTTTGCGAAGGCACCCCTCCTTCTTCCGCTATCCTTTCATACAAGCTCATCAGGTAACTTGTTGCCTTTCCTTCTCTCACTCGCCCTCAACATGCCCCATGAATGTTTAGGTTTTTCAAGCCTTATTGCGTCATTTTGTGTCAAAGGAAGTTCAATTGTTTCTTCCTCGTTCTGAGCATGTGTTCTTTTTGTTGCCATCTTTTTAAAAATTTCCTCGTTACTTACTCGCTACGCCCATGGAATTCTCAGTATCCTTCAGTTACCTCATCTTTAGAATGATTATCCAGTATTTCCTCTCATATAAGAGGATGGATATCACATATTCATCCAGAACTCTTTTCTTTGTTTCTAACGATTTATTTCTGTTTTTCAGCACATTGCTTAGATTTTGGAATACCCCTTTTCGATACTCAAGTGCGTGTTCGGATTTCGGTGTCATACTTTCCGTCATTTGTTAACACATCCATCATCATTAAAGAAAATGAAACAATTTTGGAATCTCTATCTATAAAAGGCAGGATGTGTGTGTGTGTGTGGAACGAATGCACGGCTGCAATTTTCGACGGATTTGCACCAAAATTTACATGCACATGCTCCAAGTTAGCGGAAAAGACCGACTTTGCATTTCCCAACTCCCACCGATAGTGGAAATAATCGATTTTTTCATGCTTCTACGGCAGTTTTCATGTAGTTTGCGGCCATTTTGTACTGGCCAGCGTGAGAGCCAACAGCTGACTGACACGAATGTTAACTAGCATGCTAGCATGCAAAAAAAAAAAAAAATCGATAGCTGCATTCGTCACAAGTGGGAAAAATTTAAATCTGCATGGCACTTTACTCCAATTGGCTCATTCGCTTGCTTAAACTCAACGTTGATTCTGATTCCGCGGAACTGTGTTAGGTCTGAAAAAGTATTTGTGGTTAACATTCTTTTTTCATTCGGTTTTTCCAGTTACGAGTCCTTTTTTAAAGCTGATCGTTTTGTGTTCATTTTGTTTAGTTCTTTTTTTCGTAACAGATTTAATGTTTAGTATAGAGCTTAGAAAAAAATCGCAGTGTGAGATAGGCAAGAAGTAAGGCATGTAGCAACATCAGCACGGCAAAGGGCACTCCTTTAAAGGCAAGGAAGGGCAAAAATATTTTACGTCAAGTGATAGCGATTGCTGTATGAGTCGTACTATTTTTGAATCAAGCACGGGCAACGCCGGGCCATGCTGATAGTTTGAAATAAAATACTTGATATGTTTTTATAAAGTAAACGACCAGTTAAAAAAATCCGTAATCAAGGCGAACCTGAATTTAGAGGACACAGTATGTCGTCTGCCCTGGAAAAAGATGGACTTCGTCAGGTTTACTTGCCCAAGACACACTACACATGAATGAATACCTCTATGACTTTCATACCGGATATATCGTCGCTCGGGATTGTTACTGGAAGATCCTTCGCAGAGACTCGGCTATCATGACGCAACCGAGACATATGGAGGGAGCTAATCAGGTGTTCAGCAGCGAAGGCGGCTTTGTTGTCAATACTAAAATAATGCCTCAAAATTGTCAATCTCAATAATTATATCTACCATTATAAAATCTGAAACAAAAGATACATTTGAAAGTTATTGATAATAATAATAATAATAATAATAATAATAATAATAGCTGATGATAATAATAATAATAATAATAATAATAATAATAATAATAATAATAATAATAATAATAAATAAACAGATTTCAAAGAGAAAATCATGTGGTATTTTCCGATACAGGCAAAACAATATGGTGGAGCAATGGGTAGCGGCTCAGATTGAGGAATCGGAGAGCCGAGTTCGAATACCAGTCGAATCCATTACATTCACTTACGTGGTAATACCCTTGGGAAAGGTACGAATCCTCTTCTTATTCTCCCAGCTATGGGTAAATAGCAAGACAGAGCTTGGATAACATCTGGTCTACGACAGAAAGAAATGGCAACCTACTCTTCTTCTGTCCCCACCCATGGGTAAATAACAAGACAGAGCGGGTTCTATAGCCTTGGTTAACATCTGGTCTACAACAGAAAGAAATGGCAACCTACTCTTCTTCTCTCTCCACATATGGGTAAATAGCGAGACAGAGCGGGTTCTATAGCCTTGGATAACATCTTGTCTACAACAGAAAGAAATGGCAACCTACTCTTCTTCTCTCCCCACCTATGGGTAAATAACGAGACAGAGATGGTTCTATAGCCTTGGATAACAACTGGTCTACAACAGAAAGAAATGGCAAACTACTGCGGGAAAAATCTGCCACGTCAGTCTATATGTCGAAAGATACATGCGTGTATCCCGGATGGCGGATAACTGATTAAATCAAGTTATTTAATGAATAGATAAGAAATACTCCAGGATACTCCGCGAAATTTATTAAAAAATGTCAAAATATAATAATCTGATATCTTTTTCAAAATATAAAAACTCCTGTACACTCCGATATCTATCAAAACATGTCAAAATATAAACTCCATATTAACTGTATAATTAATTTGTTTCCGTAATATTTTTTGTATTCATTTTATACGAGGTCAGTCTGGGAAAGATCCAGCCTTTCAACAAAATGTGGTTTGCCGAGTTAAATTTCGTCTTCAAAGTTCACTCAAAGTACTCCTTCCTGAAGAAACGCATATTTTTCCCAGTGTTCCCTCCACTTTTCAAAAGACTAAAAATTCCTATTTAGGTATCGCTATCGGCAGGCTTGTTGCTCCATCCTGCGTCTCGTTGACGGTCTGAAGTTTTCTCTCTTTCGTCAGTAATTTTAGCTTTTAGAAAAGCCGAAAATGGCAGAGAGCAAGAGTGTTGAAAGGGTACTGAGTAATGCAATGATTTGCCAAAAAGAGCCCCTGCACAAGACACGAAGAAATGGCAGGTGAGATATTCAAAATGGCTGAAGAGACAGTAGGCTCCATGTTTTTTTCTGATTCTCGCTCTGTCAATCGTCAAATTTTCTTTGATTACAATCCGCACGCGTTCAACATTTTCGAGTGTTCTGGTTCGTGAAAGCATTGCAGAACGCAAATCGCTTTCAATGGATTTCCGGCCATATTTGAAGTGTCGGTAACCAAAGTTTTATCTCGGCTTCGCTCATTGAATTACTTACGTAACCCTTCTTGGCAAACAAAACTTTAATTATTCGAATAGTTTTCACGGACGATGTATATTCGCTGTGAATGTGAGGGTCGTATAATTGACAAACTCACGAAACCACGTCTCATGGAGTGCGTTTGTTCACTAGTGCGCTCGAAGGTCCCGTCTGATTGGTTGTCAAACTCGATCAAAGCAGTGTAATCAGTTCTTGAAATATTCAAAATGGCTAGGTAGTTTCCGGACAGACTTCAGAAACCACTGAATGCTTTCTTCTCCAGTTCAAGTTAAGGTTGGTGCTGGACAAGTCATCGGGATGAGCGACAATAGAATTCAAAAAGTTCTCGAGCATAGCCGACTACCCGATGGAAAAAAGGAAAACAGGGAGAGCATAGCCGAGGTAGAAAGACAAATGAACAAAAAAAATAACCTGGAAAAGTGAAAGTTTTTTTTTTTTTTTTTAAAGCACTTGAAATTATATTATTGAATTACAATGGATGGAGTGAACTTGATACAAAAGCATAAAAATCCCCCAAACCCAAAAGAAAACTTTAAAATAAGCTATTTAAGTGATCAACAGAATTGAGAAAAAAGATTAAAGAGACAATTTACCCTAACAACTATTTTTGTATAACAATTCTCTCGCATACCTGTAAAATTGCTTGCAAGTCATTGTCTGGATTAAAATCTCTTAGGAAACACAAGCATAAGAAATAAATTTGTGTTCAAAATTAATAATATATAATAAATAAATAAATTGTTTTCAAAATTATATATAATAAACAAAAATGATTTCAAAATGCACGCTGATTTTTCTTCTGAAAACTGTGAAAAGAACGATACATCTCGGGGGCGTCCAAAATAAACGCTAGTTTATTTTGAAACTGACTAAATAAGAAATGTTACACACATTTAAACATACCCACGCGCGCATATATATATATATATATATATATATATATACACACACACAAAATTTAATGATCGAAATAAAAGTATAAAAAACTTAATATTACGAGACATATGTATTTTTTTACAATTCCTTTTATTGTACATGTTTCCGTGTTAATTTTAAATCTCCCGTTGATGCCTGAAGAGCAGGAGCGAAACCGGTTGCTTCACCCGTTTTTTTTAATATGTCTCGTAATATATATATATATATATATATATATATATATATATATAGTCATCCAGAGAAGGATTGTTTCGATGTTTCACAGCTCATCAGTGTGGCTAGACATCCGGTATTTTGTATCAGTCGGAGATTCTAACCCATAGGCCATCGACGCTCGGCAAAGAGAAAGGCGAATTTTTGCGTATTCATTTTTTCATTAACATTACAGTCACTCAGATAACTCAATCCCTGCTAGGAGAAAATCCTTAATGAAATATCCAAAGTATAAAACAAACCACTGATTTAAAAAAGCTATGATTAATTTGAAAAAATTGACAGTTTGTATATATATATATATGGACATTCGACAATTAATTTTAAGACATTTTTATATATATATATATATATGTATATATACACACACACACAGCCTAGACCTCACTCTCCAGCCTTGATAGAGTTCAAAAGCTTCTCCGACGCTTTGTGTGTGACGAATTATTCTCCATCCTTCAATCTCTCTCCCAGAGGCGGGATGTGGCAAGCCTCTCGCTGCTCTACCGGTACGTCCAGGAAAAGTGCTCGATCGAACTACATTACCTGGTGCCGGCCGGACAAACCTTTACGGCAAGGACACGCCATGTCACTTACATAGTAGCAAACCACCCACATCTTCTCCATATACCAACGGTAAGTTCAACTCGAGCAGCTTCTTTTTGCGAACCACTGTCCTGTGGAACCGACTGCCAAGGGGATGCTTCTCCGATCACGACAATCTTACCCTGTTCAAGTCTAGGTTTAACCATTATCTTCCATTCCTATTCTCATAAACTGCCTCTAACGTAACGCTCTAATTCCGGGCCTTTTAAAGGTTGAACCTTGCTGTAATCTATCTATCTATCTATCTATATATATATATATATTAAGCGTTTCAGCCAAGCAAGGTGGGAAGCCACTAGGACGCAAGGGGTTACAGAAGATTTGGAGCAAGATCAGATAGGTGCGATAGAGGAAAGGATGAGGAGAAGGATAGTGGATAGATCAAGGATATATATATATATATATATATATACATATATATATATGCTCTGTTGTATCTATCACGTCCTTGTTAATATATATATATATATATATGTATATATAGGATGGGTGTATATACACATGGTTATACAAGGTGTATTCTCGGTTTGTATATATACGCACTTTTACCGGCCAGTGCCATTAAATGACCAAACATCAGAATTCCTTCTTGTCCGAGATGAGAACTTTTCGATACTCCCACGTATATAAAAAAATGGGGCGAACAACAGACATGAGATGATAGATAGATAAGAACAAACTGAAATGGACCGAGACAGACGAAGGTAGATATCCGACAGACCGACTGACAGAAGAAGATGGATATGTAGATGTAGATAAAGAGAGAGGCAAATCTAAAAAGACTGGGACTGATTATCGACTAATAGACGAAGATATCAGCGACATTTTAGCGACTAATTATGCTGTTTATATATATATATATATATATATATATATATATATATATAGAGAGAGAGAGAGAGAGATAGATAGATAGATAGATAATATTAGTGGTAAATATACACATAAATATGCAAAATATAGAAATACATATACATAGGTGCATACACATACATGTATATTTTTTGAATAAAAAATTCCGAGAGGATAGAATCCAGGTAGAACTCAATGTCCAGGAGATCGTCTATGGTGTGTGTATGTCACCACAAAATGTATCTTTAATGTATTAGACATCCGACAACATTTATATTTCCCCTTTCCACTCACCCCTAGTTAAAAAAAACCCTCTCTGTTAAGTTTTAACCTCCCACCTTCTCTCGTCTGTTACCCCTTTCTTTAGCTCTAACATTCATCCCACACTCTCATACTTACACTCTCTCTAAATTCTATTTTTATTTCCGAAGTTGTTCTTTTCTGTTTTCTTTTTGAATTTGTAGGTCTGATGAATTGGATCGTATTTACGATTCCAATGGAATAAATTATGACCATGGAATATTAGTGTTTAAGCCTTTTTATTATATATATATATATATATATATATATATATATATATATATATATATATATATATATGCTGCATATTTTCATCCAAGCATGTTTGGTTAAATAATTTAGACGTATTATGTTTATTTATTGTAGTTTTAATCATTCATTAATTTCTTGGTAGCTGTAGAAAATTGATTATGAAAAATTCCAAATTTTTCTATCAAATAATTTTTATTTTCCCAAATTACTTTCAATCTCATCTGAGACGATCTCCAGGTGTTGCATATCTATGTTTGTGTTATCCGTTAACACCGTAAATTCAAAATATTTTTCACCTCTATGCAAGGGAGGTAACTTATATGATTTTTTAATTGTAGTATTTTAATTTAGTATTTTTATATATAACGCTTTGCTGTTACAAACATTTAAGAATTTTTTGCTGTACTCGTAGTTGAATTTACTTTGATCTCAATTCTCTTATATAAAGGGCTTATTATTATTTTTCTAATGCATTTTCGACTAATATCTGCGAAGGTGGAGATGATTGTTGCTCTAAATTTTCTGAGATTGAATATGATCGTTTATGTGAAATGTAACCCTTCTCAACGTTGTTGTAAAAATAAAAATTCTTGGGAAAATAAAAACTGTTTTAAAAAAAAAATTCTTTGGAAATGTTGTGGTGTCTTTCCTCTAAGGAGTCTATTGTGGACTCTTCCACTTACTATAAAGTTAGTAGGAAAGTAAGCCCCAGGGGAATAGTGATATAGACTGAACGCTGGTTAACCGACACACACTCTCAGGTTGCGTAACTCACTTCTGTTGTATTTACTGTAAAATACGCCACTATTTATCTGTAACCTCTTGTTTTGTTATTTCTTAACTATTTACTTGGTCACAACAGGAAAGTAAAAAATTGTTGGGAAATTGTGAAAATAAAAATTATTTGGAAGAAAATATTGTAATTTTTCTAAAAAATATAATGAATAGTAGCACGGGATGAGAAATCAGAGCCGAGTTCGAATTCTAGTCGAGTTCATTACATACACTTACGCGCAAATATTCTTGGGAAACGTATGAATCGATCTCTGAATTCAAAAACTGTGCAGTGTCATTTGTAGGCCTTGTGGCGCACTATGTACACCGGCTTTCTATTTTCGTTTTTTTTTTTCGAAAAGTGTCGTTATTTCTGCATATATATATATATATATATATATATATATATATATATATATATATATATATATATATATATATATATATAAGAAGAGGTAACTAATTAGACTCGATATAGCGCAGCTCTTCATAAATTCCGTGGTGCAATGTATCCGAGTTTTCCTAATCGACCAGACTGTACCCCCACGTCTTCTACCCCAATCTCGTTCAAGCAAGGATATACAAGTGATTTGAAATAATCATTATTAAGTAATTCACCGAATCTAGAAGAATCCTCAACAGAATCCTCAACAGAATACATATATATATATATATATATATATATATATATATATATATATATATATATATATAACGAAACACACTCGTACTTGGTAGACTCCAGCTATGATAAAGTTGTCAATATATACAAGGCTATAACACTTACGCAAAATGAAGTCTAAAAGAAAGGCAACTCAATTTTCAACCTTACAAAATCAGAGATCGTTATACCAGGTTCAATTTTTATCCTGTGTCTCTTGCAATCTTCATTTTTAAATATAGAGACTAGATACATAGAATATATATATATATTTGTTTTTGACCTGGTATGCAAGCCATCTATGTTTCATATTAGCTATTAAGAAATTCTCTGCATGGATACATCCCTTCATTATTCTAGCTCTATGATTCAATAGCATGCTTGTATTTGGATATATGAAGATCCCCCTGCCACAATTTGAAAAAAAATATCTCTCTCCTGCATAATACATACTTTTCCTTACTATGCTCTATCTTATCTTCGGTTGTATATACTGTTCATCTTTTATTTTCCAGATCTACATAGAGAGATAGTACTATTACGATACCTACTCAATCTGAATGATGTTGTATAAATGCTGTATCTTTTTAAACGTGTCCTTTGTGGAAGCAATATAATTTATCGTGTGGAGGACTTTACTGCAGTTTTATATACGACATTGTTACACAAGCATTGCCTGTATACTGGTAGAAAAATGAAATTGAAACATTTTGGCTCCAATGCTCGTTATTCTCATAAAATGTTCTTTGGCCATCATGTGACGTAGAAACATTGATAAAAATGTGCCATCGGTGTTTGAGTTTCAAACTCATGCTGCAATGGAGTTTAGAGGTGAGTCCAGTTCAGGCAGGCGTGTCACAGAGATGTACACGTAGTCATTTTCTTCAATTAGAGACTTTTGAGAGGGATCGAACTGCAGGCCTTCGAGAATCTGAATGATAGGTTTTTCAGGGCTAGTATCATTGTTTATTTCTAATACTCATGGAGATTTCCTCCCTAACCTTTTGTTTGAATTAGTGTCGAACATTAACATCTTAATTATGTCATTATTTTCTCTTTGAGGTTACATGTGATATCCATTGTTGCTGCCGTTGAAATTTCTCGAGTCACGTGGTTTCTGTTTCTTGGTAATTTTTTGTTTGTAATTGTTTGTAATTCTTTAGCGCTAGACCCCAAGGCTCGAAGAGTGATAGTCCTCTCTAAGACCTACACAGTTCATTCCCTGGAAGCCATTTTTAATCCTGAATCTGAGAAAGTCGTTGTATATAGTTGACAGTTTAGACAATTATATATTATCAAGCAATCTATTTATCCGACATATTTTAGCAATTTAAACATTATTTTTCGTGGATACACGTATTTGAATTTCTTGTAGCTCACTCGTTTAGAGCATTTCGAAACTCGATAACTCCTTCTGCCCAAAGGGACGCAGGATCGAATCCTACTGGAGAACGTTGAGGCCGGTAACCGAAAACAAATAAATATACTCTTTATGGCGCCAGTTTGTTTACATTGTTCAGATCAGTACGAAAATTTCAGTGATTGCGCAGGTCAGTGTTGCCAATATTGTATGAACATTTTTTGTGAATTGATTTGACGGTTTTTGAAATATTAGAAAAATAGTTATCTCGATAATAATTTGTCACGCAGTGTACACACACACACACACACGCACACATACACACACACACACACACACACATATATATATATATATATATATATATATATATATATATAAAGTTTATACCTGAAACCAGGAAGATGGTCCGAAATATCGAAGAAATGAATTAAGAAATCTTTAACCAAGAAATTTTGTTGGGCTTAGAAAAACTTTATATATATATATATATATATATATATATATATATATATGCGAAAACTTCCTCCGTCGTAAATTTAGCCACCCCCACCTTACCCTGACCCGGCATCTATGAAAGTAACTCTATCTATACTGATACAAGTTATTAACACCCGACCCCTGCCTATTCTAAACAATCCGCCCTTGATGTTACCATGGACATTTTTGATTTCAATTCTGACTATACTATTAAAACTCATTCCCCCAAAAATTTCGCTTGAAGATGGAACAGAGCCTACTTTAACTCAAGTTAATTCATTATATATATATATATATATATATATATATATATATATATATATATATATATATATATATATATATATATACACGATTCTATGTTCGCCAGAGCGTGCATCTTAAGTAGCGGTCCGAACTTTGTCTCACTTGAGGTGTGACTCTGTAAAGCGTTTTTTTTTGGTGTCTGTTTAGGTCAGGTGTCTGCCTTTTTTCCCTTTAAGTTTTCTTTTGGTCAAGTTTCGGTGCCTTGGTTAAAAAAGAACACTAAACAGTGTCTGTTTAAAACAATATATATGTATACACACACACACACATATATATATATATATGAACTTTCTCGTATGCCGTAGTTTTCTTTTGTTTTCCTTGATTGAAATGAAGCAGTCGTAGCACAGATAAATGACAATCTATCTATCTATTTATCTATCTATCTATCTATCTATCTATCTATCTATCTATCTATCTATGAGTCGTCTGGCGATCATGAGATCGTGAAACTTAAGTATCGGTCCCAACTTTGTCTCTTTCTGAGGCGTGACGCTGTGAAGCGTTTTTGTTCTGTCTTAATAGCCTAGGCATAGATCACTGTTGGTTACTGGTTAGGTAAGTGTCTGCCTTTGGGTCCTTTTTTTTCCTTCTTTTTTTTAAAATTCCCGTTCTTGCATAGGTTATCTACATTTTTGTTCTTAGTAAAGTTTGTTTTGTTTTGTATTTGATTTTTCTTTTTGTCACCAGAGAGGTTTTCTGTTTGGATTTTTGATATTTTTTTATTGATTCTTCTTCGGATAATCAACCATTTCAGGTTATTTAAAGCCAGAAAATATTTTGGGATTCTAAGGGTTTTTTGTCGAGATAATAAATATTTAGTGATATGAATCCTTTTAATTAACCTATCGAAGGGAGATGAGGTGGATTCATACCTTTCTATCTCCGATTAACAATCCCGAGCCATTATCCATTCGTATTGGAGGATATCCATCAACTGGGGCGACTAGCCAATCCCTATTACAGACGCTTGCTCAGGCACATTTGTATTTTCTCGACACCCACAAAGTCCACCTACGTTTTATACTGCAATTATGTTGGGCACACCTTAGTTGCAGTTTCTGAGAAAGAGCGTGTTATTTAGCGTGATCAACAATTTGAACAAGGCCAAGGCTTCGCGTTATTGACGACCTACAAGAGTTGCGTCTAGCGAATTTCACTCATAAGGCTTGGTTCAACCCGTGGTATGGTTTTTAGGGACTTTCCAAATGTGCCGCACGCTGGGATCGACCTCGATCCAGTCCGATAACATCAGTAAGTCGCCTTCCTGACAAATCGATCATGGGGGAGATTCCAACCCCACTAACGACTTGGCCACGCGTGCGTGCATGTGTGTGTGTGCGTGTCCGGGCTAAACCATAAATTTAACAATACAGATAGTACCAATATATAACTCAACAAATCAAAACCTACCGGCATTTCTCACCCACACAAGACAGACATGCTTACGGAGGTGTTGAGGCCTCACACTTATACACACACCCACACGAATATACACACTTACACACATCATACTCACTCACTCCCTAATGAGCCAAATGATAACACACACCCACAGCAATGCACACGCTTACACATATCATACTCACTCACTCCCTAAGAACCAAATAACATACACACAAACACTTAACAGAGACACATCCCCTCACCAGGACCAATAAAACTGTCAAACTGACCAAGGGAATTCAGAGAAGCATAGATCCATCCAGCTCTTATCTCAAATAACAACTTAAAAGTGACTGTTTGATCAACACAAGGAATGTTAAAAGATTCATGTTAAAAAGATAAAAAAATAAAAAAACATATGAAAACTACAGAGAAAAGTTCATTTTCTCCAGCAAAACATTCATTTCTGTAGTTTACTGCTACCAGGAAGCAGAAATATTTCTCCTCCCGATGATGGCCATTTTGATCGAAACTAGTCGAGGAATCTAAATGAAATAATAATAAAAAAAAAACGAAAGAATATTAATCTACAACCCAGTGTATCTAAAGATTTTAATTTTTTAATATTTTTTTATTGTTCAATATTGAAGTTTTACACGCGAACAAATAATATGCAACTAATTTTTCCTCTTTGTAAGAAGAGTCCATATTGTAAGTTTTACATGTTTTGGTAGTCAGGATTTCTGTTGACATACTACGATTTTCTGTTAATTTAAACTTCACAAAACGACAGCATTTATTTATGTCTGAATTTATTTTTAGTGGGAAATAAATGAATTTTCATTTTGGTATAAAATTGATAACTTTTTGACGGAACCATTAAATTAATACCTCTATAATTTAAACTAATATGCAGACATATACATATATACATATGTATACACAAACACACACACACAAACATATATGTGTGTGTGTGTGTGTGTGTGTCTCTGAGTGTATGTACGTATGTATGTATGTTTATGTTCATATAGGCGTACTTGTGTACGTCGTTGAATGGAAATATATAGTTTTCGAGAAGCCCAGAGGTTGGTATATTTTAAATCAACGAGTTTTTAAAAAATCGAAAAATAGTTTTTTTTTTCTGTTTTTTCAAGAAGGAAACAGCAGTAAATTTAGCGTAGTAATCTCTCGTTTATCAGCACTTCTCTCATTTCTTGGGGAAAAAAAAAAAAAAAAAGAATGCAGACGGAGGGGGTCGATTAAAATCATGATTCGCCAAAGTTCGTTTGTATTATCTCTGTCATTGCTAATGCTTCTTTTATAACCGAACATTGATAATGTTTCTCCACTTTTCTTCTTTCATTTTTTTCTCTCTCAAGAATGTTACCTCGCTAATTATACGCCTTTTCGATAGGAAAGTGTAAATGAAGACAGGAGGTAAAAATCCAAACCATTTTAATGAAAAAAAAATTATTTAATTTCCCTACATGCAATCTAATAATTGATTTTTTTTTCAGGGGATGCATTTGAAAAGAAAAAACGTTTGTAGTGTTGAATAATAATAGCAACAACAACAATAATAGTAATATCCATAACAAGATGAATAAGAAAAAAACACAAAAAAAATATACAATAATAATAATAATAATAATAATAATAATAATAATAATAATAATAATAATAATAGCGATGGTTGCCAGAGTAACAGTATGAATAATTTCTACACGGTTGGTCTGAAAGAATATTAATTAGTCGTTTTAGGTAGAGGATGAGTAAATCAGAAACGCCCGTATGTACTTTTTGCACACCCGACACATCATGATTCATTCCTCCAACTTAACAATTTACTGATATCTATATATATATATATATATATATATATATATATATATATATATAGATAGATAGATAGATAGATAGATAGATAGATAACTATACTCGTTTCGAAAAACCCTCGAATTTTTGATTTGCAAATAATCAAATCAATCTCGAGGGAAAAAAAGGTTTTAAAAAAAGAAAGAGCTACAAACATGTACTACTGTCGAACAAATCGCACAGATGCAGGTCTGAAGCCCAAAGAAAAAACCTCGATACGAGTAGACAACTAACCATACTTTCCCTGACGATCCGTTTAGGTGAAACCTAGCTAGGTTTGTCTGGCTCACTAGGTGTATCTATCTATCTATCTATTTATCTATCTATCTATCTATCTATCTATCTATCTATCTATCTATCTATATATATATATATATATATATATATATATATATGTATGTGTGTGTGTGTGTGTGTGTGTATGTGCGTGTGTGTGTATTTAAACATATATTATTAAATATAACAGGCAATGAACGTTTATTATGTCTGATCCTGACCGTTCTGATGTTTTTAATTTCTGGTGAAAGTAAAGAGAAAAATTGTCCAACATTTTTTTTTTATTAAGATGGTCCTAAGCTTTCGACTCACATGAGTCATCCTCAGAGTGATTATACAGACATGAAACAAAGATATCCACCGTCAAAGATGATATTTTGTTGGTTTGACATAGAAAAATTGCTATGTGATGATAACGGTGGCGGAATAGCAGACGCAGATCATAAGTTCAAGATGCGGTTCTATGACGTCATACCACGCGGTAGACGGAAGTATTACATCAGAACCAATGTTTCGATGCAATGTAATGTGTTGTGACTAGTTGTAAATATAATTTTGTTGAGTGTGGGTTGCTTCGTTTTAATCTAGATGGCCTCCAATATCTGAAAGTTCTTTTTACTGCGTGTATGTGGGACTATTGTTCTGTTATCAACTCATATCTGTCTAATATTATGCACATAGCTATGTTCTTCTAAGAAATGTTGTTTAATAGAACTAAAATAAGAAAAGTGACAGGTAAGTCTACGGGACAGTGTGGTTGTAGTTGAACACACACACAGACACACACACACACATATATATATATATATATATATATATATATATAGGGTACGGCAGAAATTACTCCCGCATTTTAAAGGATGATAAAAAGACAAGGTAACTACTATTAAAAAAAATAATTATTTCACTGTTGTTTAAACAAAGGCCAACAGTTTTTTTTTATTCGTTTGATTTTTAATATGACAGCATCCAAATGGTAGCCTCGAATTCGCTATACGCTGTTCTATTAGGTTGGTGCAAAAATAATGACGTAATAATGTCGTTTTTTGACGTTAAAAAATACGTCAAAAAACGACATTATTACGTCATTATTTTTGCACCAACCTAATAGAAGATTCCTAAAGTTTTCTAACACTTAGAAGTTCGAGCTCGTCCAGGCCTTCTGGGTGCTGAACTTCTGGCCCTGAAATTTTCAACCCAAAAGCTGCATCGATTTTCAATCTGCAACAACATCATTCCGACGTAACATGAAATGAGCAGGAAAAACTGTCTGTGTTGCAATTACCCCCCACCCCCCCCAAAAAAAAACGTTTCAAAAGCAAACGTACAGTGTACACCAGAGCAAGCCATGATGGTAACCGAGGGTATCTGTGTGTAGGATGAGGTGGGGGAGTTTGTAGGATGTATAAGAGCGTCCGAAACAAAAGCGAAGATGATGAGACAAACTAGAAAATTTATTAACGACGCGTTTCGCCGAGACCGTCTGCTCTTCTTGGATTCCTCAGGTTGAAAGAAAGGCGAAACTGTGTAAGAAAATACTTTGGGATCTCTGAGGATAAGTAATAACCATATATCAAATAAAATTAGATACCTCCAATAAATCAAATAAAATTAGATACTTCCAATAAATCAAATAAAATTAGATACATCTAATGTCCACACTCAATAAAGTGTCTGTCCGCTTATTTGTTTTATCTATATCGGAGGGGTTTGGTGTTGATGGATTTTAAATCAGTCCATCGAAACTAGAAGGTTTTTTTTTTATTATATATTTATACTTGCATATATGTGTCCATACATACACACCTACCCAGACATATAAAAATATTAGAGGCTTTTTGTGTATACTTGTACATACATATGCACATATACATGTCCACGTAATATATCTGTACAGACACGCGCGCGCACACACACACACACATACACACACACACACACACACACACATATATATATATATATATATATATATATATATATATATATATATATATATATATATATATATCCACACACATTGTACAGTGTTTTTTATTTCTTTTATTTTTTATAAAAAAAAAAAAACGACACGTATACGGATAAACACACAAAGGTGCACATATAACCAAAATACATTGTGCATGCACGTATCTGTAGATATAAACATATATATATATATATATATATATATATATATATATATATATATATATATATATATATATATATATATATATATATATACAAGCAGAGACATACACACATAAATATATACAAGCAGAGACATACACACACTCATAAATAGACACATATTTTGGGGTTAACATATTTTGGGGTAAATATTTAGGAGTGTAATATAAATAGAATGACAAAAGAGCTTCGTCGAACTAAAATAATTTTCTTAATGATGGAATTATATATATATGTATGAAGAAAAATATACGGAAAAAACAAACAAAAATCCTTATATGCAATTATGTCGTTTTAATGTTAATATAATGTCAACGTCGGACGTTTCGGTCTAATAAACCATCTTCAGGACATATTCATAAAATATAATTAACATTATCAATTGAACATGACAAAGAACATGACATTAAAAGAGCATAATTGTATATAAGGATTTTTGTTTGTTTTTTCCGTATATTTTTCTTCATACTGTCGGATCTATATCCATATATTTGCTTATATATATATATATATATATATATATATATATATATATATATATATATATATATATATATATATATTCGAAAATTATAACCTAAATATGTTATAAAATCATTACAAAAATAACCATTTTGTTTCAACACTTCTGGTGTCTTATCAAGTGATGGCGTTGAATGTAGAATAAAGATTTTATTCTACATTCAACACCATCTCTTGATAGGACACAAGAAGTGTTGAAACAAAATGGCTATTTTTGTAGTGATTTTATAACATATTTATTTTATAATATATATATATATATATATATATATATATATATATATATGTATGTGTGTGTGTGTATGTGTTTAGTGGGTGTATAAACGAAAATGTTAGTTATACTAATGCATCAAGAGGAAACACTGAAGTTGCAAGAACGCTAAATTTTACATTTCGAAAAATTTTTGTAGTCCGACATGTCTAGATGATCAACCGATTTCGTTAAGTTTCCCAACACTGTTTTTACTGTTTTTATCACTTTTGATTTCCTCCCATATATATATATATATATATATATATATATATATATATATATATATACATTATGAGACCTTTTTCTTAGAGTCTTCTGTCAGTCTGTGCTGAGCTTAATAAAAGTCAAATTGGACGCTTCATATTGGTATGAGAGCTGGCAGCGCAGACCTAGACGTGTACTACGTTCGATCAGTGTTGTGCTGCACTAAGTAACTACTTGGACACTTTGCCAGTACTGGTGAATTTCATTCGCACTAGGTGCTCTGCACTTGTAGTCTTGTACCAAAGTAAAGTAAATTTAGTAAATACTATTTTGCATGTATATGTATGCACAACAAATATATGTACGTATATAGACAAAATACCGTATACAAGTATTTTGGTTGCGTAGCTCCCTGGTGGATGTACCCCCCTCCCGGCGTTCGCTAGTTGTTGAAAGACATCAACAAGGATAATTTTAACTTATATATTTATTAATGTTCATGTCGAGTGGGGTCGTTCTCCCTCACTGGGGAGCCTTTGCAGACATTACTTGACGTCTAAAAACCAACTCACTGAAAAACCAATCTCTATCTATCATTACCACGTTGTCTCAACCAATCAAAATCGACTTCCTTATTTTGGTTTGCATCTGACCTCGAAGGTCAGCATCCGGAAGTCGCAGCTGAGATACAACTCCCTCTAAAGATAATAGTCTGCTAAACTATTATTTAACATTTTAGTTCCACTAATTCATAACTTTGCAGTAGGATTCGCAATGCTACTTTCACAAAGTTGAATCACCCACATTTCCTCCGTATTCCAAATGTAACAAGAAAGTTCCACTTTGATAGCATTTTCCTAACTGCTACTTTGTGTGACAGACTCCCGCGTATGTGTTTCTACTGAAACAATCTTAATCTTTTCAAATCAAGGTTCAAGCATTATCTATGCTTATCCTCATAATCTTAACTTCCTACCAACTCCTCTTTCATTCATATCTTAGCTCATTTATCATAACTATTTTGACAATAATCATCTAACTTGAGTGGCTCTGTCGCTTTGAACTGGAAGAACTTTAGTATATAAAAGGTCTTCTTTGGCCAAGTTTGTACTCTCCTTGGCTGCTGGGACTCAAGTGCACTCTAGACTTGAAATGGAAATATATACGGCCTATCGCTACAGAAGCCGGAAAAATGGTTGGTTTCTCGTATATGCCCCAGAAAGTACCTGACTCCTCCTGATATGCTCTATTTTTACAAAAGTCAGATTAGACGAAAAATGGATTATTGCTACCGTATCTGGGATGGAGCCGTTCAATGCGAACCTTCCAGCTTTTCAAATATATTGGGTTGGTGCATAATTATCAGGCGTTTTTGTAGGTGAGTTATTTGTTCATAAAAATTGCTGTTTTCTTCTTTTTTTTTTTTTTAATAAAAATATTATTTTATTTTCAGGTTATAAAAATACGTGTCGATAATGATACGCTCCAGAATAATCATTTAAAAATGTTATTCTTGAATTGTTATATTGTTTTTTTTTCATAATAATGTTTAAAAAACGCCTGATAATTACGCACCAACCCAATATTTAAGCAGACTTGTGGGCGATGAAATGTTTTAGCCTAAAACTTCTCTCCGAGAGACGAAATTTTACAAGACTTTCGCTACTCTATCGCTATTTACATGGCAAATGTTCAAATGATCTACATTCCTTGCTTCCATCAGTTCATACCTTCACAGCCAGGACAAAACATACCGCTTACACAGAATCGACTCATCCTCATTCCTTTCGATTTGGTAAGGAGAAAAACTTCCAAAACAGACATCTTCTTCACAAAGAACTGTTACTTTGTAAAGCAGGCTTTTGAAGGGATGCATTCTCGATCAATACTAACTTAACCTCTCCATGTCTTAGTTCAACCGTTGTCTATTCTACATATCCTCATAATCTACACTTCTTACATCTCTACAACAGCCTCATTCAGTAATCCTCTACCTTGGGTGGCTCTTGGGGCTTGCATTGAGAGAACACTAATATTAAAAATATAATTAACAAACATTCCGTCTGTTGAGTTGTCGACATATGAAGGTTACCTTTCTACTCGTCTAAACGGAGATGATATCCGATAAACTATCAAGAGGAGGAAACAGTTTATCTTTCGATGTTTACACAGATTTTTAGAATATTTCACGTCAATGGAACGTTTTCGAAACGCCCTCCCCTGAACTCAATATTAGAAGCAGATTCATTATTCTGATTCTAATCGAGCATTATCGATTTGTTAATCAATATTTGATTTCTGAAATTACCTTCATCCTCGAATGAATTTTGTACCTAATATACGCAATCAATAGATAATATACCAGAAAGATGCTTACTTCCCTCATCCAAGTCTAGTACAAGGCTAGAATAATCGAGAACTTGGGGAGAATGGAATTCATTATTGACTGTGCAAATGGCAAGATAACCAGCATTCTTTTTCAGATGCTTACAAATATTTAAAAATCTTTGTTGAGTATGAAGCAAAGACAAGATTATAGAATATATTGGCAGGTTATCTATCTATCTATCTATCTATCTATCTATCTATCTATCTATCTATCTATCTATGTCTGTTAATATTGAATTCATATCCATATCTATCTATCTATCTATCTATCTATCTATCTATCTATCTATCTATCTATCTATCTATGTCTGTTAATATTGAATTCATATCCATATCTATCTATCTATCTATCTATCTATCTATCTATCTATCTATCTATCTATCTATCTATGTCTGTTAATATTGAATTCATATCCATATCTATCTATCTATCTATCTATCTATCTATCTATCTATCTATCTATCTATCTATCTATGTCTGTTAATATTGAATTCATATCCATATCTATCTATCTATCTATCTATCTATCTATCTATCTATCTATCTATCTATCTATCTATCTATCTATAGCGATGTATCGTATATGTTCCAGTTGAGGTCTATGTTAGCTTGATTTCCAATTGACGTTACATGGAAATACTCTTGGGAAAGGTACAGATCCATATCCTCGTTCCAGGTAAGGAGTAGGATTTGTATCTGGAGAAATCACAGCTATAAAAAATGTGTTAATGTAATATTCACTCGCAAAGTAAGATTATTTTTTACAATCTAAAACATTTTCCGGCTTTAAATCGCCCATACGTTGTTGATAAGTTAAAACAAAAGCAAAAAAATTAACGAAGAAATGCAATGCACGTACGGGGGAAATGATCATATTGAGCTTATAAACGTTCAACATGTCTGAAGAAACCCAGGGACTGCTATAGAAGGATGAAACATTTCTAGCTTGATTTTGAATGTATTGGATTTTTACAAACCTCTTTCTTCCCTATTTAGTCAAGCGAACAAGGTCAGAGGAGAAATCTGCTGCCACTATCTGATCATAAAATTTTTTTGAAGTACACCCATATATATCTATTAATGTTATGAGTCTGTTCTTAGTGAGATCGTTAATATAAAGCCGAAAAGTGGTAGGACCGAGGAGAGAGAGAGAGTCTTGGGAGACGCCTGCATTGATCACACGGGCTTAAGGAGACTGGTCATTAACGGCCTCTTTCATGGACCTACCAGATAAGAAGAACTTGATAAATGAGAAATGCCATAGCTCGATAGTTTGTGTCGCAGCCCCCACCAATGCGACACTTTGTAGAAAGCCCTTGAGATATCTAAGGCGATCATTCTCGTGGCGGATTTATTATATCAAGCGCTTTTCTGATTCTATGCGTTCTGAAATTTAAGTCATCATCAGTGGACCCAGAGGAGGGAAATCCATACTATTTGTTGTTCAAGAGGTTTCTGTTCAGGTTGCTGACGACCATTCTTGCTGATGAAAATGAGGAGACTGATATTGCGACGGGGATGAGCGCTCACCCGTATTCTTGTAAAATGACCCCACACCTGACACCTTCCATACACCTGCGAAAATTTTCCCATTCAGAAGGTTAAACTATTTTTTAATGAAATTTGGGAATATTTTGTCTTAATCATAACTTTTTAGACTGTTTAATTTTTTTTTTTAATTATTTTTAAAGTCTCCTTGTAAAATGCAATTATTATTTGTAAGATGGATAAATAGAAATGGAAAAGATAATGATGGTGTACTAAGTGCGCATGCGCCTTCAAGTAAATCTTAGTAAAGATTTCTCATCGAAATTATAGCAACGTTTTGCTTGAGAAGAAAAGACAGTTTCATTGTCGTGGTAGAAAAATATTCTATGATGAAGTGTTGCTAAATTTTTAGCTAATTTCCTCAAAAGATTTTTGTGATAAAAAAATGTTAGTTTTTTTTTATCCCCTTAAAAACATGTTGGAAAGTATGTGTTTCAAGGTTTCCTGTTAGAATACCGCCTTCCAAAGTAGAAGGACTATACATATAAGTTTAGACTCGTATATAAAAGAAACAAGACTTATTTCAATTTCACTACAAAGTCAACCAGCAGAATTCCTCAGTATCTAAAAAAAAACAAAACAAAAACAACAAAAAAACAACTGTCGCACTAAGCTTTCCTCCCGACCTGCTTGCTTTTACTATGAATCGACCCTTTCCAACTTTAGGCATCCATTGCTTTGACTGAAATTTGTCTTCAGGATCGTACAAGTAAACCCAAGTTTCATCTCCAGTTATAATTCGCCTTAGAAAGCCTTCAGGATTTAGCTTTATCACACCTCTTTTTAACTATCTAGTCTAATATTATCTCTTATTCCAATCAATGTAGTGAAATATGTGCACTGAAAGATATGCAAGGAGCACAAAATCGAAACCACTGAGAGATGTTAGGAACACTAACCAGACACAGTTACCCAAAATAACGATGTAACTATCCTATGGGACATGCCAATTCAAATTGACAAGGAAACAAAAGCCAACAGACCTGATATTATCATAAAAGACAGTAGGGGTATGCTTATTGACATAGCAGTACCATCTGAGAGACCACCACCCTATGAAAATTATCGAGAAATTGTTCAAATACAAGGACCTGGAGATCGAGATTAACAGGATGTGGGGGAATGAAGACTAAGACTGTACCAATAGTAATCGGTGCTCTGGGCCTCAGGGAAAAAAAGGAATGGGCAATTTTACTAAGTGTCCGAGGTAACATCAACATGTAAGTTGCCCAGAAGATCGCTCTACTTGGAACACCTCATATACTAAACAAAATACTATCAATTAAATGATAATTCTCCTATAAGAGCTAAGGACCATGGTTTGGACCCGGCTCTACTGGATACAAAGTAGGAAACATAACATGCACAAGTAATAATAATAATAATAATAATAATAATAATAATGGAGGGATCAGACATTGAGAGAACGAAGACATTGTATAATATTATACTGGATAATTAAAAGGAGACATAAAAAAGCAAAAAATTTCCCTTTGTTTTTATGGATATCAAGAACGAAAAAGATAAAACAACAAACAAAAAACAAAAAAGTACATGTTTGAATACAAGGTCATCGTTATCCTATTAGTTTAAAATTTCCATTCAAACTCTGCACTTGTTTCCTGGTAATTTGGGTGCAACTCTTGTGCAATCCAATGAGCAAAACGTTTGTCTAGGGCAGTGGTTCATTTTCGGAATGAAACTTTGCTCACTCCTCATCATAGGGAAGTCGTGGTGAAAAGGCCAAAGCAGCCCTACGACACACAAGGTCAAGAGAGAGGGTTAAATGTAGATAACCGTGGGTTCGGAGTCAGAACAATATCATTGATAAGTCTCTCCTCCAATTTGCAGAAACTAGTTACTATATTCTTAATACTTGATACAATGCAAAAACATCACAATGATAAAATCGTTCAATAATTATTTCTAACTATTTATACTGGGACTCATGCATGCAGTAACAAGTATTCCATAATAATTTAAATTTTGAAATCATATTTATTTTTGGCATATGGATTTTTTGAAACTGTTTCTAAATATTTGATTTTCTTTCAATAATTCCACTTCACCTGCTATCCTCTTCCGCTGCACCTATGAGCCGCGCTGTACCACTTGGGAACAACTTGTCTAGGGTGTTATCTACTATTTCTGCTGCTAATCGTCTGTCGCCCTCAAACCTTGAACACAATCGATTTTCCGCTTGCAGACTGATGGTAATGGTCTGCAGAACCGTTCGTCATCTTCAACTCGTTCTGGTCATTCTCTGAGACGAGTTATCCATTTGTAAATTGCTGATTTGTTTTTCGGGCTATTTTCTCCATAAACTTTTCTCAAAGCACAAAATGATGTCCTCAGTCTCCCAAACAAGTTTTATCATACATTTAAAGTTTCGTTCTTGATTCAATTTCGTCAGGATTCATACTGCTCTGAAACTTCGAACTATTACCTCGAAAGATATTAGGCTAAGTCATGAAATATTTTCGTTCTTATTTATCAACGTAATTCTTCAAAAAATAAAATACAATTTTGCCTTCCGCTTATCAGCAACAACTTGTCACTTATCAAGGTAGCTCTTCAATACCTTTTGACTTACGGCCATATCACTTTGAAACACAGATTCCCGTACGATCGCGCTTGGTTAGTACCTAGATGGGTAACTGTGAATACCAGGTACTGTAAGCTTGGACGTGGGTTTGGTGTAATGGATAAGGGCTCAGATTTCATAATCAGAGAGCTGAGTTCTGTTCTCAGTTGGGTTCGTTATATTCAATTACGCGTAACTACCTTTGGTCAGAGGAGAAATCTGCGCCACTTAGTATGGTTAGTAATTAGACTGATGCATTAGTCACTACAATTGGTTTCCAAAAATGAAAATTACTTATGACTTTAGGTTCATGCAGATTGCAACCCGTAGAGTTCAAATTTACTTTGCTGCAAACGTAACAAATTATTGGTTTTGTTTTCTTTTAACATGCTTCTTCCACGAGATTTTTTCAATGCGCGTCGTATACTATAAATGCATTGTTAATACTTTTTCAATAGAAAAGCATTAGGAGTCTGAAAAAACAACATTATCAGTGCTATGTTAATGAGAGAGAGAGAGAGAGAGAGAGATAGAGAGAGAGAGAGGGAGGGAGAGGGTGAATGAATAAGACGAATATTTCATTAACACAATATGTATTCTACCAATGACGTGTAAAAACTAAGCTATGTTTGTGTACTAGTGTAATGGCGGGCCCAGGGAGAGCAGACCAACCGAGTTCCAAAATGTTTTCCTGTGTTATTCTTACTTTATTGCATTGTCATGGAAGATAGCAACATTTTTTTTCTATTGACGAGAGCACAGGTCGCTTTTCGCCCAATCTCTTATGGACACGTTCCAACTGCTAAACGGGTCTATATTTAGTGTTTCATTGTCTGTTAAGAAATTTAAGTGAATAATATCCCGATGATATTAACACACGCACACATTATCTTTCTTACATGGATCTCGTCTTTTAGGGGGTCAACTGTAGAAATGCATCCTTGTTAATTCCCTGCATTTTGCATTGAACATTGTCATATGTTAGCGTAGTCGACATTTATTCTTACCTGTCACTTATGGTTAGTAGTTAGACTGATGTATTAGTCACTACAATTGGTTTCCAAAAATGAAAATTACTTATGAGTTTAGGTTCATGCAGATTGCAACTCTTAAGTTCAAATTTACTTTGCTGCAAACGTAACAAATTATTGGTATCTGTCTATATTTCTGAGATGAGGTATTATGTATATTATTTACATTATTCGGACTATTGTCCTCATCTTTGTCGCCATATTTATTACAACGTTTCGGCCGTTTCACGCTCCGGCCTTCTTTCAGTTCGACATTCCAACCACCTGAAGAAGGCCAGAGCGTACAACGGCCGAAACGTTGTAATAAATATGGCGACAAAGATGAGGACAATAGTCCGAATAATGTAAATAATATACAAATTATTGATATTGTTTTCTTTTAACATGCTTTTTCCACGAAAAGCATTAGGAGTCTGAAAAAACAACATTATCAGTGCTATGTTATTGAGAGAGAGAGAGCCAGAGAGAAAGAGAGAGAGAGAAAGTGAGAGCCAGAGAGAGAGAGAGAGAGAGAAAGTGAGAGCCAGAGAGAGAGAGAGAGAGAGAATAAAACGATTATATAGATGATTCATTATCATCATTCGGGGCAGAGTTAACTTTCTTGCTGATGGAAATTAACTTTATAAACAGACAAATGAAATATTTATATAAACTTCATAAACTTTATTAGCAATTCTTTCAAACGACTTCCAGGTCATCATTGAATTTTATCTCTTGAATTGTGTCTCAGTCGGTTCTTAAATATTAGCCCAGCCTATTCTTCAGCCTTCACATAATGCACTTTTTCGCAAATTATTGGTCTGATGGGATTTAAATGTCTCATCAGTTTCTTGCTAAGATAGTCGTCAACTGGGTGCACTCGACACTGGCCCACCTCCAAGAATTCAAATTCAATAACTATCAGCTTTCAACTTATAATGTACAAATTACAAATTAAATCTCAAAACTCACTTTCTAGTTAAGACCAATAAAAGGAGCAGATGTAAAATGGATATTCTTTATTTGATGTAATGTGTAAGGCATTGAAATAAAGTTTGTATTTTCAAGGGGAGTATTCAGAAAATATATGGGCTGACATACGCAAAAGTAGATAAAAAGCCCTGTATTTTTAGGATTATAGATTGTTTTTTCTCGGTCCGAATCGATGTATAATTGCAACAAGAAATAAAAGAATTAGTTTCATACTGGGCTTTGGTCATTGTAAGTAAAGTGGAAAAAAATTCTTGACAAACAGATTTACCTTTTCATACATTTGACTTGCGTTTGATTATTTCACCTACAAAAATGTGAAATTAAAAAAGCTGATAGACATAGAGCTAGCTAGCAAGTAATATATATATATATATATATATATATATATATATATATATATATATATATATATATATATATATATATATGTGTGTGTATGTGTAAATATGAACAGGCTGAAATAGATACATATATATATAGATGGATAGATAGATAGATAGACAGAATGAGAGCAAATTGGGATAGATAGATAAATAAATAGAAAGAGCAGATTCAGATAGATAGAAAAGAATATATATATATATATATATATATATATATATATATATATATATATATATATATATATATATGTAATGGTTAGCAAGCTGGTCTTGCTAAAACTGTTACAACTGAATCGTGAGTTCGATCCTCACTGGGTGCCCCATACTTTCGGCCATGTGTCATATCTAAGCCTCGCTTAGGAAATCAATATATATATATATATATATATATATATATATATATAGTTAGTTGGATTGATGAGTTTGTGACCCTGGATTTCACGCTCTCTTCGATCGTCAGAGAACGTGAAACCCAGTGTCACAAACTCATCTATCCAACTAACTAAATAACTATATATATATATATATATATATATATATATATATATATATATATATATATAGAGAGAGAGAGAGAGAGAGAGAGAGATAGAGAGAGAGAGAAAGAGATAGATGTATAGGTTGATGAGGGCAGATTGAAATAGGTAGATAGAGAGAGAGAGAGAGAGAGAGAGAGAGAGAGAGAGAGAGGGAGGAGCAAACAAGGGCAGACTGAGGGGCAGACATAAATATGAATAGAGAGACATACAGACATGTACAGACTGGTCGAGATATAACGATAGATTGAACAGAGTATGATAGATAGGACAGAGACAGATACCCTGATATATAAATAAATATGAGCAAATTTAGACAGACGGTTAAAAAGAAATTCAGAATAGTGGAATACTTTCTTAGTAACAAAACCTTTTAAGGTAGAGATGGGTTTAATTCCACACGATCAGAATTCTTTGCTTCCAGAATTCCAGATTTTTTTTTTAACATGGAGAATAAGAATTAGATTTTATATTGGTCTTTTGTCATTGCTAATAATGTTGATTATATTCTTGACAAATAATTTTTTGTTTTTTAAGTTCTTGTCAGATAAATGCATTTTTTTAAAATCTGAAAACATATCGCTTGACTTTAACAACAATTCAGTAGCTAGATAGGAAGTAGATTTAAATATGTTTAAATATAATGAAAGTTCAGTTTATTTTCTAAGACCGTAATCTCTAGTATTAACCCATGGTAAAGCACAGTATTAAATTCATTCTTTTAGTCCTTGTTGAAGCTCCAAAAGGTCTTAAATATTGAATTGGCTTCATTCCTACTTCCATAAGTTTTATTTCTAAAAATCTGATCTGAATTAATTAAAATCTCAAGGTGTTAAGTCAGTGAGATGAAGAAGCAAATATTAAATATTTATCATGTCTATAATACGACTTCAGTATAATATAATTCTTTCCACAATCTATCTTTCATATCTATAAGTCTCCCATTTGTCCAAGCTTAGAATATGGCTGCCACATATGGCGCGGTGCTCCTTGATAAAATCCAAAGAATCAGCAATATTATTTAATTGGTCCTGATCTGCCGGCTTGGCTTCGGCCACTTTCCTAAAGTCGTAAGGTTGCCTTTTTGTGTCTTCTATATAAATTTCATAGTAATTGTTCGTGTGAGCTCTTCGCTATGGTACGTAGACTTTTTGAATTTAAGCGCAGTACTAGACTGGCGTCGATATGTCATCAATTTACAGTTGAGCTGGCTAGATTAGCCGGAAATTCTATGCCAACATTTTCTTTTCTTGCACTTCTTGCTTGTGGAACTACCTTCTGGCTCGATGCTTTCCAAACAACTTTGATCTTCAAAAATTTAAATGCAATATCAATACCTATCGACTGTCCTCCTGATCATTCTTTCCTCTTCCCGCTCATCATTAATGTTTCTGTTGCTAACTCTTTCACATTCTATAACACCTTGTGTTTTAGGGGCTTTACTGCCTTGCATGGGGTAATACTGATTAAAAAATAAATATGACACTGTCTGAAGCTAAAAACGGAATACATTACATCCTTTAGTATAATACGATCCCGTGTTTGTAGAGCTAAAACAGGGAATACATTACATCTTTAAGCATAATACGATCCCGTATTTCTGAAGCTAAAACCAGGGAATACATTACATAAATGAGTATAATAAGACCCCGTGTTTCTGAAGTATAATATGGCCCCATGTCTTTCAACCTAAAAAAGGAATAAATTACATCCTTAAGTATACTACGACACCGTAGTACAGATATGCGTGTGTAGTTTTTTTTAGGTTGTACCATATTATCCATTAAAATGTCAATGTCGTATCCACATAAATTATCGCAATATTTTACGTTTTAACATTACACGTATCAGTGTACACTATTTATATTGCGATATAATTATGTCGGAGTTGTTTACTTATCTACTTTATATAAGCTTTGTTTTTTTCGAATGTTTTGAAGTTTTCAAACTGGATAATTTATGTCAACAAACAGTGGAATATGAAACAACATACTCATAGGCATAGGAATTATCGCTCCCATTTTCCAAGACTTTTGGCTGGGATGAAGGCTAGTATCTGTTCTCGACTTCTTTTAGATGGGACAAAGCGACCGGTTCTGGAAATTCCAACCTTGCGACAACACCTCCCTCACTGCACTAAGAGAGGTTGACGCGGTGTAATATCGATGCTAGCGGGGCAGTGGTTTCGGGGACAGGGCAATTCTTGTCCTTAGTCCCTATACATATTTATGTGTATGGGAATCCCACCTTACAAACGACCTTGCGGGTAGGTCAGATGAATAATCATTTTTCGGCCTTTAGGCAGGGATCAAAGCGTGGTATCTGTTCTCGGTAGCTGTATTAAGTTACAGTGGCAGACAGTCTTTGCCTGTCAACGCCGTCTGTCGAACCCGGACGAAACCTTGCCCTTCGGCAAAGCTTCGTCCGGGTTCCTCTCTGAGGAGGTAGACAGGTCTTGGACCCACCTAGGCGGGTTCGAAGGCTATATTTTTGGCCGAGCCTATGGGCTCGGGAACCCCACATTAAACTCGGCCTTGTGCCACATTCAATCCTCGTGGGGAGATCGATAAATAGCGGTATATGTTCTCGTTTTAGAAAGCGTATGTTCCCGAGGATTTCAACCCTGAGACAGCGCCTTCGTCATTGTACTTAGACGTAAGGTCAATGTAATATCGATGCCAGAGTGACAGGGGTGTGAGGACGGGGCAGTTTTGCCCTTGGCTCCTATGCATATTCATGTACATGGACAATCCACGTTAAAAAAAAAAACCAAAACGACCTTATGTCGCACCTTGCCTTAGTGGTAAGGACGGGTGAATAATCGAAGCGGAAAAAAGTTTTTAAAAAGTATATCCTTTCTACAATAGTTAAGCCTTTCTCGTAACATTCACTTTTATCAAAACAAGACAGATCTTGTGCATTCCATTTTTAATTAATTTCGGTATATTTCCTGCTTTTGAGACAAAAGACGTTCAATTAAGCTGATTATCAAAGAACAAATATTGCCGATATAACACTTTTTTATTTTATGATCCAATTTACACCATGTAAGGCAGTAAAGTTATAAGGGGTTACTAAGTTTGAGAGAATTAGAAAACAGAAGCATTAATCAGGAGTAATCAGGAAAGCAGTAGATAACGATTGGCATTGCATTTAAATTTTTGAAGGTCAAACTTGTCTGGAAAGCAAGAAGCTGTAAGAGAGTCCCATAATCGAACTGTGCAATAAAAGAAACTGTTAACATAGAACTTACGGTTACATCTAGCCAATTCAACTATAAACCTATGGGACCTTGTTGCCATTCTAGTACTGCGCTTATATTCATAAAGTCAAGGTAACATATTTATTCGAACAATTATCATGAAACATTTTATAGAAAAAAACACTGGAAAGCATCTTTACAATGGTGGGAAAGGGATTGAAGCCAATATTGCTGATTCGTCTTTGCGTTTTGCCAAGATTCTCTAAATATATAGCAGGAGCACCGGGTCATATATGGTAGCAATATTCAAGACGAATAGATGAATAGTAGACTTATAGATATGTGTTTCATCTATTGTGACACTTGCCATCTTGCTGTTTCAAATAAGACGTTGTTTAAGCTGAATAAAAATTTCTGAAAACGTCCCAACGTTTTGCCTTTAGTTTTTGTTCAAAATATTTTTCGTGTTATACACAAGAAAATACAATACAATTTAATTTGACTTTCTTAGTTTATTGAATAACATTTTTTCTTGACAAACATGAAGGTTTTTGTGATATTTTAAGTCGTTGATAATAGAAATCACTTATTGTCTGACTTTATCCCAACAAGCTGCCAGCGAAGATCATACGGTAGTAGAGTTTTGATGTAGATGATGAAATAATTTTTTTTTATCTTAAATTCTTTTAATAAGAATTGAATAGAATATTAGGGGTTTTTATTTTAATTTCAAATAATGTCAATTATGTTCTTGAAAAAATATATTGCAGGTTTCTTATATTTGAATAGCTTTTTGTTATTTCTCTTTAAATATGACATTACTTTCCGAACAATTTGCTACATAGATAAATCAATAGAAACGTACATAATTGGAATATTTTCTTTGCTGCAAAACCTTTAACAGTAGATAAGATCAATTCTGAACTGTTAGAAAGCATGTCATTCATTGTCCGAGAATAAAAGACTTTGTTTCATTCTGGGTTTTTGCTGTTGCTAACAATAGCGCTTATACTTTGAAAAAGAAATTTAACGTTTAAACATTTTTTGGGTAAGTATTAGGTTGTCACACATGAAATGACGCACTTTAGAGTAAATCAATAAAATGCTTCTGAAATGTTAAATAACTAATTTATTTAGTTAAAATAGGCACCATGTTGATGAATGACTGTTCTCCAACATACCTCTAATTTCTTGATCCCATCTTTAAAAATTTCTCATCATTTGATGTGATAAATAGTTCAAATGCTTGATTGCCTTTTCCTTATTAGAAAATGTTTTATTGCGTATGAAAAGCTCAAAATGCTTAAATAAGTGATAATCCGTAGGAGAGATATCAGGTAAATATGGCGGATAAGGCAAAATTTCAGAATTCAAGCTATACAGGAAAGCAAGCTATACAGGAAAGCGGGATATGACAATAAATTACATCAAGTAGCGTGGAACCACTTCTTTATTGCGGTTTTTCTAGGTCCATCCTGATTTTGGATGGTAACATCTGTTTGGGTCCTGGGCATGCTCAAATAGTGATCTCCCCACGAAAAAAAAAAAAAAAAAACAGTTTGAAAGTTAAAAAAAAAATTTTTATAGTAAAAATACCAGCAATATATTTTTATATAAAAAAAAAAATACCAAAATACCTATTTATAGTAAAATTACCAAAATACCTATCTATAGTAAAATTACCAGAATATCTATTTATAGTAAAATTACCAACAATATTTTTTAATGCAAAATGAACAGCAATACATTTTATGCGTTCAAAATATATTTAACTGAAGCCAATAAAAGTTAGTACAAAATATTTAGATTTGAATAACCGATACAGGCTGATATACAAAAACAACGAACCGACCAACCAACCTCATGAAAGCAGTAGACTATATTAGTTGAAAGATAATAAAAAGAGAAGGATTTAGAATTATAGTTGGTTTTATTTGTAGAATAACTACTGTAAACAATGTACGTGATATGAAAAATAAATCTGTAGTAATTTATAATGATTAAAGCACATTTTTAGCTGTATTAATTCTGTTATGATAACGATATAATGTGTTCAAACAAGTTAGGTATCTTATCCAATTACTCATTGTATTATAGTTGGGCGTTTAGATTCTAACTCCTTGCATATGCAGGCCCATGCCTGGTACATTAACAGACTGACAGGCTCCGAATCTGAAGACATAAGCCATAATGAGGCCGACAAATGCGCGCCGGAGGAAGTTCCAGGCAGCTGTTAGCCGGCCTGTGCCACTTCCCCAGTCGTTCGTTCCCGAAATCTCGCACCTGCTTTTCATTAATGGCCGCACGAAGAAAGAAGGATAGAGATGGACGTTTGAAAAGATGAGGAGGTTCTGGAGTGAATGTTGGTGAGGTGGAGTGGGGCTGGCAAGAATCGAACTGATTTTCTGGAATGACCTTAAGGCAAGCAAACGGAGACAATATTTTTTCTTTTTTTAAAACACTTTCTATTTTATATTAGGTTATTTCTTTGTACATTTTCTCTTGTTCGTTGTCAATACGCGTTATTATTTTTCACGGCCAAATAATTAGATTCATTGTTTCCATCCCTACAATGTCATGGTTGCTTCGGCAATGCTGTATATTCGATTATTTTTTTAAATCAATTCACCCCAAACAAGGTGACAATGCCACTAAGACACAAGGGGGTTACTGGAAATGAAAGAGAATGAGAAGACTTTAGAATGAAACAGAAACCTAATCCTAAGCAGGAAACAAGGGATAAACTTCTACTGTTCAAAGCACAGGGGAGGAGTTTGAACCTGACGATACTCGACTCTATCTACTGCTACTGAAGTAAACAAAACAATAAAATAAATAAAAAATAAATAGACAATAAAATTTCAGAGTTTAAGCGGAGACGTTAGAAGTACAGAATTGAAGCAGACTTTAGAAGGAACCGGAAACCTAATCAAGAAACAATAGATGAACCTCTACTCCTGTTTAAAGACCGAGGAGGAATGTGTTTGTGCAAATTAATTGAAACAAAATGAATAATTCTCTTATTATTTTTTTTTTCGTATTTTTCCAATGAAACATGATTCAATGCACTTCGTATATCCATTCCACGAAGTCGTTCCTTGCAGATTGACCACAGATTCTCGATTGGATTTAAATCAGGAGAGTTTTCGGGCCAGGCTATAGTACTTTGATATGCTCATTGGTAAGGCTTTCTTGGAGTAACGCCCACTGTAAACAATGGCCGTAGGACAACTAATCGAGAGTCGAGACAATAGGGTTTATGCAGATAACTCTAGAAGTCAAGATTTAATTAGTGAATAAAATTTCAGAGTTCACTCGGAGACTTTAGAATCATAGAGTTGAAGTAGACTTTAGAAAGAAATCGGAAGCCCAATCCTAAACAGGAAACAAAGGATAAACCTCTACTCCTGTTCAAAAGACCGGGAAGGAGTGTGAAGCTAGCCATAGGCGAACCTATATACTAACTAATAGGTATGTAGAAAAATAGGAAAGAAAACGTTACGTAAATAATCCAGGTTTCCTTAGTTTTTTTGTCTTTAATTTAAAAAATCAGTGCTCCATACAGTAGTAGAGCTTAGATTATGTGGATATGTGGATAAAAATGGTCACACCAGCCGTTTCCATAGTAACGAATGAACACGCTTATAACGATACGTAAATTTCAAAATTGGTTATTTCTAAATTTTCGCTTGAGGATGAAACGGCTTGTAACTTTAATTCAATTTAATTTTCATAATTATATTGATGGTTTCGGCTCTCGTTTTTGAAACATGAGAACTCTTATGTAGCGAAGGAATCATATTTTTAAAACCATAATTATAATACTAACTAATATATATATATTATTTTGTTCATTTTAATTTTAGTTGCGTTTTATCGCAACAACCAGAGAATAATTCTAAGATCGTTAGTGAGTATCGACATAGACTTGAAATAGAGACTTTCTGAAAAGGAATCATTGCAAAAGCGTTATCTAAAAAAATTCAGACAAGACATCTATTACTATGAAGCGTAAAGCAACAGAAAAAAGACGGAAGAAATACTAGTTGAAAATGAATAATAATTATAAATACTTCATCTAAGGAATTCAGACAACTTAAGACTATTACGTCTATTACTATTAAGTGTAAAGCAATAGAAATAAGATGAAAGAAATACTAGTCAAAAATGAATAATAATTGCCAATGGTTCATCAAAGAAATTCAGACAACTTAAGACTATTACGTCTATTACTATTAAGTGTAAAGCAATAGAAATAAGATGAAAGAAATACTAGTCAAAAATGAATAATAATTGCCAATGCTTCATCAAAGAAATTCAGACAACTTAAGACTATTACGTCTATTACTATTAAGTGTAAAGCAATAGAAATAAGATGAAAGAAATACTAGTCAAAAATGAATAATAATTGCCAATGCTTCATCAAAGAAATTCAGACAACTTAAGACTATTACGTCTATTACTATTAAGTGTAAAGCAATAGAAATAAGATGAAAGAAATACTAGTCAAAAATGAATAATAATTGCCAATGCTTCATCAAAGAAATTCAGACAACTTAAGACTATTACGTCTATTACTATTAAGTGTAAAGCAATAGAAATAAGATGAAAGAAATACTAGTCAAAAATGAATAATAATTGCCAATGCTTCATCAAAGAAATTCAGACAACTTAAGACTATTACGTCTATTACTATTAAGTGTAAAGCAATAGAAATAAGATGAAAGAAATACTAGTCAAAAATGAATAATAATTGCCAATGCTTCATCAAAGAAATTCAGACAACTTAAGACTATTACGTCTATTACTATTAAGTGTAAAGCAATAGAAATAAGATGAAAGAAATACTAGTCAAAAATGAATAATAATTGCCAATGCTTCATCAAAGAAATTCAGACAACTTAAGACTATTACGTCTATTACTATTAAGTGTAAAGCAATAGAAATAAGATGAAAGAAATACTAGTCAAAAATGAATAATAATTGCCAATGCTTCATCAAAGAAATTCAGACAACTTAAGACTATTACGTCTATTACTATTAAGTGTAAAGCAATAGAAAGAAGATGAAAGAAATACTAGTCAAAAATGAATAATAATTGCCAATGCTTCATCAAAGAAATTCAGACAACTTAAGACTATTACGTCTATTACTATTAAGTGTAAAGCAATAGAAATAAGATGAAAGAAATACTAGTCAAAAATGAATAATAATTGCCATTGCTTCATCAAAGAAATTAAGACAACTTAAGACTATTACGTCTATAACTATTAAGTGTAAAGCAATAGAAATAAGATGAAAGAAATACTAGTCAAAAATGAATAATAATTGCCAATGCTTCATCAAAGAAATTCAGACAACTTAAGACTATTACGTCTATTACTATTAAGTGTAAAGCAATAGAAATAAGATGAAAGAAATACTAGTCAAAAATGAATAATAATTGCCAATGCTTCATCAAAGAAATTAAGACAACTTAAGACTATTACGTCTATAACTATTAAGTGTAAAGCAATAGAAATAAGATGAAAGAAATACTAGAAAAAAATGAATAATAATTGCCAATGCTTCATCAAAGAAATCCAGACAACTTAAGTCTATTACGTCTATTACTATTAAGTGTAAAGCAATAGAAATGGTGTGTATTTCTTTTATCCTATTTGTATTGCTTTACACTTAATAGTAATCGACGTAATAGTCTTAGGTCGTGTGCATTTCTTAGATGAAGCACTGGTAATTATCATTAAATTTGACTAGTATTTATTTCATTTTATTTTGAAGCAAAAGAAGTACAAAGATTCCTATCGTTTGATAGTTAAACAGGATCTGGTGTCGCTAATATAGCCTTAAAACACGATCAATACAAAGCATGGAAAAGCTTTGATTTTCGATGATAATTATTGCATAGTATAAGCTCTTGCCATCAAAGAATCATTTTTGGAAAGATGAATCAGATAGGTGTAAATATCTAACTTCTCCACCCTTAGGTACTGTAATGAAAAAATGTAATTGAAAAACAAGATGAAAAGTATTATTTCTTGAGCTGGTTGAGTTTAAAACGTTTTGAGAAATATGCAAACGAAAAGAGACTGCAATTTAAATTCAACATAACATTGGCTATTCTCTCGTCGGAATAGTCGACGAAAAGTAAACTTGATCCAATACTACTTTGATAGTTTACTCTGCGTATATGTGGGTAGCGTAGCTGTTATTGTGCAATCGGTGAGCCGGGTTCAAATTCCAGCTAAGTTTGTTGCCTTCACTACAAACTAATGAATTTAGGAAAGGCAGGAAGCCATCTCTTACTCATCTTTCAATTAAATGTTAAATGGCAAGTCAAATTGGTTTGTCTTGGATTAGAAGCCAGTATAAGATAATTAAAATTAGGCAAATGTCCTATAAAATCTATGGCAATTCAGACATTAACCGTGCATTCACTAACAATTTTTACCTTTCTACCTGAGCTCCTGAGTAAAAAAATTCGCAAATAATTGGTATGTAATGTTTCATGGTAGATATAAAAATAGTTACAGGTGTTTACCCACAGTTCAGCCGGTGGCTGGGCATTACGTCATTGTTCTTTACCACTGTTCAACCGGTGGCTGGACATTGTCATTTTTCTCTACCACCGGTAGAGCGGTGGTAAGGGCTCAAATGTATTAAGAAAAAAGAATCTGTAGAGAGCCATGATCGCTTAAATCCTGAAGTGACATATACTTGAAAAGAAATGTTTACTCCCCGTAAAAAAAAAAAATAAAAATAAAAAAATAAAATAAAAAATCCTAACATTACGTCTAACGTAAAAAAAGAAAGAAGTTAGAGGGTAAATATTATATTGTATAAGTTACTATCCACTGTAATTCAGTTTGGTTGCCTATTATTTTGTAGTTGGGCACCTCGAGGTGGTGTAATGGCTAGCAAGCTTGTTTTGTCAGAACAATTACTAGTGAGTAGTGGGTTCGATCCTCACAGGATGCCCCATACTTTCAACCTTGTGCCACATCCAAGCTACGCTTGAAAAATCTCTATTGTTTTGTAGTTGAATAGGACAGATGAAATAAAACCTATTTGGTGATTTTGTAGAACGTATAGTTTTCTGTTAAGCTTTTTAAGGGTGAATTGTTAGGACATGTTTGGTCATCAGACGACTGGATGTTGAGGGATATTTGAAAGGAAGAAACTTGTTTCTGTGGAAGGAAACGTTGGTTCCGACAAGTAATGCCAATGACCCATATACGATTATGCTCGAAATGATCATTGCTCTGTCGAAACACGAAAGAAAACTTAAAACGGTAGACATTAATCGACATGGCATTTAACGGGTCAGGAAACAGACTTTATCAATGACAAAGTAAACTTATAAAGACATACACACGTAGACATAGCACAGAAACAACACATACTTGAGTGTGTGTGAGAAGGAAAGAATAGAAAGGAGAATTGAAAGAAAGAACGAACGAAAGAACGAACGAAAGAACGAATGAAAGAAAGAAAGATAGAAAGCAAAGAAAAAAGAAAGAAACAACGAAAGAAAAAGAATGAGTGAAAGAAAGAAAGAAAAGAAAGAAAAAGGAAAGCACGAAAGAAAGAAAGAAAGAAAGAAAAAAGAAAAAGGAAAGCACGAAAGAAAGAAAGAAAGAAAGAAAAAAGAAAAAGGAAAGCACGAAAGAATGAAGAACGAATGAAGCAAAGGAATGAAAGAAATAAAAGAAAGGCAAGAAAAGAATGAAAAAAGGATGAATGAAAGAAAGAAAGACAAAAGAAAGAAACAAATGAAATAAAGAAAAGAAAGAGAGAAAAAGAAAGAAATGAAAGAAAGAACGAATGAAAGAAAGAAAAACTAAGAAAAAGGAATAGATGAAAGCATGAACGATTGAAAGAAAGAAAGAAAGAAAGAAAAGAAAAGAAAGAACGTATGAAAGAAAAAAGAAAGAACGAAAGATAAAAGAACGAATGAAAGGAAGAAGGAAATGAAAGAAAGAAAAGAACAGAAAGAAAGACAAGAAAAGAATGAAAGAACGAATGAAAGAAAGAAAGAAAGAAAAAGAACGGAAAAAGAAAGAAAAGAATAGAAAGAAAGAGCGAAAGAAAGAAAGAGAGAAAGAAAGAAAGAAAGAAAGAAATAAAGAATAACTAACCCGAGTCATAAAACTTTCAACCTCCAATCGGAGGACATTTTTATTAAAGGATCTTTTAAAGTAAAGTGTTTTCATGAGTAAATAGTAACTTCCGGGTGATAACACACACAGACACACATACACGCGCCCGCACACACACACAAATGCACATGCACACACACACACACACACACACACACACACACAGAACCAAATAAAAAAATACTAACGTTGTTTCAGATTGTTTACATACAGTCTATTGTCCTCATACTTGTTGTTATGACAACGTTTCAGTCGTTGTTCCCTACACTCTTCATCAGATATATGTTGATCCGGGTAACATACATGGAATTCTGATCTAAACATTTTATTTAATCTGCAGGTGAAGACTGATCTTGTTTCCGTGTCTCGGGATATGTCGCCTACTATTGCTCAGTCATTGCTCACCCTGTTTCCACCGAGTCCAAGTACATAATGCCCAGCTCAGGTATTGAACTCACGATTAATATGTCACCAAATTCACGAACCAACGCTTTAATCCACTAGGCAGAAATCAAATGATGAATATAGACAGTTTATACATGGAGCAGGAGAGACTCCTTCGAGCCGGGGCCGTTCTGAACAAAACGCACATGAAACCATATGTGTGAAAAAGCAACAATTCTATCCTTACAATTGCTTTGCGGGAAGTATAGCCAAAAGCACTTGTTGAATCAGTCGCCACCACCTCCTGCTCATAGATGGAACAATCACACCTCCTCCTTTCATTTATTAATACGCAGGAAAACATGAGACATAAATTGCATTACTGTAATAATCGATTTAATCGATGAGAGCATAATCGGAAGTGAGGCGCGATTTTTCTTCGACAGCCACGTGGCTCGAATTTTTAAACTTAAACATGGCCAATCAAAGGAAACACGACTTTTATGGCGAGAAGGTAAAATCATTTCACGTTCTTTTGGCTTGAAATGGCATAACTTATTTGTTGTTTTAAATACTACACTATCTATCTATCTATCTATCTATCTATCTATCTATCTATCTATCTATCTATCGTTTACAGTTTCTTTCTTATTACGTTTCTATTTATCTATCTATCTATCTATCTATCTATCTATCTATCTATCTATCTATCTATCTATAAATCGTTTACAGTTTCTTTCTTATTACGCTTCTATCTATCTATCTATCTATCTATCTATCTATCTATCTATCTATCTATCGTTTACAGTTTCTTTCTTATTACGTTTCTATCTATCTATCTATCTATCTATCTATCGTTTACAGTTTCTTTCTTATTACGTTTCTATCTATCTATCTATCTATCTATCTATCTATCTATCGTTTACAGTTTCTTTCTTATTACGTTTCTATCTATCTATCTATCTATCTATCTATCTATCGTTTACAGTTTCTTTCTTATTACGTTTCTATCTATCTATCTATCTATCTATCTATCTATCTATCTATCTATCTATCTATAGTTTACAGTGTCTTTCTTATTACGTTTCTATCTATCTATCTATCTATCTATCTATCTATCTATCTATCTATCGTTTACAGTTTCTTTCTTATTACGTTTCTATCTATCTATCTATCTATCTATCTATCTATCTATCTATCATTTACAGTTTCTTTCTTATTACGTTTCTATCTATCTATCTATCGTTTACAGTTTCTTTCTTTTTACGTTTCTATCTATCTATCTATCTATCTATCTATCTATCTATCTATCTATCGTTTACAGTTTCTTTCTTATTACGTTTCTATCTATCTATCTATCTATCTATCTATCTATCTATCTATCGCAGTACTGAAAACAAAAAAAAGAAAAGAAAAAAACAAATTTATGATAAAGTGATTATTTGTAAATTGAGTCACAACAGTAGAATAACCAGATTTACAATAGCAAATTATCGGATGTACATTTACTCTTAACTATAGATTCATCGGATTAAATCATGGACTACATAAACTCGACACATCGTGTGCTACAATCTAATACAGCAACAGAATAACTGGAATAACCTGATTGCAATAGCAAATGACACTGTATAATATACACCTATTCAGTCACTTCTTAATAGCATTTAATCAAAGTTCACCGTAAAGGTGAAACATTTGTAATACTATCCAAATACAAGAGTCGAATAGTTAGATTTACAATGGCAAATGACGAAGTATAATATACTTGAGGTCACCTTGATAGAATTAAATCATAAACCATTATCGTATGAAACTATATTTTTTATTAATATTCGTTCACTAGAGTCACTCAATATAGAGAGTTAATGAATGAGATCCCTGATATGAATGTAAGATCAGGAAGTGAAGATTATGAGAATATATATATATATATATATATATGTATATATATATATATGTATATGTATATATTTACATATATATATATATATATATATATATATTATTAATTTAAAATGTTTTCTTTCGCTACACAGTTCTAACCATGTTTCAAAAATGCAAGCTGAAAGCTTCGAATTTAATTTTGTAATTAAATTAAAGACATTAGTTCCATTTCATCCTCAAGCGAATTTTTAATTTCGCTTGAGGAGGAGATGGAACTAATGTCTTTAATTTAATTACAAAATTAAATTCGAAGCTCTTAGCTTCCATTTTTGAAACATGGTTAGAATTGTATAGCGAAAAAACATATTTTAAATCAATTAATTTATCATATTAATGCTCTGTGAATTTACATTGAGCACTATTTTTTAAAAATAAAAATATCTATAAGAACATCGGATTATGTATCTTAGTGTTCTTTGTTTATATATATATATATATATATATATATATATATATATATATATATATATATATATATATAGGATAGATAAAGGTTAATTTTTGACTTGAAGAAATTAAGATTGTAGCATTCAGCGAATCATCCACGCGGGAACCTGCTCGACAAAACAATGGTTCTTGAGAAAAAAGTCAGTGGAACCTCGTCCTTGCAATTGGAATACTGAGAGAACAATGATAGCCCGACTCTGTGGATGTAGCATGAGGAATCTTAGTTTCAGAGCTCTGAACTAGTGCAACTAAAGGATAGAGCTCACTCGAATATTTGCCATGGAAATATCGAAAGGTATAAAATGTCGTGTCCGTAGGAAAAATGGCTTCAAGCTCCATCCCCTACAAGGCCGCGTAAACGTCAATGAACACTATCAAGGCTTAAAAGTAAAGATTGTGTAATAAACTGGCTCTTGCGAAAAAAAAAAAAGAAAAAAAAAAGCAAATCATAGCAGCAGAAGTCTGGTACTTTTTGGAGTAGTATACCGAGCGGCCATTTTTGAACCAGTAATTCCACAATAGAATAACCACATTTACAATAACAAATCATACTATAATATATTTAGCTAACCCCCACCCCCACGAGGGTTACATGTGGCACAAGGCCGGGTTTAACGTGGGATCTTCGAGCCCGTAGGCTCGGCCAAAAATATTCCCTCTTTGAACCCGCATAAACGGGTTCAGGAGCAGTCAACCACCCGGAACGAGACTCTGCCCTTCGGCGGAGCCTCGTCCGGGTTCCTCTCCACCCAAAGGCAGAGACTCCAATATTTCATATTTGTTTTACTAATCTTCACCCAATACAAGGCTGAAGAGCCACTCAAGGTAGAGGGTTACTATTTGGCGATGTATGAACATAAGAAAGGGCAATAAGTGAAGTTTTTGGAGCTATCCAGGAAAGATAACAGCTAACTCCAGACTTGAAGAAGTCAAGATTTAATTAGTGGATAACATTTCAGAATTCAGTCGGAGACGTTAGAAGTATAGGATGGAAGCAGAATTTAGAAGGAACCAGAAACCCAATCCTAAACAGGAAACAAGGTATAAACCTCTACTCCTGTTGAAAAGGATGGGAAGGAATGTGAACTGGACGATAGGCGAACCTACCTATTCCCGTTGGGAAAGAAGAAAAAATTATTAGTGAATATTATTTCAGAGTTCAGTCGAAGACATTAGAAGTATAGTCTGGAAGTAAACTTTCGAAAGAACCGGAAACCCTATCCTAAACAGGAAACAATGGATAAATTTCTAATCCTGTTCAAAAGACCGGGAAGGAGTATGAAACGAACAATGGTGCAACCTAATAATACATTTGAAACCCTTTTATCGCGTGGCCGAATGGTTAGAATGTTTGCTATCCGACTATGAAACCTGGGTTCAAATATCACAATGGTCGATTTGTTAGGAAGGTAATTCGTTGATAATATCAGCCTGACGTGACGTTCCCAGCATGCGGCACTTTTGGAAACTGTTCTGAAAACCATACCACCGGTTGACCCTGCTGATTGAAATTGGGTAGAAGGATCTGTTGGAAGGTCATCAATGTTTGTGCAATCACAAAATCATTGTGACCGAATTTTTGAGCGTATTGACTTTGTTCAAACTAGTGATCACGCCAGATCATGTGTTATTTTCCAGAACCTGTTACTTGGGTCTGCTCCTACATAGTTGCAGTATCAATCACTGGTGGGTTCTGTGAGTGGTACACAAACATAAATATGCCTGAACTACCCTTATAAAAGACGAGTGTACTCGGAAATGTGTAGTTGTGCATTAGTATTAAAGTAGTATCAGGAAAATCACATAAAACTTAACCCTGTGTTGGGTGTAACCTGTAACTTGGTGTGGTCGGAACCAGATTTTTCTCATTGTTATTTTTAGAGAAATCCTGTTAGTCATCTATGTTATAATAATGCTCTTGTTATTTTCTTAGTGTATTCTAAGACTTGCGTTTCCAAAACACGAAAATACGTTTAATATTTCCAGTTTCCAGGAAACGTCAGAGAAAATATTAGCAAATGATAAAAATAATGGATTTAACTTTAAATCGCTCTTTCTTTCTTTTGCTCTCGTGTTGTTTAATACAGTTTGCTATTTGAAAAAACTTACCTTAGTTTCATTGTTCTTTGCCGTCTATTTTTTGGCTTTTTGCTGTAAAAAAAAAAAGAAAAGAAAAGAGTACTGAACTGTTATGTAATATCGGTCCTCCTATATAGCAATGTCCTTGGTATGAAGATAAACTACATCCAGCAACAAAACCTCTGATTAGGAGATTGGGGTTTATGTGGTGCGTGGAATCACCTGTTAATTGCTATTGTTCTCAGGTCCACCCTGAACTGAAATGGTAGCACTTGTTAGGGTCATAGCTATGGGCAATTAGTGAACCGCCAAACAAAAGCAAAACACTATGAAAGTATAAAAATACATGTTTATACTAAAATGACCAGCAGTACCTATTTATAGTAGAATGACCAACAATATATTTTATCTGTAGTCGAAGTCAATTACTTTCGAAATATTTAGTTTTCGGCGTTAAATTACACATAGAGTTTGATATGTCACTAAACGAAGTCAATTAACCAAGCTACATAGCAGTAAATGTTGAACCATCCTATTACAGATGGAAAAGAGACTTGAGGCAAAAGAAATATCAATCTACAGAAGGATAGTGAGAATACCATGAACTTAACATATGAGCAACAACGTAGTTTTAGAGAAAATAAAAATAAAAAAGAATATTTATACTTAATACCAGAAAGAATGTGTAGCATTTAATGAGGAAATATGGTTTGGAAAATTTGATACGCCCAAGACAGATTGAAGGCAACATAGACAGAGGAAAAAAAGCGCATAACTTTCTTAGTGAGCTTGAGTAAATGCATATCGAAGCAAGGTTTAGGAGAGATAACAATAATTTAAATATCTGGGATTTATTTTAACAGAGAAGAAAAAAGTCGACATTGAAATCTGAAGGCTTTTTTGCGATATCGTAATATGCCTTCCAAATGCTAAGTAACAAGAAACAGAAAAATGACATTAGCAACAAAGGAAAATGTACCGAACTGTTATGTAATATCAGTGCTCGTGTATAGAATGCTGAACAATCTCCTTGCAGATGAAGAAGTGACTTGAAGCAATAAAAATGTGGTTTCTTCAGATGAATGCTGGGAATACTACGGACAGAACATGTGAGGAAGGAAGGGACAATTGAAATTTCTAGTGCATATAATGAGGAAAGAGGGCTTGGAAAATTTGACACTCATAGGACATATTGAAGACAAGAGAAAAAAAGGATATCAGTGCATAACCAAATTAACGAGATTTTACAAATAGTTGGCAAGAACAAGGATTAGTCATTTATGTACCATACGTGATACACGCTTAGGCGATCATATATCTGACGAGGCAGATTTTTCCCGCAGCAGGTTGCCATTTCTTTCTGCGTAGACTAGTTACTATCCAAGGCTATAGAACCCGATCTGTCCTGCTATCAACTCATAGCTTGAAAAGAAGCGGATTCATACCTTTCCCAGGTAAGTATCAGTCAGTTTTTTGCTATGCTTGATATACGCTTAGGCGATCATATATCTGACGAGGAAGATTTTTTCTCGCAGCAGGTTGCCATTTCTTTCTGCGTAGACTAGTTACTATCCAAGGCTATAGAACCCGATCTGTCCTGCTATCAACTCATAGCTTGAGAAGAAGCGGATTCATACCTTTCCCAGGTAAGTATCAGTCAGTTTTTTGCAATGCTTGATATACGCTTAGGCGATCATATATCTGACGAGGCAGATTTTTTCCCGCAGCAGGTTGCCATTTCTTTCTGCGTAGACTAGTTACTATCCAAGTCTATTGAACCCGGTCTGTCCTGCTATCAACTCATAGCTTGAGAAGAAGCGGATTCATACCTTTCCCAGGTAAGTATCAGTCAGTTTTTTGCTATGCTTGATATACGCTTAGGCGATCATATATCTGACGAGGCAGATTTTTCCCGCAGTAGGTTGCCATTTCTTTCTGCGTAGACTAGTTACTATCCAAGGCTATAGAACCCGGACTGTCCTGCTATCAACTCATAGCTTGAGAAGAAGCGGATTCATACCTTTCCCAGGTAAGTATCAGTCAGTTTTTTGCTATGCTTGATATACGCTTAGGCGATCATATATCTGACGAGGCAGATTTTTCCCGCAGCAGGTTGCCATTTCTTTCTGCGTAGACTAGTTACTATCCAAGGCTATAGAACCCGATCTGTCCTGCTATCAACTCATAGCTTGAGAAGAAGCGGATTCATACCTTTCCCAGGTAAGTATCAGTCAGTTTTTTGCTATGCTTGATATACGCTTAGGCGATCATATATCTGACGAGGCCGATTTTTTTTCCCGCAGTAGGTTGCCATTTCTTTCTGCGGTAGACCAGTCACCATCTAAAGCTATAGAACCCGCTTTGTCTTGCTATTTAACCATAAGAAGAGGATTCATTACCTTTCCAAAGGATATTAGCACGTAAGTGAATGTAATGGATTCGTCTGGAATTCGAACTCGGCTCTCTGATTTCTCAATCCAAGCTGCTATCCATTACTCCACCGGATTAGACAAAATTTATTTAGGGCTTGAAAGGACAGAGAGCCATGGTCCCGAAAGTGACACATCCTGTGAAAGAAGAGCGGTTTTTACTGGAAGGAAACAATACAATAAATTTATGAATGTCAGTGTATATGACACTGGAAATATTAACGTACAAGATATATTTCTTTAACTACCCAACAAGCAAATGGTAAGAGTTTCTAGTAATACTATATTATTTGTATAAAGCAATTATTAACTAAGGCAGAAATGAACTCCAGATTGCTGGTCGATAACATTTCGATATTCTATTTGCGAAATAGAACAAGGAAACGATGTACACGTAAACAGACGCCCGCATTATCTTTTAAATCTTGTGTAAAAAGCACTGTACACACGTAAAGACTTTCGTTCTTACCGTTTTTTTCTTCTTCTTACCCGCCAACACAATAGTTACATGCAAGTGTATGCGAGCCTGCTTACGAGTGCGAACACGCATGCGCGCACATGCATGCTCGCACACGCATGCATAAATCTATCAACGTGGTACGTGGGTATGCATTTCATGTCTCAATGTTAGCATCGAATATATACAGGTTTCGAATGCCGAACTCGATGGCAAGCATGCCTTGCTCCCGCAAACAGTTTAAGAAGATCGATACGATGTTGTTGTTAGATTTTATTTAAATCAATACAAGTGAATATACATGTGTTGTTGTGTGCATTCGTATGCGAATGTCTGTGTTCCGATATGCGGGAACACAGACACACAAGCACATTCATACTCACGTACGCACAGAGCTATCAACGCGATACGTTTATTCATTTTGTGTGTATAAGAGTTTTAGTGTTTACATCGAACATATACCGCTTTCGAAAGCTGAACTCCATAGCAAGCATGCTCAGCTCCCACAAACAGAGAAGATCAATATTTTTTTTTTAGATTTCATTCAGATCAATACCAATGAAAATTTAGTGTGTGATTCACATCAGGAAATACCAGAGGTCTGAATTGCACTTTATGCCCATAAGGGAAATGAATTGATCTGTGGTGACTTCAATATACTGGGTTCACCCTAAGTCGTGCTAAATTTAGTCATGTACTCAGTCTCAGCTTAGGAAGTCAAAAACCCAAGGGGCACAGAATGTTGACCTAGAAGGTAACATCCAAGTCACTAAATACGGAATCGGACCTCGAGGGATGTCTCTGGATTTCCTAATATAAACAAACAAATGAACCTAGCTGTACTTAGGATATACAGAGACCCTCAAACCCAAGCGAGAAAAAAAAATCGAACATTTGAAAAAAGACCCAAAACCACCATTCCCTTGATTCAGCATCAAGAATGGAATAAATAATTATTGTATGCATTGTCTCATATTTTTATCAGACCTTGCTAAAATTACATGCGTATCATTGTGCATATTCGTACGTAAATGTTTGTGTTAACTCTGTTAACATATTCTTGAACACAGGCAAACACCACCGATATATATATATATATATATATATATATATATATATATATATATATATATATATATATATATAATAAAATATAGTTTTAAGGTAAATTATATTTATGGGTGAAAGTGCTGAATATCAGGGATAAAGCATATGTAAATATATATGAAATGGACAATCGAACAAATAAAACAGAGCATTGATTTAAATATTATAAAAAAATGTATAAACATAAAAATGTCTTAAAATAGTTGTCGGACTGTCCACTTCATAATATGTGACGTCATTTGTTTCCATTTGATAGGCCATGAGCAGATATGAATGCCCGTGAGAGATTCATGAAAGATTAAAGTTTAAAGACGGTAAAATCGACCTTGCTAACCGAAAGCTCCTCTGTGGCCGAAACGGTTAAGTATAGGATACAGGTTCGATTCCACTCGGAGGACGAAAATTTTCTATGAAGATTTCTCGGACATTCAGGCCGGTAAATGTTGTTTAATACTGTTTATTATAAAACAGAGAATTTACTTAAATATTTGTATCTATAAAAAGAATGTATAAACATAGAAATGTCTTAAATATGTAAATATAAAAGTGGACATCGAAGTCAAGACCCAGAGGTAACAGCCTGTTTCCTACTAAACTCAATCGTCAGGCCATATGCATTGTTTTTGATCGATTATCGATATGGTCAGTGATGCATTGTGCTAGTCTATTGCATTATTCTAACGGTTCTTTTGGATGGTGGTAACGGCTATGTTTCGAATTATTTTTTGGGGGGAGAGGGCTATTGAGTTTTTTAATTTGTTTATATATATATATATATATATATATATATATATATATAGTTATTATCATTTATAACATGATTTTTTACGTAGAAAATACTTAAAGGGAATCTTGATAAATATTTTTGCCATTTATAAACACACTTCAGACATATTTTATTAGGTTGGTGCAAAAATAATGACGTAATAATGTCGTTTTTTGACGTATTTTTTAACGTCAAAAAACGACATTATTACGTCATTATTTTTGCACCAACCTAATATTATATCACCAACTTTTATAAGATCCATACTTAAAGAATCTAAGATCTGTTTGTCTACATCCATAAACTTTGCAACCTAAATTCTTTCACCCTTACACGAAATGCCCTCCAATCAATATGGACAACACATGGCGTCCCCCAATCATACGGAAAACTACCAGACATAGATGAAAATGCCTACAAGACGCGCAAACTCATACGCACGTATATACATTATGAACCGAATCCCGCAGAAACTAACTAGAATTGTAATACACAAACACAAATGAATTATAAAAACGAACACTGCTTGACAGGACAGAGACATATGAAGCCTGCTTAAAAAAAACAACATAAAAATAAAAATACCAGAATTTTCTGCTTTTTATTTAATTTTTTGAAGAAGCTTAAAAGAAAGCGAAACATGTTAAATTTAAAAACGTTTCTTATTTGTTCCTTATCCTATCACTCTGTCGGATTCTAATCGATAAATTTAACTATGTTTGATTCCAATTCATATATATGCATGCATACTGATGAGACTAAACGTTCTCATACATATTTGTTTATCCGCCATCTGCACACAGAACAGTTTTTACCCAATCTGACTTGGCGTATTTTTCTTCTAACATTTCTAGATCAATACATTATAATATTCAATCTTCATTCTGCCATTGACTTCCCTCGCCATCTTTCCCTTGCTCTCTCTAAAATGTACAAATAATAAAAGGGAGGAAAAATATGTAAATCCGACTTTCGAAGACCTCTACAATTTTCTGGAATCTTGTACCAAGATATTAAGATCATGTTAATTGATGCAAGTTAGGTGGTAGAGTTCCTATAGAGAGAACTTAACACGTACAATAAGTATACAATGGCACTGAGATCTAAGGTGGTTTATGTCCAGAACTGCACAGTGAAGTTTTCTCTATAATTCTAATATCAAATCCATACATCTTGTGCGGTATAGCAAGGTATACTGCCCCGCTGAAAGATGCTGTTACCATCGCAGAAGACTATCGCCATAACGGACTTTGGAGTTCAGTAATGTTGCGGTAGTCGGTACGTGACAACGGTAGACTCTAGTGGTTCCCAGCAGAACATTGCCCAAACCATCACATTACCTCCAAAGACATTATTTTCTTAAATGTCATCCTGTCACCATCACTTCCACATGATGAAGTAACACTGTTATCTTGCCAACTACCTTATTCAGAAGAAAGTGAGCAACTTGTTAGACTTAGCGATTCTTTTCCATTGATACGAGGTCCATTTCCGATGTTCACGTGCACATTTAAAACACTTTCGACGATAGACATTGTTTAGCAAGTATACTCTGATTGGACTGTGGTTACGTAGCCGTATACATATAAATGCATTCTGATAAGACCTATCTGAAATGTATGCCACAGCAAACAGTCTGTTGGTTTGTACTTGACAAATAAGCTTCCATTTACTTTTCGCATCGATAAGACTTGGGTGTGTAATGCCGCGTTGGCACATGGGATTGCTGTTAGGCATTCATCATAATTGAAGATGAGTGCCCGAAAACCGGTGTCGTTTTGGAAATATTCTGACCTCGTCTTTCAACCATAACACTTTATCAAAGTTACTCAGAGAATTCTTCTTGACTATAACATATGAAAATGACGTCTTCGTATCCGGTTTTCTTGTTGATATATATCTGACAAAAATATGCTTAGTTGTTACGAGAGAGCAGTTTTAATTCTTGTCACAAGTTGCTAGTCCTACGGATTGCGCTCAGTATTATATATAGATTTGTTCTAATCCGATATTCTTTGTTATTAGTGACTGACTGCACATGGATGATCAGTTGAGCATGCTTAGTTTCAAGGTGTCTGATCCATGCCGAGAGCCCCATTTTCTTTAATAATACTTTCGAGTGTTCAGGCCGGTATTTCTTTTTAACGGATTATATATATATATATATATATATATATATTAAGAAATGGACAAAGTCCGACAATTTATTTATTAAAGACATTTTTTATGTTTAACGTTCTTTTTATAGATACAAGTATTTAAGTAAATGCTCTGTTTATAATAAACAGTATTAAATAACATTTACCGGCCTGAATGTCCGAGAAATTTTCATAGAAAATATTCGTCCTTTGACAGGTTTCGAACCTGCATCCTATACGGAACCGTCATTTACGCTGACGTGCCTTGACCGCTCGGCCACAAACATTACAGAGCATTTACTTAAATACTTGTATCTATAAAAAGAACGTTAAACATACAAAATGTCTTTAATAAATACATATACATACACGCGCGCACACACACAGACACACACACATATTCAGTGTTAGGCGTTTCGTCCTCTAGAAGCACTTCAAAATTATATATATATATATATATATATATATATATATATATATATATATATATATATATATATATATATATATATATATATATATATATATATATATATTAGTCGTGTTAAAGGTGAGGAAATATGTGTATTCATGTATTTATTAATATATTATTATATATATATTTATTAATATATTATTATATATATATATATATATATATATATATATATATATATATATAATGTGTATCTATTAATATATATATATATATATTCGGACTATATATATATTAATATTTATTAATATATATATATATATATTCGGACTATATATATATATATATATATATATATATATATATATATATATATATATATATATATATATATAGTCCGAATATTGGTAAAAAAAAAGGCAGAAAAGAATACTGAGCTGTTACGTGACAACTGTTCTTTACGGCAGCGAATGTTGGACGATTTCCTCAAAGATGAAGAAGAGACTCGAGGCCGCAGAGATGTACTTCTACAGAAGAATGCTACCGATATCGTGGACCAAGCGTGTGAGCAACGATGAGGTCTTAGAGAGGTAGCAAACAAGGAGGAGGCTTATACTTAACATAAGAGGCATATGAAGTTTCTGGGACATAAAATGAGGAAGTAGGGCCTGGAGAATCTGATACTCACGGGTCGAATAGAGGGAAACAGAGACAAAGGAAAACAACGTGTGACATACCTGGCGGGTTTAAGTAAGTGGATGACAGAACGTAGTCTAGGGAAGGAAGCAGTGAAAAGGAACTTGTTGAGAGTTGCAAGGGATAGAGGGAAGTGGAGAGCCATGATCGCTAACGTCCTGAAAGGACATGGCACATAAAAATAAATAAATAAATAAAAATAACGCCTCATCTCAGATATTCAGACAATAATGTTTAATAATAACTTAATCATTTTTATTATTTATTTTAAGACATATTTTTCATAGGCTTTTTTCCTCAGAAGTACAAGAAAGAAACTTAATTTTTTTGTCTAGTTTTGAATGAATCTAAGTATATTCTTACTGCAACCAAATCGTTTTTAGATTGATCCAAGAAATGGATCGGAACAAAAGAATTAGACACCGATGAGATTTGAACTCTCATTCCTTTTCCTCGGAAGCATGTGAGAACAAGAAGACAATATGTTCAAGTGCTTTATTACTGATTCATGTTGTTTAAGAAACGGTTCTTGAATCAATATAATGGGGACCTGGGTGCATTAAAACAACAAAAACTGAGATCTCTGAACTAGTCTAAAATCGATAATAATAACAATGCTCTTGATTTAAGAAAATACTACTAATAAAATCTATTTTCTCTACTACTACTACTAAGGTATATTTAAGATGAAAATATATTCATATAAAATTAAAACACATAAAATATTACTCATATAAAACTAATAATGAATAATAATTAGCATTAATGCACATCAGATTAATAAATTCATTGGTAACATTGATAAAAAAAAGTTCATCTAAAAATTCAGCCAACTACTACTTCTTTTATGCACTGTATATCTCCAGGGCGTGTGCAGTAATGGCTCTCTACGACTTCTTGTCAGGATGCGGAGGCACATAGTGTTGCATACAGAAAGATGCGTGATCACACACACACACAGACACACACATATACACACATACGTCCTCTTTTGTGACAATTGATTCTTTACCATCTTCATAGACACGAAAGCAAATTCCTACTACGCAACCTGCAACGACGTCATGGCCAAAAAGACTGAATAGAATATTATAACATGAATCTAATAAACTTTATTTCAAATATTTAAGAGAAATATAGAAGACACATGAAATTCAGAAATGAATAAAATAGTAAATTCAAAATTATGAATAAATGAATCAATATATATATATATATATATATATGTGTGTGTGTGTGTGTGTGTGTGTGTGTGTGTGCGTGTGTGTGTGTGTGTGTGTGAAGGTATGTAGAAAAATAGGAAAGAACACGTTATATAAATAATCCAGGGTTCTTTAGTATTTTTGTTTTTATTTAAAAAAAAAAAAAAAACAGTGCTCCATACAGAAGTAGAGCTTAGATTTTAATTATTTTTAAAAAAATATAATTCCTTCGCTAGATAAGAGTTATGCCCAACAATATTTGCGCGTTTAAATTTTCGCTTGAGGATCAAACAGGGTTTGTTACTTTAATTCAATTTAATTTTAATAATTATATTGATGGTTTCGGCTCTCGTTTTTGAAACTTGAGAACTCTTATGTAGCAAAGGAATCATATTTTTTAAAAAATAATTATAATATATATATATATAAAAGTGAACATAGAAGTCAACACTTAGAGGCGACAGTCTGTTTCATGCTATATGCAATCGTCAGGCCTGACGATTGCATATAGCATGAAACAGACTGTTGCCTCTAAGTGTTGACTTCTATGTTCACTTTTATATTTACACACGCTCTATCTCCGATATTGAGCACTTTATTCCATAAATATATCACACCTTAAGACTATATTTCTTTATATATATATATATATATATATATATATATATATATATATATATATATATATATAATAAACTAATAGTCATGACTATAAATACCTGAGACTCTTAACCCTAAACAAAAGAATGAAGAAGGGTTAATTTCTTTTTTCCCCAACATCCACAAGTCCCCTAATAGGCTATATATAAAGCCCACAAATGGAGTAGGAAAACATGGTCTCAACTTGACTTAAGACGTGAATCTGACATTCACAATTCAGTGTTAGTTCCTATGTCCAAACTGTCAATATCTGATACTGAGCATTCTTCCCCATAGGTTCGCCGATCGTCCAGTTGACACGCCTCTCCGTTTTTTTTTTGTTTTTTTTTTTAAACAGGAACAGGGGTTTATACCTTGTTTCCTGCTTTGGATTGGGTTTCCGGTTCCTTCTAAAGTTTTCTTTATTCTATGTAACCCATTGCGTCTTAGTGGCATGGTCGCCTTGCTTGTAGTGAATTGATTAAAAAACATAGTAAATTTTAAATTTTAAACGATATGTATGTGTGTTTGTGTATACACGTGTTTTTCTGCAACATTGTAATTCATGTGTATATGAGCTTCAGCAATTGTGTGTGTGCGTGATCGCCGTTCCTTGTAATTATAAATGTGCATATTTTCCTTCTAAAATTTCTAGATCAATACATCATGATATTCAATTCTCACTCCTCCATTGATTTCCCTCGCTATCTTTCCCTTGTTTTCTCCTCTGAACAGAATCAATAATTGAATGCTATTTTCAAGCCGACAATTTCTGTACTGCTTATCATGAATGATCCATCTGCGGGCTTCCGTTAATTTCCGATGTCGAAACAAATGCCAACGATAATGCTCTCTAAAAACATGGCGTTATTTTACAACTCAAACCTGTTACTAACAAGTAGTTATAGATTGACTTTCCCTTACGTAGGTTCGTTCGTTGCGTTACATTCTGGGATTGGATTTTACCCTCCTATCGTTTTTAGCTGGTTGCGTGGTTAGGAGAATTGGATATTTCTAAATAGCATCGATGATCTTTGTCAGAGCTCAAGTAAAAAAAAAAAAAGGTTTTCGAGTTATATTTGCCAGGAATACAGTCTTGATACGCAAATAACATTTAATTTTTATTAAATTGGTTTTTTGTAGATTCGAGTGTGGTTCAATAAGTAATGCCTACTTTTCTTTAATTAGAATAGATAGTAGAAGAAAAACGTACAAAAATGAATAAAAAGAAAAGAATTCCTTCCTTCTCAATCATGGTTTTCTATTTTGTCATGAAGGCACGTATGCTGATTTCCAAGACGTTTTTTTGGCTGCTTTCTTAACCATGCCTTTTTTACATCATCATCATTGGCGATCTGTTGTTCACTGAGTGCTTCTTTCATGACCCCAAACAGATGAAGGCATCTGGGAAGCAACTAACCTTTGCTCTTTCATGGTCGACTCAGAACCCAATTTCCCAGCTGGCAAAATAACGTCACTACTACGTCTCTGCAATGTTGCATTTTCTGTTTCTTTTTTATGTACCGTGTTCCCTCATGACATAGGCGATCATGGCTCTCCACATTTTCCTGTCCTTTGTAGCTCTTAATAGGTTTTGTCTTTTTTTAAGCTTTGCTTCGACCTCCATTTACTCAAGCTCACTAATTAGGTTTTGCGTTGTTTTCCTCTGTTCATTTTGCCTTCAATATATCATATGCGTGTCAAATTTTCCATCCCTCTTTCCTCATTCTGTGTTCTAAATTCCAATGGTACCTTTCTAATGTTAAGTATAAGTTTCCATTTTCTCGAAAATTTCATCGTTGCTCACATATTCGGTCCTAGGCATCCGTTTTAGAAGTTGCAAAAACGTTCCTTGTAGACTCCCCATAAAATGCCGGTAAAGTTACCTTGTAACGTTACATTAACAGAAAAATGGATATATTTTTTTAAAGACAAATCCCCAGATCAGAGGATTGAGAACAAGAGTAAAGAGGCGTGCTTGAGAAAAAGATACGGAGAGGGACGGAGAACAAGCTCAGGGTATCAGATGTCGATTGACATTACGCTTGAAGATTATCAGGGAAGCAAGTAAGGGGTGGGGTAGTTCCACAGACGGGAAGTGCGGGAGAAGAAGCTGTTTGAGAAGAAGAGACAGTTACATTTAATCATTTTGATAGTGAAAGGGTGGGACTGAGATGCCAACCTGGTAGCTAGTGTAAATTCATGAAGTCCGGGAACCAGCGAAAGTAGCTCGTCGGAACAGTTGTCGTGAAAATATTTGTAGAAGAGACAGAGGGAGGCCGCAGCGGGATAGCGATTGTAGACTAGATGCCAGATCAGGACCTATCATTTTGCATATTCGTATTTGTCAAGGACCTCGAGACGACGTACAGCGGGAGCACCAGACCATATATGACAGCAATAGTCAATGTAAGGGCAGATTATAGATTTGAAGGATGGAGCCAGACGAGAAAAAATGGAAGATATTCGAACATGTATTCATCATCTAAATTAGGTGATTTTCAATTGAAAGAGACGAAAAGAAATTTAGCTTCTCTACAGATTGTTAAAGGAAAAAAAGATATTCTTATGAAATAATTGATTCATGCGGAACATTTCATCGCAACGTTACCTTATGATGGCGTTACCGTAACGTTATATCAGCGTTACCGTAACCTTGTGACAGCGTTACCGTAACGCTATGACAGGGCTACCTTAACATTGTGGCAACGTTGGAGGCGAACGGTCAGTTTGAAAGAAGGAAAACAGTTGATTGCAACGTTACAGAAACATGGTCACAACCTCATATATCCCCAGTCAAAGTACAACACGCCTGCAACGTTGCAAGAACCTCCCGTTTTAGCAGGGTTGCAAAGACTTTTGAGTACCGTAGTTCGCCTGAAGGCTTTCACAAAAGAGTTTTCCAAAAGTGGTTTTTCTCTCAGTTGTCATTAGAGTGTTAGCCTTATATTCATTCGGAGGAGTAGTGGCCTGCCACTGTGGAGTCTGTCATTAAGGTCAGTTTCTTTTTTTTATCTATAACTGCTCTTAACTCTATCGATCAATCTCTCTACTGTGCTGACATTCAAAGCAACCTTTCCATAGTAATTCAATATTTAAAATGCCATGTCCGTTCAGGACTGGGGTGACCATAACTCTTCACAGAATCCTTTTATTTATTATCTGTGAATTAACATGACTTATGAAAAATAGTTATATGATTTTTCCTTTCAACCTCTCATGTTTACAGCACGCTCTCATTCTATAAACAGGAAATCTATGGCAGCTCTTTGCTTTCTTTTTGTTTCCAGTGAAGCAGCCATTTTGAAAGATGATTATGTCAAGGAAAACAAAAGATAACTCCATAATTTTTACCCGTTGGGCTCTTTATAGTTTATAACTAAAAAAAAAAAAAAAAGAAAAAAGTAATTCTGAATAATATCTTCAAAAGTTATTATTGGAAGTACAACATTTAATCAATGTTATAAAAACAGGCATTTAAAAAAAGAAGAAGAGAGAAAGAGCTGTCCAGTTTTCGTTCCTCGCTTGTCAGAGCAAAGATCGAGAAGGTAAAACACCGCGTACAACGACGAAGAGAAAAAAAGGAAAAATGAGAATAAAGAATATGCATAAGTAATTTATATTCTTCGATTGTAAAAACAACAACAACAAAAAAAAACAAAAACAAAATAAAACAAACAAAAAAGAAAAACATGCCGTTGCTGAGGATAGTTTAATAAATGCTAATCTATAAAAATTTCCCCAAATCATTGCTTATTTTTACGAGCGGACTAGTCAATTTAAGTAGTCCCCCGTTTCATTCATGATTTCACATATCCGTTCCTGTCATCTCACCCAAATAGCATATGTTATATTTAATAATAATAATAATAATAATAATAATAAGAAGAAGAAGAAGAAGAAGAAGAAGAAGAAGAAGAAGAAGAAGAAGAAGAAAAGAAGAAGAAACAAAAAGACTTATGACTCGATCCGAGAGTCTTTCCTTTTTTTTTTCTACAGCGATCGTTTTAGATTGACGTAAATAGAAAATTTAACATTCGTACAGAAAGAAAAGATTTCGTAGATCTCTGTTTGAGATGTATTTTTATGAGAAGTCAAAAACACAAACCAAAAAAACAAAAAATTAAAACAAAAAATAATACAAAAAAAAAAAAAAACGTAAACAAAAAACAGAAAATAAAGGGTTTAGAAGTGTTCGTTTTTCAATGCAGAAAAATTGCTTACCGATATTCAATGACCTTTTGAAGGCAAAACGATCTTGGTGAAAGCAAATTTCGGTTTGGATAGAAGAAAGAACTGTGATAGATATTCTGGTACATTAATCGTGAAGATATTTCTCTTTTTCTTTCTAGACATTTCGAGAAAGCACCACTCCTTATTGCAGATCGACCTTCAAGTGTAGTTTTATTAAAGGCACGCAGTCTCAACTGCTTTCCCAGCATTAACAGAGTTTGCTTAGTTGCTAAGAGAGTTGCGTTTTTTTGTCACTAGCAAACATGGTACGACAGTCGGTAAGAGACAGTGCTTCCAATAAGTGATATTCCAGGTAGATTTATGCGTATATATTTAAGCAACTCTATTTGTTTAGCAGGTTCACACTCCTTCCTGGTCTTTTAAACAAGAATAGGGATTTATTACTTGTTTCCTGTTTAGGACTGGGTTTCCGGTTCCCTCTAAATCTACTTCAATTCTATACATCTAATGTCTCCGGCTGAAATCTGACATTTTATTTACTATTTTTTAAATTTTTTAATTCCTCAATAGGAGAAGATAGGTTCGCCAATTATCCGGTTCATACTCCTCCCCGATCTTTTGAACGGGAATAGAGTTTTAGCCTTGTTACTTGTTTAGGATTGAGTTTCCGGTTCCTTCTAAAATCCACTGAAACTCTATAACTTCTAACGTTTCCATCTGAACTCTGAAATTTAATTTACTAATTATATATATATATATATATATATATATATATATATAATTATTTATTTATAATTTTTCTCCTCAATAGGAGTAGACAGGTCCGCCTATCGTCGGGTTCACACTCCTCCCTGTTCCTTTGGACAGGAGTAGAGGTTTATCCCTTACCTGTTTAGGTTTGGGTTTCCGATTTTTTAAAAAGTCTTTTCATTCTCTTTCATTCTCAGTGGCGTCTTAGTGGCATTCTCTTTTCATACTCGTTTTGTCTTAGTGGCATTATCGCCTTCCATAAGGTGAATTGATTAAAAACAAGGTGTTTATGCTGATATGTGGGGATATGTGGGAAAGATAACGATTAATCCTAGTCTTGAACAAGTTAAGAGTGTAATGATCGCTGAAGCGTCCTCGTGGTTAGAAGCTGATCGAGTGGGACTTACATCTCACCAAGGGAATATGAAAGGAATGCTTGACATAGCGGGTCTTAACCTTGAAGGTTAGAATTGGTGGAACTATAGTTCGGCTGAACACTTTCAATGTGAATTGGACATAAAATGGGGGATCATATTTATATTGTTATTAAGTAAGTTAAGAGTGTTATGATCAGTGAAGCGTCCCCATGATTAGGAGCCGATCGAATAGGACTTACATCTCACCAAGGAATTATCAAGAGAATGCTTGGTATGGTGGGTCTTAACTGTGAAGGTTAGAACTAGAGGAACCAAGGAATGTAGTTCGTTTAAACACTTTCCTTGGGAATAGCGATAGAGCAGCGAGAGTCTTATGACGTTTCGTTTGTTAGAAAAGGTTTATTTCTTCTATATATTTGTGAGTAAAGCACATTTATATTTGTAGGTGTGTGTGCTCGCGTTTATGCGTTCTCTGTATTTGTGTGTATGTACGTGTTAATAGACTGGTGTATGGTTTTGCTAGCACAAAGTCACAAGTCATTGTGACCGAGGGTTTGGGTGTACAGTCCTTGTTCAAATATGTTATGCTTTCTCCTCCAGAAAATTAAAGTAAAGTCTTTTCAGTATAGTTGCTGTATAAATTGCAAATTGGCTCTCTAGGTGTTGGAGAAACACAAATGTGCCTGTGCAGCGTCTGCAACGGGGATTAGATAACCGTGCTAACAGGAGGATAAAAGTGGAAACGAGCACTGTCTGGTATTCCATGACCCGCTTAGAAATGCAGAGACAGAACTAGATCCAAGAAACTAAAGAAAGAGCGACAGGAGATACCGCATCATCCGGGAACAATTGACTGACTTCGTTCTCCCTTCCGAGTCGAGTAAGAATCGACATTAGAAACAACCTTCGGGCTCATCGACCGCGACAATTGCGAAGATAGATTGATCCTAACTATGCTCTTAGGGAGACAACGACGACGACGACGACGACGCATTCTGTCAAGAGAATAATTTCGATCATCTCATAAAGCAGAAACGCCATAATGTCGACATTTGAAGTTTCTTTAAAATTTTGCATGTAGCATCACGAATAGTTATCGCACTTTAGGTACTATGGTTTTAGATGTGAATACAGTGATCATTTCCATACGCTGATTAGAGTCAATGCTTGCAAAATTAGCACACCATTTTCTTATACCCATTCCTGGAACGGTCTTAGAGAAAGTACCATACAGATACAAGTTTAATTCGTTCCAAGACCGAGCTCGTAACTCAAAAAACTTGTACCTCAAATCAATTTTTCACATTGAAATCAATGGGAAGATTTTAGATCCATTCCAGGCCCCTTAAAATAACCCTTATTTTCTTAATATGAGCCCCTATTTTTACGCTATTTACACCATTCGGACTATTGTCCTCATCTTTGTCGCCATATTTATTACAACGTTTCGGCCGTGGTATGCTCCGGCTTTCTTCAGGTGGTTGGAATGTCGAACTGAACCCTTTATTGCGCTCACTAAATATGGCGACAAATATGAGGACAATAATCCGAATAATGTAAATAGTGTACATAATACCTCATCTCAGAAATATAGAGAGACCCTATTTATTTACAAGCAAAAAACGTGTGAATAAACAAGAAATGTAGTTAACAATCAATAAAATAAGAGAAAAAAATAAATTATAAAGAAATAAACTGTACTAAACCTTGAAGTTCAGACGAGTCCTAGGCCAACTGTCGGAAGGAGAAGGGGAGAGAGAGGGAGAGAGAGAGAGAGGAGACAACAACAGTTAGCGTAGCAACCGCTAATCTAGCCTTTATCACTTAATTTAAAATTTTTTAAAACATTTACATTTTATCCATTACTGTAACTATTTTTTTTTAAATTATTTAAATTTTATAATCTTTTATTTATTGTCGATGTAGAACGCTCATACTATTTCGCCAAATCCATTACTCGTACGACCACCTAGTGTTTATATTTGTTAAATAATTTCCCACTTTACCTCAACTGAAATCATACCTTTCATTTTTTGATCACTGCTCTTTACACTTACTTTCTTCGGACCCATGGTCTCACTAAAGGGATTTTTCAAAATAACACCCCCAACATATAACACAACACAACACAACACAACAGAGATCGTTCCAGTGCGAGGTGAACACGTGTACTATGAGTGGAAATACACTTGAATCTGAGTGAAGTGAGCACCAACTAACGGATGCTTAACTGAAACTCTTTCGTATATAAAAATTCGGCTGGTGTCTCAATGCAAAAAACTCCGGCTTGTATCTAAAAAACAACTCGCATGTCATTACGCACGTACCTCAAGGCATTACTGTATTTGCTTCTGTATAATACGGGTTGAGTATAATACTACCCTGTTTTGGAAGCTAAAACCAGGGAACAAATTACGTCTTTGAGTAAAATACGACCCCGTGTTTCTGAAGCTAAAAACAGGGAATAAATTACATACTGGAATATAAGACGACCCCGTGTTTTGGAAGCTAAAACCAAGGAACAAATTCTATCCTTGAGTATAATACGACCCTGTGTTTCTGAAACTAAAAACAGGAAATAAATTACATACTGGAATATAAGACGACCACGTGTTTTGGAAGCTAAAACCAAGGAACAAATTATATCCTTGAGTATAATACGACCCTGTGTTTCTGAAACTAAAAACAGGAAATAAATTATATACTGGAATATAAGACGACGCCGTGTTTTGGAAGCTAAAACCAAGGAACAAATTATATCCTTGAGTATAATACGACCCCGTGGTTCAGAAATTAAAAATATGGAATAAATTACACCATTGAGTGTAATACGGCACCCTAATGCAGACATCTACATGGAATTTTATTTTTAAAGTTATACCATATCTATTAAAATCTCAATGTCATGTCCACATAAATTATCGCATTATTTTACGGTTTAAAATTACATGTAACAGTATATGTACACTATTTATCTCGCTTTATAATTATGTCGGCGTTGTTTACGTATCTATATTTATTATTTTGTTTTTTCTGGAATCATTTGGAGTTTTCAAACTGGCTACTTTGTGTCAACAAACGGAGGAATATGAAACAACAAACTCACAGCATGAGAATTACCACCTCTATTTACCAAGCCTGCTAAATTTACCATTTAAAATTTAAATTAAAATTACCGAGGCTGGGATGACGGCGTAGTATCTGTTCTCACCTTATTTTAGATAGGACAAGGCAACCGGATCCAACCTTGCGACAACACCTTGCTCATAGCAATAAGGGACGTTGGCGCGGTGTAATGTCGATGCCAGGGTCACAGTGGTTGCGGGGACTGGGCAGTTTTTGTTCTTGGTCACTATTCATTTATATTTATGTGTATGGGCACCCCACATTAAAAACGACCCTGTGTCACGTTCTGCCTTAGTGGGTAGGTCGGGTGAATAATCGACCCATTTTTCAAACAGAAAAAGTACATCCTTTCTACAATAGTTAAGCCTTTGTTGTAACTTTTAATGTTATCAAAACACGACAGATCTTGCGCATTCTCTTCTTAATCTATTTCGGTGAATTTCTTGTCTTTGAGACAAAAGACGTTCAGTTAAGCTGATTCGCAAAGAAGAAATATTACCAGCATATCAAATACCTTTTGTAAACAATTGTTATCGACACCTGCCTGTGTTTTGCAATCTCTCTGTTTCATGTAAGAGGTTTTTTTGAAGCTGAGTAAAAGATTCTGAAAACGTCTAATTTCGTATAATACGACCCCCTTCTTAGCACATAATTTTCGTTCAAAATTTCTCCTTTTATACACAAGAAAATACGGTAATCTTCACAAAGTAATATATTGACAACAATAACTCAGTAATGGTGGATTGCCTAATGAGTGGGTCGGTTGACTTTTTTTTTATCAACAGTGTAAATAGCAGGTAAACGCGTCTATGTTAAAAACTTCCGAATTCTGTTTTTTTCTAAGCAGGCGAGAAAACGCTCGTAAAGACTTACAAACCGTTGTTTTTAAAATTGCCATACGCCATACAAAGTTGTAATCGTTAATGTCGACTCAGTAGTCACTGCTTGGTGAACTGAACAAACTGTTCGAATATCAAGTCTGCGTGTGTATTATGGGAGGTACTTAAGCAGCATGGCTCCCATTTTCTGTATATGTCGTCTTTTGTATAGAACAAATTCCATATATATATATATATATATATATATATATATATATATATATATATAAAAGAAAATACATAAGAAAAAACAACTAAAAATAAACAATCCAAATAAATAAATGAAGTAAATAATACACAAATTAACAAACCATTCTCACCAAAATAACCGTTAGAATAGGCTACAACAATCAATACAAAAATTGGACGAAAAAATAGCTATAACTGCTATATAAGCGATTAAATTTTTTACTACGTTACTTAAAAATCGAAATCCGAAAAGAATAAATAAAAATATGCAAAATAAAAAGAAACAAGAAAAAACAAGTAAAATAAATTAATCAAAATAAATAAAAAATAAACAAATTAACAAACCGCTCCCGCTAAGATAACCGTTAGAATTAAATAAAAATAACAAAAAGCAAAAACAAGTAAAAAATAATTAATTCAAATAAATAAATAAAATAATAAACAAATTAAAAACTGCCTCGCCAAAATAACAGACTATCAATTCAAATATTGGACGAAAAAAACAAAAACAAAAAAAAAACTATTAAATAACGATCTGAACAAATCAAAAAAAAAATTTACTACGTTACTAAAACATCGAAAACCGAAAAGAATAAATAAATAAATATATAAGATAAAATAAATAAAAAAAAACAAGTAAAATAAATTAACGCCAATAAATAAACAAATCATTCCCGCCAAAATAACCGTCAAAATGGACTACCGAAAATGCACTCCTGACTTTATCTATAAATAGTCGAGGAAAAACCCAACACACTTGTGGCCTGACGATTGCGTCTAGCATGAAACAGTCTGTCGCCTCTGAGTGTTGAATTCAATGTTCGCTTTTATATTTCCATACACTCTATCTCTGATATTGAGCACTTTATCCCATAAATATAGCACACCTTAAAACTATATTCCATCATATATATATATATATATATATATATATATATATATATATATATATATGGCACCTCGCTTTCCTTATGGAGCTACTCTCGCAAACATTTTGTGAATTAGATCCTTACTAAGTACCGTACAATTATATACATGTGTTAGCTGTGCACGTACAGGTTGTCCCAGAATATACTATTTCAGTGAAATATATCAACTTAAAAAAGGACACACTTTTACGTTTATTACTCATTACAAAGCAAATAGATTTATATAAATAAACTTTATTGAAAACTTTCAACGTGTGTTCCGACTGTATCCTTGCCAATTTCAAATATATCCTTAGCGTCACAAAACACATTTTGGAGCATTTCAAAGGGAATGATAGAATGATCCGACCATTTTATTGTCTTTCATTACTGTAAGAGGTTACAATAGATCGAATATACTATATTGTACTTACTACTAAATAAGGGCACTAAAAAACTCATCTTTGACTGAGATGTTAGTTTTCTTCTCAGAATTACAAACCATACCAATCTGCAAAGTATAGAATAATTAGTTTTACTCTGATTTTTTAATCATTGGTGTTAAAACATGAACTGAGATCGATATTAAGGAGATAAACATTAGAGATACGAAGTAGAGGACGTTGTGCTCATGACAGAGCAATTAGAACAACAATAAAACCTATGAGAAATAAACTGAATTTTTGTTACGTTGGAACCATTTTGAATATGAGTCATTACTTACTGAAATGCGGTGTAGTGTAAGAGATAACAACTTAGAATGATAAAATCAGAGAGCCGAGTTCGAATTTCACAGGGGTCCCTTGTATTCACTTAGGCACAAAAACTATCGGAAAAGGTATGAATCCATCTTTTCTCCTCACCCCAGTTATTAGTTGAATTACAGGAGAGACTGGGTCATATAGCTCTGATTGGCAAACAGTCTACCGCAGAAAGAAATAGTAACCTACTGCGAAAAAATATTCTGTCTAGTCAGTCATAAGTCGAAAGACATGATCGCCCAAGACGGAATCACGTACCGCACTGACTGACTTTTTTAGAAAAAATATATTTTTTAAATATTGCCACTACACCTGGTCTCGTGCTTCTGTCGTGTATTTAGATATTCTTGATAAAATACAAATTATTGATGCTTACCTGGCATCTCGACTTCACTTTCCCCACCGGCGTAACGTAGTTTCCTTGAACCTTTTCTATAAATATTTTCATGGTAATTTTTCCGATTAGTTTTCCTCTATGGCACCTAGACTTTATTAATTCAAGCACAGTACTAGATTGGCGGCAATGTTTCCTCATTTTACAAATGGAATGGATAGATGTAACCGTAAGTTCTATCCTAACAATTTCATCTATCGCACTTCTAGCTAGTGAAACTCTTCTGGCCTCTTGCTTCCCAATCAACTTTGATCTTCAAACATTTAAACGCAATATCAATCGTTATTTTCTGTCTTCTTAATTCCTGTTATTTTTTAGTGTTCTCTCTCTTTCACAATGTTTTTTCTCTTATATCCTATCACACTTAGTAACCCATTGCGTCTTAGTGGCTTTTTCACCTTGCCTGAGGTGAAATAATTCAAAAATAGTTTTACGTGTATATTAAGCTTGATTTCAACAAGTCCTATAACCACGCGGGACATTTTTTTTAATCTACTTTATTTTAAAACCTGTTCTTTCATTTGGCAGTAAAATCTGGCCCTTTGTGTATAAAAATCATGTCGCCGTGTCATAAACTTCGGCACGCTAATAAAATAAAGGAAATATAATGTGATAATGAAGATGCCATTCCCAAAGATATAAACTTGCTCGAAGTGGTTGTCTAATATTTGCAGCGTCCGTCCCGCTTTGTCTTGAATTGTAGATACCTTTTCAAATGAATTTACCTGCTCGTTTTATTTTTTATTTCATTTCCGTTTTTTTTGTTTTGTTTTTTTACAATATTGAGAATTTTAATCACTTTATTTGTTGTCGTTTCCCCAAAAGCCATTTTGAATAGAACTGGATATATCAGGTGACTGAATTGAACTGATTACCTTATTTTCACGCGCCTTGGTGTGAATAAGTAGTTGAAAGATTAAAATGTGTTTGACTCAGGTGTTTGCGCTTGAACACGAACGCTATAAACAAGGGATATCCATAAATATACATATCGAAACATATAAACAGTTTATGGCAGTTAATCGACAATCGATGGCGGAGAAAAAAAGATACCTATCATTCTGGAATAATAATAATAATAATAATAATAATAATAATAAGAAGAAGAAGAAGAAGAAGAAGAAGAAGAAGAAGAAGAAGAAGAAGAAGAAGAAGATCTTTGTGAAAAGCTACAACAAGAATAACAACAGATAATCATAGTTCAACACGATTACGGTTCGTTACATTCACTTACGCGCAAATACAGTTAGGAAAGGCATGAACCCATCTCTTCTCGTCCCCTTCCTGTCCCCACAGCTATGAATTGAATAGCAAGATGGACTGGGTCAAAATGAAAAGTCGAAATAATGTAGGGAAGAAAAAAAAAAATAAAAAAAAATAAAGAAATATATACATATATACTGTTATGTAGTACGAAAGGTTTTTCTTCCTCCGTATGAGTTCGAATCCTTCGTCGCCAAGTGTGTTATGGAGTGGTTTCACAGTGGAGGCTTGTATTTGTACTAAGTCGGTCCTAAAATAGGTTTGACGTACAAATCGTTAGGAACTTGATATAATAGGTAATGACGCAGTTATCTAGTTGGGGTGGCTGATACTTCAATATCCGACTAACGGCCGTCCGACATCGACTGACTGACCAACTCTCTGCCGACTCAGCGACTGCTACTACTACTCCTACTCTTACTTATAATAGTGGGAGAGTCTATTAACTATAGAATGGGTGTGTTCCAGTATAACATACACCCACCTGAAAACCGAAGAGTGAAAATACTGAGAATTATCATGCATATTTAATTAGTGAAGACCGGAATATAAGACAGCCATCGTGAAGAAATAAAAATAAAAAAAAAAAAATGAATAAACGAATCACTTCCTGAAGACCGAGGAATGAAACCGTCGAATAAACAACAAAGAAAAAAAAAGATGAGCATTGTTAAAGTTATTTAACTGATGAAGACCGGAAATGGAAACAACCAGAAAACGGACAAACGTAGATACCAACAACAAAAGTTACAATGTTTTTTTTAATCACTTGATGGAGGCCAGAGAATAGAACGAGCGAAACGATATGATTAACGACATTTTGGCACAATAGGTCTCTATATATATATAGGTATGAAGAAAAATATACGGAAAAAACAAACAAAAATCCTTATATGCAATTATGCTGTTTTAATGTTAATATAATGTCAACGTCGGATGTTTCGGTCTAATAAAGCATCTTCAGGACATATTTATAAAATATAATTAACATTATCAATTTAATATGACAAAGACGATGGACATAAGAACAAGACTTATCCAAACAGATAACTGAAAGTTTTATATGACGTCCGACGTTGACATTATATTAACATTAAAACAGCATAATTGCATATAAGGATTTTTGTTTGTTTTTTCCGTATATTTTTCTTCGTACTGTCGGATCTATATCCATATATTTGCTTATATATATATATATATATATATATATATATATATATATATATATATATATATATATATATATATATATATATATATAAAATAATTCATCATGTCTAGATCTAGAAACCTCAAACTTTGGACTCATTAGCAATGCGCATGCGCTACTGAGAATTGAACCAGGAGCGTTACGATACAACGCAAACAATATATATATATATATATATATATATATATATATATATTAATGATTAAAAAAACTACGTCCCCCCGGTAATTACGTAGGATTCAAGCCGCCGGCTCCAATCTGTGACACTTCCAAGCTCTTATATTTACTTTTCTGTCACAAATGCGAGAAGGGGAATTATGTAGGAGAAACCGAAACAGAGTTCTATCTACGGTTCACTAACCGGAAGAAAAAATATCAGGAACAACAACAACAAATACCGGTCTCTGTATGCTTCAATGAACCTGGTCATAGCATCGACGATGTCGGATACGTGCTTTTAGCGTTTTGGTGTTGGTAGCCGAAAAGACAGGCGCAGATTGGAATTGAAATTCCGACATAGAGGTACTAAACAGAGATTTGGGTTTACTCAGAGAGTGCAATTTCCTCAAGGTAACCCATTATCTGCATCACCAGCCTTCGGATGATTAAGCCCCCCCCCCCCTATTTTTAACTCTAAATTTTAACAGTCATCACCCCACCTACTTATTATATTTGATGTTCTACCACCTATGATTTCCCTCTTGACGCACTATTCACCAATGGAAGTTTTGCCCTGTACACTGAGGGTGACTTTCCAATCATCCTCTTTTATATTAGGTTGGTGCAAAAATAATGTCGTTTTCTCACATAGTAACATATGTGAGAAAACGACATTATTTTTGCACCAACCTAATACCACGATTGATTCTATCACTATGGCTCCTTTACATATAAGCTTATGTAAGGAGTGGGGAAGGTTAGTGTAGATACATATTAATCTTGTATTTATATCTATATGATTCGCATATTTGTGTAATGGCTTCATTGTTATGTACACTATATATGTACACGATTTTCCTCTCAGATTTTTCTTTATTATTTATTTTTTATTAACAATAGATTTCCAAATTTTTATCCAAATTTTTATACATTTTTTGTTCCTTCACTTTTTTCTTTTCATTTAATTTTATTAAATAATATTTTATTATTATATCTTTCCTTTTGCCTCCTCTTTTTTAACCCTTTTCTTTCTACCTTTTCATCACATCATATTCTAACCCCAGTCCGTCTTTCTATACTTGGCAACTTGGTCCGCCATTTTTTGCTACAACTCGCGACACGCGAGACGTCTTTTCCCCTCCTCAACCTATAACTCTCTTCATCTAGGTTTACAATCTCACTTCCACCACGAAACACACTAGTAATAATGAGACCTGCCTTTTACACCAACGTTGCCAAGAACAAACGTGAAACTACTCCTCCCTTCGCAACAGTCGAAGGCCGAAGTATAGAACCATCGATTTGAAGAAAATAATCAAACTGATGGATTATTGTAAAAATATACAATTTCTCTTCAGGATATAGGCAATCCTAAGATTCCTTTTGATTTATTATTAGTGAATTGGCATCCCTTCTTAGGAAAGATAGTCGAGTGGTTTCATGTTGCTTTATCTACGGTTTTTATTCAGAGTAACCATACTCCTTGACTGTTTGTCATCCACGGCTAGAGAGCCCCCTTTGCATTGATATTTAACTTACCTTCCTTCAAATCATTTCAAACAGCGGTTCTCGTACGATAAACGAAGTTAAGCAACGTCGAGTCTGGTCAGTACCTAGAGGGGTGACCGCTTGGAAATACCAGGTTCTGTAAGCTTGGATATGCGAATGGTGTAATGGATAACGGCGCGGAATTGAAAATCGGAGAGGGGAGTTTCAATTCCAGTCAGGTTCATTATATTCACTTAAGCGCAAAGAGCCTTGGGAATGGTATGAATTCGCTACTTTTCCTTCCCGGGTATGGCCTAATTTGTGGGACATATATCAGTAAATCATTATTATCTTCCAAAGATTCTTGAGAAATATAGTGGAATGGTTACTAGTTGTCTTCTTTAGGGTATTCGAAACAAGTTGTCAATTAATGTTAGAGAGTCCAATGCTCATGACTAGGCCTGAGGAAGCGATCAATTCATGCCTTTCCCAAATGCATAAGAACGCTAGAATCTAAACTCGTTCCAGATAGTTGCTTCGTTGATTTTGCGCATAATTTTATGCTTTCAAGTTAAAGGTATGTTTTTCAAATAGTTTGTAGATCATAAAATGTATTGCTGGTATTATATATATATATATATATATATATATATATATATATATATATATATATATATATATATATATAAATGTACTACTCGTAATGATTTTTTCTATATAAAAACTAAAAATCGTACGACTCATACAGAAATCGCTATCACTTAAATTATTTTTGCCCTTCCTTGCCTTTAAAGGAGTGCCCTTTGCCGTGCTGATGTTGCTACATGCCTTACTTCTTGCCTATCTCACACTGCGAATTTTTTCTAAGCTCTATACTAAACATTAAATCTGTTACGAAAAAAGAACTAAACAAAATGAACACAAAACGATCAGCTTTAAAAAAGGACTCGTTACTGGAAAAACCGAATGAAAAAAGAATGTTAACAACAAATACTTTTTCACACCCAACACAGTTCTGCGGAATGGCCTTCCTGCTAACTTGGAGCATGTGCTTGTAAATTTTGGTGCAAATCCGTCGAAAATTGCGGCCGAGCATTCGTTACACACACACACACACACACACACGCACACACACACACACACACACACACACATCCTGCCTTTTATAGATAGAGATGTATTTTTATACTTTTTAGTGTTGTATTGTTTGTAATTTTGCTATACAAATATATCGTCGGTCATTTTACTATTAAAATACGCTGTTAATTATTGTTAGTAGGTTAACTAATTGCCCACAGCTGAGACCTTAACAGGTACTACCACCCCGAGTCACACGGGACTTGGGAACAACAGCAGTTAGGTGTGGTTCTATGCTGCTCAAAACCTCAAATCTTCTGATCAGAGGCCTTACCGTCGGATATAGTTTATCGTCATACCCACGGCGGTCCGGGATAGTAAAGGAAGCAAACCTGGTTAAAAGATAAAGGAATTTCGTGAGGCATATATTTCTTTAATAAGACTTTCTATATGACAGCTGTTGGACATTAATTCAACTGTTTGAAGTTTAGTATCCAATAATAATAATACAAGAGAATTTTATCAAGGAGATCAGGGTAAATAGCAGGGACACAGGACCATATGTGGTAGCAATATTCTAAGCATGGATGAATGGTAGGTTTATAGATCAGGACCAATAATATTTCTAATTCTTTTTTGGATCTTATCAAGGAGATCAGGGTAAATAGCAGGGACACAGGACCATATGTGGTAGCAATATTCTAAGCATGGATGAATGGTAGGTTTATAGATCAGGACCAATAATATTTCTAATTCTTTTTTGGATCTTATCAAGGAGATCAGGGTAAATAGCAGGGTCACAGGCCCATATGTGGTAGCAATATTCTAAGCATGGTAGACTTAAGCTATGTAAATATCTTTTTTTTTAAGCAAGTTGGGAGTGCCACTAGCACGCAAGGGGTAACAGAGAGCCGGGAGAAAGATTAAAGAGGCGTGAAAGAGGAAAGGATGAAGTGGAGAACGGGAAATTAGGTCAAAGCATTTGAAGATGTCGATTGACATTGCATTTGAATAGTTGGAGATTATAGCTCTCAGGGAAGCAAGTAAGAGGAAGGGAGTTCCACAGACGGGAAGTGCGAGACATGAACTATTGGAGTAGAAGAGACGACTACGTTTAACAATTTCGACAGCGAAAGGTTGGGATTGAGATGCCGATCTAGTGGCACGTTTAAATTCATGCAGTCTGGGAACTAGCCAAAGTAGCTCGTCGGAGCAGTTACCGTGAAAGTATTTGTAGAAAAGACAGAGTGAAGCGACGACATGGCTGTGAGAGAGCGACTGTAAACGAGATGCGAGATATAGTAGCAAATAAAAAATAGCTAAATTACGCAAAGTGAATCAGAGCAATATAGAAAGAGTCTCGCGTTATACGAAGCTGAGCATAGAAAATAGTTTTCAACATTCTATGGAATAACAAAATCTCGTCAAATTCGCGTGTATGCATTTCAACGGATTACACACATTCGCAATCACCGTTCAAGTATCTGACATTCAGCGCTTTGCTCTCTCCAGCGTAAATATATAAGTGCTTTGTTTGTTCTTCCGCTTTTGTCTATATTCTGCACCTGCTTGAGAACGAGGCCGCAAATTGCATGCGTTTGCACATCTTCATTGAGGCCGCTGTGCGCATGCGTTTGTGGCCGGGTGTCGATCTTTAAAGTTTCTTTTTTTTTTTTTTTATTGTGTTTGCATATTTTCTCTGATAATTTCTGTCGCCGGCGGCCATGACACGGCTCTCACTTCCTCTTTACTTCCTCTCTTTACTTTCCCACTGCATCAACTCTTTATGTCTTTTTTTTTTTTTTTTTGTTTTTTTTTTACACTGGAATATGACAATAATTTCCGGTAGTTCTATTGTTGTCGTTGTTAGCAAATTCGTTTAGCTGCATTGATAATGGCCCATTTGAATGGCATCGTACTCAGTTAAGAGAAACTTTGAGGTTTCTTATATCTTTTACAAAGCTTGGGTTAGTCTGGCACTAGGCCACATATATAGGGCACGTAATAAAAATCGAAATCAGTGCATTATGGGATTGGCTTATCATTTGAGCATCTAAGGCATTTTTAATACCATGTCCCTTCGTGTTGGAGGATCATTGCTCTCCACAGATTCCTTTTCTTTATTATCTGCAATATGCCATGATTTCTGGAGTGGAGTGGTTTTTCCATTGTCTTCTCTACGGGTTTGAAATGTGCCCTCATTCGCTTAAAATGACCGCCACCCAAAGCTAGAAAGACCAATCTTCTAGAAAGACCAATCTTCTGTCCTACTTAACTCATAACAAGTGGTCGGATGAACAAATGGATTCATGTCCTTCCCATGTGTACTAATGCGAATTTGAAACTTGCGTCCGCGATTCCACTGCTCGTACAGATAACTGACACGTTCGATTCATATCGATATGAAAAATACTGAAGAAAATCGGAAGGTACAATGGTTGAAATGTGAATATGGTAAGAAAGATGAGGACAACAGTCTGAACAGTGTAAATAGTGTAAATAAGTACAATGCCTCATGCCAGAAATACAGACAAATCATATGTCAGTCAATTTTATTATATATATATATATATATATATATATATATATATATATATATATTTATATACAGTGTAACCCGGATATAAGCGAGTTGTCTGGACCGGAGAAGAAGTCTCTTATATCGGGGTTTTTCTTATATCCGGGTTTGGTCTATTTTGTTTAGGTAAGTATGGCTCTAATTTGGGACCAGATAAAATCTCTCTTATATCCGGGTTTCTCTTATGTCCGGGTTACACTGTATGTATATATATATATATATATATATATTAATCTAACATAAGACAATAAAAATGTCGAATAAAGATTCAAATAACTATGTAAGGTTGCGGACAATGATCAACCCATATATATATATATATATATATATATATATATATATATATATATATATGTATGTATGTGTGTGTGTGTGTGTGTGTATAATAATAATAATAATAATAATAATAATAATAATAATAATAATATGCATTTTTCCCCATTGGAAGCACAAATCTGAGTTTCATGCACAACGCAATGTTCATGTGCAGATTGAAAAGTCAATGTTCAATATACTACATATATATATATATATATATATATATATATATATATATATATATATGATAAAATATACTTTTAATGTATACTTTATTATATATATATATATATATATATATATATATATGATAAAATATACTTTTAATGTATACTTTAATTATGAGTTAAAATGGTCTCAATCCGAGAGTATGTGTAAATAGAAGTACGGACATTAATGTCAACTCTCCCCGACTTTTTCTGTGTGTGTGTGTAAAGTTTTGAGTTTTCAATCTGCACATGAATATTGCGTTGTGCTTGAAAGTCAAAGTTGTGCTACCGATTGTGAAAAATGCGTATATATATATATATATATATATATATATATATATATATATATACGAGGGTTATTATTACGTATTCTTAAGTCCGCAAACTTACATGGTTATTTGAATCTTTATCCAACATTTCCATTGTTTTATGCTATATCAATATAATGGATAAATATTGGTTTGTGCATTGGCAAGAAATTTATTTCTTAAATTTACATCTAAAATATTCACTTTTTAATGTATCCGTGTGATTAACAAAGGAGTTTTGGATTACATGCATTGAGAAAGGAAGTGGTTATGTTGACAATAAAGATTTATTGTGTAAAATAAATGCGTTACAGATTTATTGATATGCCTATGTCAGACAGTGGGTCACTAAGTTCGATGTCTGACACGTTTTGAAGATTGAGCAGGGATATTTATATTCGATCAATGAGTAGGAAGGGTTGGATGAAGCTCATTAACAAGGAAGGAGATTATGTTGAAATATTTTTATAGTGGTGAATAAATAAACATTGATTATCTATCTATCTATCTATCTATCTATCTATCTATCTATCTATCTATCTATCTCAGTCATTATCTATCGTTTACTGTTTCTTACTGATCTATCTATCTATCTATCTATCTATCTATCTATCTATCTATCTCAGTTAGTTCATTATCTATCTATCTATCTATCTATCTATCTATCTATCTATCTATCTATCTATCTCAGTCAGTTCATTATCTATCTATCTATCTATCTATCTATCTATCTATCTATCTATCGTTTACAGTTTCTTTCTTATCTATCTATCTATCTATCTATCTATCTATCTATCTATCTATAGTTTACAGTTTCTTTCTTATCTATCTATCTATCTATATATATATATATATATATATATATATATATATATATATATATCCTTTCTAAGATTACGTATGCCATTGATAAAAACGTCTCACTTTCCATAAATTTATATGAAGGGAAGAAACGCAGATTATTCAGGAATCCTGCATTTCTTGAACAAGTGTTACCGACCTTCTCTTCACATCTTTTGAAATAAATTAAAAAAAAAAAGTTTGACTTGGTTTTATGAGATTGCCAGAATCCTTTAACTGAATGGTGCCTGATTTATGCTCGATGCGGGCGTTCAGTGTAGACAATGATCTGATTCAAATGTTCTTTTTAATGAGACCCTATTTTAATAAAACAACATTTGTCCTCTGCCAATAACGTGCAGTTTTTTTTATTCTGGAATTTTTATTGCTTTCTTCTGTGCTCATTCATTTTTTTTTTAAATCTTTTAATTCTCCTATTTCCTTTCTTTTTTTAATGAACTTGGAGACAGCTTTCAGCGAGGTATGCGTATGCTCATGTGCGTGCGCGTACTCTCGTGCGTCCATATCTTAAAACTGAAGAAAGTCAGACGACGATCTGTCTTTTTGTGTCCCAGTATCCATGCTACACGAAGAAGTGGTTCGCTTCTGACTCATTCGATTCGCAGATCAAGATGTATCCGATCTGTGAATGATTCAAATCGAAGCAGTGCCGAAAGTTAATTAAAGAAAAAAAAAAAAGAAGATATCCTCAATGAATCTCCAATGTGGCAGGCATGTCAAGAAGAAATCATCGGCAATTCATTCTGATGCATATGCAGAATAACTTTGTGCATACATACATACATACATACATACATACATATATATATATATATATATATATATATATATATATATATATATATATATATATATAATATCTCTCTCTCTTTCTCTCTCTCTCTATATATATCATATATATATATATATATATATATATATATATAAGATCTCTCTCACTCTCTCTCTCTCTCTCTCTCTCTCTCTCTCTATATATATATATATATATATATATATATATATATATATATATATATATATAATTGTGTATTTGGACAGCAAGCCCTCTTTCGTACAGGTTTCATTAAAAATGACCGACAAGAAACTGAAGTTAATTTTTTATTCAATTTTTCTTGTGTTCTTATAATTTTCTACTTTTCTGGACATGCAGAACTTTTGGACAATTTCTACATATCTTGTGTCCAGAAAACACAAGAACAAGATAAATTAAACAAAAACTTAACCGGGCTACATTGCCAGTTGTTTTTACAGAAACTGATATATATATATATATATATATATATATATATATATATTATATATATATATATATATATATATATATATATATATATATATATATATATACCCAAGTATAGGATTGGTGTATACAGAATAAATTCCAATAACGAAAAAATACTATTTTTAAGCACTTAAGAGTGCTCAACACAGAGTAGAGCAAATATAATTTATTCGAAAAGTGTAACATAAATATATTATAAAATCATGGTGTTGAATGTAGAACCTTTCTATATTCAACACCATCACTTGATAAGACACCAGAAGTGTTGAAACAAAATGGTTATTTTTGTAGTGATTTTATAACATTTTTATGTCATAATTTTTGAACAAATAAATAAATATATATATATATATATATATATATATATATATATATATATATATATATATATATATAAGTGTGTGTTTGCGCGTCTGTGTATGTATAATAGGTCGGTGAATGGAATTTGAATAATAATAATAATGATGACTATAACGACCCGTGAAACTTAAAACGTTTTCCTAATTTGAATTTTCTGATAAATCATAATTCTTCAGTTCATTGAATAAGTTCATGGCGAGTTCAAAGATAATAAAATATCCAAAGAAGTTCCCCTGTCGCATCGTTCAATATTTGAGCTTAACAACTTTAACAAAATATTGCAATAAGAATCATAAATATGAATGCTGGTCGTTTTTTTTAAGAAGTAAGGGGGTACAAATGAAAAGATTTGAAATTGACAACTTTTCCATTTCACTGGAACAGCCTTCTTCCTTTCTTTCCACGCGGTCAAAACGGAATAGCTCATTATTTATAAGGCATTGGCAGGGTGTAACGGTCGTGCGAACTAACGAATGAAGCGACAAGTAAAATTACAATACGTTAATAACAATAAAACAATACTTTCTTGTCGACTTTCTTATTGACATTGCAGTTCATGCAGGCTGTAATATATCTTTAAAGATCTTTAGAAAATTGTCAAACTACAACGATCTTGAAGTGGAAATCTAAAGGAAAATGTGGCACATGAAGTCATTAATAATTCCTTTTGGAAACTCTGGGTTTGATTGGAAAAGGTTCTGATAAGCTCATTAAAGGAATACCTGGCAGCCCATACCTTAAAGAATTAAAAAAAAAATGTTATCACAAGTACAGCCGACACCTTATGAAGGGATTTATCTATGTAAAATATGTGCGATTTTCTTTCTTGCTCAGTGGAAAATGCCATGATGCCATTTCTAACCTTAGGTCTCTGGTCGGGACGCGGAAAGAAATGAGTATACACCAGAAACCGAAGGAAATAAAAAACAACAACAATAATAATAATAATAATAATAATAATAATAATAATAATAATAATAATAAGAAGAAGAAGAAGAAGAAGAAGAAGAAGAAGAAGAAGAAGAAGAAGAAGAAGAAGAGGAAGAAGTAGAGAAATGTCCTTAGTATACACTTATCAGATTGGGTGTCATTCATGATGGGTATATTGGGCTTCATATATTTATACCCCAGTGCCATTTTGTTGGTGTGCTGTTCCCTCATCTAATAATAATAATAATAATAATAATAATAATAATAATTAAAAAAGACAACAAAGACGAATGCAACCGACCAGATACAGAAGCGATGGCAAGATAAACCGCTTCATGGCCAATACTCTGCCCGTACCAAACAAGCTGATGTAGACAAAACCCGTACCCATCTGTGGCTACGTAGTGCAGGGTTGAAAGCTGAAGCTGAAGCTGAAGCTGAAGCTGAAGGTTTTATCCTTGCTGTGCAGAACCAATGCTTGCTAACTAGGAATTATCAAGCACATATACTAAAATATTGTGTCAGCCCAAAATGCAGATTCTGTGATAAATATCCAGAAACGATTGATCATCTTAATATCAGGTTGCACGATATTGGCACCCACTGAATATAAAACCCGACATGTCAGAGTGGGCCAATATCTGCACTGGAAAATCTGCAACTTCTACGGGAAGGAAACTGAAAGAAAATGGTATGAACACCACCCAGACCCGGTTACGGAGATAGGACCTGTTACAATTCTATGGGACTACACAATTCACACTGACAGAACAATCAAGGCCAACCGCCCAGATATTGTTATTAAAGACCACAAACAAAAACAGTGCCTCCTTATTTATATGGCAGTCCCTGCTGACTGCAATGTATTTTTGAAGATAGTCAAAAAGCAGTCAAAATACAAGGACCTTGAAATAGAAATCTCGAAAATGTGTCATAAGGGAACCTCAATAATGCCTGTTGTAGTTGGAGCCCTAGGACTGGTTGGAAAAGATTGCAGTAGACTAATTGAAGGGATTCCTGGAAGTCCATGCCTCAAAGAGATACAAAAAATTGTTCTGACAAGTACAGCCCACACTTTACGAAGGGCTTTCTCTATGTAATTTTTTTTTTTTTTTTTGTGAGTGGAAAGTGTCATGATGCCATTTCTAACCTTAGGTCAAAGATGATAATAATAATAATAATAATAATAATAATAATAATAATAATAATAATAATTTGTCTGGTATACATTTATCAGAATGGGTGTATTTATGGGTATACTAAAATTAGTATATTAGTACTCCAACATCACTTTGTTGGTGCATTGCTTACTCCTCCTCCTCCTCCTTCTCCTCAACAACAACAACAACAACAACAATAACAACAACAACAACAACAACAATAACAACAACAACAACAACAACAATGTGGTTTGTTTGAGTAAATAAAAGTGGTCGTTTTAGGTAAACATACAGCGTACTGTAGTGAGCGATGGGGATATAATTAGCCTACGTGAGGTCTCAACTTCGCATATAATACGCAGTGCAATTTTTAATACTATTTTTGCAACAGAATGTGCGTCATAAATATCGTTTAAAACGACTGTTTATTCAAGAATCTTATAGTCTTCTCCAGATTCCGCTGTATATTAATGTTATATTTAGAAAAATTAATTAATTAATTAAGGAAGAAAATTTTATGTAACCTCATCTCATTGTCTACCAAACAATTTAATCAGTTTCATCCTCATTGATTGACTATTTTGGCCTTAAACATGACTAAACTAAATTAAAAAAATGTTCTCACAAGTACCGGAAGGGCTTTATCTATGTAAAATTTGTGGGTTCTTACGTTGGTTTATTTTTATTTATTTTTTATTTTTTACAAAAGGGTTCAGTGGAAAATGTCATTTCTGACTTTAAGTTTCCGGAAGGAAATTAGGATGCAATAGAAATTTAAGGAAATAATAAAATACGGATGGCAAAGTGGGCCAATATCTGCACTGGAAAATCTGCAATTTCTATGGAAGGGAAACTGAAAGAAATTGATATGAACACCACCCATAACCGGTACGTGTAACAATTTTATGGGACTTCATAATAAACACAGACAAAACAATGAAAGCTAATCGCCCAGACATTTTTAAAAACCGAAAAAAATATGTCTCCTTATTAATATGACAGTCTGTACAGACTGCAGTGTATCTTTGAAGATATTCAAAAAGCTGTCAAAATACAAGGACCTTTAAATCGAGAACATCAGCAATTCCTGTTGTAGTTGGGTCCTTAGGATTGATTGGAAAATATTCCAGTAGACATCAACAGACTAATTGATGGGATTCCATACCTTAAAGAAATACAAAACATTGTTCTCACTAGTACAGGCCACACATTACGAAGAGCTTTTACTATGTATAATATATGTTATTTTTATTTTTTTTAAATTGCTCAGTAGAAAATGTAATGATGTCATTTCTGACCTTAGGTTTCTGGTCTGGACCCGGAAAGAAATGAGTACACACCAGAAATCAAAAGAAATAAAATAATAATAATAATAATAATAATAATAATAATAATAATAATAATAAGAAGAAGAAGAAGAAGAAGAAGAATGTTTAAAATTGCATTGCGTAGGTGTAGATTTGTTTGAGGCTGGTCGACCTTTGAATAAAGGATAAGGTTTTATTTATGAGTCTATAATTTTCACGAACCCTGCAACACATCTACACATGCCCAGTCTGACTTTCTTTATTTTTTCCTACAAAACAAGTCAAACTTTTATTTTATTTTACATCGAGACCCCCCCACCAAAAAAAACAAAAAAAAAACAAAAGAAAAGGCACGTCCAAAAATTAAGAATTTGAAATTTTTCCCCCATCATGCTTCTATCTTGTCCTTATTATTATTATTATTATTATTATTATTATTATTATTATTATTATTATTATTATAATCCTTATTATTTTTATTATTATCTTGAGCTATATGTAAATAAATAAATATATTGTATAATAAATAAATAAAAACGGGGTATCTACTTAAATATAAGTATCGATTTAAAAATAACGTTTAAACAAATAAATTAAAAAATCTGTGGGATTTAAATCCATTTCGCATATATATATATATATATATATATATATATATATATATATATCAAGTGAACATTGAAGCCAACACCCGAGGCGACAGTCTGTTTCTTGCTAAACACAATCGTCAGACTTGAGGCTAACATTAGGAGGCTATTTGTGCGTATAGGAGGGGAAGATAACGGTTAACCCAAGCCCTGAACAGGTTTAGATTGTATTGATCGGCGAATTATCCTCTTGAGAGTCTGTCCCGCAGTGCAGTCGTTTGCGGGAAGAAGTTGTTTTAGTGGAACTTGCTGATGGAAGACAAGAGGGAATATGGACGCTTTCCTACTATATAAGTAACATGACGTGTTCTTGTTCGAGCACTTTCTCTGGAAGTAGTGGCAGAGCAGAGAGAAGCTTGCTACATTCAGCCTGTAGAAGAAAGGGGTTGAAGGACAGAGAATAATTCGTCGCCCGTAAAGGCACGGAGGTGATTTTGGACTCTGTCAGGGCCGAAGATTTTCTTTAGTCTTTTTCTTCTTCTTAACACTAGGATGGCCAGCTCTTTTGACATCTTTATTTACATTATGCTGTGAAGCAGCCATCTTTAATATATTCAATATTCAAGTCTGTAATAACAAGTCTGAAAAGAAATTCTCAAATATTAGTATACCTCATACCAAAAGAAAGTGATTATATATATATATATATATATATATATATATATATATATATATATATATATATATATATATATATATATATATATATATATATATATATATATATATGTAAGTAATAATAATAATGGAGTCGACTGGAAATCGAACTCGACGCTCCGATTCCTCAATCTCATCCGCTATTCACTACTCCCTCCCGTGCCTCCTTATACACGCTACAGTTCAAAAGTTTAAGGCTATACCTGGTAATTATTTAAATTGACACCAAAATTATTTGTTTTGTACTTATACGAAGAGAAAATTATTATACACGGTTTAAAAATTTTAATATGACAAAAAAATAATATTTTATCATTAAATTTTGTTATCGTCAAAATATCGTGATTTTTCATCTCATTACTGCAGCACAAATGTTTGGTACTCATTGCAAAAGTTTCTCAATGTAAATGTTTGATAATTGAATCCATTCTTTTAACAATGACTCTCAGAGAACATTTTGAATTTTTTCATCCTTCTCTCAAGTTCAGCCGATGCTAATTCTGGAGGTGGAGTCAAACTTTTGAAATGTAGTGTATATATATATATATATATATATATATATATATATATATATATATATATATATATATATATATATATGAGAGTCTCGATATGAGACATTCTCATATCGAGAATATTTAACATTGAAAAACATAAGGAAAAAAATAATTATTTTTAATAATATCTGGAAATCTCCGCCTTTTACCTGAAGACGGTCACGAGACCAGAAACACGTGTAGTAAAATTATGAAAAATAAAGCATAATATTTTTTGCGGCACCTCTCTTCTCTTCTTTTTAATATACACTCTTTTCTCTCGTTGGAACCACTATAACCTCCTTCTTATATATATATATACATTTCTCTTCAAGTAAGCCAGTAAAGCCAGAATATGAGAAAAAACTATTAAGGGGAGAAAACAATAAAAGAATAAGAATTAATAAGACAGAAGAAACGATTGACATTGCATTTATATTTTTGAGGATCAAAGCTGATTGGGGAGAAGAAGCCAGAAGAGAGTTCTACAGGCGAGAAAAATGCGAGAGAAGAAATTGTTATCATAGAACTTACGGTTCCATCTAGTCATTTCAAGTGTACAATGATGAGAACCTGCCGCCAATCTGGTACTGCGCTTGAATTCATGAAGCCGAAATACCCAAAGAGGAAAGCACATCAGAAGAATTATCATAAAAGTGTTTATAGGAAAGGCACGCGGGAAAGTTATGTTACAGTGAGGGGAAAGGAAAATGTAGCTATTTGTGGACGAAGAAAAAGGTCAGGCCATTTGAGGAGATTTGCTGTCACTTTCCCCACAGATACCCCCATCAGACATCTGGTGTAAACACACAAACGCAAAGAATAACATCGATGTTGTTGAAGATTGTGAAGATAACTGAAATAGGTATGTTCATGAGATCGCTAAAAAAAGCGCATAGTCTGATGAAAAAGACGTCAAACTCTACGAAAACAAAATTTTATCGCCAAAATGTTTATGTTACTATTAAGAGTAAAGAACAAAGTAATTTTTAATTATTTAAAAAAAAAATTCTGTCTTTATTACAACATTCTAACTTTCCATTGAAAAACTTGTTTCTCGTCATCACCGGAAGTTCCGTAAAAATAACATTGCGAATTTTTTGTCCATTTTTTTCTTATGGCACACATTAATTTTGAAAATCTTGCAAAAATAGAAATAATTGTCAGATTTTAATGAAACTTCCAGAAACTATTCAGGAATGATGGAAATTGTTATAAATATGTTATTTTTTTTTAAAAGTCATTATAAAAATATATTTTTTATATATATATATTACACCCCCATAAATAAATTAATAAAAAACTATAAAAGTTTATGGACGAAGCACGCAGGTCATTATAGTTACAAACACAAGGCTTTGAGGAAAGTAAATCATGTTTTTTTTTTTAAATCCGACCTCGTAAACCTAAATTCAGCTCTGAATTGTAACATACAAAAACCAATAAAACAAAGATACTATTTAATTTTAAATGCTTTTAGTTGCTTTTATTTGTTTTTATCAATATGCATAATATTGTCTGAAGGCAAAAAACTTTTTCGATGAAAAATGAATTTTTAAATGAATTAATTGTTATTTAATAAATTATTTTATTATTTTTACATAAAGTTACTAAAAGTTGTTGAATATTCTAAAATTAATTGTACCGTTGAATCCTGTATATAATGCATTTTTTAGGGGCCTGTATCTGTCCAGATTATAAATAGCACAGGGGTTTTACAGTCGACGAAACACCATTGAGAGTAATCTTACTTTTCTTTACCCTATGTGAGGGAAAAAAAAAAGGTTAAATCAAATGTACGGGGGCCCGGAAGAAACATGATACAATAAAAACATCACGTGTTATCGGCCTTTACTAACGAGGTAAATAAGTTGTTAACGTAAAGATAAATTGTCACTTATGACCTTCTGTACTATAAATTTCCGCACGTAATATGTCAGTGCGTGATGAAAAACAGACAATTGTCATTTGTCACTCAACACCGCAGTTCAGACCGGCTATCTCCCATTTGAAAAAACATGTTTTCATCACAGAAAATAAGCAATCTTTGTTTTAAGATATATTAAATAAACTTTATAATTTCTAATTTTTTAAAAATTATTTAAAAAAACATCATAATTGATTTTTTAAATAAATTTTAAACGGCAACATTCACTTTTGTAAACAAAAGTTAAAAAACGGGAGATTATCGATTTTCTGTCAATTTTTCCAATTCAAAAAAATTGAAGATTTTTAACGAAAATTTTGGACGTGCTAGAAATTATTAAAAAATCTAAAAAAATATTCAAAAGATACTTTGATCATTCCTCTTGATAATAACATTAACATTTAGACGATAAAAAATTATTTTAATCAAGTTTAAGGCCTTTTTTATGCATGGTGTGCTATTTTTTTTAGCGATCTCATGAACATACCTACTGAAAAATGAAATATTTTAATCGTTTGACATCTTGTATGAAAACATGTCTTTTATAGCACGGGGAATTATTAATAGTTACATTTTTCAGCCATTCATAAGGGTTATTTTATTTTCCCACTGAATATATGAATCGAATGCATTTTTACCAGCAAATAGAATTGCCATTGTTTTTTTTTAATTTTATTTATTGGAGATCTCCAACTGCTGATTACGAATTTCTTGCAATTGGAGGTTATAATTTTGATGCTGTTAAATCGTTCTAATAAGAATCAAGCGACATCTGCCCGTGCCAAGTAGAAATTCTTCTTTTCAACTGATTCTGTCTCTCCAAAAAAGGCTCCATCTGTTCACTGTCTCAGGCTGACAGCGCTTTAAGGATCAATAAGGTTATAATTATAGATATCGCATTCCTATTCCTTTAGCAACGTTTACCTAAACTCCTGACCACCGATAATTCTTTCCTGTTTTTAATGCATTTCAATTGCGAAATGATTCACCGCGAATTCCTATAGCAAAACTATTTTTGAAATTCTTCTTCTGTGTGCTTGTCCCTTCTGGACATTGACTATCATGGCTCTCGCCAATATCCTGTTATTAGTAGCGCTCAATATATTTTGTCTTATTCTCTCCCAATTCCTGTCAATTCACTTAATCTCGACAGTTAGGTTATGCGTTGTTTTTCTCTGTTCCTCTTGCCGTCAATATGACCTGTGAGTATCTAATTTTCCAAGACGTCTTTCCTCGTTATGTGCTCTAGAAACTTCAACTGATGTTAAGTATACGTGTCCCTTTTGTTTTCATTTTATCTAAGATTTTGCCGTTGGTCACAGGTTCCGTCAGTGGTATCTTCAGCATGCTTCTGTAGAACCACATTTCTTTTGCTTCAAGTCTCTTCATTTGTAAGGAAATAATCCAGCATTACTGCCATAGGAAGGGGAATGAGAAAGAAAGAAAGAGGGAGAGGGAGAAAATGAAGAAAGAAAGAAAACACTGAATTCAAATGAGTAGAGAAGGTGCCCCTTTGTCTTTTCCAAGTAGAGAGTGGATCAGTAGAGAGATACTTACACGCACATACTTTTGGGGAAGGTTTGAATCCGTCAATTCTCTCCCTTTAACTATGTGCTAAATAGTAGGACTTGTATCTGGAAAAATCGGTGTTATTAGGTTGGTGCAAAAATAATGTCGTTTTCTCACATAAAGTTGAACGTCAAAAACGACATTATTTTTGCACCAACCTTATATCTATATAAAATTGAAAAATGCAATATTCATTCGCAAAAAATAATATGTAAAAGATATTTCGACCTTAACCGACAAAGGGTTGATAAGCTGTAAAATAGAAATCGATCAATCAACTGTAGAGAGTTATAAAAACATCCTGAATGGCATTAAAAAAATCAATCATAAATTTTCAAAATGCTTGCTAGGACCCTGTGGACATTTGTAATAAAAATTTTGAGTTATGTGGTCATGAAGCCAGAGGAGTATATCTCAAAGGCAATTGATAATCATGTAAAGATTTAACTCTTGGAAAAAAAAGTGTTTCACCGAAAAGCGCTTTCTGGTTTTTTATTATGTTATTCCTTGAGGCCGTTTCTTCAATCGTTTTATTTTACGACTTGTCCATGACTTCTGTGTTATTTCCTTTCAAGAACGATGCTCGAGTTGAAAGAAAACAAGCGTTTCATCATTTATTTATTTTAAAAGGTCTTTGATATTTTATTGCTTCAAGATTTTAATTTCCCTATTTGAAAAAGGAACACAAATCAAGCCTCCTGATCCCTCGTTTTTTTTTTTTTTTTTAGTCCATTTTACACAAAATCTTTCAATAAATAAGTCAATAATATAAAAAAAATAAATAAATAAAAATTAGCATGAGCTTCTAATTCCCGGATATGTGATGTCGACAAATCAGATAATTTGGAAGACATCTTAGTTTTTGATTTCGACAATATAACTTATTTTCTTTTCCTTTTTTTTTTTTTTAACTTACTTTTTCTTGCTTGCTTTCTTTTGCCAGTTTTTCTTTCTCTGTAGTTTAGAAAAAAAATTATAACTGTATAATCATATTCTCACACGACTTACGCACTTTCTATGTACGTACACATACATACATACATACATACATACATACATACACAAACGTGTGTTGATGGGAAAACGGGCAATCTTCAGGCCCGAAGACTGTTGCCGCTTGGTGTCGAGAGTTTCCATCTTATACTTACATGGGCTCTATCAGTGATATTGAGCACTTTTATCCATAAATAAAGCACACCTTTTATCATTTCGTTAAGAGGTATTAAATTCAACTGCCAAGGTTTGTTCGTTTACTTTTTTACTGTATTTTTTTAGTTTGAAACATCTTGAATTATCTTGAAGTGTGTATGCCCCCCAGTGTTTTTGTGTTTTTCTTTCTTTGGTCACGTGGTATGATTTTGGCTATCGCCTATAAATATGCGTTTCCTTTTGCCTCTTTAGCCAGCTTTCCCTGACCATCCGCTTAGGTGAAACCTGGGTAGGTTTGTCTGGCTCACTAGGTTTATCTATCTATCTATCTATCTATCTATCTATCTATCTATCTATCTATCTATGTAGTGATCTGTTGGTATAATCCAGGTGAGTCCTATTAACACAACATAGAATTTGAAATATGTTAAAACTGACTCACAAAAGGGCGCTCAATGTTTATTTTCATTAAACAGAGCAAATATTATTTACAATTAGAATTAAGACAGCTTTAGTTAATGACTATTTTCACCTACGAATTTTAATTTTAAAATTCGCAGGATTTTTCAAACTGCTTATGGCATCAATTTGTAGTGGAATCCCACAACAAACGGATACCATAAGTGTTAAGGGGTTAGGTGAGTTTTTTTTTTTTTAATTTTTTCCTGTCGATGTAATTTTTTCCTTTTGTTATATGAGGACGTGTCATCTTGTCTGTTTTTTTTAAGGGCATACATAAGATACACTACAATACATTGGGATTTTTATTTATTTTTTTATTTATTTTTTATTTTTTATAAACTACATTGGGATTGTCTTAAAGGGTCTTCAAATTTGAATAAATCATGTTTTATATATTTATATTTTTATTTATAAAGATTTAAGATAATATATACATTATATTTATTAGTATGCTAGATACGGTATTGTTAAAATGAAGGTTTTAAAATTTAGGAAGTTATGCAGTTTTTGCTTTCTTTTTTGTGATTAAATAATACATATATAATTATGATTTTTTCAAATTAATTGTGTTTTAAAGTAAACATAATGCAGTGTCTACACAAAACAGTTATTTCTTTTCTTTGATTTAATAAATCTTTATGTTTTAGAAATATTATGCTTTACTCTGTATCGAGCACTGGTTTTAAAAATAAAGGCTAAAGAACTGTGGATTATAAATCTGACTGTTCTTTCGTTTTATTTTGATATCTGTATATATATATATCCGAATGTAACGAGAACGAAAATAAATTCTAACTTTCACAGCATTAATTCAAAAGAGGGCTCAATGCCAAGAGTAGAGAAATAATTATCTCGACTAGTGAGAAACAAAAAGTTTTGGTTCTCACCAGTCGAGATGCAATAAAGTTTCATAAGGTCTTTTTTAGTTTTTACAAGCTTTCGTCTGTTCCTACAGACATCTTCAGGTATGGAAATAGATTTGTTCTTCGTTTTAAATCTTGGTAATAAGAGGACAACGAAAATAGAGATGTAATCTGATAAAATGCTATGAGAAATGTGTTATTGTTTTGGAACGTGCGGTCGCAACGCTGAGTTTGAATTTTAAATTTTAAGGTTGTGCGTTTTTGTACAAATATAGTAATTTATAAACAGGGGTCATATCATTCATATACAGGTTCGGGGCTAGTGTAACTTATTAAAATTGTTTGCGAAGATGTATTCTCGCCATTTAAATCATTAACCTCTATATTTGTTTTTTGTATAAATGATTCCTGTAATCATATATATATATATATATATATATAAATATATATATATATATATATATATGTGTGTGTGTAATAGTGAGCACTGAAGTCAATACTCAGAGGCGAAAGACGGTTTCATGCTGAACGCAATATTCAGGTCACCTGATATATATATATATATATATATATATATATATATATATATATATATATATATATATATATGGATGCGCAGTGGTTCAATCGATAGATGTTGGAATGAGAAATCGTAAATTGAATTGCAGTCGAATTCGTTACATTCACCTATGACCGTATTTGCGTGTGAAAGGTATGAACCCATTTCTTCTCCCTCCTGCAGGCAAGGCGGTGTCCTCTAGCTTTGGTTGGCAACCAGTCTAGGAGAAAGAAAAATCTGAAATCTGCTACTATACCTCTACGATCCTAATAGATTACGGGACTCGTGATAATGACCTTGATAATATATATATCTATAATTATTTATATAAATTTTATTTTTAGTAGATATTTGATTAGACGATCCTTTTATTTTGATCAGTGTTTATTTCGTCTACGAGCCTGCAATCTGGAAAAAAACAAATTATTAAAAAAAATGTCTCCCCACCTCAATAATATTGTTTAAAATGAACAGAGCATCTACCCAAATACGATTAATACATGTATCGACTAAAAGTATAACGTCTGGCATAATAAAAATATGGCGTATTATGAACTAAAATCCATTAATATATAATATACATATTTAAATCGATGATTTATGTTCAGTATTCATTATATTTACATTTACCAGCCTGAACAGAAATGATCGATCGACAAAAAAATCGTCGAAGATTGTGTGTTTAAAAACAGTAATTCGGACTTGTGCTAACCAGACGCCTCTCTGTAGTTGAAAGGTACAGCACGTCAGACCAAATGACAATTTCTGTATAGGAATACAGGTTCGATTCCTGTTGGAGAACGTATATTTTCTGCGAAATTTCTCGAAAATTCAGGTTGGTAAAATGTAATTAATATTATTTAATTAAAAACAGAGCAATTACTTAAATAAATTGTATCCATAAAAATGACTTAAAACGCATATATATATATATATATATATATATATATATATATATATATATATATATATATATATATGTATGTATATATTATTTATATTGTTCAGACTATCACCCTCACTTTGTTGCCATATGATGAGGATGATAGTCCGAACAATGTAAATAATGTACATAATACCTCATCTCAGAAATATATATATATATATATATATATATATATATATATATATATATATGTATACACCCGAAGTCTAACCACCCTCCATCCACAATTAAACATATACCCTCATCAATAGAAAATAGAATTAGCAGTAACTCCGCTAACAAAGTAACATTCCACCAACATAACGACTTCTATAACACTGCCCTAAAAAATAGTGGTTATAAAAATGCTAACATTAAATATAGGGACAATTGCAATAACCAAAAGAAAAAAAAAACAGGAAAAGAAACATCATTTGGTATACACCTCCGTTCAACCAAATGGTTAGTATTAAACTAGGACTGAAGTTCTTAGCTCTAATCGATAAACACTTCCCCACCAATAGTAGGCTTAGTAAAATATTCAATAAGAACACACTAAAATTGAGTTATTGCTGCACTGAAAATCTAGAAGGTATAATAAGAAGACACAATAATAATATCCTGAATAAACCCCCTTACCTGAATAGTTTTAATAACTCTACACTTAAATCAGATAATGATAGGGAAAAATTATGCGATTGTAGAAACCCGGTAGACTGCCCATTAGAAAATAAGTGCTGCATCAAATCTGTGGTATACCAATGCACTATATCATCCACGGAGAATCCCTAACAATAATATGATACATTGGGTCCACGAAAAATGCCTTTAAAACCAGATGGAGGCAGCATAAATGCTCCTTCAACAACATAAACTTTAGACATCAGACCTCTCTATCTAAATATTTTTGGCACCTGAAAGAAAAAAATAGGACACCTAAAGTAAAATGGAAAATCATTAACAGGACTAGAACTTGCAAAACTTGGGATGACCCATGCCCTTTGTGCCTCCATGAGAAACTACACGTTATTAAGCTCCTAAACAATAAAAATCTATTAAACAACCGGCAAGAATTAACGGTTTTCTGCCGACACAACCGAACTTACACTCTGAATAACTAGCCTAAAACACGCATACAAAAAAATAAATTTTAAAATCCATAGCCCATATACATAGTTTTAATTACCTACAAAAATTGATAACCCTTTATGAAGTCGTCAAACAACAAACGTTACGGCCTTTTCAAATACACAAATCCCTTTCTTAAAGAGATATAATAAAAGAATAAAATAAAAATAAATAAATAAATCTCCGTAGACGCTCAAGCCAGACTATGCGAAAACTTCCTCCGTCGTAAATTTAGCCACCCCCACCTTACCGTGACCCGACATCTATGAAAGTAACTCTATACTGATACAAATTATTAACACCCCACCCCTGCCGATTCTAAACAATCCGCCCTTGATGTTACCATGGAAATTTTTGATTTCAATTCTGACCATACTATTAAAACTCGTAAATTTCAGAAATAAGTCATTCCCAAAAAATTTCGCTTGAAGATGGAACAGAGCCTAGTTTAACTCAAGTTAATTCAAATATTATTTTGAAGTTTTCGGCTCTTGTTTTGAAACATGAGACCTCTTATGTAGCGTGTTGGAATCATATTTTTAAATAAATAATTATATATAAATATATATATATATGAATAAAATGACAATAGGGAAACTATTAATTGCTGACGCCTTTCGTCTAATGTGGTTAAATCAGGGAAATTTTCATATATATATAAATTTCATTTCGATACGTGAGAGACACAGAGAGAGAAGGAGAATGTGTGTGTATGTGTTTGTGTGTGTGTGTGTGTGTGAGAGAGAGAGAGAGAGAGAGAGAGAGAGATAAAGTGATACAGAAAAGAGAGGCTTCGATATAGAGTATTGTAAGCAGGCTTGTATTGTCGCAGGCCCATCACATCTAAGTGCCTTGATGTGGCCTTGTTCCAGACTAAGAAATATTAATGAATTTGATCAAATTGGGCGCCTTTCTCGCGCGAGGTTTTGTTACGTTCGTTTCGAAGACCGATACGATAGTTTGTTTTGTTTTCTTTCCTTAGTAAATAAATACGAATATAGCTGCGTGTGTGTGGTGGAGGGAGGTGGGGTTTGGTTCCTGGACCTCTAATCTGTTTATTTAATCGCTGCTTTTTTTTTTTTTATTGTCCTATTCCTTCTACTGTCGATTTGCATAGCTTTTATCTTCCGACGAGATTTCGCTCCTTTCTAAACAGCCATTTTCGAGTTTTTCTTATTTTTTTTCTCTTTTCAATTAATTCTTTTTCCCGAAAGGAATTTTGCTCTTCAATTTCTAATACTTATTCGTTTTCATTTCTAAATTTGGAAATAATCTGAATATCTCTCATGTTCCTTGATTAACGAATACACACACTCACACATACACACACACACACAAACACACACATACACACAGATTTTTAAACTCCCTTCTGTTCTACATTGTTGTTGTTCTTCCCTTTGCGTTTGATGAACAATAAAAATTACTTCCAGTTAATTCAAGTTTTGTACACTCCTTGTTTGGATTTCTTTTTTTTTTTCTTTCTTTCTTTCTTTCTTTCTTTCTTTCTTTCTTTCTTTCTTTCTTATTGTCATCTTCCGTTTTTTTTTATTTGTTATCTTTCTTCACTATTTTCTTTTTTTTACATCATTTCTTTTTTGTTGTATTTTTCGTTTTGCAAATAATTTTTCTTTTTTATTTCTTTTTTCGTTCTTTCTTTCTTTCTTTTCTTGTCTTTATTTTACATTTTTTATTTCGTTTACTTTTTTACATTTTTTCTCCTCTCTTTTCGCATTTGCTTAATTCTTTTTCTCTTTCTTTTTCCCTATTATTTCTTTCTTTCTTATTTTTCGTTTCTTTTTTACTTTCTTTTTTGTATGTTTTGTTTTTTGTAAATTTTCTTCCTTTCTTTCTTCCTTTTTTATTTCTTTCTTTTTCCGTTCTTTTTTTCTTTCTTTCTTACTTTGCGTGTGTTCTATTTTTATTTTTTTATTTTTATTTTTACTTCTCTCTTTTCACATTCTCTTGTTTATTTTTCTTTTTTTTGTTATTTCTTTCTTACTTTTTCTTGTAGTATTTTATTTTCTTGCTTTTTCTTTCTAATATCTCGATTTCTTATTCTTCATTTGCTTCCTTTTTCTTCTATTTTGTATTATTTCGTTTCGTTTCGTTTCTTTCGTTTCGTTTCTTCTTTCGTTTCGTTTCTTCTTTCTTTCTTTCTTTCTTTCTTCTTTCTTTCTTTCTTTCTTTCTTTCTTTCTTTCTTTCTTTCTTTCCACGAGCCACTTATCACCCCTTTCCTCATTTTCCCTTGTCAGTCTGCATTTTTTCATGTCATCGGGCCCTCTCCTCTTTCAGCACATACTTTTATTGTCTGTTTCAAACAATAATCTCCCATCTCTCGGTTTTCGTCTGCTTTCTTCGTTTCTCGCTCTTGTCTACGGTATTTTTCTTGCCGAATGGAGCTTTCACTGCCAAGGTATCCACTTGCGTCACTCACTTCAGTATATGATCAATATTGGCCACGTTTAAATGCAACTTTTAACTTCACTCACCGCCATTTTTTTGCTCCCCCTCTCATTGTCTTCCATTAATCATGCGACGCTGCCATCTTTGCTTAGACTACGCTCCCTCCGCTATCTTTTCCCCGTAATAACATATTTTACCTCTCACCCAATTCCAGGGGCTTCTAAACTAACATTTCTTAAAGGATTTTCTCATTTAAACATCATTTGAAAGATCTCATAACACTGATTATCCCGCTTTAAGAGATTAAAGTGGTTGATTTTCATCACGCATTACCCATGCTAATAAATCCTAATAAGATTTCCATTTAATAACTGAATGTTATCTTCTCTGATGATACAGATATAAGGAACTTGAGTTCGTTTTTGCAAAAGAATATATACTTAAAAATAACGAGCCGATGAGTAATCTAATAAGAATGGAATGATTGGTGAAACGCAAACTTCTTGTCCTCTAACATCTGAATTTTGAAAAATAAATACTCACCCAAGAGTCACTCAAGGTAGAGGGTTAATGTCTAAGCTTGGTGAATGAGAGAAGTACAGATTATGATTGATGGGTTCGTTTTCTACGGCTCATCAACCTTTTCTCAGTTATTTAAACCCAGAAAATATTTTTACATTGGCTACTTTTGGAGATAATAATCATTTAGTGAGACACGTTTTACTTGTTAACCCATAGCTGGGGTAGAAGGGGTGGATTTATACCTTTCCCAAATTTTAAATTGACTATAGTTACAGATCTTATTTTCTGGTAATATCATGTATGAACGTCCGTATTTACAAAAGTCAGCGCGTTTAAACACACACAAAAAAATTCAAAATTCTTTTAAAAAATTGTAGTAAGCTTTTCCATTTATGATTAGTAAATATATTTTTTACTTAATAACTATAATGATTAATTATTATAATTAAAATAAAAAAATGAAAACAATCCTTGTAAAAATTCAATATTCATCGAAAATTTTTTTGAAGATAATATTTTCCCTAATATATCTTGTTCATAAAAACAATTAAAAGCTTTTCTATTTAAGTAATGTCTTAATTTTACTTAATTTTTTTATTTTGCGGTTCTTTAACTGGGGGTCCTGTTTGACAAAAAAAAAAAACCCAAAATACAAATACTGATGATTTAAATTCTACAGAATTAAATTTCATAAAATTATATAAGTAGGGAGTAACAGATGTAAAAAAAAAAAAAAAAAAAAAATTATTAATAAAATATTTTTATCAAAAAAAGAAACATTCTAAAATAGTTTTATTCATTTGGGAATAAGTCTTGAAATTTTCATTAAAATCCGACAATTATCGAATGTTTTCAAGAATTTCCCAATCAAAGAGGTTTTCATCGCAAAACCCCCCCCAAAAAACGCTAAAACTTGGTATACTAATTTCACCCGTTGACGCAAGAAAAACAAAATATTTAATTAAAATTTCGAAAGTTCTAAAAAGGATTAAAAAATATAATTTATTAATCAAAAACACTTTGATCTTTTTTCTTAAAAATAACATAAATATTATGATGATAAAACTGTGTTTTTATAAATTTTAAGGCATTTTTTCATCGTGCTATATATATATATATATATATATATATATATATATATATATATATATATATATATATATATGTGTGTAAAATCCAATTGAATCCTATTAATATAAAAATTAACATAAAATATTAAAGCTGATCCACAAAAGAGAGCTCAATATATTTATTATAGAGCATAGAAATGAAACTCATCTTTATGGGTATATCGCTCCTCGGGTTAAATTCTCTGGAGCTTATCAATACTAAAACGTTTGATAAATGTCCATAAAATGGGGCACAATTGTTTCATTTTTATGTAATTGATATATATATATATATATATATATATATATATATATATGAGAGAGAGAGAGAGAGAGTGAGAGAGAGAGAGAGAGAGAGGAGAGAGCGAGACATAAAAAGTCAAAAGTCTTATCCTACATGTCTTCAAGCTTCGCAGATAAACCGCTCATCAAAGTAAGATAAATCTATTTAAATCTTTAACAGATACATTTACATACGCTATATAAAAAATAAGACCTATTCTATAGTAATTAGCATAAATAAATAAATAAACGCAAATTGAAAACAAATTATTTAAGTAATAATAATATTTTTATTTCATTCGATCTTCTTGTTGATTTTTAGTACAGCATTCCGGGAACGATGCACTCTACGACCGTGGGATCAAACGATAAAACGATAAAATTTTCGCAACGAAAGAAGTAGCTTCCAGCGAGATTTGATCTCTCGCGCCCTACACATCGAAAGCCCGTCTCTCATATCATCATAACCGCTTTAGCAAAGGATGTTGTAACGAAAGAGCGGAGAACAATTTGGTAGTGACTTTGCCACCTCTTCCTTCCTGATTAGTGACGTCATCATTGTTTTTTCTTAGCTGGTGGCAGTTGAATAATTTGTGGAACTTTTTTGCACAAAACATTTGCACTGCTATTATTTTATTACCAGTTTTAATTTATCTTATTAGGATTTGCGTTCAAATATTGTCGGAAGCAGCTTTTCGATTTTTAGCTGCTTGCTCCAGGATTCAAACTTTGCCAGTGCAGATTTCTGTGATGGAAAACAACAAAACAAGATGGCGTATAACTAATAATAAAATAATAGTTATAATGAAGAGTGTATTGACTCAGAGCGCTCTGATGAAAACAGTAATACGACGAATTACAATTATTATTATCATTTTTATTTTCTTTGCTTTCTGGCGTTTACACATTTCTTTCCGGGTCCCACCCAGGGACCTAAGGTTAGAAATGGCATCATGACACTTTTCACTGACAAAAAAAAAAAAAAAAAAAAAATAATAAAAAAAAATATTATTATTATTATTATTATTATTATTATTATTATTATTATTATTATTATTATTATATTTCCTTTGATTTCTGGTGTGTACTCATTTCTTTCCGAGTCCCGACCAGAGACTTAAGGTCAGAAATGTCATCATGACATACTCCACTTAACAGTTTTGAAAAAAAAAAAAAAAATAAAAAAAATAATCACACATATTTTACATTCGTAAGTTGTGGGCGGAGAACAATTTCTTTAAGGCATGAACTGTAAAAAATCCTTTCAAAGATTCTATCGGAACCTTTTCCAATAAATCCGAGGGCTCCAGATAGAATTGGAATTGGTGATGTTCTCATGTGCTACATTTTTGAAATTTCGATTTCAAGGTCCTTGTATTTCGATTGCTTTTTGAAGATCTTAAAAATACATTGCAGTCTGCAGGGATATATTTAATACTGATATCGTGATATATATTTAATACTGAACGAGAAAACTTTCTGAAATAGTGTTATCTTCTTTTCTTTCGAAATAATTATCTAGGTCTACTTATCATGAGGGCCATAAGGGGGCACATTTTGTCTTTGCTGTCTCTAATCACGATGTCTGCACGATTAGCTTTGATTGTTCTGGATGTGTGTATTGTGTAGTCCCATCAAATTGTTACAGGTCCTATCTCCGTAACTATTTATTATTATTATTATTATTATTATTATTATTATTATTATTATTATTATTATTATTATATTTTGTATTATATTATTATTTATTTTATTTGATTTGATTTCTGGTGGATACTCATTTCTTTTTGGGTCGCAACTAGAGACCTAAGGTTAGAAATGTCACCACTGAGTTTTTTTTTTTTTTTTTTTTTGAAGACGAACAACAAAAAACAAAAAAAAAAAAAAAAAAAAAAAAAACAGCAAAAACCTATGGTCACATATTTTACAGAGATAAAGCCCTTCGTATGGTGAGGGCGGTACTTGTATGAGCGTAAGATAGGTCAAGAAGTGAAAAAGTAATATTATCAGAAAATAAGAGCAGTAACGATAGTATATTTGAAATTTACTAAAATGCGATAAAACCTTAGATTACGGAAAATATTTTCAAAAATTTTAAGGGTTACTGGGTAGTTAGATATTCTTCAAAAATGCGCCCACGTTATATTCCTCATGTACTTTTTACATATATGTCCCCCGTAGAAAAAAAAATAGATAAACTTGTCACTCTGTCAATATCTAATCAAAACACCTACCTCGGTGTTAAAAATGCATTTCTGCGATATTATGTAGGAAAGAAAGATAACGGTTAACTCTAGGCTTGAAGAGGTAAAGATTGTCGTGATTGGGGAAACCCGAGAAAATGAACAGACATGAGAAGGAATCGGAAACCAAACGGTAAACAGGAAACAAAGGATAAACCTCTACTCCTGTTCAAAAGACTATGAAGGAGTGTGGACCGGGTGGCAGGTGAACGTATCTACAACTATTGAGGAAAAAATAATAAGTAAAATTTCAGAGTTTAGGGGAAAGATTGTGAACCGAACGATAGGCAAACCCATTTCTTTGTCAACAACGGTGATGCATGATTTTGTGGGTTTCATTTTCTGGATGTTAAAATCCAAAACATCCACAGACCCCAAGCGGAACTCGTATTAACAATCCTTTGCTAAAGAGACAAAAAATATGTTTGGTTTCTTGTACCACTCCAGTAAGTATAATAAAAAATGAACTAAGATCACAATTTCTGCTCATGTTTTTCCCAAGAATTGCCGCTTTATTGAAAAGACAAGCGTGTAGATGTTTCCTCTATAAGTCAAGGATCAATCTTTTTCTATTCTTAATTTTTAATTACAACCACTTTCTCTTGCGTTTACTTCACACACCTCAGCCATTTCGACTGTAGCTCTGTAACTTGAGTGATATTCGAGCGTTCTACTGGGTGGAATTTCGTATAAAAATTGATCTGCAAAACTAGTGCAGTATAAAGAAAGCTTGTGGAAACCTTGGTCAAAATCTTGTTAGAGTAGAGAAGGAATTATTCTAATTTTATTCATTCGGACGAGAGGGCGAGAAAGCGAGATCGAGTAAGATCGAAGAAATCGTATGAGTTAAACAATTTATAAGGTATAAAACTTATGTCTTATCTGACCAAATCCAACAACGCAGTTGAAGTAAATCCCCATATCTTGCGAGCGTAGATATTTCAGCAAGCTGACACTGACTTATATATTTTGTTACTAGAACTGTTTGCTTTATATATTGCTTCCTAGTCAGAACCACGTCAAACTTACGTGTACTTAAGTCACATAACTAGATTACGAGTATTGCTTTCATTCGAACATCTGTGTCAGAAACGAATCCTTTGAAAGCATAATAATCTTAATTTTACTGTGCAGCGTTTCTAAATATGTTATACAAGCGTGATAAACTTTACATGATGAAACGAACAAAATATATGGAACAAGGCCACAAGAATTGCGTATATAAACGTTTAATGTAATAACGTTAGAACATTAAAATGTTCAAATCAATTTTACAGTCGTGTGCATTAATTCCACTAAATAATATTGGTAGAAAGAGAAATGTTTTGATATAAAATCTAAGTGAATTTAAAAGAAATTGCAAAAGCACTGAAATATTTTCAGAATATTTTCTGTATAAATTCTTTATACTCTTCCTTTTTATTTTAATAACGCTATCTATCTATCTATCTATCTATCTATCTATCTATCTATCTATCATTTCTTATTTTTTAAGAAACACAAGTGCGGCAACGTTCCATCTAATCTAAGGACAGTCTTAACCAAAACAAAGAAGTAGATATAGAACAACATAATAAAATGGCGGAGCGTGTCGTAAAACGCAGCTGTTCATATCACACAAATATACAACATGCAAACACACACACACACACACACACACACACACATATATATATATATATATATATATATATATATGAAAATGAGGAAAAAATATATATACAGAAGAAATAATTCTATAATACGCCAGTATCGATCACCGACAAATCAGATCGAAAACTTTGTGTCATAGCAAGGATTAAATGGGCCAAAGTGTCCAGAAAATTTAATCCGCATTAAAAGTATCGATTAATTGATTAAATTCTCATCAACATGCATTGAAAAAGAAAGTTTGAATTTATTTTGTCATGGGATAACAATTAAGAATGTTTCGTTGTATTAAAAAAAAAGGAATTGTCGATATTATTATTTTTTGACAAGCATTTCTCTACATTTAATAGAAATTAATTTTTGACTAGTATTTCTTTCATCTTATTTCTATTGCTTTACACTTAATAGTAATAGACGTAATAGTCTTAAGTTGTCTGAATTTCTTTGATGAAGCATTGGCAATTATTATTCATTTTTGACTAGTATTTCTTTCATCTTATTTATATTGCTTTTCATTTAATAGTAATAGACGTAATAGTCTTAAGTTGTCTGAATTTCTTTGATGAAGCAATGGCAATTATTATTCATTTTTGACTAGTATTTCTTTCAGCTTATTTCTATTGCTTTACACTTAATAGTAATAGACGTAATAGTCTTAAGTTGTCTGAATTCCTTTGATGAATAATTGGCAATTATTATTCATTTTTGACTAGTATTTCTTTCATCTTATTTATATTGCTTTTCATTTAATAGTAATAGACGTAATAGTCTTAAGTTGTCTGAATTCCTTTGATGAATAATTGGCAATTATTATTCATTTTTGACTAGTATTTCTTTCATCTTATTTCTATTGCTTTACACTTAATAGTAATAGACGTAATAGTCTTAAGTTGTCTGAATTCCTTTGATGAATAATTGGCAATTATTATTCATTTTTGACTAGTATTTCTTTCATCTTATTTCTATTGCTTTACACTTAATAGTAATAGACGTAATAGTCTTAAGTTGTCTGAATTCCTTTGATGAATAATTGGCAATTATTATTCATTTTTGACTAGTATTTCTTTCATCTTATTTCTATTGCTTTACACTTAATAGTAATAGACGTAATAGTCTTAAGTTGTCTGAATTTCTTTGATGAACCATTGGCAATTATTATTCATTTTTGACTAGTATTTCTTTCATCTTATTTCTATTGCTTTACACTTAATAGTAATAGACGTAATAGTCTTAAGTTGTCTGAATTTCTTTGATGAAGCAATGGCAATTATTATTCATTTTTGACTAGTATTTCTTTCATCTTATTTCTATTGCTTTACACTTAATAGTAATAGACGTAATAGTCTTAAGTTGTCTGAATTTCTTTGATGAAGCAATGGCAATTATTATTCATTTTTGACTAGTATTTCTTTCATCTTATTTATATTGCTTTTCATTTAATAGTAATAGACGTAATAGTCTTAAGTTGTCTGAATTCCTTTGATGAATAATTGGCAATTATTATTCATTTTTGACTAGTATTTCTTTCATCTTATTTCTATTGCTTTACACTTAATAGTAATAGACGTAATAGTCTTAAGTTGTCTGAATTCCTTTGATGAAGCATTGGCAATTATTATTCATTTTTGACTAGTATTTCTTTCATCTTATTTCTATTGCTTTACACTTAATAGTAATAGACGTAATAGTCTTAAGTTGTCTGAATTTCTTTGATGAAGCAATGGCAATTATTATTCATTTTTGACTAGTATTTCTTTCATCTTATTTCTATTGCTTTACACTTAATAGTAATAGACGTAATAGTCTTAAGTTGTCTGAATTCCTTTGATGAATAATTGGCAATTATTATTCATTTTTGACTAGTATTTCTTTCATCTTATTTATATTGCTTTTCATTTAATAGTAATAGACGTAATAGTCTTAAGTTGTCTGAATTCCTTTGATGAATAATTGGCAATTATTATTCATTTTTGACTAGTATTTCTTTCATCTTATTTCTATTGCTTTACACTTAATAGTAATAGACGTAATAGTCTTAAGTTGTCTGAATTCCTTTGATGAATAATTGGCAATTATTATTCATTTTTGACTAGTATTTCTTTCATCTTATTTCTATTGCTTTACACTTAATAGTAATAGACGTAATAGTCTTAAGTTGTCTGAATTCCTTTGATGAATAATTGGCAATTATTATTCATTTTTGACTAGTATTTCTTTCATCTTATTTCTATTGCTTTACACTTAATAGTAATAGACGTAATAGTCTTAAGTTGTCTGAATTTCTTTGATGAACCATTGGCAATTATTATTCATTTTTGACTAGTATTTCTTTCATCTTATTTCTATTGCTTTACACTTAATAGTAATAGACGTAATAGTCTTAAGTTGTCTGAATTTCTTTGATGAAGCAATGGCAATTATTATTCATTTTTGACTAGTATTTCTTTCATCTTATTTCTATTGCTTTACACTTAATAGTAATAGACGTAATAGTCTTAAGTTGTCTGAATTTCTTTGATGAAGCAATGGCAATTATTATTCATTTTTGACTAGTATTTCTTTCATCTTATTTATATTGCTTTTCATTTAATAGTAATAGACGTAATAGTCTTAAGTTGTCTGAATTCCTTTGATGAATAATTGGCAATTATTATTCATTTTTGACTAGTATTTCTTTCATCTTATTTCTATTGCTTTACACTTAATAGTAATAGACGTAATAGTCTTAAGTTGTCTGAATTCCTTTGATGAAGCATTGGCAATTATTATTCATTTTTGACTAGTATTTCTTTCATCTTATTTCTATTGCTTTACACTTAATAGTAATAGACGTAATAGTCTTAAGTTGTCTGAATTTCTTTGATGAAGCAATGGCAATTATTATTCATTTTTGACTAGTATTTCTTTCATCTTATTTCTATTGCTTTACACTTAATAGTAATAGACGTAATAGTCTTAAGTTGTCTGAATTTCTTTGATGAAGCAATGGCAATTATTATTCATTTTTGACTAGTATTTCTTTCATCTTATTTATATTGCTTTACACTTAATAGTAACAGACGTAATAGTCTTAAGTTGTCTGAATTTCTTTGATGAAGCAATGGCAATTATTATTCATTTTTGACTAGTATTTCTTTCATCTTATTTCTATTGCTTTACACTTAATAGTAATAGACGTAATAGTCTTAAGTTGTCTGAATTTCTTTGATGAAGCATTGGCAATTATTATTCATTTTTGACTAGTATTTCTTTCATCTTATTTATATTGCTTTTCATTTAATAGTAATAGACATAATAGTCTTAAGTTGTCTGAATTCCTTTGATGAATAATTGGCAATTATTATTCATTTTTGACTAGTATTTCTTTCATCTTATTTCTATTGCTTTACACTTAATAGTAATAGACGTAATAGTCTTAAGTTGTCTGAATTTTTTTGATGAAGCAATGGCAATTATTATTCATTTTTGACTAGTATTTCTTTCATCTTATTTCTATTGCTTTACACTTAATAGTAATAGACGTAATAGTCTTAAGTTGTCTGAATTTCTTTGATGAAGCATTGGCAATTATTATTCATTTTTGACTAGTATTTCTTTCATCTTATTTATATTGCTTTTCATTTAATAGTAATAGACATAATAGTCTTAAGTTGTCTGAATTCCTTTGATGAATAATTGGCAATTATTATTCATTTTTGACTAGTATTTCTTTCATCTTATTTCTATTGCTTTACACTTCATAGTAATAGACGTAATAGTCTTAAGTTGTCTGAATTTCTTTGATGAAGCAATGGCAATTATTATTCATTTTTGACTAGTATTTCTTTCATCTTATTTCTATTGCTTTACACTTAATAGTAATAGACGTAATAGTCTTAAGTTGTCTGAATTTCTTTGATGAAACATTGGCAATTATTATTCATTTTTGACTAGTATTTCTTTCATCTTATTTCTATTGCTTTACACTTAATAGTAATAGACGTAATAGTCTTACGTTGTCTGAATTTCTTTGATGAAGCAATGGCAATTATTATTCATTTTTGACTAGTATTTCTTTCATCTTATTTCTATTGCTTTACACTTAATAGTAATAGACGTAATAGTCTTAAGTTGTCTGAATTTCTTTGATGAAGCAATGGCAATTATTATTCATTTTTGACTAGTATTTCTTTCAGCTTATTTCTATTGCTTTACACTTAATAGTAATAGACGTAATAGTCTTAAGTTGTCTGAATTTCTTTGATGAAGCATTGGCAATTATTATTCATTTTTGACTAGTATTTCTTTCATCTTATTTATATTGCTTTTCATTTAATAGTAATAGACATAATAGTCTTAAGTTGTCTGAATTCCTTTGATGAATAATTGGCAATTATTATTCATTTTTGACTAGTATTTCTTTCATCTTATTTCTATTGCTTTACACTTCATAGTAATAGACGTAATAGTCTTAAGTTGTCTGAATTTCTTTGATGAAGCAATGGCAATTATTATTCATTTTTGACTAGTATTTCTTTCATCTTATTTCTATTGCTTTACACTTAATAGTAATAGACGTAATAGTCTTAAGTTGTCTGAATTTCTTTGATGAAGCATTGGCAATTATTATTCATTTTTGACTAGTATTTCTTTCATCTTATTTCTATTGCTTTACACTTAATAGTAATAGACGTAATAGTCTTACGTTGTCTGAATTTCTTTGATGAAGCAATGGCAATTATTATTCATTTTTGACTAGTATTTCTTTCATCTTATTTCTATTGCTTTACACTTAATAGTAATAGACGTAATAGTCTTAAGTTGTCTGAATTTCTTTGATGAAGCAATGGCAATTATTATTCATTTTTGACTAGTATTTCTTTCATCTTATTTCTATTGCTTTACACTTAATAGTAATAGACGTAATAGTCTTAAGTTGTCTGAATTTCTTTGATGAAGCAATGGCAATTATTATTCATTTTTGACTAGTATTTCTTTCATCTTATTTCTATTGCTTTACACTTAATAGTAATAGACGTAATAGTCTTAAGTTGTCTGAATTTCTTTGATGAAGCATTGGCAATTATTATTCATTTTTGACTAGTATTTCTTTCATCTTATTTATATTGCTTTTCATTTAATAGTAATAGACGTAATAGTCTTAAGTTGTCTGAATTCCTTTGATGAATAATTGGCAAATATTATTCATTTTTGACTAGTATTTCTTTCATTTTATTTCTATTGCTTTACACTTAATAGTAATAGACGTAATAGTCTTAAGTTGTCTGAATTTCTTTGATGAAGCATTGGCAATTATTATTCATTTTTGACTAGTATTTCTTTCATCTTATTTCTATTGCTTTACACTTAATAGTAATAGACGTAATAGTCTTAAGTTGTCTGAATTCCTTAGATGAAGCATTGGCAATTATTATTAATTTTTGACTAGTATTTCTTTCATCTTATTTCTATTTAACCAAATGTTTCGTTGTATTAAAAAAAAGGAATTGTCGATATTATTATTTTTTGACAAGCATTTCTCTACATTTAATAGAAAATAATTTTTGACTAGTATTTCTTTCATCTTGTTTCTATTGCTTTACACTTAATAGTAATAGACGTAATAGTCTTAAGTTGTCTGAATTTCTTTGATGAAGCATTGGCAATTATTATTCATTTTTGACTAGTGTTTCTTTCATCTTATTTCTATTGCTTTACACTTAATAGCAATAGACGTAATAGTCTTAAGTTGTCTGAATTTCTTTGATGAAGCATTGGCAATTATTATTCATTTTTGACTAGTGTTTCTTTCATTTTATTTCTATTGCTTTACACTTAATAGTAATAGACGTAATAGTCTTAAGTTGTCTGAATTCCTTAGATGAAGCATTGGCAATTATTATTCATTTTTGACTAGTTTTCTTTCATCTTATGTGTTTTTCATTTATTTCCCCCAAGTTTGCGTCACTTTTTACATACAGCATCCTTTACCTAATCCGTGTGATTGATAAATAACAACATAGCCTCCCACGATATTTGCACTTGCGTTCCTTGGCCTTGGGAGCCCGTCAGTTATGAACGAGGCTTTTATTATTTTGCTAATGGGAATCATAATCGACTTATAAATGCAGAAATGTTCTGACTTTCTGAAATGATGTGTTTCATTGATCAACTTTGGACGTGTTTATTTCTTATTGTATTATCATTGCTTTTCTACGCAACACTTGGGTCGTTTTTACATTTTACGATCGTTGAAGTAAGCAGCACTATTACGGAATAAATTCATGGCTTCCAATAAGATTTGAGCTTAAACGCTTTTGGACTCTGTCTTGTAAATCGGATCAGAATATTTGGATGACAAAGATTTCAATCTCAGCTGACGAGAAGCCTCCATAGTTTAATGGCTAAGTCGTTGGCAATATCTGTCCAGCGTTGTATCTACGGTATGACGAATTGGTTACTGACATGGTTGCCACAACATGACAGAACACTGGACAAATAATTTGTAGTGTAATATGCATTAATTAGATATGTACTAAATCATCTTGTGACATTCAACACCGGCAGCCTGTCAGTGTCGAATATTGCCAACGATAGGTTATGATGACCTCGATGTTGAGCGGTTGTGATTGACACATTTGCATCAATAAAAGAGTTTTAGTTCTAACCAACATCTTCAGTTCTTTGTTTCCCTTTATCTTTTTGCAGTTCGGTGCAATAACTTATTAAAACACTTCGTCTTGTGGGGTCATTTATAATTTTAAAACTTCTCGGGGAAACATTGAAAATATTGATTCCCTACGTAGGCCCTTAGGCCCACAAGTGGGGCTGAGAAATTTTTTTAATGGGCCTGGAGTTGACCCAAGGAAAATTTATTGCTGATTGAAAAGAGAAGAGACTTACGCTTGAAGCTTGGAAGTTCAGCTTGAAAATCTGACAGACAGACACTAGCAGCAGTGTAGTCATTAGTCAGCATTTATATTTTCTACTACATTTTGCTTTTGTAAATAATATTTATTTCCTGCTACATGAAATTTCTATTTGTAATTATGTGGGCCTGAAATTTTTTGATACCAAAAATGGGTCATAAAGATGAAAACACAGATTTAAAATATTATTAAAAATATTCGTCTTTGTGGAGAGTTTTATGTGTATTGAAACTCTAAAAGATATAATTGTAATATGATATGATAAAATATTGTTTTCTTGTGCTGCAATTATATCATAATTTATTATTTTTTCTTAGTTAAAATCCAAAGGACAATTAAACCACACTTTCTTATCGTCTGAGATGATATTCCTTAAAGAATTCTATTTTTGTGATAATTGTTATGTTATAATTTTGTAAAAGTATATATTCATGTGGTACCATTATATTGTCAAAATTTAAGTTTCTGTCAAATGAAATATAATATTGATTGAATATTCTGTTTTAATTGCATATCAGCTCTCTCAATTATTTAATACCGAAAAGATTTTCATTAAACATCTGGCTTTGGGTCTAAGGTTGCATCATTCTCCTGTTATGCCTCTAAAACGGCGTTATTTAATGCTATAATTTGTAGTATAGACCAACCTCTTTCAAGTAGGCTAAGTCCCTATTTTGATATTTTTGAAAACATCCTCTAGAGTAGTCATGTGCTAAAATTGTTGACGGCGAAGGGTAAGGTCGCTACAATCGATTAGAATACGTTCTACAGTATATAACTCCTGATATGCTGTGTATTTCGAAGGATGTTTATATAGGTGTGTCCTATACTAATTCTTGATAGGACGACTTTTTCTTTCCGAGTAAATCTGAGGCCATGATGCGATTCTCTTAGAACGGCTTTAATTTTATAAAGTTTATTGTTTGGGTGGTAGTTCCATAAATCTTGCTACCTGCTTAGAATGTTTGATTCTATAGCTGTTTTGAAATCTGTTGTGGAGAGCCAATGTCGCACACGTCCTGATGGCACATACAATAGAAATAAGTAGAATGGATCCATCATTAGCTTCAATGAGATGCAACGACTGGTTGATTGTCATATTTTAACGGCATATTAACTCTGTCAGTTTTATAATACCAAAAAGAATTTCATTAAACATCTGGCTTGTAAACCCTCCTCTGGGTCGTTAGTTGCATCATTCTCCAGTTAAGCGTCTAGAATAGAGTCATTTAGTGCTAGTGCTATAATTTGTGATATAGACTAACCTCCTTCAAGTAGGCTATTTTTATCTTCTTGAAAAGGTCCTCTGCACTCATCATGTGATAAAATCGTCGAGTAATATAGGAAATGTCCCTATAATCGGTTAGAATATGTTTTATAGTATATGCCTCCTGACATGTTGTGCAATATAAAATATAATAAATAAATTATAGTGTTGAAGGACCATGATCTATTATATTTATATATTAATAGTCCTGAGTTATATTTTTGAACTAATGCTTGTACTTAGAACATTTTTATGGTATCAAACATTTAGATAGGGTCGGTATTATAATGTGTTGCCATGGGCGATACTTTTCATAGATACGCCACTGTATGAGACACCTCCCAAAGTTAGAAGATACAATCTTATCGGTGGCTACAGACATTTAATTGCATCATGAACCACCTATTTTTTCTAAAAAAAAATACCCCATATGTGTGTGTTATTTAAAAAAAAAAATCGAATTTACCCCAAAGCAAGGTGGTAAAGCTGCCAAGATACAAGGGGTTACTGGATATAAAAGAATAGAAAACAGACGTGAGTCTTTCAGATAGGCATGTAGTCACTTGCATCTTAAGGAATTGCGTTCCTGACCAAAACATTCATGAATAATTATATTGGACACATTACAACATTCCCATCTAGAACACTCTCGTTACATTTATCTGACCATAACTCAATTAAAAGTCATTTATATACACACGTAAACCTACCAAACTTCATCTGCAACATACTTGTAGAAAATACAAGCATAATAGCCTCATCCGCATGTTAAAAAGTCTAAAAATAATAGCAGCACATATAAAAAAAAAAGAAAAAAAGCCAACATTCAATAACATCAACTATGAACACGGCCACAATGTGCTGACCGTGTTTAGAAAAATAAAACATTTCTATAATTCTATACACATACATAAAAAAAACATACATTCAGTTAAAAATAAAAATAGCCCTTTATAATAGCTAAACGAATAGCCGAAAGCGTTCGGATATGCAGAACATTTGGACAATTTTTAGACTCTTTATGTCCAGAAAAGAAAACACTTATACGAAAAACAAGAAAAATTAAATGAAAATATTTGGGGTGGGTTCCACCCCAAATATTTTAATTTAATTTATAATTTGATTTTTAATTTTTAATCTCACACCAAAACAAGGATAAAAGTCCATATAAACATATATCTGAAAATCCTTCCTGTTTGAGTTACTAAGTTTAAATTAAGTTTATGGTAGATAGAGCTCTATAGACTAGGTTACATTTGTGATTCGTGTATATTTTGAGGCCAGGCTGTCTTCAACTTTTAGCGTGTGTAGTAGTGAGTTAATTGAGAAATGTTCCATTTAACAATGGCAGGATATTCATGTCGTAAGCAGGCAGATATGGTTTTTACATACGGCCGGGCGAATGGTAAGTAGAATGATTACTAGTTAGGATGATACATTTATCATTATAATTGTTTTCCCAAAATGGAAATTATTCATAATTCAACCGTTATATATAATTTTGAGTTTTTACAGTTTATCAACCCAGAAAATATTTTAAATATTGTTACATTTTTTGAGATAATAATTGTTTACTGAAAAAAGTCTTATTAATTAACCCATAATTGGAGGGGAGACGAGGTGGATTCTTGAACCGGGGTTTCATTAGATGAAAATTCCCACATCAAAGCGTTTTGCTGCGATCAAAATCGGTTGCTGCAAGGTCAGGTGAATATGGTGTGTAAGATCGAACAAACCAACCGAGTTCCAAAATTGTTATTGTGTTGTCCTTGATTTATGCGGCCTTGCGTTGTCATGAAGAAGAAAAGTCTTTTTTCCTTTTATCCACAGTGTACACTGCCAATACTACGAGAAAAATAAGCTATGCTAGTGTACTCCACATTTATTCTTAACTGCCACGTGTGATAAGTAGTTATAGAGATACATTGGTTATTACACTTGGTTCTCGAAATCAGAAATTACTTATGAATGAACATAAAAGTTTAGCTGAAAATACGAATTAAATCCGATTCAACATGTTTTAATAAGGATTGACTAAAACTTACATGCAGTATTGCTTATATAGGTATAAGGATATCCTGAAAACGTTACCAATATTACTTGCTTAATATCAATTTTATTGCAAATATATCGACTTGCGCAGTAAAATCTGATATCGTGTAAAGAATTGAGATTTCTATATCGGTAAATTCAAATTAATAATTCACGATTAGGATTTGGGTCCGACATTAATTTCTTTGCGTTCCAAATTTCGTATTCATCTTCGCTATAAGCTGTTTATTGTCTTCACATCCCAAGGCGATTATGTTTGTGTGTCTTTAATTCTAATTGACAGCCTTGCGAATGAAAGGAAATATTCAGTTATCATTGTTAAACTTAAGAAGCTTTCTTTTGTTTAAGGAAAATGCCAGGAAAATATTTATTAGGATGTAATCTCAGGGAAATATTTAAATGCTAAATCACTGACAACGAAAAATCGAAATGAAAATAATGATATAGGTCTCGTCGTAGATCAATGGTTAGAAAGCTATTAGCAGAGAGTTTAGTCCTTATAAAATGATCAGCCATTTTTGTCTTTTGCTGTACAACGTTTAGTAAAGATTGCTTTGGCTAAAAATTATGTTCCGTTTTTTATTCATTTTTTCATTAGATGGTTTCATAAGAGGGCAGCAGGGTTGGGTTTTGGTTCTGAGAAGTCTGTGGCGACAAAACGTCTATTTCCAAAATCCCCTGGCGGAAATATTTATGCAGTCGTTCGTGGTCAAGGTGCCATTTTCTTTATGAAAAAAGAAAAATAATTCTTCCAGTATATTTGTATTATAATTATTTCTTTTTTGTTTTTGTGCTGTGAGGAGCATTTTAATTGGTCTTTCAGAAATAATATATATATACATATATATATATATATATATATATATATATATATATATATATATATATATATATATATATATATATATATATATATATGTGAAAATATTGTAGAAAATAGGAAAGAAACTGGTTTGGTAAATAATCCAAAGTTCCTTAGTATTTTTGTAATTATTTTTTAAAAATAGTGCTCGATACGAAAGTAGAGCATAAATATAATTATTTATTTAAAAATATGATTCCAACTCGCTACATAAGAGGTCTCATGTTACCTCGTATGTAGCGAGTTGGAATCATATTTTTAAATAAATAATTATATATATATATATATATATATATATATATATATATATATATATATAAAACACACCTGAAGTTCTTTTCGTAAAAAAATGCGGAAATTTTACTAACACTTTTCTCTTTTTACGCGCTAAAACTTAATTTTTTAATTTCTGCTTTTTTAATTAAAATTTTAATGGAAAAAATATTGAAAAATTGCACGAAGTCGCATGAAAGATGTTTAGTTTGCTTAACAAAGTCTTTCTGACTGTTCGTTTTTTTCCTATCGTCTTGTTCCTACAATTATTTTACCGCTCAAAATGTTTGTCATAGCAACCGATCACGTCACAATCCTTTTATAAAATTAATTAGTTCACCTCTCATTCCCTATATATATATATATATATATATATATATATATATATATATATATATATATATATATATATATATATATATATCTTCTCTTTTCTATATATATATATATATATATATATATATATATATATATATATATATATGTCACTCCTACTCCAATATAAAACATACTTAAGAGAGATATAAAATTAACCCCTCCCTATACTTTATATTGTCTGTTTAACTGCCACTCTCAACCCCCTCTATTAAATTACAAAAATTACACTACCCACCAATTTCTAATCCCATTTTTCCTCTCAATTCGTTGTTGGAAGTTTTACCTGATGATCCTGAATCCATAAAAAAGGATTTTGGGTGAAATAAATTATCGTAATGGTACCTTAAAGTGGTTTGTTTTTCATTACATATATATATATATATATATATATATATATATATATATATATATATATATATATCTTTTCTTTTCTTGTATATATATATATATATATATATATATATATATATATATATATATATATTTTCTTGCAGTATCGCTAGCCGGAATTCTGGATCACTGATAATCCATTTCCTTGACCTTCAATAATGTTTATTGTGATATCAATAAAAAATGACTATCATAAGAAACAACTAAAACGTAACATGAGGTGTTCTTTAGCCGTGGTCAGCGAAACAAAATGACCAAAACTGGACCTGTGGTGTGATTTAGCGGTGGTCAGCGAAAAAAATGACCAAAACGGAGCCTGAGATATTGTTTAGCCGTGGTCAGCGAAAACAAAATGGCCAAAACGGAACCTGAGGTGTGATTTAGCCGTGGTCAGCGAAAACAATGACCAAAACGGAGCCTGAGATATTGTTTAGCCGTGGTCAGCGAAAACAAAATGACCAAAACGAAGCCTGACGTATGGTTTAGCCGTGGTCAGCGAAAACAAATTGACCAAAACATGACCCGAGGTGGGGTTTAGCCGTGGTCAGCGAAAACAAAATGACCAAAACGGAGCCTGAGGTATGGTTTAGCCGTGGTCAGCGAAAACAAAATAACCAAAACATGACCCGAGGTGTGGTTTAGCTGTGGTCAGCGAAAACAAAATGACCAAAAAGGAACCTGAGTTGTGATTTAGCGGTGGTCAGCGAAAAAAATGACCAAAACGGAGCCTGAGATATTGTTTAGCCGTGGTCAGAAAAAAAAATGACCAAAACAGAGCCTGAGGTATGGTTTAGCCGTGGTCAGCGAAAACAAAATAACCAAAACGGAACCTGAGGTATGGTTTAGCCGTGGTCAGAAAAAAAATGACCAAAACAGAGCCTGAGGTATGGTTTAGTCGTGGTCAGCGAAAACAAAATTACCAAAACGGAGCCTGAGGTATGGTTTAGCCGCGGTCAGCGAAAACAAAATAATCAAAACATGACCCAAGGTGTGGTTTAGCCCAGGTCAACGAAGACAAAATGACCAAAACAGGACCCGAGGTATGGGTTAACCGTGGTCAGCGAAAACAAATGACCAAAACAGGGCCCGAGATGTGGTTTAATCGTTATCAGAAGAAACGTAAATGACTAAAACGAGTCATGCGGTGTACTTTAGCAGTGGATCGCGATAAAAAATTAGTAAAGTCTACTCGGGGTGCAGTTTTGCTGTTGTTACAGTTAAGAAAATGACCAAAACTGATCTTGAGGACTAATTTAGCTGTGATCAGCGATACAAAATGACCAAATACCGGACCGTAGCTATGGTTTAGCTGTGGTTATGATATGAAAATTACTAAAACGGAGCCTTAAGTCTGATTCAACTATGGTCAGCGATAAGAAAAGGATTAAATGTGTATCTTAGATGTCAAAATGTGGACTGCGATGAGGAAAAGGTCAAAATACTAATGTTAAAATAGTGCATACTAATGCCGGCTGCAGCTGCAACCGTCACTAAAATGAATCCATTATTATTTGAATTTTTCACCTGAAAATTAAATTTGCTGTCTCTCTATTCACGTAATGATTAGGACGAGTAAAATATTTTTTAAATGCAATTACGGGTTGTGTAAACAACTAGTTTGCTAATGCTCGCCCGAATCTTAAAGAGCAAATTAATTGATACTTTTTCAATTGCAGGTCTAATTTTTTTCCGCTAAATCACACCTCAGGTTCCGTTGACGCCCGATGCAAGTAAATTCAAGACTAAATCTTGCGAGGTTTATTTGAAAAAAAATACAAATGATCTTCGTTAAGATTGTACTTAAAATATATATTCGCTGTTCTCCGTTGACGCGAGAAAATCACATACAAGCGTTGAGATCAATTCCGCTTTTATGAAATCATAATTTGGCTTTTAGTCGCGTGCAAGACAAAGCGGTTTGTCTGCCTGAGTTGTCAGTTCTGTTAGAAAATGTTAGGAATCCACAAAACCCAAGATGAAACGTCTTTGATACGAAGTTGACAGATATTGCTTTGACATTAGATTAACGAGGCTTCCTTCTTGGTTAATTTCTGGTCGGGATAAGCAGCTGAATTACTGAGACAACTAGAAGTTCTTTTTTCAGTTTTCTAAAATGACAAGGAGTGGGATTACCGCAAAGAGAAAGGTCATCGGCGCGTAAAGTAAAATCTATATTCTGAGTTAAAATGAAACCCTTGAGAAACCCAGTTAATCACAGTGTAGAAGGAGCATTCTAACTATGGATGATAGCCAGTCTAGGAGAAAGAGTACTCTGGGCTAAAGTACCGAGAAAGTACAATATATTTCCCCAAAAGTCATAGTAATTCACATCTAAAAAAGAAAACAAGAATTGGAATGCCATGAAAAAAAAAATTCAGATAAAATAATACAATGTAAATGCATTGCTAATGGCAGGATAGGGCTATTAGATGTATAATGTAAATGCATTGCTAATGATCTTAATATAGAAATGCAATGAAAATCAGAAAGAAAGAGATTGTTAATGCTTTGGAATTAATACAAGCCTTACTGGCAGGATAGAGCTATTAGATGTATAATGTAAATGCATTGCTAATGATCTTAATATAGGAATGCAATGAAAATCAGAAAGAAAGAGATTGTTAATGCTTTGGAATTAATACAAGCCTTACTGGCAGGATAGGGCTATTAGATGTATAATGTAAATGCATTGCTAATGATCTTACTATAGGAATGCAATGAAAATCAGAAAGAAAGAGATTGTTAATGCTTTGGAATTAATACAAGCCTTACTGGCAGGATAGGGCTATTAGATGTATAATGTAAATGCATTGCTAATGATCTTAATATAGGAATGCAATGAAAATCAGAAAGAAAGAGATTGTTAATGCTTTGGAATTAATACAAGCCTTACTGGCAGGATAGGGCTATTAGATGTATAATGTAAATGCATTGCTAATGATCTTAATATAGAAATGCAATGAAAATCAGAAAGAAAGAGATTGTTAATGCTTCGGAATTAATACAAGCCTTACTGGCAGGATAGGGCTATTAGATGTATAATGTAAATGCATTGCTAATGATCTTAATATAGAAATGCAATGAAAATCAGAAAGAAAGAGATTGTTAATGCTTTGGAATTAATACAAGCCTTACTGGAAGGATAGGGCTATTAGATGTATAATGTAAATGCATTGCTAATGATCTTACTATAGGAATACAATGAAAATCAGAAAGAAAGAGATTGTTAATGCTTTGGAATTAATACAAGCCTTACTGGCAGGATAGGGCTATTAGATGTATAATGTAAATGCATTGCTAATGATCTTACTATAGGAATACAATGAAAATCAGAAAGAAAGAGATTGTTAATGCTTTGGAATTAATACAAGCCTTACTGGCAGGATAGGGCTATTAGATGTATAATGTAAATGCATTGCTAATGATCTTACTATAGGAATGCAATGAAAATCAGAAAGAAAGAGATTGTTAATGCTTTGGAATTAATACAAGCCTTACTGGCAGGATAGGGCTATTAGATGTATAATGTAAATGCATTGCTAATGATCTTAATATAGGAATGCAATGAAAATCAGAAAGAAAGAGATTGTTAATGCTTTGGAATTAATACAAGCCTTACTGGCAGGATAGGGCTATTAGATGTATAATGTAAATGCATTGCTAATGATCTTAATATAGAAATGCAATGAAAATCAGAAAGAAAGAGATTGTTAATGCTTTGGAATTAATACAAGCCTTACTGGCAGGATAGGGCTATTAGATGTATAATGTAAATGCATTGCTAATGATCTTAATATAGAAATGCAATGAAAATCAGAAAGAAAGAGATTGTTAATGCTTTGGAATTAATACAAGCCTTACTGGCAGGATAGGGCTATTAGATGTATAATGTAAATGCATTGCTAATGATCTTAATATAGAAATGCAATGAAAATCAGAAAGAAAGAGATTGTTAATGCTTTGGAATTAATACAAGCCTTACTGGCAGGATAGGGCTATTAGATGTATAATGTAAATGCATTGCTAATGATCTTAATATAGAAATGCAATGAAAATCAGAAAGAAAGAGATTGTTAATGCTTTGGAATTAATACAAGCCTTACTGGCAGGATAGGGCTATTAGATGTATAATGTAAATGCATTGCTAATGATCTTAATATAGAAATGCAATGAAAATCAGAAAGAAAGAGATTGTTAATGCTTTGGAATTAATACAAGCCTTACTGGCAGGATAGGGCTATTAGATGTATAATGTAAATGCATTGCTAATGATCTTAATATAGAAATGCAATGAAAATCAGAAAGAAAGAGATTGTTAATGCTTTGGAATTAATACAAGCCTTACTGGCAGGATAGGGCTATTAGATGTATAATGTAAATGCATTGCTAATGATCTTAATATAGGAATGCAATGAAAATCAGAAAGAAAGAGATTGTTAATGCGTTGGAATTAATACAAGCCTTACTGGCAGGATAGGGCTATTAGATGTATAATGTAAATGCATTGCTAATGATCTTAATATAGGAATGCAATGAAAATCAGAAAGAAAGAGATTGTTAATGCTTTGGAATTAATACAAGCCTTACTGGCAGGATAGGGCTATTAGATGTATAATGTAAATGCATTGCTAATGATCTTAATATAGGAATGCAATGAAAATCAGAAAGAAAGAGATTGTTAATGCTTTGGAATTAATACAAGCCTTACTGGCAGGATAGGGCTATTAGATGTATAATGTAAATGCATTGCTAATGATCTTAATATAGGAATGCAATGAAAATCAGAAAGAAAGAGATTGTTAATGCTTTGGAATTAATACAAGCCTTACTGGCAGGATAGGGCTATTAGATGTATAATGTAAATGCATTGCTAATGATCTTAATATAGGAATGCAATGAAAATCAGAAAGAAAGAGATTGTTAATGCTTTGGAATTAATACAAGCCTTACTGGCAGGATAGGGCTATTAGATGTATAATGTAAATGCATTGCTAATGATCTTAATATAGAAATGCAATGAAAATCAGAAAGAAAGAGATTGTTAATGCTTTGGAATTAATACAAGCCTTACTGGCAGGATAGGGCTATTAGATGTATAATGTAAATGCATTGCTAATGATCTTAATATAGAAATGCAATGAAAATCAGAAAGAAAGAGATTGTTAATGCTTTGGAATTAATACAAGCCTTACTGGCAGGATAGGGCTATTAGATGTATAATGTAAATGCATTGCTAATGATCTTAATATAGAAATGCAATGAAAATCAGAAAGAAAGAGATTGTTAATGCTTTGGAATTAATACAAGCCTTACTGGCAGGATAGGGCTATTAGATGTATAATGTAAATGCATTGCTAATGATCTTAATATAGGAATGCAATGAAAATCAGAAAGAAAGAGATTGTTAATGCTTTGGAATTAATACAAGCCTTACTGGCAGGATAGGGCTATTAGATGTATAATGTAAATGCATTGCTAATGATCTTAATATAGGAATGCAATGAAAATCAGAAAGAAAGAGATTGTTAATGCTTTGGAATTAATACAAGCCTTACTGGCAGGATAGGGCTATTAGATGTATAATGTAAATGCATTGCTAATGATCTTAATATAGGAATGCAATGAAAATCAGAAAGAAAGAGATTGTTAATGCTTTGGAATTAATACAAGCCTTACTGGCAGGATAGGGCTATTAGATGTATAATGTAAATGCATTGCTAATGATCTTAATATAGGAATGCAATGAAAATCAGAAAGAAAGAGATTGTTAATGCTTTGGAATTAATACAAGCCTTACTGGCAGGATAGGGCTATTAGATGTATAATGTAAATGCATTGCTAATGATCTTAATATAGGAATGCAATGAAAATCAGAAAGAAAGAGATTGTTAATGCTTTGGAATTAATACAAGCCTTACTGGCAGGATAGGGCTATTAGATGTATAATGTAAATGCATTGCTAATGATCTTAATATAGGAATGCAATGAAAATCAGAAAGAAAGAGATTGTTAATGCTTTGGAATTAATACAAGCCTTACTGGCAGGATAGGGCTATTAGATGTATAATGTAAATGCATTGCTAATGATCTTAATATAGGAATGCAATGAAAATCAGAAAGAAAGAGATTGTTAATGCTTTGGAATTAATACAAGCCTTACTGGCAGGATAGGGCTATTAGATGTATAATGTAAATGCATTGCTAATGATCTTAATATAGGAATGCAATGAAAATCAGAAAGAAAGAGATTGTTAATGCTTTGGAATTAATACAAGCCTTACTGGCAGGATAGGGCTATTAGATGTATAATGTAAATGCATTGCTAATGATCTTAATATAGGAATGCAATGAAAATCAGAAAGAAAGAGATTGTTAATGCTTTGGAATTAATACAAGCCTTACTGGCAGGATAGGGATATTAGATGTATAATGTAAATGCATTGCTAATGATCTTAATATAGGAATGCAATGAAAATCAGAAAGAAAGAGATTGTTAATGCTTTGGAATTAATACAAGCCTTACTGGCAGGATAGGGCTATTAGATGTATAATGTAAATGCATTGCTAATGATCTTAATATAGGAATGCAATGAAAATCAGAAAGAAAGAGATTGTTAATGCTTTGGAATTAATACAAGCCTTACTGGCAGGATAGTGCTATTAGATGTATAATGTAAATGCATTGCTAATGATCTTAATATAGGAATGCAATGAAAATCAGAAAGAAAGAGATTGTTAATACTCTGGAATTAATACAAGGCTTACTGGCAGGATAGGGCTATTAGATGTATAATGTAAATGCATTGCTAATGATCTTAATATAGAAATGCAATGAAAATCAGAAAGAAAGAGATTGTTAATGCTTTGGAATTAATACAAGCCTTACTGGCAGGATAGGGCTATTAGATGTATAATGTAAATGCATTGCTAATGATCTTAATATAGGAATGCAATGAAAATCAGAAAGAAAGAGATTGTTAATACTCTGGAATTAATACAAGCTTTACTGGCAGGATAGGGCTATTAGATGTATAATGTAAATGCATTGCTAATGATCTTAATATAGAAATGCAATGAAAATCAGAAAGAAAGAGATTGTTAATGCTTTGTAATTAATACAAGCCTTACTGGCAGGATAGGGCTATTAGATGTATAATGTAAATGCATTGCTAATGATCTTAATATAGAAATGCAATGAAAATCAGAAAGAAAGAGATTGTTAATGCTTTGGAATTAATACAAGACTTACAGGCAGGATAGGGCTATTAGATGTATAATGTAAATGCATTGCTAATGATCTTAATATAGAAATGCAATGAAAATCAGAAAGAAAGAGATTGTTAATGCTTTGGAATTAATACAAGCCTTACTGGCAGGATAGGGCCATTAGATGTATAATGTAAATGCATTGCTAATGATCTTAATATAGGAATGCAATGAAAATCAGAAAGAAAGAGATTGTTAATGCTTTGGAATTAATACAAGCCTAACTGGCAGGATAGGGCTATTAGATGTATAATGTAAATGCATTGCTAATGATCTTAATATAGGAATGCAATGAAAATCAGAAAGAAAGAGATTGTTAATGCTTTGGAATTAATACAAGCCTTACTGGCAGGATAGGGCTATTAGATGTATAATGTAAATGCATTGCTAATGATCTTAATATAGGAATGCAATGAAAATCAGAAAGAAAGAGATTGTTAATGCTTTGGAATTAATACAAGCCTTACTGGCAGGATAGGGCTATTAGATGTATAATGTAAATGCATTGCTAATGATCTTAATATAGGAATGCAATGAAAATCAGAAAGAAAGAGATTGTTAATACTCTGGAATTAATACAAGCTTTACTGGCAGGATAGGGCTATTAGATGTATAATGTAAATGCATTGCTAATGATCTTAATATAGAAATGCAATGAAAATCAGAAAGAAAGAGATTGTTAATGCTTTGTAATTAATACAAGCCTTACTGGCAGGATAGGGCTATTAGATGTATAATGTAAATGCATTGCTAATGATCTTAATATAGAAATGCAATGAAAATCAGAAAGAAAGAGATTGTTAATGCTTTGGAATTAATACAAGACTTACAGGCAGGATAGGGCTATTAGATGTATAATGTAAATGCATTGCTAATGATCTTAATATAGAAATGCAATGAAAATCAGAAAGAAAGAGATTGTTAATGCTTTGGAATTAATACAAGCCTTACTGGCAGGATAGGGCCATTAGATGTATAATGTAAATGCATTGCTAATGATCTTAATATAGGAATGCAATGAAAATCAGAAAGAAAGAGATTGTTAATGCTTTGGAATTAATACAAGCCTAACTGGCAGGATAGGGCTATTAGATGTATAATGTAAATGCATTGCTAATGATCTTAATATAGGAATGCAATGAAAATCAGAAAGAAAGAGATTGTTAATGCTTTGGAATTAATACAAGCCTTACTGGCAGGATAGGGCTATTAGATGTATAATGTAAATGCATTGCTAATGATCTTAATATAGGAATGCAATGAAAATCAGAAAGAAAGAGATTGTTAATGCTTTGGAATTAATACAAGCCTTACTGGCAGGATAGGGCTATTAGATGTATAATGTAAATGCATTGCTAATGATCTTAATATAGGAATGCAATGAAAATCAGAAAGAAAGAGATTGTTAATGCTTTGGAATTAATACAAGCCTTACTGGCAGGATAGGGCTATTAGATGTATAATGTAAATGCATTGCTAATGATCTTAATATAGAAATGCAATGAAAATCAGAAAGAAAGAGATTGTTAATGCTTTGGAATTAATACAAGCCTTACTGGCAGGATAGGGCTATTAGATGTATAATGTAAATGCATTGCTAATGATCTTAATATAGAAATGCAATGAAAATCAGAAAGAAAGAGATTGTTAATGCTTTGGAATTAATACAAGCCTTACTGGCAGGATAGGGCTATTAGATGTATAATGTAAATGCATTGCTAATGATCTTAATATTGGAATGCAATGAAAATCAGAAAGAAAGAGATTGTTAATACTCTGGAATTAATACAAGCCTTACTGGCAGGATAGGGCTATTAGATGTATAATGTAAATGCATTGGTAATGATCTTAATATAGAAATGCAATGAAAATCAGAAAGAAAGAGATTGTTAATGCTTTGGAATTAATACAAGCCTTACTGGCAGGATAGGGCTATTAGATGTATAATGTAAATGCATTGCTAATGATCTTAATATAGGAATGCAATGAAAATCAGAAAGAAAGAGATTGTTAATACTCTGGAATTAATACAAGCCTTACTGGCAGGATAGGGCTATTAGATGTATAATGTAAATGCATTGCTAATGATCTTAATATAGGAATGCAATGAAAATCAGAAAGAAAGAGATTGTTAATGCTTTGGAATTAATACAAGCCTTACTGGCAGGATAGGGCTATTAGATGTATAATGTAAATGCATTGCTAATGATCTTAATATAGAAATGCAATGAAAATCAGAAAGAAAGAGATTGTTAATGCTTTGGAATTAATACAAGCCTTACTGGCAGGATAGGGCTATTAGATGTATAATGTAAATGCATTGCTAATGATCTTAATATAGGAATGCAATGAAAATCAGAAAGAAAGAGATTGTTAATACTCTGGAATTAATACAAGCCTTACTGGCAGGATAGGGCTATTAGATGTATAATGTAAATGCATTGCTAATGATCTTAATATAGGAATGCAATGAAAATCAGAAAGAAAGAGATTGTTAATGCTTTGGAATTAATACAAGCCTTACTGGCAGGATAGGGCTATTAGATGTATAATGTAAATGCATTGCTAATGATCTTAATATAGAAATGCAATGAAAATCAGAAAGAAAGAGATTGTTAATGCTTTGGAATTAATACAAGCCTTACTGGCAGGATAGGGCTATTAGATGTATAATGTAAATGCATTGCTAATGATCTTAATATAGGAATGCAATGAAAATCAGAAAGAAACAGATTGTTAATACTCTGGAATTAATACAAGCCTTACTGGCAGGATAGGGCTATTAGATGTATAATGTAAATGCATTGCTAATGATCTTAATATAGGAATGCAATGAAAATCAGAAAGAAAGAGATTGTTAATCCTTTGGAATTAATACAAGCCTTACTGGCAGGATAGGGCTATTAGATGTATAATGTAAATGCATTGCTAATGATCTTAATATAGAAATGCAATGAAAATCAGAAAGAAAGAGATTGTTAATGCTTTGGAATTAATACAAGCCTTACTGGCAGGATAGGGCTATTAGATGTATAATGTAAATGCATTGCTAATGATCTTAATATAGGAATGCAATGAAAATCAGAAAGAAAGAGATTGTTAATACTCTGGAATTAATACAAGCCTTACTGGCAGGATAGGGCTATTAGATGTATAATGTAAATGCATTGCTAATGATCTTAATATAGGAATACAATGAAAATCAGAAAGAAAGAGATTGTTAATGCTTTGGAATTAATACAAGCCTTACTGGCAGGATAGGGCTATTAGATGTATAATGTAAATGCATTGCTAATGATCTTAATATAGGAATACAATGAAAATCAGAAAGAAAGAGATTGTTAATACTCTGGAATTAATACAAGCCTTACTGGCAGGATAGGGCTTTTAGATGTATAATGTAAATGCATTGCTAATGATATTAATATCGGAATACAATGAAAATCAGAAAGAAAGAGATTGTTAATGCTTTGGAATTAATACAAGCCTTACTGGCAGGATAGGGCTATTAGATGTATAATGTAAATGCATTGCTAATGATCTTAATATAGGAATGCAATGAAAATCAGAAAGAAAGAGATTGTTAATACTCTGGAATTAATACAAGCCTTACTGGCAGGATAGGGCTATTAGATGTATAATGTAAATGCATTGCTAATGATCTTAATATAGGAATACAATGAAAATCAGAAAGAAAGAGATTGTTAATGCTTTGGAATTAATACAAGCCTTACTGGCAGGATAGGGCTATTAGATGTATAATGTAAATGCATTGCTAATGATCTTAATATAGGAATACAATGAAAATCAGAAAGAAAGAGATTGTTAATGCTTTGGAATTAATACAAGCCTTACTGGCAGGATAGGGCTATTAGATGTATAATGTAAATGCATTACTAATGATCTTAATATAGGAATACAATGAAAATCAGAAAGAAAGAGATTGTTAATGCTTTGGAATTAATACAAGCCTTACTGGCAGGATAGGGCTATTAGATGTATAATGTAAATGCATTGCTAATGATCTTACTATAGGAATACAATGAAAATCAGAAAGAAAGAGATTGTTAATGCTTTGGAATTAATACAAGCCTTACTGGCAGGATAGGGCTATTAGATGTATAATGTAAATGCATTGCTAATGATCTTACTATAGGAATACAATGAAAATCAGAAAGAAAGAGATTGTTAATGCTTTGGAATTAATACAAGCCTTACTGGCAGGATAGGGCTATTAGATGTATAATGTAAATGCATTGCTAATGATCTTAATATAGGAATGCAATGAAAATCAGAAAGAAAGAGATTGTTAATGCTTTGGAATTAATACAAGCCTTACTGGCAGGATAGGGCTATTAGATGTATAATGTAAATGCATTGCTAATGATCTTAATATAGAAATGCAATGAAAATCAGAAAGAAAGAGATTGTTAATGCTTTGGAATTAATACAAGCCTTACTGGCAGGATAGGGCTATTAGATGTATAATGTAAATGCATTGCTAATGATCTTAATATAGAAATGCAATGAAAATCAGAAAGAAAGAGATTGTTAATGCTTTGGAATTAATACAAGCCTTACTGGCAGGATAGGGCTATTAGATGTATAATGTAAATGCATTGCTAATGATCTTAATATAGAAATGCAATGAAAATCAGAAAGAAAGAGATTGTTAATGCTTTGGAATTAATACAAGCCTTACTGGCAGGATAGGGCTATTAGATGTATAATGTAAATGCATTGCTAATGATCTTAATATAGGAATGCAATGAAAATCAGAAAGAAAGAGATTGTTAATGCTTTGGAATTAATACAAGCCTTACTCGCAGGATAGGGCTATTAGATGTATAATGTAAATGCATTGCTAATGATCTTAATATAGGAATGCAATGAAAATCAGAAAGAAAGAGATTGTTAATGCTTTGGAATTAATACAAGCCTTACTGGCAGGATAGGGCTATTAGATGTATAATGTAAATGCATTGCTAATGATCTTAATATAGGAATGCAATGAAAATCAGAAAGAAAGAGATTGTTAATGCTTTGGAATTAATACAAGCCTTACTGGCAGGATAGGGCTATTAGATGTATAATGTAAATGCATTGCTAATGATCTTAATATAGGAATGCAATGAAAATCAGAAAGAAAGAGATTGTTAATGCTTTGGAATTAATACAAGCCTTACTGGCAGGATAGGGCTATTAGATGTATAATGTAAATGCATTGCTAATGATCTTAATATAGGAATGCAATGAAAATCAGAAAGAAAGAGATTGTTAATGCTTTGGAATTAATACAAGCCTTACTGGCAGGATAGGGCTATTAGATGTATAATGTAAATGCATTGCTAATGATCTTAATATAGGAATGCAATGAAAATCAGAAAGAAAGAGATTGTTAATGCTTTGGAATTAATACAAGCCTTACTGGCAGGATAGGGCTATTAGATGTATAATGTAAATGCATTGCTAATGATCTTAATATAGGAATGCAATGAAAATCAGAAAGAAAGAGATTGTTAATGCTTTGGAATTAATACAAGCCTTACTGGCAGGATAGGGCTATTAGATGTATAATGTAAATGCATTGCTAATGATCTTAATATAGGAATGCAATGAAAATCAGAAAGAAAGAGATTGTTAATGCTTTGGAATTAATACAAGCCTTACTGGCAGGATAGGGCTATTAGATGTATAATGTAAATGCATTGCTAATGATCTTAATATAGGAATGCAATGAAAATCAGAAAGAAAGAGATTGTTAATGCTTTGGAATTAATACAAGCCTTACTGGCAGGATAGGGCTATTAGATGTATAATGTAAATGCATTGCTAATGATCTTAATATAGGAATGCAATGAAAATCAGAAAGAAAGAGATTGTTAATGCTTTGGAATTAATACAAGCCTTACTGGCAGGATAGGGCTATTAGATGTATAATGTAAATGCATTGCTAATGATCTTAATATAGAAATGCAATGAAAATCAGAAAGAAAGAGATTGTTAATGCTTTGGAATTAATACAAGCCTTACTGGCAGGATAGGGCTATTAGATGTATAATGTAAATGCATTGCTAATGATCTTAATATAGAAATGCAATGAAAATCAGAAAGAAAGAGATTGTTAATGCTTTGGAATTAATACAAGCCTTACTGGCAGGATAGGGCTATTAGATGTATAATGTAAATGCATTGCTAATGATCTTAATATAGAAATGCAATGAAAATCAGAAAGAAAGAGATTGTTAATGCTTTGGAATTAATACAAGCCTTACTGGCAGGATAGGGCTATTAGATGTATAATGTAAATGCATTGCTAATGATCTTAATATAGAAATGCAATGAAAATCAGAAAGAAAGAGATTGTTAATGCTTTGGAATTAATACAAGCCTTACTGGCAGGATAGGGCTATTAGATGTATAATGTAAATGCATTGCTAATGATCTTAATATAGAAATGCAATGAAAATCAGAAAGAAAGAGATTGTTAATGCTTTGGAATTAATACAAGCCTTACTGGCAGGATAGGGCTATTAGATGTATAATGTTAAATT
>OZ010600.1:50084876-50162956 GCA_963932145.1 Acanthosepion lycidas | reverse complement strand
GTTGGATTTTGGTTCTGAGAAGTCTGTGGCGACAAAACGTCTATTTCCAAAATCCCCTGGCGGAAATATTTATGCAGTCGTTCGTGGTCAAGGTGCCATTTTTTTTATGAAAAAAGAAAAATAATTCTTCCAGTATATTTGTATTATAATTATTTCTTTTTTGTTTTTGTGCTGTGAGGAGCATTTTAATTGGTCTTTCAGAAATAATATATATATACATATATATATATATATATATATATATATATATATATATATGTGTGAAAATATTGTAGAAAATAGGAAAGAAACTGGTTTGGTAAATAATCCAAAGTTCCTTAGTATTTTTGTAATTATTTTTAAAAAATAGTGCTCGATAGGAAAGTAGAGCATAAATATAATTATTTATTTAAAAATATGATTCCAACTCGCTACATAAGAGGTCTCATGTTACCTCGTATGTAGCGAGTTGGAATCATATTTTTAAATAAATAATTATATATATATATATATATATATATATATATATATATATATATATATATATATATATAAATAAATAATTATATATATATATATATATATATATATATATATATATATATATATATATATATATATATAAAACACACCTGAAGTTCTTTTCGTAAAAAAATGCGGAAATTTTACTAACACTTTGCTCTTTTTACGCGCTAAAACTTAATTTTTTAATTTCTGCTTTTTTAATTAAAATTTTAATGGAAAAAATATTGAAAAATTGCACGAAGTCGCATGAAAGATGTTTAGTTTGCTTAACAAAGTCTTTCTGACTGTCCGTTTTTTTCCTATCGTCTTGTTCCTACAATCATAGCAACCGATCACGTCACAATCCTTTTATAAAATTAATTAGTTCACCTCTCATTCCCGATATATATATATATATATATATATATATATATATATATATATATATATATATATATATATATATATATATATATATATATATATATATATCTTCTCTTTTCTATATATATATATATATATGTCACTCCTACTCCAATATAAAACATACTTAAGAGAGATATAAAATTAACCCCTCCCTATACTTTATATTGTCTGTTTAACTGCCACTCTCAACCCCCTCTATTAAATTACAAAAATTACACTACCCACCAATTTCTAATCCCATTTTTCCTCTCAATTCGTTGTTGGAAGTTTTACCTGATGATCCTGAATCCTTAAAAAAGGATTTTGGGTGAAATAAATTATCGTAATGGTACCTTAAAGTGGTTTGTTTTTCATTACATATATATATATATATATATATATATATATATATATATATATATATATATATATATATATATATATATATCTTTTCTTTTCTTTTATATATATATATATATATATATATATATATATATATATATATATATATATATATATATATATATCTTTTCTTGCAGTATCGCTAGCCGGAATTCTGGATCACTGATAATCCATTTCCTTGACCTTCAATAATGTTTATTGTGATATCAATAAAAAATGACTATCATAAGAAACAACTAAAACGGAGCCTGAGATATTGTTTAGCCGTGGTCAGCGAAAACAAAATGACCAAAAAGCAACCTGAGGTGTGATTTAGCGGTGGTCAGCGAAAAAAATGATCAAAACGGAGCCTGAGATATTGTTTAGCCGTGGTCAGCGAAAACAAAATGGCCAAAACGGAACCTGAGGTGTGATTTAGCCGTGGTCAGCGAAAACAAAATGACCAAAAAGGAACCTGAGTTGTGATTTAGCGGTGGTCAGCGAAAACAAAATGACCAAAAAGGAACCTGAGTTGTGATTTAGCGGTGGTCAGCGAAAACAATGACCAAAACGGAGCCTGAGATATTGTTTAGCCGTAGTCAGAAAAAAAAAATGACCAAAACAGAGCCTGAGGTATGGTTTAGCCGTGGTCAGCGAAAACAAAATAACCAAAACGGAACCTGAGGTATGGTTTAGCCGTGGTCAGCGAAAACAAAATAACCAAAACGGAACCCGAGGTATGGTTTAGTCGTGGTCAGCGAAAACAAAATTACCAAAACGGAGCCTGAGGTATGGTTTAGCCGTGGTCAGCGAAAACAAAATTACCAAAACGGAGCCTGAGGTATGGTTTAGCCGTGGTCAGCGAAAACAAAATAATCAAAACATGACCCAAGGTGTGGTTTAGCCCAGGTCAACGAAGACAAAATGACCAAAACAGGACCCGAGGTATGGGTTAACCGTGGTCAGCGAAAACAAATGACCAAAACAGGGCCCGAGATGTTGTTTAATCGTTATCAGAAGAAACGTAAATGACTAAAACGAGTCATGCGGTGTACTTTAGCTGTGGATCGCGATAAAAAATTAGTAAAGTCTACTCGGGGTGCAGTTTTGCTGTTGTTACAGTTAAGAAAATGACCAAAACTGATCTTGAGGACTAATTTAGCTGTGATCAGCGATACAAAATGACCAAATACCGGACCGTAGCTATGGTTTAGCTGTGGTTATGATATGAAAATTACTAAAACGGAGCCTTAAGTCTGATTCAACTATGGTCAGCGATAAGAAAAGGATTAAATGTGTATCTTAGATGTCAAAATGTGGACTGCGATGAGGAAAAGGTCAAAATACTAATGTTAAAATAGTGCATACTAATGCCGGCTGCAGCTGCAACCGTCACTAAAATGAATCCATTATTATTTGAATTTTTCACCTGAAAATTAAATTTGCCGTCTCTCTATTCACGTAATGATTAGGACGAGTAAAATATTTTTTAAATGCAATTACGGGTTGTGTAAACAACTAGTTTGCTAATGCTCGCCCGAATCTTAAAGAGCAAATTAATTGATACTTTTTCAATTGCAGGTCTAATTTTTTTCCGCTAAATCACACCTCAGGTTCCGTTGACGCCCGATGCAAGTAAATTCAAGACTAAATCTTGCGAGGTTTATTTGAAAAAAAATACAAATGATCTTCGTTAAGATTGTACTTAAAATATATATTCGCTGTTCTCCGTTGACGCGAGTAAATCACATACAAGCGTTGAGATCAATTCCGCTTTTATGAAATCATAATTTGGCTTTTAGTCGCGTGCAAGACAAAGCGGTTTGTCTGCCTGAGTTGTCAGTTCTGTTAGAAAATGTTAGGAATCCACAAAACCCAAGATGAAACGTCTTTGATACGAAGTTGACAGATATTGCTTTGATATTAGATTAACGAGGCTTCCTTCTTGGTTAATTTCTGGTCGGGATAAGCAGGTGAATTACTGAGACAACTAGAAGTTCTTTTTTCAGTTTTCTAAAATGACAAGGAGTGCGATTACCGCAAAGAGAAAGGTCATCGGCGCGTAAAGTAAAATCTATATTCTGAGTTAAAATAAAACCCTTGAGAAACCCAGTTAATCACAGTGTAGAAGGAGCATTCTAACTATGGATGATAGCCAGTCTAGGAGAAAGAGTACTCTGGGCTAAAGTACCGAGAAAGTACAATATATTTCCCAAAAAGTCATAGTAATTCACATCTAAAAAAGAAAACAAGAATTGGAATGCCATGAAAAAAAAATTCAGTTAAAATAATACAATGTAAATGCATTGCTAATGGCAGGATAGGGCCATTAGATGTATAATGTAAATGCATTGCTAATGATCTTAATATAGGAATGCAATGAAAATCAGAAAGAAAGAGATTGTTAATGCTTTGGAATTAATACAAGCCTTACTGGCAGGATAGGGCTATTAGATGTATAATGTAAATGCATTGCTAATGATCTTAATATAGAAATGCAATGAAAATCAGAAAGAAAGAGATTGTTAATGCTTTGGAATTAATACAAGCCTTACTGGCAGGATAGGGCTATTAGATGTATAATGTAAATGCATTGCTAATGATCTTAATATAGAAATGCAATGAAAATCAGAAAGAAAGAGATTGTTAATGCTTTGGAATTAATACAAGCCTTACTGGCAGGATAGGGCTATTAGATGTATAATGTAAATGCATTGCTAATGATCTTACTATAGGAATACAATGAAAATCAGAAAGAAAGAGATTGTTAATGCTTTGGAATTAATACAAGCCTTACTGGCAGGATAGGGCTATTAGATGTATAATGTAAATGCATTGCTAATGATCTTACTATAGGAATACAATGAAAATCAGAAAGAAAGAGATTGTCAATGCTTTGGAATTAATACAAGCCTTACTGGCAGGATAGGGCTATTAGATGTATAATGTAAATGCATTGCTAATGATCTTACTATAGGAATGCAATGAAAATCAGAAAGAAAGAGATTGTCAATGCTTTGGAATTAATACAAGCCTTACTGGCAGGATAGGGCTATTAGATGTATAATGTAAATGCATTGCTAATGATCTTACTATAGGAATACAATGAAAATCAGAAAGAAAGAGATTGTTAATGCTTTGGAATTAATACAAGCCTTACTGGCAGGATAGGGCTATTAGATGTATAATGTAAATGCATTGCTAATGATCTTAATATAGAAATGCAATGAAAATCAGAAAGAAAGAGATTGTTAATGCTTTGGAATTAATACAAGACTTACTGGCAGGATAGGGCTATTAGATGTATAATGTAAATGCATTGCTAATGATCTTAATATAGAAATGCAATGAAAATCAGAAAGAAAGAGATTGTTAATGCTTTGGAATTAATACAAGACTTACTGGCAGGATAGGGCTATTAGATGTATAATGTAAATGCATTGCTAATGATCTTAATATAGGAATGCAATGAAAATCAGAAAGAAAGAGATTGTTAATGCTTTGGAATTAATACAATACTTACTGGCAGGATAGGGCTATTAGATGTATAATGTAAATGCATTGCTAATGATCTTAATATAGAAATGCAATGAAAATCAGAAAGAAAGAGATTGTTAATGCTTTGGAATTAATACAAGCCTTACTGGCAGGATAGGGCTATTAGATGTATAATGTAAATGCATTCCTAATGATCTTAATATAGAAATGCAATGAAAATCAGAAAGAAAGAGATTGTTAATGCTTTGGAATTAATACAAGCCTTACTGACAGGATAGGGCTATTAGATGTATAATGTAAATGCATTGCTAATGATCTTAATATAGAAATGCAATGAAAATCAGAAAGAAAGAGATTGTTAATGCTTTGGAATTAATACAAGCCTTACTGACAGGATAGGGCTATTAGATGTATAATGTAAATGCATTGCTAATGATCTTAATATAGAAATGCAATGAAAATCAGAAAGAAAGAGATTGTTAATGCTTTGGAATTAATACAAGCCTTACTGGCAGGATAGGGCTATTAGATGTATAATGTAAATGCATTGCTAATGATCTTAATATAGAAATGCAATGAAAATCAGAAAGAAAGAGATTGTTAATGCTTTGGAATTAATACAAGCCTTACTGGCAGGATAGGGCTATTAGATGTATAATGTAAATGCATTGCTAATGATCTTACTATAGGAATGCAATGAAAATCAGAAAGAAAGAGATTGTTAATGCTTTGGAATTAATACAAGCCTTACTGACAGGATAGGGCTATTAGATGTATAATGTAAATGCATTGCTAATGATCTTAATATAGAAATGCAATGAAAATCAGAAAGAAAGAGATTGTTAATGCTTTGGAATTAATACAAGCCTTACTGACAGGATAGGGCTATTAGATGTATAATGTAAATGCATTGCTAATGATCTTAATATAGAAATGCAATGAAAATCAGAAAGAAAGAGATTGTTAATGCTTTGGAATTAATACAAGCCTTACTGGCAGGATAGGGCTATTAGATGTATAATGTAAATGCATTGCTAATGATCTTACTATAGGAATGCAATGAAAATCAGAAAGAAAGAGATTGTTAATGCTCTGGAATTAATACAAGCCTTACTGGTAGGAGAGGGCTATTAGATGCATAATGTAAATGCATTGCTAATGATCTTACTATAGGAATGCAATGAAAATCAGAAAGAAAGAGATTGTCAATGCTTTGGAATTAATACAAGCCTTACTGGCAGGATAGGGCTATTAGATGTATAATGTAAATGCATTGCTAATGACCTTACTATAGGAATACAATGAAAATCAGAAAGAAAGAGATTGTCAATGCTTTGGAATTAATACAAGCCTTACTGGCAGGATAGGGCTATTAGATGTATAATGTAAATGCATTGCTAATGATCTTACTATAGGAATACAATGAAAATCAGAAAGAAAGAGATTGTCAATGCTTTGGAATTAATACAAGACTTACTGGCAGGATAGGGCTATTAGATGTATAATGTAAATGCATTGCTAATGATCTTAATATAGAAATGCAATGAAAATCAGAAAGAAAGAGATTGTTAATGCTCTGGAATTAACACAAGCCTTACTGGCAGGATAGGGCTATTAGATGTATAATGTAAATGCATTGCTAATGATCTTAATATAGAAATGCAATGAAAATCAGAAAGAAAGAGATTGTTAATGCTTTGGAATTAATACAAGACTTACTGGCAGGATAGGGCTATTAGATGTATAATGTAAATGCATTGCTAATGATCTTAATATAGAAATGCAATGAAAATCAGAAAGAAAGAGATTGTTAATGCTTTGGAATTAATACAAGACTTACTGGCAGGATAGGGCTATTAGATGTATAATGTAAATGCATTGCTAATGATCTTAATATAGAAATGCAATGAAAATCAGAAAGAAAGAGATTGTTAATGCTTTGGAATTAATACAAGCCTTACTGACAGGATAGGGCTATTAGATGTATAATGTAAATGCATTGCTAATGATCTTAATATAGAAATGCAATGAAAATCAGAAAGAAAGAGATTGTTAATGCTTTGGAATTAATACAAGCCTTACTGGCAGGATAGGGCTATTAGATGTATAATGTAAATGCATTGCTAATGATCTTAATATAGAAATGCAATGAAAATCAGAAAGAAAGAGATTGTTAATGCTTTGGAATTAATACAAGCCTTACTGGCAGGATAGGGCTATTAGATGTATAATGTAAATGCATTGCTAATGATCTTACTATAGGAATGCAATGAAAATCAGAAAGAAAGAGATTGTTAATGCTTTGGAATTAATACAAGCCTTACTGACAGGATAGGGCTATTAGATGTATAATGTAAATGCATTGCTAATGATCTTAATATAGAAATGCAATGAAAATCAGAAAGAAAGAGATTGTTAATGCTTTGGAATTAATACAAGCCTTACTGACAGGATAGGGCTATTAGATGTATAATGTAAATGCATTGCTAATGATCTTAATATAGAAATGCAATGAAAATCAGAAAGAAAGAGATTGTTAATGCTTTGGAATTAATACAAGCCTTACTGGCAGGATAGGGCTATTAGATGTATAATGTAAATGCATTGCTAATGATCTTACTATAGGAATGCAATGAAAATCAGAAAGAAAGAGATTGTTAATGCTCTGGAATTAATACAAGCCTTACTGGTAGGAGAGGGCTATTAGATGCATAATGTAAATGCATTGCTAATGATCTTACTATAGGAATGCAATGAAAATCAGAAAGAAAGAGATTGTCAATGCTTTGGAATTAATACAAGCCTTACTGGCAGGATAGGGCTATTAGATGTATAATGTAAATGCATTGCTAATGATCTTACTATAGGAATACAATGAAAATCAGAAAGAAAGAGATTGTCAATACTTTGGAATTAATACAAGCCTTACTGGCAGGATAGGGCTATTAGATGTATAATGTAAATGCATTGCTAATGATCTTACTATAGGAATACAATGAAAATCAGAAAGAAAGAGATTGTCAATGCTTTGGAATTAATACAAGCCTTACTGGCAGGATAGGGCTATTAGATGTATAATGTAAATGCATTGCTAATGATCTTAATATAGAAATGCAATGAAAATCAGAAAGAAAGAGATTGTTAATGCTCTGGAATTAACACAAGCCTTACTGGCAGGATAGGGCTATTAGATGTATAATGTAAATGCATTGCTAATGATCTTAATATAGAAATGCAATGAAAATCAGAAAGAAAGAGATTGTTAATGCTTTGGAATTAATACAAGACTTACTGGCAGGATAGGGCTATTAGATGTATAATGTAAATGCATTGCTAATGATCTTAATATAGAAATGCAATGAAAATCAGAAAGAAAGAGATTGTTAATGCTTTGGAATTAATACAAGACTTACTGGCAGGATAGGGCTATTAGATGTATAATGTAAATGCATTGCTAATGATCTTAATATAGAAATGCAATGAAAATCAGAAAGAAAGAGATTGTTAATGCTTTGGAATTAATACAAGACTTACTGGCAGGATAGGGCTATTAGATGTATAATGTAAATGCATTGCTAATGATCTTAATATAGGAATGCAATGAAAATCAGAAAGAAAGAGATTGTTAATGCTTTGGAATTAATACAAGACTTACTGGCAGGATAGGGCTATTAGATGTATAATGTAAATGCATTGCTAATGATCTTAATATAGAAATGCAATGAAAATCAGAAAGAAAGAGATTGTTAATGCTTTGGAATTAATACAAGCCTTACTGGCAGGATAGGGCTATTAGATGTATAATGTAAATGCATTGCTAATGATCTTAATATAGAAATGCAATGAAAATCAGAAAGAAAGAGATTGTTAATGCTTTGGAATTAATACAAGACTTACTGGCAGGATAGGGCTATTAGATGTATAATGTAAATGCATTGCTAATGATCTTAATATAGAAATGCAATGAAAATCAGAAAGAAAGAGATTGTTAATGCTTTGGAATTAATACAAGACTTACTGGCAGGATAGGGCTATTAGATGTATAATGTAAATGCATTGCTAATGATCTTAATATAGGAATGCAATGAAAATCAGAAAGAAAGAGATTGTTAATGCTTTGGAATTAATACAAGACTTACTGGCAGGATAGGGCTATTAGATGTATAATGTAAATGCATTGCTAATGATCTTAATATAGGAATGCAATGAAAATCAGAAAGAAAGAGATTGTTAATGCTTTGGAATTAATACAAGACTTACTGGCAGGATAGGGCTATTAGATGTATAATGTAAATGCATTGCTAATGATCTTAATATAGGAATGCAATGAAAATCAGAAAGAAAGAGATTGTTAATGCTTTGGAATTAATACAAGACTTACTGGCAGGATAGGGCTATTAGATGTATAATGTAAATGCATTGCTAATGATCTTAATATAGAAATGCAATGAAAATCAGAAGGAAAGAGATTGTTAATGCTTTGGAATTAATACAAGCCTTACTGACAGGATAGGGCTATTAGATGTATAATGTATATGCATTGCTAATGATCTTAATATAGAAATGCAATGAAAATCAGAAAGAAAGAGATTGTTAATGCTTTGGAATTAATACAAGCCTTACTGGCAGGATAGGGCTATTAGATGTATAATGTAAATGCATTGCTAATGATCTTAATATAGAAATGCAATGAAAATCAGAAAGAAAGAGATTGTTAATGCTTTGGAATTAATACAAGCCTTACTGGCAGGATAGGGCTATTAGATGTATAATGTAAATGCATTGCTAATGATCTTACTATAGGAATGCAATGAAAATCAGAAAGAAAGAGATTGTTAATGCTTTGGAATTAATACAAGCCTTACTGACAGGATAGGGCTATTAGATGTATAATGTAAATGCATTGCTAATGATCTTAATATAGAAATGCAATGAAAATCAGAAAGAAAGAGATTGTTAATGCTTTGGAATTAATACAAGCCTTACTGACAGGATAGGGCTATTAGATGTATAATGTAAATGCATTGCTAATGATCTTAATATAGAAATGCAATGAAAATCAGAATGAAAGAGATTGTTAATGCTTTGGAATTAATACAAGCCTTACTGGCAGGATAGGGCTATTAGATGTATAATGTAAATGCATTGCTAATGATCTTACTATAGGAATGCAATGAAAATCAGAAAGAAAGAGATTGTTAATGCTCTGGAATTAATACAAGCCTTACTGGTAGGAGAGGGCTATTAGATGCATAATGTAAATGCATTGCTAATGATCTTAATATAGAAATGCAATGAAAATCAGAAAGAAAGAGATTGTTAATGCTTTGGAATTAATACAAGCCTTACTGTCAGGATAGGGCTATTAGATGTATAATGTAAATGCATTGCTAATGATCTTACTATAGGAATGCAATGAAAATCAGAAAGAAAGAGATTGTTAATGCTTTGGAATTAATACAAGCCTTACTGGCAGGATAGGGCTATTAGATGCATAATGTAAATGCATTGCTAATGATCTTAATATAGAAATGCAATGAAAATCAGAAAGAAAGAAATTGTTAATGCTTTGGAATTAATACAAGCCTTACTGGCAGGATAGGGCTATTAGATGTATAATGTAAATGCATTGCTAATGATCTTACTATAGGAATGCAATGAAAATCAGAAAGAAAGAGATTGTTAATGCTTTGGAATTAATACAAGCCTTACTGGCAGGATAGGGCTATTAGATGTATAATGTAAATGCATTGCTAATGATCTTAATATAGAAATGCAATGAAAATCAGAAAGAAAGAGATTGTTAATGCTTTGGAATTAATACAAGCCTTACTGGCAGGATAGGGCTATTAGATGTATAATGTAAATGCATTGCTAATGATCTTACTATAGGAATGCAATGAAAATCAGAAAGAAAGAGATTGTTAATGCTTTGGAATTAATACAAGCCTTACTGGCAGGATAGGGCTATTAGATGTATAATGTAAATGCATTGCTAATGATCTTACTATAGGAATGCAATGAAAATCAGAAAGAAAGAGATTGTTAATGCTTTGGAATTAATACAAGCCTTACTGGCAGGATAGGGCTATTAGATATATAATGTAAATGCATTGCTAATGATCTTAATATAGAAATGCAATGAAAATCAGAAAGAAAGAGATTGTTAATGCTTTGGAATTAATACAAGCCTTACTGGCAGGATAGGGCTATTAGATGTATAATGTAAATGCATTGCTAATGATCTTACTATAGGAATGCAATGAAAATCAGAAAGAAAGAGATTGTTAATACTCTGGAATTAATACAAGCCTTACTGGTAGGAGAGGGCTATTAGATGCATAATGTAAATGCATTGCTAATGATCTTACTATAGGAATGCAATGAAAATCAGAAAGAAAGAGATTGTTAATGCTTTGGAATTAATACAAGCCTTACTGGCAGGATAGGGCTATTAGATATATAATGTAAATGCATTGCTAATGATCTTAATATAGAAATGCAATGAAAATCAGAAAGAAAGAGATTGTTAATGCTTTGGAATTAATACAAGCCTTACTGGCAGGATAGGGCTATTAGATGTATAATGTAAATGCATTGCTAATTATCTTACTATAGGAATGCAATGAAAATCAGAAAGAAAGAGATTGTTAATACTCTGGAATTAATACAAGCCTTACTGGTAGGAGAGGGCTATTAGATGCATAATGTAAATGCATTGCTAATGATCTTACTATAGGAATGCAATGAAAATCAGAAAGAAAGAGATTGTTAATGCTTTGGAATTAATACAAGCCTTACTGGCAGGATAGGGCTATTAGATATATAATGTAAATGCATTGCTAATGATCTTAATATAGAAATGCAATGAAAATCAGAAAGAAAGAGATTGTTAATGCTTTGGAATTAATACAAGCCTTACTGGCAGGATAGGGCTATTAGATGTATAATGTAAATGCATTGCTAATGATCTTACTATAGGAATGCAATGAAAATCAGAAAGAAAGAGATTGTTAATACTCTGGAATTAATACAAGCCTTACTGGTAGGAGAGGGCTATTAGATGCATAATGTAAATGCATTGCTAATGATCTTAATATAGAAATGCAATGACAATCAGAAAGAAAGAGATTGTTAATGCTTTGGAATTAATACAAGCCTTACTGGCAGGATAGGGCTATTAGATGTATAATGTAAATGCATTGCTAATGATCTTACTATAGGAATGCAATGAAAATCAGAAAGAAAGAGATTGTTAATGCTTTGGAATTAATACAAGCCTTACTGGCAGGATAGGGCTATTAGATGCATAATGTAAATGCATTGCTAATGATCTTAATATAGAAATGCAATGAAAATCAGAAAGAAAGAGATTGTTAATGCTTTGGAATTAATACAAGCCTTACTGGCAGGATAGGGCTATTAGATGTATAATGTAAATGCATTGCTAATGATCTTACTATAGGAATGCAATGAAAATCAGAAAGAAAGAGATTGTTAATGCTTTGGAATTAATACAAGCCTTACTGGCAGGATAGGGCTATTAGATGTATAATGTAAATGCATTGCTAATGATCTTAATATAGAAATGCAATGAAAATCAGAAAGAAAGAGATTGTTAATGCTTTGGAATTAATACAAGCCTTACTGGCAGGATAGGGCTATTAGATGTATAATGTAAATGCATTGCTAATGATCTTACTATAGGAATGCAATGAAAATCAGAAAGAAAGAGATTGTTAATGCTTTGGTATTAATACAAGCCTTACTGGCAGGATAGGGCTATTAGATGTATAATGTAAATGCATTGCTAATGATCTTACTATAGGAATGCAATGAAAATCAGAAAGAAAGAGATTGTTAATGCTTTGGAATTAATACAAGCCTTACTGGCAGGATAGGGCTATTAGATGTATAATGTAAATGCATTGCTAATGATCTTAATATAGAAATGCAATGAAAATCAGAAAGAAAGAGATTGTTAATGCTTTGGAATTAATACAAGCCTTACTGGCAGGATAGGGCTATTAGATATATAATGTAAATGCATTGCTAATGATCTTACTATAGGAATGCAATGAAAATCAGAAAGAAAGAGATTGTTAATGCTTTGGAATTAATACAAGCCTTACTGGCAGGATAGGGCTATTAGATGTATAATGTAAATGCATTGCTAATGATCTTACTATAGGAATGCAATGAAAATCAGAAAGAAAGAGATTGTTAATGCTTTGGAATTAATACAAGCCTTACTGGCAGGATAGGGCTATTAGATGTATAATGTAAATGCATTGCTAATGATCTTAATATAGAAATGCAATGAAAATCAGAAAGAAAGAGATTGTTAATGCTTTGGAATTAATACAAGCCTTACTGGCAGGATAGGGCTATTAGATATATAATGTAAATGCATTGCTAATGATCTTACTATAGGAATGCAATGAAAATCAGAAAGAAAGAGATTGTTAATGCTTTGGAATTAATACAAGCCTTACTGGCAGGATAGGGCTATTAGATGTATAATGTAAATGCATTGCTAATGATCTTACTATAGGAATGCAATGAAAATCAGAAAGAAAGAGATTGTTAATGCTTTGGAATTAATACAAGCCTTACTGGCAGGATAGGGCTATTAGATGTATAATGTAAATGCATTGCTAATGATCTTAATATAGAAATGCAATGAAAATCAGAAAGAAAGAGATTGTTAATGCTTTGGAATTAATACAAGCCTTACTGACAGGATAGGGCTATTAGATGTATAATGTAAATGCATTGCTAATGATCTTAATATAGAAATGCAATGAAAATCAGAAAGAAAGAGATTGTTAATGCTTTGGAATTAATACAAGCCTTACTGGCAGGATAGGGCTATTAGATGTATAATGTAAATGCATTGCTAATGATCTTAATATAGAAATGCAATGAAAATCAGAAAGAAAGAGATTGTTAATGCTTTGGAATTAATACAAGCCTTACTGGCAGGATAGGGCTATTAGATGTATAATGTAAATGCATTGCTAATGATCTTACTATAGGAATGCAATGAAAATCAGAAAGAAAGAGATTGTTAATGCTTTGGAATTAATACAAGCCTTACTGGCAGGATAGGGCTATTAGATATATAATGTAAATGCATTGCTAATGATCTTAATATAGAAATGCAATGAAAATCAGAAAGAAAGAGATTGTTAATGCTTTGGAATTAATACAAGCCTTACTGGCAGGATAGGGCTATTAGATGTATAATGTAAATGCATTGCTAATGATCTTACTATAGGAATGCAATGAAAATCAGAAAGAAAGAGATTGTTAATACTCTGGAATTAATACAAGCCTTACTGGTAGGAGAGGGCTATTAGATGCATAATGTAAATGCATTGCTAATGATCTTACTATAGGAATGCAATGAAAATCAGAAAGAAAGAGATTGTTAATGCTTTGGAATTAATACAAGCCTTACTGACAGGATAGGGCTATTAGATATATAATGTAAATGCATTGCTAATGATCTTAATATAGAAATGCAATGAAAATCAGAAAGAAAGAGATTGTTAATGCTTTGGAATTAATACAAGCCTTACTGGCAGGATAGGGCTATTAGATGTATAATGTAAATGCATTGCTAATGATCTTACTATAGGAATGCAATGAAAATCAGAAAGAAAGAGACTGTTAATACTCTGGAATTAATACAAGCCTTAGTGGTAGGAGAGGGCTATTAGATGCATAATGTAAATGCATTGTTAATGATCTTACTATAGGAATGCAATGAAAATCAGAAAGAAAGAGATTGTTAATGCTTTGGAATTAATACAAGCCTTACTGGCAGGATAGGGCTATTAGATATATAATGTAAATGCATTGCTAATGATCTTAATATAGAAATGCAATGAAAATCAGAAAGAAAGAGATTGTTAATGCTTTGGAATTAATACAAGCCTTACTGGCAGGATAGAGCTATTAGATGTATAATGTAAATGCATTGCTAATGATCTTACTATAGGAATGCAATGAAAATCAGAAAGAAAGAGATTGTTAATACTCTGGAATTAATACAAGCCTTACTGGTAGGAGAGGGCTATTAGATGCATAATGTAAATGCATTGCTAATGATCTTAATATAGAAATGCAATGAAAATCAGAAAGAAAGAGATTGTTAATGCTTTGGAATTAATACAAGACTTACTGGCAGGATAGGGCTATTAGATGTATAATGTAAATGCATTGCTAATGATCTTACTATAGGAATGCAATGAAAATCAGAAAGAAAGAGATTGTTAATGCTTTGGAATTAATACAAGCCTTACTGGCAGGATAGGGCTATTAGATGCATAATGTAAATGCATTGCTAATGATCTTAATATAGAAATGCAATGAAAATCAGAAAGAAAGAGATTGTTAATGCTTTGGAATTAATACAAGCCTTACTGGCAGGATAGGGCTATTAGATGTATAATGTAAATGCATTGCTAATGATCTTACTATAGGAATGCAATGAAAATCAGAAAGAAAGAGATTGTTAATGCTTTGGAATTAATACAAGCCTTACTGACAGGATAGGGCTATTAGATGTATAATGTAAATGCATTGCTAATGATCTTAATATAGAAATGCAATGAAAATCAGAAAGAAAGAGATTGTTAATGCTTTGGAATTAATACAAGCCTTACTGACAGGATAGGGCTATTAGATGTATAATGTAAATGCATTGCTAATGATCTTAATATAGAAATGCAATGAAAATCAGAAAGAAAGAGATTGTTAATGCTTTGGAATTAATACAAGCCTTACTGGCAGGATAGGGCTATTAGATGTATAATGTAAATGCATTGCTAATGATCTTACTATAGGAATGCAATGAAAATCAGAAAGAAAGAGATTGTTAATGCTCTGGAATTAATACAAGCCTTACTGGTAGGAGAGGGCTATTAGATGCATAATGTAAATGCATTGCTAATGATCTTACTATAGGAATGCAATGAAAATCAGAAAGAAAGAGATTGTCAATGCTTTGGAATTAATACAAGCCTTACTGGCAGGATAGGGCTATTAGATGTATAATGTAAATGCATTGCTAATGATCTTACTATAGGAATACAATGAAAATCAGAAAGAAAGAGATTGTCAATACTTTGGAATTAATACAAGCCTTACTGGCAGGATAGGGCTATTAGATGTATAATGTAAATGCATTGCTAATGATCTTACTATAGGAATACAATGAAAATCAGAAAGAAAGAGATTGTCAATGCTTTGGAATTAATACAAGCCTTACTGGCAGGATAGGGCTATTAGATGTATAATGTAAATGCATTGCTAATGATCTTAATATAGAAATGCAATGAAAATCAGAAAGAAAGAGATTGTTAATGCTCTGGAATTAACACAAGCCTTACTGGCAGGATAGGGCTATTAGATGTATAATGTAAATGCATTGCTAATGATCTTAATATAGAAATGCAATGAAAATCAGAAAGAAAGAGATTGTTAATGCTTTGGAATTAATACAAGACTTACTGGCAGGATAGGGCTATTAGATGTATAATGTAAATGCATTGCTAATGATCTTAATATAGAAATGCAATGAAAATCAGAAAGAAAGAGATTGTTAATGCTTTGGAATTAATACAAGACTTACTGGCAGGATAGGGCTATTAGATGTATAATGTAAATGCATTGCTAATGATCTTAATATAGAAATGCAATGAAAATCAGAAAGAAAGAGATTGTTAATGCTTTGGAATTAATACAAGACTTACTGGCAGGATAGGGCTATTAGATGTATAATGTAAATGCATTGCTAATGATCTTAATATAGGAATGCAATGAAAATCAGAAAGAAAGAGATTGTTAATGCTTTGGAATTAATACAAGACTTACTGGCAGGATAGGGCTATTAGATGTATAATGTAAATGCATTGCTAATGATCTTAATATAGAAATGCAATGAAAATCAGAAAGAAAGAGATTGTTAATGCTTTGGAATTAATACAAGCCTTACTGGCAGGATAGGGCTATTAGATGTATAATGTAAATGCATTGCTAATGATCTTAATATAGAAATGCAATGAAAATCAGAAAGAAAGAGATTGTTAATGCTTTGGAATTAATACAAGACTTACTGGCAGGATAGGGCTATTAGATGTATAATGTAAATGCATTGCTAATGATCTTAATATAGAAATGCAATGAAAATCAGAAAGAAAGAGATTGTTAATGCTTTGGAATTAATACAAGACTTACTGGCAGGATAGGGCTATTAGATGTATAATGTAAATGCATTGCTAATGATCTTAATATAGGAATGCAATGAAAATCAGAAAGAAAGAGATTGTTAATGCTTTGGAATTAATACAAGACTTACTGGCAGGATAGGGCTATTAGATGTATAATGTAAATGCATTGCTAATGATCTTAATATAGGAATGCAATGAAAATCAGAAAGAAAGAGATTGTTAATGCTTTGGAATTAATACAAGACTTACTGGCAGGATAGGGCTATTAGATGTATAATGTAAATGCATTGCTAATGATCTTAATATAGGAATGCAATGAAAATCAGAAAGAAAGAGATTGTTAATGCTTTGGAATTAATACAAGACTTACTGGCAGGATAGGGCTATTAGATGTATAATGTAAATGCATTGCTAATGATCTTAATATAGAAATGCAATGAAAATCAGAAGGAAAGAGATTGTTAATGCTTTGGAATTAATACAAGCCTTACTGACAGGATAGGGCTATTAGATGTATAATGTAAATGCATTGCTAATGATCTTAATATAGAAATGCAATGAAAATCAGAAAGAAAGAGATTGTTAATGCTTTGGAATTAATACAAGCCTTACTGACAGGATAGGGCTATTAGATGTATAATGTAAATGCATTGCTAATGATCTTAATATAGAAATGCAATGAAAATCAGAATGAAAGAGATTGTTAATGCTTTGGAATTAATACAAGCCTTACTGGCAGGATAGGGCTATTAGATGTATAATGTAAATGCATTGCTAATGATCTTACTATAGGAATGCAATGAAAATCAGAAAGAAAGAGATTGTTAATGCTCTGGAATTAATACAAGCCTTACTGGTAGGAGAGGGCTATTAGATGCATAATGTAAATGCATTGCTAATGATCTTAATATAGAAATGCAATGAAAATCAGAAAGAAAGAGATTGTTAATGCTTTGGAATTAATACAAGCCTTACTGTCAGGATAGGGCTATTAGATGTATAATGTAAATGCATTGCTAATGATCTTACTATAGGAATGCAATGAAAATCAGAAAGAAAGAGATTGTTAATGCTTTGGAATTAATACAAGCCTTACTGGCAGGATAGGGCTATTAGATGCATAATGTAAATGCATTGCTAATGATCTTAATATAGAAATGCAATGAAAATCAGAAAGAAAGAGATTGTTAATGCTTTGGAATTAATACAAGCCTTACTGGCAGGATAGGGCTATTAGATGTATAATGTAAATGCATTGCTAATGATCTTACTATAGGAATGCAATGAAAATCAGAAAGAAAGAGATTGTTAATGCTTTGGAATTAATACAAGCCTTACTGGCAGGATAGGGCTATTAGATGTATAATGTAAATGCATTGCTAATGATCTTAATATAGAAATGCAATGAAAATCAGAAAGAAAGAGATTGTTAATGCTTTGGAATTAATACAAGCCTTACTGGCAGGATAGGGCTATTAGATGTATAATGTAAATGCATTGCTAATGATCTTACTATAGGAATGCAATGAAAATCAGAAAGAAAGAGATTGTTAATGCTTTGGAATTAATACAAGCCTTACTGGCAGGATAGGGCTATTAGATGTATAATGTAAATGCATTGCTAATGATCTTACTATAGGAATGCAATGAAAATCAGAAAGAAAGAGATTGTTAATGCTTTGGAATTAATACAAGCCTTACTGGCAGGATAGGGCTATTAGATATATAATGTAAATGCATTGCTAATGATCTTAATATAGAAATGCAATGAAAATCAGAAAGAAAGAGATTGTTAATGCTTTGGAATTAATACAAGCCTTACTGGCAGGATAGGGCTATTAGATGTATAATGTAAATGCATTGCTAATGATCTTACTATAGGAATGCAATGAAAATCAGAAAGAAAGAGATTGTTAATACTCTGGAATTAATACAAGCCTTACTGGTAGGAGAGGGCTATTAGATGCATAATGTAAATGCATTGCTAATGATCTTACTATAGGAATGCAATGAAAATCAGAAAGAAAGAGATTGTTAATGCTTTGGAATTAATACAAGCCTTACTGGCAGGATAGGGCTATTAGATATATAATGTAAATGCATTGCTAATGATCTTAATATAGAAATGCAATGAAAATCAGAAAGAAAGAGATTGTTAATGCTTTGGAATTAATACAAGCCTTACTGGCAGGATAGGGCTATTAGATGTATAATGTAAATGCATTGCTAATTATCTTACTATAGGAATGCAATGAAAATCAGAAAGAAAGAGATTGTTAATACTCTGGAATTAATACAAGCCTTACTGGTAGGAGAGGGCTATTAGATGCATAATGTAAATGCATTGCTAATGATCTTACTATAGGAATGCAATGAAAATCAGAAAGAAAGAGATTGTTAATGCTTTGGAATTAATACAAGCCTTACTGGCAGGATAGGGCTATTAGATATATAATGTAAATGCATTGCTAATGATCTTAATATAGAAATGCAATGAAAATCAGAAAGAAAGAGATTGTTAATGCTTTGGAATTAATACAAGCCTTACTGGCAGGATAGGGCTATTAGATGTATAATGTAAATGCATTGCTAATGATCTTACTATAGGAATGCAATGAAAATCAGAAAGAAAGAGATTGTTAATACTCTGGAATTAATACAAGCCTTACTGGTAGGAGAGGGCTATTAGATGCATAATGTAAATGCATTGCTAATGATCTTAATATAGAAATGCAATGACAATCAGAAAGAAAGAGATTGTTAATGCTTTGGAATTAATACAAGCCTTACTGGCAGGATAGGGCTATTAGATGTATAATGTAAATGCATTGCTAATGATCTTACTATAGGAATGCAATGAAAATCAGAAAGAAAGAGATTGTTAATGCTTTGGAATTAATACAAGCCTTACTGGCAGGATAGGGCTATTAGATGCATAATGTAAATGCATTGCTAATGATCTTAATATAGAAATGCAATGAAAATCAGAAAGAAAGAGATTGTTAATGCTTTGGAATTAATACAAGCCTTACTGGCAGGATAGGGCTATTAGATGTATAATGTAAATGCATTGCTAATGATCTTACTATAGGAATGCAATGAAAATCAGAAAGAAAGAGATTGTTAATGCTTTGGAATTAATACAAGCCTTACTGGCAGGATAGGGCTATTAGATGTATAATGTAAATGCATTGCTAATGATCTTAATATAGAAATGCAATGAAAATCAGAAAGAAAGAGATTGTTAATGCTTTGGAATTAATACAAGCCTTACTGGCAGGATAGGGCTATTAGATGTATAATGTAAATGCATTGCTAATGATCTTACTATAGGAATGCAATGAAAATCAGAAAGAAAGAGATTGTTAATGCTTTGGTATTAATACAAGCCTTACTGGCAGGATAGGGCTATTAGATGTATAATGTAAATGCATTGCTAATGATCTTACTATAGGAATGCAATGAAAATCAGAAAGAAAGAGATTGTTAATGCTTTGGAATTAATACAAGCCTTACTGGCAGGATAGGGCTATTAGATGTATAATGTAAATGCATTGCTAATGATCTTAATATAGAAATGCAATGAAAATCAGAAAGAAAGAGATTGTTAATGCTTTGGAATTAATACAAGCCTTACTGGCAGGATAGGGCTATTAGATATATAATGTAAATGCATTGCTAATGATCTTACTATAGGAATGCAATGAAAATCAGAAAGAAAGAGATTGTTAATGCTTTGGAATTAATACAAGCCTTACTGGCAGGATAGGGCTATTAGATGTATAATGTAAATGCATTGCTAATGATCTTACTATAGGAATGCAATGAAAATCAGAAAGAAAGAGATTGTTAATGCTTTGGAATTAATACAAGCCTTACTGGCAGGATAGGGCTATTAGATGTATAATGTAAATGCATTGCTAATGATCTTAATATAGAAATGCAATGAAAATCAGAAAGAAAGAGATTGTTAATGCTTTGGAATTAATACAAGCCTTACTGGCAGGATAGGGCTATTAGATATATAATGTAAATGCATTGCTAATGATCTTAATATAGAAATGCAATGAAAATCAGAAAGAAAGAGATTGTTAATGCTTTGGAATTAATACAAGCCTTACTGGCAGGATAGGGCTATTAGATGTATAATGTAAATGCATTGCTAATGATCTTACTATAGGAATGCAATGAAAATCAGAAAGAAAGAGATTGTTAATACTCTGGAATTAATACAAGCCTTACTGGTAGGAGAGGGCTATTAGATGCATAATGTAAATGCATTGCTAATGATCTTACTATAGGAATGCAATGAAAATCAGAAAGAAAGAGATTGTTAATGCTTTGGAATTAATACAAGCCTTACTGGCAGGATAGGGCTATTAGATATATAATGTAAATGCATTGCTAATGATCTTAATATAGAAATGCAATGAAAATCAGAAAGAAAGAGATTGTTAATGCTTTGGAATTAATACAAGCCTTACTGGCAGGATAGGGCTATTAGATGTATAATGTAAATGCATTGCTAATTATCTTACTATAGGAATGCAATGAAAATCAGAAAGAAAGAGATTGTTAATACTCTGGAATTAATACAAGCCTTACTGGTAGGAGAGGGCTATTAGATGCATAATGTAAATGCATTGCTAATGATCTTACTATAGGAATGCAATGAAAATCAGAAAGAAAGAGATTGTTAATGCTTTGGAATTAATACAAGCCTTACTGGCAGGATAGGGCTATTAGATATATAATGTAAATGCATTGCTAATGATCTTAATATAGAAATGCAATGAAAATCAGAAAGAAAGAGATTGTTAATGCTTTGGAATTAATACAAGCCTTACTGGCAGGATAGGGCTATTAGATGTATAATGTAAATGCATTGCTAATGATCTTACTATAGGAATGCAATGAAAATCAGAAAGAAAGAGATTGTTAATACTCTGGAATTAATACAAGCCTTACTGGTAGGAGAGGGCTATTAGATGCATAATGTAAATGCATTGCTAATGATCTTAATATAGAAATGCAATGACAATCAGAAAGAAAGAGATTGTTAATGCTTTGGAATTAATACAAGCCTTACTGGCAGGATAGGGCTATTAGATGTATAATGTAAATGCATTGCTAATGATCTTACTATAGGAATGCAATGAAAATCAGAAAGAAAGAGATTGTTAATGCTTTGGAATTAATACAAGCCTTACTGGCAGGATAGGGCTATTAGATGCATAATGTAAATGCATTGCTAATGATCTTAATATAGAAATGCAATGAAAATCAGAAAGAAAGAGATTGTTAATGCTTTGGAATTAATACAAGCCTTACTGGCAGGATAGGGCTATTAGATGTATAATGTAAATGCATTGCTAATGATCTTACTATAGGAATGCAATGAAAATCAGAAAGAAAGAGATTGTTAATGCTTTGGAATTAATACAAGCCTTACTGGCAGGATAGGGCTATTAGATGTATAATGTAAATGCATTGCTAATGATCTTAATATAGAAATGCAATGAAAATCAGAAAGAAAGAGATTGTTAATGCTTTGGAATTAATACAAGCCTTACTGGCAGGATAGGGCTATTAGATGTATAATGTAAATGCATTGCTAATGATCTTACTATAGGAATGCAATGAAAATCAGAAAGAAAGAGATTGTTAATGCTTTGGTATTAATACAAGCCTTACTGGCAGGATAGGGCTATTAGATGTATAATGTAAATGCATTGCTAATGATCTTACTATAGGAATGCAATGAAAATCAGAAAGAAAGAGATTGTTAATGCTTTGGAATTAATACAAGCCTTACTGGCAGGATAGGGCTATTAGATGTATAATGTAAATGCATTGCTAATGATCTTAATATAGAAATGCAATGAAAATCAGAAAGAAAGAGATTGTTAATGCTTTGGAATTAATACAAGCCTTACTGGCAGGATAGGGCTATTAGATATATAATGTAAATGCATTGCTAATGATCTTACTATAGGAATGCAATGAAAATCAGAAAGAAAGAGATTGTTAATGCTTTGGAATTAATACAAGCCTTACTGGCAGGATAGGGCTATTAGATGTATAATGTAAATGCATTGCTAATGATCTTACTATAGGAATGCAATGAAAATCAGAAAGAAAGAGATTGTTAATGCTTTGGAATTAATACAAGCCTTACTGGCAGGATAGGGCTATTAGATGTATAATGTAAATGCATTGCTAATGATCTTAATATAGAAATGCAATGAAAATCAGAAAGAAAGAGATTGTTAATGCTTTGGAATTAATACAAGCCTTACTGGCAGGATAGGGCTATTAGATATATAATGTAAATGCATTGCTAATGATCTTACTATAGGAATGCAATGAAAATCAGAAAGAAAGAGATTGTTAATGCTTTGGAATTAATACAAGCCTTACTGGCAGGATAGGGCTATTAGATGTATAATGTAAATGCATTGCTAATGATCTTACTATAGGAATGCAATGAAAATCAGAAAGAAAGAGATTGTTAATGCTTTGGAATTAATACAAGCCTTACTGGCAGGATAGGGCTATTAGATGTATAATGTAAATGCATTGCTAATGATCTTAATATAGAAATGCAATGAAAATCAGAAAGAAAGAGATTGTTAATGCTTTGGAATTAATACAAGCCTTACTGACAGGATAGGGCTATTAGATGTATAATGTAAATGCATTGCTAATGATCTTAATATAGAAATGCAATGAAAATCAGAAAGAAAGAGATTGTTAATGCTTTGGAATTAATACAAGCCTTACTGGCAGGATAGGGCTATTAGATGTATAATGTAAATGCATTGCTAATGATCTTAATATAGAAATGCAATGAAAATCAGAAAGAAAGAGATTGTTAATTCTTTGGAATTAATACAAGCCTTACTGGCAGGATAGGGCTATTAGATGTATAATGTAAATGCATTGCTAATGATCTTACTATAGGAATGCAATGAAAATCAGAAAGAAAGAGATTGTTAATGCTTTGGAATTAATACAAGCCTTACTGGCAGGATAGGGCTATTAGATATATAATGTAAATGCATTGCTAATGATCTTAATATAGAAATGCAATGAAAATCAGAAAGAAAGAGATTGTTAATGCTTTGGAATTAATACAAGCCTTACTGGCAGGATAGGGCTATTAGATGTATAATGTAAATGCATTGCTAATGATCTTACTATAGGAATGCAATGAAAATCAGAAAGAAAGAGATTGTTAATACTCTGGAATTAATACAAGCCTTACTGGTAGGAGAGGGCTATTAGATGCATAATGTAAATGCATTGCTAATGATCTTACTATAGGAATGCAATGAAAATCAGAAAGAAAGAGATTGTTAATGCTTTGGAATTAATACAAGCCTTACTGACAGGATAGGGCTATTAGATATATAATGTAAATGCATTGCTAATGATCTTAATATAGAAATGCAATGAAAATCAGAAAGAAAGAGATTGTTAATGCTTTGGAATTAATACAAGCCTTACTGGCAGGATAGGGCTATTAGATGTATAATGTAAATGCATTGCTAATGATCTTACTATAGGAATGCAATGAAAATCAGAAAGAAAGAGACTGTTAATACTCTGGAATTAATACAAGCCTTAGTGGTAGGAGAGGGCTATTAGATGCATAATGTAAATGCATTGTTAATGATCTTACTATAGGAATGCAATGAAAATCAGAAAGAAAGAGATTGTTAATGCTTTGGAATTAATACAAGCCTTACTGGCAGGATAGGGCTATTAGATATATAATGTAAATGCATTGCTAATGATCTTAATATAGAAATGCAATGAAAATCAGAAAGAAAGAGATTGTTAATGCTTTGGAATTAATACAAGCCTTACTGGCAGGATAGAGCTATTAGATGTATAATGTAAATGCATTGCTAATGATCTTACTATAGGAATGCAATGAAAATCAGAAAGAAAGAGATTGTTAATACTCTGGAATTAATACAAGCCTTACTGGTAGGAGAGGGCTATTAGATGCATAATGTAAATGCATTGCTAATGATCTTAATATAGAAATGCAATGAAAATCAGAAAGAAAGAGATTGTTAATGCTTTGGAATTAATACAAGACTTACTGGCAGGATAGGGCTATTAGATGTATAATGTAAATGCATTGCTAATGATCTTACTATAGGAATGCAATGAAAATCAGAAAGAAAGAGATTGTTAATGCTTTGGAATTAATACAAGCCTTACTGGCAGGATAGGGCTATTAGATGCATAATGTAAATGCATTGCTAATGATCTTAATATAGAAATGCAATGAAAATCAGAAAGAAAGAGATTGTTAATGCTTTGGAATTAATACAAGCCTTACTGGCAGGATAGGGCTATTAGATGTATAATGTAAATGCATTGCTAATGATCTTACTATAGGAATGCAATGAAAATCAGAAAGAAAGAGATTGTTAATGCTTTGGAATTAATACATGCCTTACTGGCAGGATAGGGCTATTAGATGTATAATGTAAATGCATTGCTAATGATCTTAATATAGAAATGCAATGAAAATCAGAAAGAAAGAGATTGTTAATGCTTTGGAATTAATACAAGCCTTACTGGCAGGATAGGGCTATTAGATGTATAATGTAAATGCATTGCTAATGATCTTACTATAGGAATGCAATGAAAATCAGAAAGAAAGAGATTGTTAATGCTTTGGAATTAATACAAGCCTTACTGGCAGGATAGGGCTATTAGATGTATAATGTAAATGCATTGCTAATGATCTTACTATAGGAATGCAATGAAAATCAGAAAGAAAGAGATTGTTAATGCTTTGGAATTAATACAAGCCTTACTGGCAGGATAGGGCTATTAGATGTATAATGTAAATGCATTGCTAATGATCTTAATATAGAAATGCAATGAAAATCAGAAAGAAAGAGATTGTTAATGCTTTGGAATTAATACAAGCCTTACTGGCAGGATAGGGCTATTAGATATATAATGTAAATGCATTGCTAATGATCTTACTATAGGAATGCAATGAAAATCAGAAAGAAAGAGATTGTTAATGCTTTGGAATTAATACAAGCCTTACTGGCAGGATAGGGCTATTAGATGTATAATGTAAATGCATTGCTAATGATCTTACTATAGGAATGCAATGAAAATCAGAAAGAAAGAGATTGTTAATGCTTTGGAATTAATACAAGCCTTACTGGCAGGATAGGGCTACTAGATGTATAATGTAAATGCATTGCTAATGATCTTACTATAGAAATGCAATGAAAATCAGAAAGAAAGAGATTGTTAATGCTCTGGAATTAACACAAGCCTTACTGGCAGGATAGGGCTATTAGATGTATAATGTAAATGCATTGCTAATGATCTTACTATAGGAATGCAATGAAAATCAGAAAGAAAGAGATTGTTAATGCTCTGGAATTAACACAAGCCTTACTGGCAGGATAGGGCTACTAGATGTATAATGTAAATGCATTGCTAATGATCTTACTATAGGAATACAATGAAAATCAGAAAGAAAGAGATTGTTAATGCTCTGGAATTAACACAAGCCTTACTGGCAGGATAGGGCTACTAGATGTATAATGTAAATGCATTGCTAATGATCTTACTATAGGAATACAATGAAAATCAGAAAGAAAGAGATTGTTAATGCTCTGGAATTAACACAAGCCTTACTGGCAGGATAGGGCTATTAGATGTATAATGTAAATGCATTGCTAATGATCTTACTATAGGAATGCAATGAAAATCAGAAAGAAAGAGATTGTTAATGCTCTGGAATTAACACAAGCCTTACTGGCAGGATAGGGCTATTAGATGTATAAGGTAAATGCATTGCTAATGATCTTACTATAGGAATACAATGAAAATCAGAAAGAAAGAGATTGTTAATGCTTTGGAATTAATACAAGCCTTACTGGCAGGATAGGGCTACTAGATGTATAATGTAAATGCATTGCTAATGATCTTACTATAGAAATGCAATGAAAATCAGAAAGAAAGAGATTGTTAATGCTTTGGAATTAATACAAGCCTTACTGGCAGGATAGGGCTACTAGATGTATAATGTAAATGCATTGCTAATGATCTTAATATAGAAATGCAATGAAAATCAGAAAGAAAGAGATTGTTAATGCTCTGGAATTAACACAAGCCTTACTGGCAGGATAGGGCTATTAGATGTATAATGTAAATGCATTGCTAATGATCTTACTATAGGAATGCAATGAAAATCAGAAAGAAAGAGATTGTTAATGCTCTGGAATTAACACAAGCCTTACTGGCAGGATAGGGCTATTAGATGTATAATGTAAATGCATTGCTAATGATCTTACTATAGGAATGCAATGAAAATCAGAAAGAAAGAGATTGTTAATGCTCTGGAATTAACACAAGCCTTACTGGCAGGATAGGGCTACTAGATGTATAATGTAAATGCATTGCTAATGATCTTAATATAGAAATGCAATGAAAATCAGAAAGAAAGAGATTGTTAATGCTCTGGAATTAACACAAGCCTTACTGGCAGGATAGGGCTATTAGATGTATAATGTAAATGCATTGCTAATGATCTTACTATAGGAATGCAATGAAAATCAGAAAGAAAGAGATTGTTAATGCTCTGGAATTAACACAAGCCTTACTGGCAGGATAGGGCTATTAGATGTATAATGTAAATGCATTGCTAATGATCTTACTATAGGAATGCAATGAAAATCAGAAAGAAAGAGATTGTTAATGCTCTGGAATTAACACAAGCCTTACTGGCAGGATAGGGCTACTAGATGTATAATGTAAATGCATTGCTAATGATCTTAATATAGAAATGCAATGAAAATCAGAAAGAAAGAGATTGTTAATGCTCTGGAATTAACACAAGCCTTACTGGCAGGATAGGGCTATTAGATGTATAATGTAAATGCATTGCTAATGATCTTACTATAGGAATGCAATGAAAATCAGAAAGAAAGAGATTGTTAATGCTCTGGAATTAACACAAGCCTTACTGGCAGGGTAGGGCTATTAGATGTATAATGTAAATGCATTGCTAATGATCTTACTATAGGAATGCAATGAAAATCAGAAAGAAAGAGATTGTTAATGCTCTGGAATTAACACAAGCCTTACTGGCAGGATAGGGCTATTAGATGTATAATGTAAATGCATTGCTAATGATCTTACTATAGGAATGCAATGAAAATCAGAAAGAAAGAGATTGTTAATACTCTGGAATTAACACAAGCCTTACTGGCAGGATAGGGCTATTAGATGTATAATGTAAATGCATTGCTAATGATCTTAATATAGAAATGCAATGGAAATCAGAAAGAAAGAGATTGTTAATACTCTGGAATTAATACAAGCCTTACTGACAGGATAGGGCTATTAGATGTATAATGTAAATGCATTGCTAATGATCTTACTATAGGAATACAATGAAAATCAGAAAGAAAGAGATTGTTAATGCTTTGGAATTAATACAAGCCTTACTGGCAGGATAGGGCTATTAGATGTATAATGTAAATGCATTGCTAATGATCTTACTATAGGAATGCAATGAAAATCAGAAAGAAAGAGATTGTTAATGCTCTGGAATTAACACAAGCCTTACTGGCAGGATAGGGCTATTAGATGTATAATGTAAATGCATTGCTAATGATCTTACTATAGGAATGCAATGAAAATCAGAAAGAAAGAGATTGTTAATGCTCTGGAATTAACACAAGCCTTACTGGCAGGATAGGGCTACTAGATGTATAATGTAAATGCATTGCTAATGATCTTAATATAGAAATGCAATGAAAATCAGAAAGAAAGAGATTGTTAATGCTCTGGAATTAACACAAGCCTTACTGGCAGGATAGGGCTATTAGATGTATAATGTAAATGCATTGCTAATGATCTTACTATAGGAATGCAATGAAAATCAGAAAGAAAGAGATTGTTAATGCTCTGGAATTAACACAAGCCTTACTGGCAGGGTAGGGCTATTAGATGTATAATGTAAATGCATTGCTAATGATCTTACTATAGGAATGCAATGAAAATCAGAAAGAAAGAGATTGTTAATGCTCTGGAATTAACACAAGCCTTACTGGCAGGATAGGGCTATTAGATGTATAATGTAAATGCATTGCTAATGATCTTACTATAGGAATGCAATGAAAATCAGAAAGAAAGAGATTGTTAATACTCTGGAATTAACACAAGCCTTACTGGCAGGATAGGGCTATTAGATGTATAATGTAAATGCATTGCTAATGATCTTAATATAGAAATGCAATGGAAATCAGAAAGAAAGAGATTGTTAATACTCTGGAATTAATACAAGCCTTACTGACAGGATAGGGCTATTAGATGTATAATGTAATTGCATTGCTAATGATCTTACTATAGGAATACAATGAAAATCAGAAAGAAAGAGATTGTTAATGCTTTGGAATTAATACAAGCCTTACTGGCAGGATAGGGCTATTAGATGTATAATGTAAATGCATTGCTAATGATCTTAATATAGGAATGCAATGAAAATCAGAAAGAAAGAGATTGTTAATGCTCTGGAATTAATACAAGCCTTACTGGAAGAATAAGGCTATTAGATGTATAATGTAAATGCATTGCTAATGATCTTAATATAGAAATGCAATGGAAATCAGAAAGAAAGAGATTGTTAATACTCTGGAATTAATACAGTGGTTACTGATATAATCGAGGTATTAATTGATTAATCCGAGCTATGCATTAAACATCAGGTTATACTGGGTTATCTCTCTTTGTTTGGTATTCGTTCTCTCAATTCAAAACTCTGGGCTACACATCGCGAAACCATTCCACTCTATTTTCCTGTGAAGTTATAATAGTCCATAAAGAAAGAAATCTTCCATAGTAAGTTTAACTATTTCCTCAGGTAATAATTGACAAAGACAATTTACGCTCAGTGACACACACACACACACAGAGGCGCGCGCGCGCAACCGGCATTCTTCTATGAGCCGTGTCCTTTCATGGCTCTCCGCGATTTCCTGTCCTTTATACTTCGTAATAAATTTTGTTTTTGTCATTTCTCTTCAATCCTGTTCTGCCATCCATTTAGTCAAGTTCTCGAGGTATGTTATGCCTTTCTTTTCCTCTTGAAAGTGTCAAATTTTCCAAGCCCTCTTTCCTCATTACGTGCCCCAGAAATCTCAACTGTCTTTTACTGACGTTAAGTATATGGGTATTTTTTTTTTATTTTCTTTAAATCTTCGTCGATGCTTACATATTTAGTTCTTGGAATTCTCATAGTTCTTCTGTAGAATCACATTTCTGTTGCTTTAAGTTCCTTCTTCATTTGTCAACTGTGAAAATAAAAAAAATGAATCTGTAGGATTAGAGTTTAATTTCTGAAACCTGTTGGTTTTTGTAGCCTAATCGGTAAGTCAGCTGCTTTGTACATGTAGGTTTCTCATTAATAAAGTACGTTGATGTTTGAACCCAGATAGTAAAAAGAAAAACAAAAAAAAACCCCAGAATTTCAAATGCCGATTTTCCATGAAGTGGCTCCTCATTTAAAAGATTGGCGCAACAAAATCTTCCTTAGCCGCTTACCCTCATTTGGTCATTATGTCAGGACAGTTAAACTCAGGGAATAATTATGCTAGGAATATTTATTAAAGTTAGCTTAGTATGGCACAAGGATATTTAGATAAGACACGTGAGGACTAAATTCACTTCAGTAGAATATAGTCTACCAGACAGGGTTGCTAATTATCCTACAAAGAAGTAGAATCAATGTATTATAAAATTAGCGATAAATGGCTTTTCAATTGTGCATTCAGTCTCTCAGGGGAGCTGTTTAGAAACTACTTTTGCTCGTCACTAAAAAAATTATATCGAGAAGCTCCTGGATTAAAATTAATACTAATTTTGTATTTTAGCACTGTTACTTTTGGAAGGGAAGACAGTGTTTTGACATTCGGAAAATATTTCTCGAATGTTCCAGAAATCATTAGTTACAATCGCGACGTTTACTTCAGAGAATATGTTTTGTCCCCTGTAAAAACAAAAGATTGCTGGAAGCAATGCATCACTTAAGTCGGCAAAGTTCTTTTTTTTTTTTTTTTTTTTTCATTTACCGATTCGTTCTTGCAAGAACAATTAAAGACAAATGAAAAGCATCACACAAACGTGCATGCGCGCATACAAAACCCCAAGTCGATAGTAACTTCTATCTACTGACAAGATTCCAAATTCTGTAGAGGGAAACAATTCAAACATCTTAGATAATTACGACAAACAACGCTTAATGATTACCTACTATATTCCACTTGTGTAGTGCCATCGTCAAACTGGTTAGCTGATTTTTAACGGCTTATGAAAACTTTACAGGTTATTTAAAGCCATAAAATATTTTTAGATAATAAGAATCTTTTGAAGATAGCACATCCAAGTTTATAGCACTTGGTATTTCCAAGCGTTCATCTAAATACTGACCAGATTCGACGTTGCTTAACTTCAGTGATCATACGGGAAATAGCGTTTTAATTTGATATGGCCGTAAGCTGGTAAAGGTTAGCGAATATGATTCAGTGCTCTATTATTGTAGCCTTGTGCCATATAAGAGCTAGTTAAAATAGAATATAGACCATCGTCTCCCCGGATATGCGATACGCCTTTTGTTTGTTCCAAAATTAATACTTTATTCTAACTTTACACTATTGTAAATGTCTGGCGGCATTTGACAAAAAAAGGTAAATGTGAGAAACAAAATAAAACAGAATAAGATGAAGAAAAGAAAGGTCAAAAAAAAAAAAAAGAAAGAAAGAAGGAGACAACAAATATAAGATGTGGATAACTTTTAGTCTCAGTCACCAATTATTTGTATTTTTAATCTTGGAAAAAGCGGTATGACAAAAAGTTTCCTTTCGTGTGTGATTCGGTACGAAAAATGTCTGAATTTCGAATACATACTCGATAGAGATGAATAAAAAGTCCCAAGAGATAAAGAAAAAGTATTAAAAATTATATATATATATATATATATATATATATATATATATATATATATAGTTAAAAATCAGGAGATAAGTTGAATCCGCTACCTTACGGTATCCTCAGGCGATTTTTATCAATTGACCTCCCAACGCTTTATTTTTTAAAAAGTAATAAACGCTATATTATTATTATTTTTTAAATAAATAAACAAGTCACGACGTTGGGTGTGATAGAAAGGATGGAGGAGGCTGTGAAGAAGAAGGAGGAGAAGAAGAAGAAGAAGAAGAAGAAGAAGGAGAAGAAGAAGAAGAAGAAGAAGAAGAAGGAGAAGAAGAAGGAGGAGAAGAAGAAGGAGAAGAAGGAGGAGAAGAAGAAGAAGAAAAAAAAGAAGGATGATGATGTGTATTATAAATGTATCGGTAGGAAATTAATTGAAATGTACAATTTTTTTTTATCCAGCCTCATATGTGCTTAAGAAGTTTTTTTTAAATATGTAAGGAAGCACTCAAGACTTCGGTTTTCTAATTCAAAAGGTTCTTTGGATCCGGAAATGTCATTATTGCTAAATTTTCCTGTTGGCAGAGGTTGCAAATATTGTTGTGGCTGTTAAAATGCTTCGCCTGTTTAAAATTTTTCCAGCTTACAATTGGATCCCTACTGTCTTACTTTAAATTCTACACATGGTTGTTAGTTTAGTAGCGCACCTAAGACTTACTAGCTTGAATGACAACCTATGATTGTACCATGTACATTTAAAAGTACCTTCAGTACATCTTATGTACGTTTTATTTTTGCCATCAATATCTGTTACTTCTGCTTTATAGATTATTGCAAGCTCCATCAAATGGAGATCTATTTTTAGTTGTGAAAATAAGGGTAGAGAAAGGTTTACAAATTTAAAATGTTTCTCTTTTATTTAAGCTCCATGAGAATTTTGGGGAAATGAGTTATGCAACGATTTCTGATGAAGCTTAAATAAAAGCGAAACATGGTAAATTCATAAACGATTTCCTAATTGTTCCTTAATTAATTATTCCATCGGATTTTATACATATCATATATTATTAATAGATACCATACTTGGTTTCAATTCACGCACACACACGCACACAGACAGATATCCCCACACACAGACACCTCCACAAACACACACACACATGCACACAGGTATAATTAACTAGCGACAAAAACATTTTTCTCTCCATCACACTCTTCCACCCAACAGCCACACATAGAAATGTACCCGTCTTTCAGTTCACAATGATAAGACTTTTGAACTATCATCTTACCAATACACGTGTCAACAAATATTATATATATAATCATATCAACCCCAACCAAGGCAATAAAGCCACTAGGATGCAAGGGGTTACTGAGAGTGAAAGAAACAGAGAGGACAATAAAAGAACAGCCAGAAGATGACAACTGACATTGTATTTAAATTTTTGAAGATCGTAGTCGACAGGAATGCTGGAAGCATTCCACAAGTTTGTAGTGTGAGAAGAAATCTGTTACCAAAGAGAAAAAAAAAAAAAAGAAAAAAAAAAAAAAAAAAACAACAAAAAAAAGTTATGATTGCAACTAACAATTTCAACAGTGAAATGATGCGACATAGCTATCAATATATTCAATCAGTTAAGTTCCATACGTGATACACGCTTGGACAATCATGTCTGTTTAGGTCCATGACTGACTAGGCAGAAGATTTTTCCCGCAGTAGGTTGCCATTTCTTTCTGCGATAAACTGGTTGCCAAGCAAAGCTATAGAACCCATATTGTCCTCTTCTGTGAGAAGAGATGGATTCATACCTTTCACAAAGGTATTCGCGCGTAAGTGCTATTATTGCGGTTAAATTCTTGAAATGGAGGTGCCATCGAGGAAAAATCAGTGGAACAACCACCGTGAAAATATTGAAGAGGCAAAGAGAAGATATGCTAAGGCGGTGGGAAATTGAAGGAAGCTGCGATGCCAGCTCAAGACCTATAACGTTTCCGATTCTTCTTTAGATTTTGTCAAGAATCTCTAGATACATAACAAAAGTGCTAGCAACAGATGTGGCAGCAATATTAGATGACCAGACGAATGGAAGACATATAAATGTGCGCCGTAGTACACGCCACTGAAAGACTCTCGCACTGTCACCCTGCCAATACCTCTCTACACAGTATTGCATTATTTTTTTCCCGCATTGCACACTACTATCAGACTCACTCTCATTCTCATCCTACCAACACGTACACAGAAGAGCAAAGCCTCCCGATGGAACTGAGGAAAAACACCATAAACGAAGCCGAAGAAAATATAAAGAAATATGCATAAAAAGCAGCCATAAATTTCGTGAGGTAGACTGTCCCAAAAGATACGAAACGGTTTAAGACTTTTAATTAAATGTAAATTGAAATTTTAAAAAAATGAAAAGAAAAAAAAAGTAAAAATAACCCTTTGGGGACTTTTAGAACATTTTGTTTACATTCGCAACTGACATTTTAATTCGTGTATTTTAATTACGCATTACTGTTTAATTACTATAATTTTATTGTTGACGACAAATAGGATGGGAGTTCAAGTCTTGTTAAGGGGTTCTTTCTTTATTCTAACACGGCTTACTTTAACGGTGAGAGTATTTACTTTCGAAATATATCATATATTAAACATTAGTAACAGAAAAGATCAGAGTAAATACTTAATCTTATCATTTATTTTTAGGCCCTATTCCAATATTTAGATCTTATTCATTCATCTTTAGATCTTAATCATTTATTTTTCGACCTTATTTATTTTCAGATCTCATTCATTTATTATTCGGCCATATTCATTTATATTTAGATCTTATTCATTCATATTTAGATCTCAGACATTTATTTTTTGACCCGATATATATATATATATATATATATATATATATATATATATATATATATATATATATCGGGACAAAAATAAATGTCTGAGATCTAAATATATATATATATATATATATATATATATATATATATATATATATATATATATATATCATGTTATATATATATACATATATATATTATGTTATATATATATATATATATATGTATTATGTTATATATATATATATATATTATGTTATATATATATATATATATATTATGTTATATATATATATATATATATATATATATATATATATATATATATATATATATATATAATATGTTTAAGATTTGCAATATTTAAGAGGGAAGAGTAAGATTTGTAATATTTAAGAGGGAAGAGTATGTATGCATATACAGTGTATCACAAAAGTGTGTACACCCCTCACATTTCTTCAAATATTTAAGTATATCTCTTCATGGGACAGCACTGAAAAAATTACCTTTTCATTGTGTCAAAGAGTCATTTTGTCAGTGTTGTCCCATGAAGAGATATACTTAAATATTTGAAGACATGTGAGGGGTGTACTCGCTTTTGTGATACACTCTATCTATCTATCTATCTATCTATCTATATATATATATATATATATATATATATATTTGGTTGGATTGATGTGAGTTTGTGACCCTGGGTTTCACGCTTTTGCTATCGTCAGACAAACTGATTAATTTTTTTTTAAATTTTGGGTTTATGTAAATTGCGTGTATTGGTGTTATTGTGGAAGTCGGGGGAGGGGGAAACGTCGTCGTGATGTCATCGTGCTAACGCAAACATCGATGTGTGTTCATACGCCCAATGAAGTACGCAGACACACATACACACTTGGTCGTCCGTCGGGACTCATACATATATAAACATATGTGGGCAGTTTCGGTTATGACATATGTATGTATACGGGTGGTGTTGTGTCTACACATACGCATTTGTATGTTGAAATTCAAAGATTGGAAGTGTAGCGAAAATTTCTCGTGAATGTCTCGTGAATGTATACATGTCATTCCTACTTCGACAATAACACCAATACACGCAATCTACATAAACCCAAAATTTAAAAAAAATTAATCAGTTTGTCTGACGATCGCAAAAGCGTGAAACCCAGGGTCACAAACTCACATCAATCCAACCAAATATGTTAGCTCTATCTCTGATGTTGAGCGCTTTCTAATAAGTACCGCGCATATAATATATAAATAATTATATATATATATATATATATTTATTTATATTTATATACACACACTTTTCACTCACACACACACACACACACACACACACACACACACACACACACACACACACACATATATATATTTGGTTGGATTGATTATATATATATTAGCTCTATCTCTGATGTTGAGCGCTTTCTAATAAGTACCGCGCATATAATATATAAATAATTATATATATAAATATTTATTTATATTTATATACACACACTTTTCGCGCACACACATACACACACATATATATATATAAATATATATATATATATATTGCGTAGCAAGTTTTATTTTATCCAAGTTTCATTAAAAACTGTTTTGATTATTTATTTATTTATCCTTTCAATACTTCAAATATTTTTTCTGATGTCCGTTTGGGTTTGGAATATAAATTTTCATATCTATATATATATCTATATATATATATATATATATATATATATATATATATATATATATATATATATATATATATATATATAATGAACTGATTAAGATACATAGATAAAGGACATAGATAACTATATGGATAGATAATGAACAGATTCAGATCGATACAAAAATGAACATAGATGAATAATGAACAGATTGTGAAAGAAAAAAGATAGATATATAGATAAGCAAACATATATGTATATATGTTTGCTTATATATATATATATATATATATATATATATATGTGTGTCCATACAACCAAAAAGCAGATACTCCCCAGAATTACACGAAATTCATATTCTTGCCCTCCTAGACGTTTTCGACTAAACTCGCTAATGAATTAGTCATCCTTAACACCAGGATCGTTAACCGCCACCTCCAAGACAATGTAGGATATAATCATTAAGAGAAATAAACCAAACACCATTTCAAATGGCGGAATTTATCAGATAATTTGTCTGCAGTGCAAAAAAAGTTACGTGGGGGTGACATTCTAACTCTCTCGTTTTACATCGAAACGACGTTGGACATAACTTTGATTTCATTAATGCCAGCCTAATTTAGGAGAAAATATTTTGAAAATATATTCATAACATTACTACCAACTATAAGCACTCGCTTAAAACATTACTCCATATCACCATTTTTTCTACAGATCCATTATTCATGAATCTATCTCATATAGAGTTGACGACCACAGACTTTCCCTCCACACACACACACACACACACACACACACACACACACACACACACACACACACATACACGGGAATATAAAAATCCAACCACAAATTAACTGATTTAAAATATGTTTTTTTTCGCTACACAGTTCTAACCATGTTTCAAAAATGGAAGCTAAAAGCTTAGAATTTAATTTTGTAATGAAATTGAAGACATTAGTTTTATTTAATTCGCTAGAGGATGAAATGGAACTAATGTCTTCAATTTAATTACAAAATTAAATTCTAAGCTTTTAGCTTCCATTTTTGAAACATGTTTAGCACTGTGTAGCGAAAAAACATTTTAAATCAGTTAAATTATAATATTAATGCTCTGTAAATTTACATTGAGCACTATTTTGTAAAAATAAAAATATCTATAAGAACACCGGATTATATATTTTACTGTTCTTTCTTTTAATCTATATCTATTTATATATATATATATATATATACCTTCTGCCACAAAAACACTTGTAATTTTCGAGTACAGTTCAGCGCGTTCACTGAATTCTAAATTCTGTCATTTCTGTTGGAAGATTCGACTTTTCGGGAGAAATATAAACCGACTAGAACAGAGAACACATTTCACATCCAATACATTTACTCTGCTTGTATTAATATCGATTACGTCCTCGTGCCACAAATATCAATACCTAAGTCGGATGCATTTTAAAGGGTGTTGCGGCTTTAGGATAATTTTCTTGTCAAATATCGTTCGTCATGCGCTTTGAAAGAAAAACAAAATGATAATCTAGACCAGTTTGTGAAGAAATTGCTATCCGAGAATTTCAAGTTAATAAAAATAAACTTGGATACTTTTTCTTTAGTTAAGGAACGTTTTAATCATTCGTATTTTCATGGAGATTACACCAGGCTTACGGAAATAAACGGGTATTATTCGAAACATGATTCTTTTGCAAATATTCAATCTATAAACTTTTTATTTTTCTCCACTTGTACACAGCCTCCGGTCAATAATTTCGGAGTAGAGTTCGACAGAACTACTTAATTTTATAATAAACAACTATTGTATAATGGGATAGAATCATCGTGAGGACATCTTTGATGTTATTATTTTACAGGCACGCATACAGGTTATTCAATGTCTTCTAAATTGTTGAAAGGTTTGAAAAATATCTTACAACAGTCAAACTAATATCATTTGGAAATTATGCTTTTTAAAGGTTTCGCTAAAATCTGATTACTGATAAATAAGAGCTTTTAAACTAGAGTTAACAAGACGGAGAATTCTGGCGGTAGACATTAGAGTAACAACGGCTCAATTCGATCTACTTAGATTAGTGCTATTAACGAAGCGTCATAACTGCATTAATGATAACTAACAAGATTAAGAAGGAACCGTGTTAATATGGATAATGTTGCAACCAGAAAGAAATGACAGACTCATTAAGGAACAGGCGCCAACAATTGCGCATTAAACATCAATATCAGCAACCAGGTTACTCCTCGTCGCAGCCATCGCTTCGTGCAGAGTGATAGCTAGCAAGTCAGTCTTCGGAGACCCTTCCTTAGCGTAGAGTGTTCAATTCTTGTTGACCTCTCTGATAGGACCTGGTGAGCAGACAGAGCTATGTCAGCAAATATCTGCAGTCGCCTGTCGCTGGGTGATTGTTATGGATACCGATTCTCACTGGGTGTTACGCTGCGTTGGCCCTTGAAGCGCACTAAGTTTAACAAATATCTACGAGTATCTGCTATAGATTGATGATAACAGGCTCGCCTCCTTAGAAGAATCCGCAATATTATTGGTCCTGGCCTGGCGTCTCGGCTTCAACCATTTTTCCACCGCCGTAATGTACCTTCCCTGTGCCTTTTCTATAAAAACTTCCATAGTAATTGTTCGGGTGAATTCTTCGCTATGGTACCTAGACTTTACGAATTCAAGAGCGGTACTAAATTGGCGGCAAGGTTTCATAATTTTTCAGTTTAAATGGCTAGCCTCAACCGTAAGTTCTATGCTAACAGTTTCTTCTCTCGCACTTTTTGCTTGTGGAACTCTTTTCCGGCTCCATGCTTTCCAGCTAAATTTGATCTTCAAAAAATTAAATGCAAGGTCAATCGTTATCTTATGTCTTTTTATTACTCCTCTGTTATTGTTCTCGCCCCTTAATCTTTTTTTTCTTATTCTTTCACACTTAGTGAACCCTTGTATCTTAGTGGCTTTAAAGCCTTGCTTGGAGGGAAATGGTTGAAAAAAATACTTGTGTAGGTTACGTTAGTTTAATTGTTTATTAATATGTGCAAATGCTAGTAATAATAGTTAAAATGTTTTATACATGGTATCACTTTTACGGTATGTGTAAATTTGGATTAATGTGAATTCCAGCGTTTCAGAAATGTCAGAATGTAACCAACAAAATATTGTCTATCGTAATGAAAATATGAATTTCTCGATGATTGTGACGGTCGAAAGTACTTGAACAGAAACCGAATTAAAAAAAAATGGGGTTTTGACAGTTTAACCAAACAATATTTTATTCGAAAAAAAAATACCATGAAAAAATAAACAGAGAGACCCTGTATGCAAGTGTCGGGTTATTTAATGCCACCCAGTGAAGATCGAACTCACTACTCATCAGTCAACCAGATTAGCCTAGCTAGTCATTAACCCAAGCCAATGAGCCTTATTAGGTTGAGTCATAAACGATTTCCGTTTTTGATAATAAATTTTGCTCTTCAAAAAAATGAAGTACAACTACATTTTATTCAATTCTACAGGATACCCAGTAAAAAAGGCGGTAAATTCAGAAAGACGTGTGACAACCGTTGAGAGCTGGTGATGACTGCTGTGACTGAAAAATTCAGGAAGAATTTTTATTCACATTTCTTCAATCTCAGTTGTCGCTTATAAGGTAGCTCTTCGATAAAATTTTAGTAACGTTGAGCAGATTTTCACGTGAAAATGTTTTCGCCAAATTCTTGAAATCGGTTTTCATTGGATAATTTTTCCCTATTAAAGATAGTAATTGGTTGGTGCAAGTTCAGGTAAATATGGCAGGTATGGAAGAACAGACCCCCCCCCCCGAAGGGGGGGGGGAAAGGAAGAAAAAATACTGTGTTATTCTTGCCGCAAGCTGCTTTGTGTTAAAGCACCGAAAGTATGACACCGAAATTCGAACACGCATTGGAATAGCGAATGGTGCCTTCCAAATGCCAAGCAAAATATTATGAAACAGGAAAATCACGTTAGAAACGAAGAAAACGGAACTGTTGTGTCATATCGGTCCTCCTGTATGGAAGTGAATGCTGGACAGCCTCATCACAGATGAAGAAGAGACTTGCGGCAACAGAAATGTGGTTATACAGAAGGATGCTGAGGATACTGTGGACTGAGCTTGTAAGTAACGACAAAATTTTATAGAAAATGGAAAACTTATACTTAGAATGAGAAATTGGCAAAAGAGAATGAGAAAAGAGGTTTAGAAAATTTGACACTCAAAAGACATGTTAATGGCAAGGGGGGTAGTAGAAAACAACACATAACTTACCTAAGGTGCTTAGTATGGAAATGATTGGAAGAAAAGGGATTAGGGGGGGAGATATCAAAATAACAAAACATTGCTAAGAACTACAAAGGATGTGGTTGGTATTGTGAGCAACGATGAAGTTTTAGAGAAAATAAAAGCAAAATGGACACCTCTGCCTAACATCAGAAAGAGACAGTTGAAATTTCTAGGGCACATAATGAGGAAAGACGGCCTGGAAAAATTGACGCTCACAGGACATATTGAAGGGACAGAGGAAAGCAACGAATAACCTACCTAACAAGCTTGTGGCAATGTTTTGCAGAGCAGAGATAAGGAGTGATATCTAAAAGACAAAATTTACTTAGAACCCGAAAGGACAGGAAATTGTGGGGACTCCATGATTGCCCATGTCCTAAAAGGGTATGGCGTAAAGAAGAAGAAGAAGAAGAAGAAGAAGAAGAAGAAGAAGAAGCCTTGTGTTGTTATCCACTGTGTATGCTGCCATGCTGTGCAAAAACGATGGTATGATAGTGTCGTCCAAATTTATTCTTAACTGCCACGTATTAGCAGCTAGGACACTACAGACTTCATTACGTATGGTTTCCAAATGAACGGAAATTAATAATGACTCAGCCTAATAGTTTGATTCTCATTAGGCGTTCAACTCTTCTAGCCTTCTGTAGACTAAACTAAGAAAATATCTTTCATTATGGCTCGCCATGAATCAACTAGTAAATAATTATTTACCCGCTGCCTCACGCAGCAAGATGTGACACACGGCCGAGTTTAAAGTGGGGTATCCGAGCCCGTAGGCTCTGGCAAATATTCCTATAGACCATGTAAAAAGGGAGTCAGTTTCCCGAGACGAGACTCTGCCCTACGACAGAGCCTCGTCTGACATAAGCCAGGTAAGAATAAGCAATAAAGACTTGAATAAACTTAAAAATAGCGCCAAATGTATTGAAAAAGAGCCAGATATAGCCCCGAAATAGATAGGTTGGCAAAGTTAGCTTCTTAAATCATCTTTGGCTTGTAAACCACGTACTTCAACTGACTGACTGTATAAGAGAAAATATCTGTAACATTTCGTTAACCGAAATTAAAAAAGGTTCTATCTGCATTTTTCTAGTTTTGAGATATAATTTCAAAGTTGGGCTAACCATAACTTGACAGAAACATGTCTTTACATACTGTATTTTTTTTAAGCATTCAATCCCAAGCAAGGTGGGAAGCCACTAGCACGCAAGGGGTTACAGAGTTGGAGCGAGAACAAAGAGGAGCGATAGAGGAAAGGGTGAAGAGACGGTTAGAGGATAGATTAGGGCATCTGGAGACGTCGATTGACGTTACATTTGACTAGTTGGAGATTATAGCTATCAGGAAAACAAGAAATGGGAAGAGAGTTCTACAGGCGAGAAGATATGAAGCTATTGAAGTAGAAGAGACGGCTACATTTAACACTTTCGACAGTGAAAGGGTGTGAGCGAGATGCCAGCCGAGTAGAACGCTTAAATTCATGAAGTCTGGGAACCAGCGAAAGCAGCTCATCGGAACAGTTACAGTGAAAGTATTTGTAATAAAGACAGAGGGAGGCAACGGCACGTCTGTGAGAGACTAGATGCCAGATCAGGGCCAATTACATTGCATATCCGTCTTTGGATTTTATCAAGGACCTTGAGACAAATAGAAGGGGCTCCAGACCATATATGGCAGCAATACTCCATGCAAGGGCGAATTGTTGATTTGTAGATTTGAAGGATTGATTCCGGCGAGAAAAATTTCCTGGTGCGGTACAGGGAGCCAACTTTCCTAGCGGTGGACGAAGCTATTGGCTCAATGTATTCGTTCCATCTCAGGTCAGCGGACAACGTGAGACCGAGAAGTCGCATAGAGGTGCTCTCGTGGAGTTGAGCGTCAGACATTCTAATGGGAGGCAGGGATGGTTCTCAATTTTCTCGAGATTAACGAAGATTTTTGTACGAAATTTAGGTGGTCATATAGGGTGTTGAAGAGAGAAAATAGTATGGGCCATAACTAACAAAAAAAGAAAAGAAAAAAACACGGGAAATTGCAGATAGAAACTTTTCAATATCAGGTGACTATATGTCAATGGGAAATTTTGCACCAACCTTCTAATATTTTATACGGAATCATGTGATACAGTGTAACCCGGATATAAGAGAGATTTTATCTGGTCCCAAATTAGAGCCTGTGTTAATCTATATAAAATAGACCAAACCCGGATATAAGAGAAACCCGAATATAAGATACTTCTTCTCCAGTCCCGACAACTCTCTTATATCCGGGTTACACTGTATATCGAAATTATTCTAAATTCTCTTCTAGAATGCAAAAAAAAAAAAAAAAAAAAAATGAAAAGCAGACTTTTACAGGAAATCTTTTTCTTTATTGAAAACTGAGTGGTTTAGTAGCTTCCATTCCAATTGAGAAAGTCTGTAAAAACATCTCCCCCCAAAAAAATTTATGGGCAAATCCTACAGATGCATGCTGGGATTTCTTCGTAGTTACTTGTCAGTTTGATCCACCGTATTTCTGTTTTTTCTTGAATTTTGAGTTTTGTGTATTAACACCATTCTTAGTTTGTGAACATTTTTGCCTTATTACTTTTCCTTTTCCTATTTTTATCTTACATATATATTGTTTTCTTAGTATTATTTTTTTTTTTTACGTGTTCTTTTCTTTCTTTTGTTATTGTTTATTGCAAACTCTGTCAATTCTGTGTTAGGAATTTCTGTCAATTGCATTTAACCCTAGCCAATTACTCTACCTGTTTTAAAGTCATAAATTCGCAGAATGATTTGCCGAAAAACATTTGTACAATATTTCGCTATTTTGTCACGAAGAAGAATTAAACTTTTATTTTTCCATATTAGATCACATCAATCTTCGCTGAGAAAATCCGTGTTAATTAGATTTTTGTTTACAAGAGAAGTAAAGAGATATCGGTTTCTTGGTGTTTACAGTCTGTGATGTAGTTTGTTTGATAAAACCGTTCTTTTGTCAAACGTCACAGCTTTGAGCCTTGGAACACTCCCGAAAGCCGTAAACCTCAAAGGCAACAACAGATAATAAAATGTTTAGTAGCTGTAGCATTCAATTCGTTCATTCACTGACAAGTTAAACTTTTATGATCAGCGATATATGAGAAGAATGAAAATGGGTTCCGTATCATAGACAAATATAAACAGCAGATCTTCTTTTGAATGGCGCAGTTAGGATCAAGAAGAAAAATTCGAGTTACACTATTTACATTATTCGGACTATTGTCCTCATCTTTGTCGCCATATTTATTACAACGTTTCGGGCATTGAACACCCCGGCGTCAAGGACACATGACACAGTGGGTAAAGGCGTTAGTTAGATGCAGTGTCAGGATCACAAAAGAGTATGAGTTCAATACCCGGTTAAGGCAGTGGAGAACTTGGAGAGGGGAATTAACAGGAGTTAAATGATAACTGGCATCCATTAAACATGGCACGTGGAACTAGAACAGTCTACACTAGTGAGCAAAATAAAGGCTTCAGTTCGACATTCCAACCACCTGAAGAAGGCCGGAGCGTACAACAGCTGAAACGTTGTAATAAAAACGGTGACAAAGATGAGGACAAATTCCAAGTTGCTAGATAAGTTGTTTGACATTTTTATTTATCTATGCATTATGTTTTATACAGGATCTACTAGGAATTTTTAGTCGAGCCTACGGGCTCGGATACCCGACATTAAATTCGGCTTTGTGACCGCATGAGGCGGCTGGCAGATGTCCTGCAGTTGGGTATTCGTCTCCAGCTGAGCTGGTCAAACTCTCTGCCTCTGATCAGAGAGGATACCTAGATGAGGTTATGTTAAAGGTCAGAGTCTCGTCTCGGAAAACAGCTACCTGACCCCGCTTTATACGGGGTCTAAGGTAATTTTAGGATACCCAACATTAAATTTAGACTTGTGCTACATCTGGCCGCGTGGGGCGGTTGGTAGATATCCCGCAATTGGTGATTCGTCTTCAGCTGTGCTGGTCAAACTTTCTGCTTCTAGGCAGAGAGGATCCACAGACGAGGCTATGTCGAAGGGCAGAGTCTCATCTCGGGAAACAGCTACCAGACCTCGTTTTATATGATGTCTACGAGGAATTTTTGGCCGAGCGTACGGGCTCGGATATCCCACATTAAACCCAGCTTTGTGCCACATCTGACCGCGTCGGTCGGTTGGTAGATATCTTGCAATTGAAGATTCATTGTGGAATTCTCTTTACTTCTAGCAATTGACTACTTCTATGCGCGGCTGGCGAATCTTATGTATTGTTCTTGCCCTAAGTATTATCATTTATTACGAACCTTCGTTTGATTATTCTATTCAGAAACCTTCCCTAGGTTAAAACAAATATATATATATATATATATATATATATATATATATATATATATATGTGTGTGTGTGTGTGTGTGTATTTGTGTGTGTGCGCGCGTGTGTGAAATATTCTAATATTTTAGGCAGAATAATTAAACAAATTTTAACAATTAACGTTCAGATTGTATTTGCACCTGAAGATTGCAGTCACTGCATGAAACTCTGACCAGTGCTATCGACGTTAGATATTATGCATATTCACTAATATATATATATATATATATATATATATATATATATATATATATATATATATATATATATATTAATCATATCATCCTATGCAAGGCAGTAAAGATACTAATTTCCAAGGGGTTATTGAATGTGAAAGAAAAATCAAAAAGAGGAACATTATTAAATTTTTGAAGATCAAAGTTAGATGGAAAGCATGGAGCCCGAAGACAGTTTCACAAGCAAGAAGTGCGAGAGAAGTAACTGTTAACATAGAACTTACGTTTACATCTAGCCATTTTAACTCTGAATTAACGAGAGATAGAGAGACGTGGGCACAAATTTAAAGCATTCCAAAAAAAAAAAAAAAAAAACCCTAATGATTTGGAAAAGGAAAGCTAATTCAGGCTGTTTGGAAGTGTTTATCACATATCAGGCCTAACGTTCAAACTTTTACCAAAGCACATCAAGGACAGCTTTCAAAGAAACAGACTCAAATATATAATGCAATGTCTTAAAAATAAATGCTTATTTCAGGAGACTTTATTATTTTTCTATTTTAAAATTTCATGACTAATTTTTCTTCATGAAAAATTTAAAGTGCATTCCAAAAAACTAATGTTTCTTTTGGTTAGAAACTGCCATATAAACAATTTAATCACTGTAAAAGTGAATCATTTAACAATTCTGGAAGGTAATCGGAGTTATTAGTTGCCATCTATAAACACAGAACAATACGATTGGATTCGCAGTCATTTTATTGACGTTTCAACTGATGACGTCGGCTTATCGTCAACAGAAGAAGAGGAATTGATCATTATATATGCTGATCGTGTCTTAGAAATTAAGCATAAAGAGGTGTATGTTGATCAATTTCAGGATTTTCATTCAAGAAGAACATCCTTCAAGAGCTAATAAAGAATCGATCAATTTATTGCAATTTTCCACATCAGACATCTGTGAATTAGAATTTAATGCACTTACGTTCATTGAATGTAAAAATAGATCGAATATTAATGCATTGATGAGGAAATGAGACTATGTTTATCACACATAAGGCCTAACATTCAAACAATTACCAAAGCACATCAAGCACAGGTTTCACACAAGAATACTTAAATATACACACAGTGGTTGATATGCCATAAAACCTAGCCAACCAACCAACCAATTAAATATACAATGTAGTGTCTCAAAAATAAATGCTTATTTCAGAAGGCTACTTTATTATTTTCCAATTTCAAAATTTCATTTCTCCTTATTAAAATTTAAAGTGTGCCCCAGAGTTTTAATTATTCTACAAGTACGTTCGGAAATGAAAAGAAAAAGAAAAAAAAATGTCTGAGAAACACTGGCTTATAGTACGGCATCCAATTTATGGAAACAGCTTAAGAGGTAGAGACACAAACGTCTTCAACTTATTGATAAGACCGGAACCGGAAAGGAACAAGAGAATATGGAATAGAGAAATTGTTGGCAAAATAAAGTCAAACGTGTTTCAAAACGATCAGATAGATAGATAGATAGATAGATAGATAGATAGATAGATAGATAGATAGATAATGAACTGACTGAGATAGATAGATAGATAGATAGATAGATATGAACAAACTGAGATAGATAGATAGATAGATAGATAGATAGATAGATAGATATGAACAAACTGAGATAGATAGATAGATAGATAGATAGATAGATAGATAGATAGATAGATAGATAGATAGATAGATCGATCGATCGTTCAATGATTTATATTTCGACTCGCCAGGGGTAAGATATATGCGCTCTGATTTAACTTTTGATGGAAATGCCAACTCAACAAACAATTATTAGTATCCAACCAACTGAGTCAGTCTAGCAATAAGGATCATGTTAAAAATGCGTTTTCTGGAGGTTGTTTTGGTTACTTATCTCTGTGATTGATGGTAAATTTTAAATTAATAAATAAAATCCTTATTATTATTTTCTTCCACATAGTTCCTCGTTTTCAACCGGAGATCTTGTATTATGAGAATCTCCCATTAAGTCGTACAACCTCTCTTTCACACACAAACAGACAGAGACAGAGACAGAAAGAGATCTTGCCTTATTTTGAGTCTTCCATTGAGTCGTACGACCTGAGAGAGGAAGAGAGAGAGAGAGAGAGAGAGAGCGATTGGGAGAGAGTGAGTGAGAGAGAGTGAGAAAGAGAGCGATTGGGAGAGAGAGAACAAGAGAGAGAGCGAGAGAGAGCGCGATTTGGAGAGAGTGAGTGAGAGAGAGCGAAAGAGAGAGCGAGAGAGAGCGATTTGGAGAGAGTGAGTGAGAGAGAGTGAGAGAGAGAGCGAGAGAGAGAGCGATATGGAGAGAGTGAGTGAGAGAGAGTGAGAAAGAGAGCGAGAGAAAGAGAGCGATTGGGAGAGAGTGAGTGAGAGTGAGTGAGAGAGAGAGTGAGAGAGAGAGCGTTTGGGAGAGAGTGAGTGAGAGAGAGTGAGAGAGAGAGAGCGAGCGATTGGGAGAGACTGAGTGAGAGAGAGTGAAAGAGAGAGTGAGAGAGCGTGAGTGTGTGTGTGAGTGTGAGAGCACCTTTCGTAGAATATTTGCAGTGCAAAAGCGAACGCAGATTTCTGAAGCTATGGGATACTCGACTTTATTCTGATTTTTGACTTTTAAGTTCTGTGGTATAGGTCCGAAAATCTAATGATAACTCTCATTATTATTATTATTATTATTATTATTATTATTATTATTATTATTATTATTTCCTCTGATTTCTGGTGTATACTCATCTCTTTCCGGGTCCCAACAAGAGATCTAAGGTCAGAAATGACATTATGACATTTTCCACTGGGCATTTTTCGAGGAAAAAAAACGAAAACCCTAAGATCACACACATTTTACATAGACAGATCCCTTTGTAAGATGTGGTCTGTACTTGTGATTACAATCTTTTGTATTTCTTTAAGGCTTGTGCTGCCAGGAATCCCTTCAATGAGTCAATCGGAATCTTTTTCAATCAATCCGAGTGCTCCAACTACAACTGGAATTGATGATATTCTCATGTGCCACATTATTGAGACTTTGATTTCAAAGTCGTTGTATTTTGATAATTTATTATTATTATTATTATTATTATTATTATTATTATTATTATTATTATTATTATTCAAACACGTGTTATATTGGAAGAGAAATAGAAATTGTAAAAAAAGAAAAATAAATAAATAAATAAAATAAAATAATGGCGGAAAAGGAAAAATAACTTCTATCCTTAAATTAAAAAAAAACAAAACAATTATTATTGATATTTTTATAAATGCCTGAACATTTGTGAATGATCAAGTATTCTCTGAAGAGGTCAATGATTTAAAACATTTCGAGCTACAGGTTTATTTTTCGATAGAACTAACGAATTATGTGTCGTTTGCTAGTATATACCAACAGCTTAGTGAGTCTCTTTATCGACTGGAATCGCGCTGAGTAGATAGAATATGTATTTCTGTTTCATTTATTTATTTTATGCTAGGCTCGTGTACCGAAATTTTCATCAAGACAGTGTAGAAGGATCTCTCACCAAAATTTGATGAACTAAAATTCAGGAAAAGCCAACGATTTCTGTACAATGTCGATAAACCAAGATTCCTTTTCGAAACAATTTATTATAGACATATAATGATTTCGAAAAAAAAATATTTTCAAGCTATCACAAAGGCGATGGTCAGCCATTTGCATATTCTTATTTTCATCCTATGGTGTCCGCTGATCAAAACGGTCGTCTCACTTGTGGGAAAATTGGTTGTGAATTTTGATGATAAATTGAAAAGCTTCCGCCGAATTAGAAATGGCAGTTTCGATTCTAATGTCAAATACTGATTCCAGTGGATCAATAGTCTTCATGAATAAAACATTACAACTCATGCAACTCACAGAAATATTTGGAAACAGAAAATATGACAATTAAAATAACGAGTATTCGTGTTTGGAATTTTAAAATAATTGGTGAAAATAAAGTTTTCTCTCTGAATATTGGAAATGATTAATTATCACTCTTCCATGTGAATCTACTCGGACTAATGTCCACATCATATTATAGGTCAAGATGTTTCAGTTGCTATACATTGTGGTCAACCTCGTATTCGGTAAAATGGTAATTTCAAACTAAACACTTTATTCAATCTACGGGGTTAAGTCTTCTTGTTTCGTTGTCCATGCTCTAGTAGGGATATCTCGTATTTGTGCATTCTTCCGAGAGAGCGTCCTGGGTATGACGATAAACTGCATCCAGCAGCAAGGTATCTGATTGGGAGATTGGAGGAGCGTGGAACCACATCTTAACTGCTGTTGTTGTTCCCAGGTGCATTCTGACCTGGGGTTGTAGCACTTGTTAGGGTCGCCGTTATGAGCAAATAGTGAACACCCAAACAAATATAAATAGTAAATTTTATCTACGGTATATCTAACAGACATACGTTAAGTACAAAATGAGGGACAAAATCTGTAGTTGATGGCATAAAATTACGTACAAAATATTTAGATTTCAGAATTAAATAACCCATAGAGGTGTTGATATGTCGCTAAACAAAATCAATTCCTAAATAGTTTTCTTTCGATACATGTGATACGGCTTGGGACACGTGGAAAGAGAAAATATGATTTTCACTTTGCATAATGCGCGCCGTCACAAAAATTTGACTGTGCATAATAAAGTAGATAGTATATATATAGAATTGTATATAATTATAGAAACTTATAATTGATAATGGTTATTTTAGAAAACTATAACTTACTTTTATTTATGTTCTTATAATTAATACCAAATTTTAAGGGAGGCCTACTTCTATATATTGTGTCCCTTCAGAACCTTGATAATCATGACTTTCCATAATTTACTGTCATTTGTAGCTCTTTTTTCTCTTTTTGTCATATCTCCCAATCCCTGTTCTGCTATCCACTTGCTCAAGCTCGCTAGATAGTTTATGCGTTGTTTTCCCCTGTCCTTCTTGCCTTCAATACATCTCGTGAGTAACAAATTTTCCAAGCCATCTTTCTTCATGTCTTAGAAATTTCCAATGTCCATTTTCTCTAAAGCATCGTCGTTGATCACATAAACGGTCCATGGTGTTCTCAACATCCCCACTTCCATAGAGGAAGACTGATATTACATAAGAGTTCAGTACTCTTTTCTTTCTTTCTTAATACATTGCTTAGCTTTTGGAAGGCATTTTTCCCTATCCAAATGCGCATTCGGATGTCAATGTTGCACTTTACGTCCTCTGTTAAAACATTTCTCAAATATTTAAATTGTTGTACGCGTTTGATTTTGGTGTCTCCAATTTTTAATTTGTATGTTGAGCTGTTTCTTTTTGTTAACAACTATGCATTCTGCTTTCTTTTCTTTATTTACTCTTTCTGGTTTTTGCTCTAGTGATCACAGGGCAGAAGAAAAAATATACTTCTCTCAATTGCCATTGGTAATGTTGTGGGTGGGATCCTCATTGGGTGTATTAAAAATATGGTTTCGTATTCTATTAAGCAGCGCTTCGTTAATATTAGGTTGGTGCAAAAATAATGACGTAATAATATCGTTTTTTGACGTATTTTTTAACGTCAAAAAACGACATTATTACGTCATTATTTTTGCACCAACCTAATATGTATCTGTTGAAAAATCTTAATAAAGCTGTATTTCTTCATTGTTATTTGTCTAAATTTTTCGTCTTCTGAAATTGATAAAAACATTTTTATTAACGTTTCTTCTCCGTGGTGATTTCAAGCTAACATCTTATAAAATGAATAAATAAATAAGTTTAAGTTTTTTTTTTTTTTTTTTTTTTTTTTTTTTACTTTCTATGGAATTAGTAAGCAAAATTTATTTCAAATTTGAAAGCATTTTTCATTTCCAAATTTGACAGCAAAAAAACTATCACGGATACGTGAAAAGTTCCATCCACTCTAACGATGTATTGAAACAACCAATTCTGTCAGTAGGAGAAGAAATATGATAATAACAAGGAATGTATTTTAACAGCGACTGCATTTGAACCAGGTAAATGCAGGTGATGGGATATACGTTTACCGACGTGGAAAGCGGAATCGGTGAGCCGAGTTCAAATCTCGGCCTAGTCGGTTGCGATCACTTTCGCACTTGAATCCATTTATCTCCTCAACTATATGTTAAATAGCAACGGTCCGGGTTCGATTCTCAGAGTCGGTAGAGGATGCACACTGCTAATGAGTTCCAAAAAGACAAAACGGTCGTCCAGTGATATTCTGCATGTATGTATGTACGTATGTGTGTATGTGTGTGTGTGTGCGTTGAGGATTTTATATCCAGACATGATGAATTATGAAAATTATACAAATCCCCAAATTACTAATGAGTTATATAAATTATACAAATCCCCAAATTACTAATGAGTTATATAAACCTATGCTAGATTCAGCTTCTAATTCTCTGGATTGAGTGGATCGGTGAAGGAAGTCGTTGCTCCTGGGTCCAGTCTTGTGGGTTATGTATACTTGGATGAGTGACACCACCGTAAATAGGATGTGTTGCCCTATATTGTGTCCAGTAACTTAGTCGCCTTTGCGTCGCCGTGACCCGCTGGTCTAATGGTATGATGCTTGCGTTGTATCGTAACGGCTCGGTTTCGATTCTTACAGTGGTAGAGGATACGCACGGCTTTTCTGTGTGTATGTTGAGGATTCTAAATCAAGACATGATAAATTATGAATGTATATATATATATATATATATATATATATATATATATATATATATATTTCTGCTCTTTATCATTCACTAATTTTATCTATACTTCTTCGCCGCATCTGTAATTCTAGTCATTTTCCTCATTAATAAACTGAATATTTCTGACAGACGGGAAAAAAAACCCAATGATTAACATTGAATTTTTGCCGGGGTTTTTGTCTTTAATAACAAACTAGCTTTGGCGACTTCTCATTCTCATTGTGTATCTAAGATCAAGAATTTATATATTGTGGATGGCCAAGGATTAACACAAGCATTACCGACAAAGTAGGACTGCGTATAACAAAAATGTATTGTAGACGTTTTTTTTACTGTCGTAATGCATTGAAAATGCGAGAGAAAGTTATTGACATCGACCAAGAACTGATACAAGGCTTACTGCCAAACAGAGTAAGGAATGTAAATCAATGCATTTTGAAATTTGCGATTTTGATCTTTACGTCGGGTTTAATGACAAATTTGTAGTAAGAATTAATGTTTGTACCCACGTGGTACGGTAGAGAGAAAAGTTGGTCGAAATTCTTCTTCACTGTCTTTGTTTTTAAAAATACCTATGCAGCTAAGGAAAGGATTTTTGAATTCGCACTGACTCTATTATCCCGGCTACAGTCGATTCCTTTTAGTACAAGAATGCATTTCACAATTTTAAAATAGCAATACATTCAAAATGTCTTGCTATAGAAATACGTTTCAAGCAGAATATGACACCTGGTCAAGTTTAATGCGGGTTGGTAGTCCACGCATACGTTGACTGAGGACACAAATTCTATAAGCTCTCTCAGTACTCTATCTTTTGTGGACATCTCATGAGCCAAGTAATGGGTTGTCCTTTTTCTGAAGGAGAGGCAATGCCCGATGGGGTTTTATTCCTTGTGACTCGAACTTATTCATTGTTAACCCTTCTCCACACGAGGTACTTGAATTCACGACCGATACTTGAATTCACGACCTAGGCCAGCGGAGCCAGGTCGTGTATTCAAGTATCCGTTAGTGACAAAATAGGGTTTTTATTTTCTTTTTTTAAATAATTTATGAATTGACTGGGATTTAGACTCCAAAAGCTGTAAATTTTTCTTTATTTAGGTTTACTTTTTTTTTTTTTTTTTTTCCTCTCGAACGACCCTGGTTTTCCTTTGAGATTCAAGTAGAAGGGCTGGGACGATTTTTTTAAAAATGAAACAACCAGAAAAATCATCCCATTCGTTAATTTATGCTGCGAGCATCCTAAGAAAAATCGCTTCATTATTAAAAATTATGAAAAAATGAGCAAGTTCTAGCCACCTCGTCTATTTGAAACTTGTGTACTAACGTCTCCATGTCGTTGAGGTACATTTAACTTGAAGTTTACTGAAGGAATGTATTTAATATTTTCACTGTTCTGCTCAGGCCAAAGTCTTTTAAGTTGTGATTCATTGTTAAACTGTTTCGTGGCTAAACAGATTTTCTCAGTCAGCATCGACTGAATTGGTTAACAGCACTTAAAGGAAATATTTGATCCGTGACCAGCTATCTCTCCAACTAATTCCTACTAAAAGCTTATATTTTAAACATACCAGTTATACCTTGCCAGAGTAATAATATCAACAGAATTTACATAATAATATAATCTTATACAGATGATCCGAGCCTCGCAAATGATCTCTCGTTTGATCTAGCTCAAACCGCTGAATGGAGGAAAAACTGTTTTGTAATTTGTAATATCTCAAAAACCAAGTTAGTATCATTTCTTCATCACCGATCAAATTCAGTGAAAATATTCAAAGAAAGTAAAATTCGGTGGTGATAATTTAATAGTTTGTGACTAATTAAAAAACAATGGCATAATAATTTTGAGAAAAACAATCGATGGAACACTGTACAGCGACAAAAAAAATTACCGTCCGAGCTATTTACAAATATAGCAGAAGGTGAACTATTCCAATTTGAGGGATCAATTTACCATATATCGCTTGAAACGAAGAAGTTTCTTGCCGATGAAGATATTGGAATGTTACAAGATTGGTTTAACCAATGCCCTAACCTTAACATAATCAAACCTATTAGGGGAGAGTTTATAAAAGAAAGTCAAAACGCTTTCAATGGATTTAGATTTACAGTCACGGGGAATAGCAGTACATTCCTGATGACACAAATTTTAAGGTGTTTCCCTCCATCCAATAACGAGTTGGAACTGTATTTCATACCAATCGGAGTATACACTTTACGAGTTTCAACGTCCCCAAATATAGTAGATAGGTTTGCTTATCGTCCTTTTCACACTCCTTCGTCTTTTGAACAGGAGAAGGGGTTTATCCCTTGTTTCCTGTTTAGGATTGGGTTTTCGATTCCTTTTTCTAAAATATTGTTTTCTTTCACGTCAGTAACCCTTAGTGGCTTTATCGCCTTTCTTGGAGTGAAATGATTTTAAAAGTAATAAAATAAAATAAATAAATTTATTTTGTGCCAATCTAATGTTTTCCCATCAATAAAAGCCGTTAATTCTACGTTTACTCCGGAGATTCATAACATTTGCATGCCTTATTTTCATTGTCACGATGCATTCAGTTCAGTAAATTTCTCTTTTGACTGGGTAGTTCATTTCTTTTGCTACTTGAAGGCCTAGGGTCACAGAAAATATATAAAGAATATACAGACATTCGATGGAAATTGTTAGTAGAAATTCATTGCAGATTTTTTTAACAGTATAAAACACTACTACATATTTGAGATGCAAATTATTTTTCTGTCACCTACAGTGTTCAAAAATTTAAATGCAACTCCAGTCATCTCGAAAGGAATAAGTAGTAGTGGCCCTCTTATGCATTGGCCACACGAGAATAACTCACTGGTACTTGCTAAACAAGGAAGATCAGCCATAATACCAAGCATGTGAAACTACATACACTATTAAACATATATTATCCGAATGTTCAAACTTTGCTGTTGCTGCGTAAGGACAAGAACGGTGGGGATGGGTTAGGGAACTTTCGCCCTTTAACAATGTTAAATACGGACTTAAAGATTTGGGCGAAGATCTTAGCCAACCGTTTGCAGCTTGTTCTGTCTAGTCTGATTGGCCCTGAACAGACTTGTGCTGTGAAGGGTAGCACTATTCAGGATAACCTTCATATGGTACGCTTGATCTTAGAACAAGTCGACAGTGAAGCCGCGCTGATTAATTTAGATCAGTCCAAGGCCTTCGATAGGGTTGACCATCGATTTCTGGAGGCTGTCCTTTCGGCGGCCGGTTTCGGAGCCGACTTTCGCTCCTGGATCCGACTTTTGTATGCGACCCCCGGTGCGCTGGTGGAAGTGAATGGGGGTAAGATCGAAGCCTTTCGTATTGTCTCGCTCCATTCGTCAAGGTTGTCCGCTCTCGCCTCTGCTGTACGTTCTTGCGTTGGAACCATTCCTTCGCAAGTTAAAGGCAAATCCGGTCCTGCGCGGAATTTCCCTGACTGGGGCTTCCACCTCAGCCAGGTATTCTGCTTATGCTGACGACGTTTCGGTTCTTGTGTCGAGCAGAGCCGAGATTGACGAAGTCAGCAAAGAGATCAGTGGGTATGAGATGGTGACAGGGGCCAAGATCAACCGCGATAAGTCTGTGGGCTTGCGGTTGGGTGCGTGGAAGGGAGTTTCTCTTCCCGGACCTTTCCTCTGGGCGGATGGGCCGATCAAGATACTCGGTGTCTGGTTCGGTCCTGATCTCCAGTTGGAAATGAATTGGTCGGAGGTACAAGGGAAGGCCGAGATCGCGGTTAATCTGTGGTCTCGGAGGAGACTTTCCCTGAAGGGAAGGGCGGAGGTATGTGTTTCACACATATATCCGATCCTCCTTTACCGACTCTCTGTGCTTCCACTCCCGTATGCCAGACTAATTCGTGTGTGTGATTTTCGTATTTGTTGTTGTGTATGAATGTGTGTGTGTCTGTGTGAATGCTTGGAGGAATGAATGTTTTTTCTTATTTTTCTTAGTCCCGCATTGACTTCGTCTAGTTAACTGATGTTTCTGCCACATTTATGGTTTGTGGGGGGTTTATTACTAACACAGTTTTATTTAGTTTTATTGTAAATATTTGAAGTCATATTGTACATAGTCATTTGGGGTTCTTTTTAAAAATTGTTATTTTATGACCCTCCCCCCACGAACAATATCTGTACATAAGGGGACTAGTTAGAACTTCATAGAGAATCTGAGGCATTATGGTGTACGCAGTAAGATAGGTAGGAGTGAATGTGGTGTTTTGGTAATTGGTTTATTGTTGGTATGTTTGGGTCCGTGTCTGGGACTAGCTAAGTTTAGATGTAAGACAGAAGAAGACCGTCATTCCCCAACCCCCTTTTAGGCCTTGTGCCACATTTTATACATTTTGTATGAATAAATATTGTTCCAACCTTGCTCTCTCTCAAGACATAAATGTAAATATGAATGAGCTTTTCGAGAAAGCAAAAGTGGATGATATAATATTATTTCTTAAAACTGTGGGCCTCTACCAAAAAATATAAACCAAATGGGAATGTCAATAAAATCAGTTTCTCTATAAACTGTATATCCGAAAAGAATACATTAATGAAACCAGGCTTTCGATAAAAAACCTTCTTTACAAAAATACGTCAATGAAATCTGATTTGCAAACTGATGTTTTACAAAGAATACTTATTCTATCGATATAAGGCCACCTCGAGGTGGTGTAATGGTAAGCAAGTCTTGCTAGGACAGTTACGACTGAGTAGTGAATTCGATCCTCACTGGATGTGCCATATTTTCGGCCTTGTGCCACATGTAAGCTACGCTTGGGAAATCACTATTCTATTGATACAAATCTATTGTAAAAATAGTTTGTTGGCATTAAATAACCCTTTGAGGTTGATATGGCGTAAACCAAGCCAAACTAAAACCAAACCAAGCCAAACCTAACCTATTTATGCCAATAGTTCGCCAAATAGTCTTTATATTGCTGGTATTAATAAAACAGTGCTCGATGCAATATAACAGAGCTATTAACTATATATTGATAAATATACATATTATCCGTCATTGCTAGCACTACTCGGAGTTTCATGCACAACGCAGTCTTCAGGTGCTGAGTATAAACTGACCGCTAATTTATTTAAATTCGGGCCTCTACCAAAAAATATAAACCAAATGAGAATGACAATAAAACCAATTTCTCTACAAACTGTATATCCGAAAAGACTAGATCAATGAAACCAGGCTTTCGATAAAAACACTTTTTACAAATATACGTCAATGAACCCTGTTCTACAAACTGATCTGTTACAAAGAATGCATATTCTATTCATATGAACCTATCCTAAATATCTTGTCGGCATTAGAATAATCCATTAAGGTCGATATGCCTTAAAACAAACCAGATCAACTTCAATCGCGATCTTCTGTCTTCCTGAATCCTGTTATCTTATTATCCTTTCTATATATCACGAGAAACTTAACAATAACCAAAGAAGGGTCTGTAATGTTGTTGGTCATAACCTCGTATCTCGATTTCAGTCACTTTCCCACCACTATGATGAGGCTTCCCTTTGTCTTTTCTATAAATATTTTCACCTGAGTTGTTCTAATCAGCTCTCCTCCTTCATGCATTTTTGACGATCGTAAGCGGCAGCAAGGAACCGTAAGAGAGTTCCACAGATGAGAAGTGTAAGAAAATAAACTATTAGAATAGAACTAACAATTACATCTATCTATTTCAATAGTGGTAGGCAAAGATATTCCTGATGAGTCGAGAGTGGAGTTGGAATAGAATTTACGAGCAAAGCATTCTACTTTATCAGCAGCAGATGACAATACTTCAAACTGATTGTAGAAAGGAGGGATTGAGGATTTACTCTTGTTCATTCCTAGCCACTATCCATTATAGAATCAACGCATTAACTATTTTAAAATAGAACCTATTGCGAATTATTTTAATCTAGAAAAATATTGGAAATTATTCTATTGAAAATTATGATCTAGGATTTTATTACAGATTGGTATAGGTAATTATTTTAATATAGAAAAAGGCATTTTATTATTGAAATTTACTGAAGGATAGAGTGGTCCATAAGAAATGATGCAAGCAATACTGACAGAATGGGACGATTATGAGTATAATGTAAATGCATTGCTAGTGATCTTAATTTAAAGATGCATTGTAAATTAGGTAGAAAAAGATTGTTAGATTAATGCAAGTGTGACGGAATAGAATTATTAAATATATATTAGTACTACTAAAATAGATGTTTGCAAATTATTTGAGCCGAACGAGGCTATAATATTTACAAACAATTCGCGACTGTAATAAATTCGATTCGCTGTGACTGTCCACTTATTGTGTCTGCACTACATGATACTCAACGTTGTAATTATTTAGGGCGCCTGCCGCAGAGTGATGTAATCTTGAATTCAAGTGCTTATGTTGTGAGTTCGATTCTAATCAACTGAGCTACGAAATCTCTACTATTATAATTTCTATAGCTGTATCATTCATAGCACGTGTTTGTACAGTGATTGGGTATAAATCGCAATTTTAGCACGATCTGCAATCGCCTAGATCTCTGGAAAGAAAGAAATCGCTTGTCGTAAAACAATAGTTAGGAACCTCATTTTACAGGCTACTGTATTTAATTCATAGTAAGTACCTTACTTACTTTAGTCTTGCGCTAGACTTAACCAAAATTTATAAATGAATCTAGGGTCCCTAACGTTGAAAGATGGTGGGCAGAATCGTTTGAGTGATCATTACCAAAAGAAGTGAGTTTGATCCTAGAATTGTGGTCTTTTGTCTGAATACGTTAAGCTTTGTAAATATTCAAAAACAAAAGGAATGACGCGAATTTGATTATAAGTCTTGTTTTACCCTCATAAACAAATGGAAAATAGTAGATGCAGTAAATATTGATCAAGTGTAGCCTATCTTTCCTCATTTCCTGTTATTTATTAGGTGTTTTTGTCCATGGTTTGACCTCATTTAGATACCGTCCTGTTTGTTTCTGTCAAAAGAGACAGGTGCCTTCAGATGTAAGACAAAATATATTCCTGGTGCCCCACCATTTGTCAGAAAACAGTGGAGAGGAACAGTCATTTTACAGGGCTGAATGAGACTTATAAATCAGTCTTTTTTTTTTTGCCATATCCCTTTCAGAAGTCGGCGATAATGACTCTCTAAAGATTCATTTTCTTTATCTGTGACCTGCCATGACTTCTCCGGATATTGCAGTGGTTTCTTGTTGCCTTTCCCGTGGTTTCGAATTCAAAGGTCTCCTTCTCTTAGACTGGTTGCCTTTCATTTACGTAGAACGTAGACTATTATAGCTCTCTTCATATCCCTTTATTTTCATCTTTGAAATGCCCTGACTTTTTGGGAATGATAGTGGAGTGCTTTCTTATTGCCTTTCCCATATTTGGGAATTCAGAGGTGTCCTTTTCCTAGACAGGTTGCCTTTTATTTAAGGACGCAGACAATCGTAACTCTCCTGAAATCTTTTTTCTTTATAATATTTGAACTGTCATGACTTCTTGGGAAAGATAGTGGAGTGGTTTCTTGTTGTCTTTCTCATGCTTTCGAATTCAAAGTTTTCTTTATCCTAGATTGGTTGCCTTTTTTTTTTTTTAATGCTATGTCCCTTCAGAACGTAGGCGATCATGTCTCATTAAAAAATTATTTTCTTTATTATCTGTGAATTGACATGGCTTCTTGGGAAAAAGAGTGGGAGTCATTTCTCCACGGTTTCGATTTCAGAATATTAATTCTACTAGACTGCCTGCTATTTGAGATGAGTGAGAAAATTAAAATAAATAAATAAATAAATAAATAATGAGCATTTGTCGTCTGTTTCAGTAGAATGGAAAAGATGCCAATTTCAAATATTTTTATTTGTACCCTCTTACTTCTTCAAATAACGACCAGTATTCTTATTTATGATTGTTATTGCAATATTTTGTTAAAATTGTTAAGCTCAAATATTTAAAAATGCAATAGGGAAATTTCTAGGAATATTTTATTGTCGTAGAAATCGCCATGTGTTTACTCAATCATTAACTTAAGAATTAAGATTCATCAGAATATTAAAATAAGAAAACCTAATCTAGTTTCTATAATTTATCATAATATCTATAATTTATAATAAGTTCTAAAATTCTAATAATATCTATAATTTATAATAAGTTCTAAAATTCATAATAATATCTATTAGGTTGGTGCAAAAATAATGACGGTTTCTGACGTTAAAAAATACGTCATTATTTTTGCACCAACCTAATATAATTTATAAGTTCTAAACTTCATAATAATATATTATAATTTATAATAAGTTCTAAAATTCATAATAATGTCTATAATTTATAATAAGTTCTAAAATTCATAATAATATCTATAATTTATAATAAGTTCTAAAATTCATAACATCTATAATTTATAATAAGTTCTAAAATTCATAATAATATCTATAATTTATAAGTTCTAAAATTCATAATAATATTTATAATTTATAATAAGTTCTAAAATCCATAATAATATCTATTAGGTTGGTGCAATAATAATGACGGTTTTTGACGTTAAAAAATACGTCAAGAACCGTCATTATTTTTGCACCAACCTAATATAATTTATAAGTTCTAAAATTCATAATAATATATTATAATTTATAATAAGGTCTAAAATTCATAATAATATCTATAATTTATAATAAGGTCTATAATTGCTGCTCGATAGTTTATGTTATGTAGTGTCGGTATTTACAAAGCTTTGTAGTTCTTAGTAAATTTAGTATTTTTGACCACTCAAAAACATTGTTCTTTCATTCATTTGCAAAAACTCTTTAGATACGTTATGCTTTGGTTTCTCCCCTGTCCTTCTTGCCTTCAATACGTTCTGTGAGTGTCAATTTTTCGAAGCCCTCCTTCCTCATTATGCGCCCTAATAACTGTCTTAGACGGGTTATACCTTAAGCGTCCGTTTTGTTCCCATTTTCTCTAAAATTTCGTCGTTAGGAAATTTTCTCGTTTTTTAATAGTTTACTTAGCTTTTGAAAAACACCATTCTCTATCTCAATACGACTTCGGATTTCAGTGTCGCACTTTTCATCCACTATTAAAATAATTCCCAGACATAAAAAATAGGAAAATTAAAATGGTGATTGAAATAAGCCAAGAATTATCTTTTGCGCAATATTAAGAATATTTTTTGGGGATCGCTTTAAAGTAAATCTATCATTTTATTGCTTTGCTTTAAGTGTTGGGTTGTTTCGAAACCTTAGAGACAGAAACGAAGGATAATGAAATTACAGGAACACATACAGCATTTAAAAAGTTTTCTGCTTTTGTTGAACGCAGAGGAAAACCTTTTTAGACAAGCGATGAAAAATGTATTTATTAGAAAATACAATTCGGCGATGTTGAGCAAATTTGTTTGGACGAATATAATTTGTAGATGGCTCTGAATGTGTGCGTTGTGTGGCTGTTATCAGTAGGGAAACTGCGATTGGTGTGTCAAGTTCTAATTTTACCCGCGTCTGTAGCATTGGCTTTCACACAAGTATCCTTGGTAAAAATATGAATCCATCTCCTCCCGAACAAACTCTAAGTTAAATAGTAAGGCAAACTGGAGTCACTAGCTTTGCTTGGCAACGAGTCTATGAAAAGAGCAACTCTGACGTCAAAACCTGTTAGGTAGGCGGCTAGCAATTTCATCTCGTGAAAAACCAATCTGATATGGAAGCCGGAAGAACAACGCCTTGTGTGGGAAGGTGGTGAGGCCGGGGTTTGATTCTAATTGGCTGCTTCCATATTGCGACCTTGTGTGAGACTTAACGATATTCAATAATCGTCAACAACCAAGATACTATTTTCTACGTTTTTAATCCGTGTAATCTGGTGATTAAAATATTTTCCACCCCCGCATCGAAATTTGAGAATTTGCGGGACAAACAACAGAGAGACTACATTCAGATAAACTCTCTGTTGAAGGGAAAAGAAATTAGAAAGAGAAAGAAAAATTGAAAAAAGGAAGAAAAAAAAAACTTTTAAAAAGGAAAAAATTAAAAAGAGGAAAAATTATGAAAAATGTAAGAGGAGAAAGAAAAGAAAGCGAGAAAGGAAAGAAAAGAAAGCGAGAAAGGAAAGAAAAAGAGAAATAAAAGAAAAAAGAGATAAGTAAGAAAAAGAAAAAAAGGAAAGAAAAAAGAGAAAGGATAGAAAAAGAGGAAGGAAAGAAAAGGTGAAAGTGAGGAAAAAAGAGAAAGAAACGAAAAAGAGAGAGAAAAGAATAAGAAGGGAAATAAAAAGAAAAAGAGAAAGGAAAGAAAAAAGAGAAAGGGAAGAAAAATGAGAAAGGGAAGAAAAAGAGAGAAAAGAATAAGAGAAAGGAAATAAAAAGAAAAAGGAGAAAGGCAAGAAAAAGAGAAAGAAAAGAAGAATTAAAAAGGAAAGGAAAAGAGAAAGAAAAGAAAAAGAGAAGGAAAGAAAAAGAGAAAGGAAAGAAAAAAGGAAGAAAAAAGAAAGGAAAGAAAAGAGAAAGGAAACAAAAATGAGTAAGAAAAGAAAAATTAAAAAAAATAGGAAAGAAAAATTTAAAAAAAAGGAAAGAAAAATTAAAAGAAAGAGAAAGAAAAAATTTTTGAAAAGAAAAAATATTAAAAGATTAATGATTAACCGCTTAATAATCAACTCGATTTAATAACTAATTCTCTTGGAGAATTATCTTAAAGCGTTGGTTGAGCTTTATTCTAAGCCCTATGCTTTTGTTGGAAAAAAAAAACATGACAAAAAGATAATCACAAAGTTGCCTAAAACTAGAATTTGCTATAAAATTTTAAAATACGTTCGTTGACTTTGTGTTTAATCTATTACCACAATCGCTACAAGAGTAAGCATTCCTGACTACAAACACTTATCTAAAAGAAATGCTCATTTTAAAGAAATTTACTGTATTCCAGACCGATTATCACGATTGTTTGAAAAACAACCTGAAGGAATAAATGCATTTCCTAAGCGTCATCAACACAAGACAACCAAGCATAGCACAACCAGTAAGGATCGAAATCACAGTCATAATGAGTAAAGAATTTTACTGAAAAGCATGTGAGCATTCGCATCGCTAAAGCTTAGGCTACCTCGAATAAAATGGATGTAATCTGATAATCTAATCTACCAGACAACCTCAAGCGGAGATTCTTTCACGCCACTCTAGAGGCGGTTTTATTGTATGTCGCCACTGCTTGGACATTAACTAAAACCCTACAGTCTAAGATTGACGGAACCTACATTCGGATGCTGAGAGCTATACTTAATATCTCTTGGAGACTGTCCAGTTAGATCACAGATCTATGGACACCAAGTCATGCTACAAGATGGTTTGCTTGCCCACCAATCATCTATATTGACCAGCTATGTTATGACACAGAATGCCACCCTAATGGCATTCTAACCTTGATGCGGGACCGTGATGGTTGGCGTGATAGACTCATGAATGCGAGACGAGCTAATTATCCTAGCTAACAAAATGACCTTTGTACAATGTTTCTACAAAGTTACATAGAAGTTGCAAATCGTTTTTGATAGACTATCCACAACTCATCTGTAACGTAACGTTGCAAATATATGTATATGCAAATATATGTATATGCAAGGCAATATTTGCCTTGCATATACATTTAAGCTATCAGAAAATGGATAATAATTTCCAGGCAGATATTATGCATTCATTACCTAAATTTAAATTCTTTCATAAGCTTTTCAATTTGTTTGGCTTTATGAAGATTTAGACAATTTAAACGTTGAAATTTAGTCAACACTAAGATAAAGAAAAAAAAAAAGAGAAAATTTCGTAATTAAATTAAAGAAAAGAAATTTTATACCTTCTATACACATTGTTCAATGAAGTAAAAGTATTCTGTATCTGTCTATATTTCTGAGATGAGGTATTATGTACATTATTTACATTACTCGGACTATTGTCCTCATCTTTGTCGCCATATGTATCACAACGAACTTAAGGAATCAGCACATATGCTAGGCCACAAAAATCTCCTGAGCCGACCAAGCATAGAAATAAATACAATATGGGAACCAGTAATAAGGAGTGTCAGAGAAAAGCAATGATAACAAAAAAGTTGCAATATGAGCACTGTTAAAAATGGTTGCTGTCACCTGTCCCGATCACTACACTCTTAACCTTTTCAAGTCTAAGGTTAATCGTTATCTCTCCTACATACCAGCATAATCTGTGACTCTTATTCTGTAACCCTCTACCGCGAGTGGATCTCGGGCCTTGTACAGGGTGAACATAATTGTAAAAAAATACATTAATAAAGATAGAGAAATGAAAGTAAAGCCTCAAAAGAAAGAGTAGCGGCAGATGTATAAAAGAGAAACCTCGGTGAATGCAAACAAATGTGACAAGCAGCACCAGTAATCTCAGCAGCAGGCGGATTAATTTATGACACGTGGATTAGAGAGTTGGTTGGTGATATAATAGTTGTAATTTCAACCCTTGCGCAGGTTAGTGCAGACTCGGTGGGAAACAGGGCCAGCAATAATTGAGCAGAACTAAATAAAGAGCAAGACGAGATATCTTTAGACTTGAACAACGGAATGAGAACACTTTGCCCCAATAGATTAAATCAAGCGTTCAGTTCGAAATACCCTGAAGGTTATCCAGATCGACAAGAACCTGAAGGAGGCCAATGGGCACAACCGTTGCGATATTATCAACAATGATAGCCCGAGGGTAAATGGCGAAGTTTATACATGAGCTTTTATTATTGGATGAATGGAAGAGTCGCTAAGATGTTTGTGTATATTCTCAAGTGGTCTATTTAGAAAGAGATGGTGGCTAAATTTAAATAATACATAATATATATGATCTTGGCTCGGCTATGCATCTAGATACATCGGACGCCAATAACTTAAAAATTTACATTTAAAGTTAAGCGTTCCTGTATCTATCTTTTTTTTTTCTATGGGCCATGTCCATTTAAGACGTTAGCGATCACGGGTCTCTACAATTTCTTGTACTTAACATTTTCTTCTTTTCCTAATCTCTCCTAAACTTTGTTCCGTCATCCATTTGCTCATGCTTTCTAGCTAGGTTATGCGTTGTTTTCCTCTCTTGCAGTCAAATTTCCCAAGCCCTCTTTTCTCATTATGCTCTCTTCTTGATGTTAACTGTCATTGGTGTTTCCATTTTCTCTAAAACCTCACAGGTTCGGTCCACGGTATTCTCAGTTTTTCTCTAGAGCCACGTTTCTGTGGCTTCAAGTCTCTTCTTCATCTTTGTGGAGATTGTTCGGCATTCGCTATCTTATAGTAAGACTTAAATTATATTACAGTCCAGTTCTCTTTCCTTGTTTCTGACGAAATCTTTCTGTTTCTTAATACTTTGCTTAGCTTTTGGAAGGCACCTTTCGCTATCCCAATGTGTCTTCGGATTTCAGTATCGCACTTTTCCGTCCTCTGTTAAAACATTTCCCAGATATTTAAATTGTTTTACTTGTTTGATTTAAGTACCTCCGATTTGCAATTCGCACGTTGGCTCATTCTTTTACTAACAAACGTGCTTTCTCTCTTCTTACGACTAGTATTTTGTCCTTGCTTCTCACATTCCTTCACTAACATCTCTAGGTCACGGGACGCCCTAATGCGCCTTAGAAGGTCTGCCGAAAGTCCGTCGAAGCGAAGCGGCTGGCCGGCCTCCGTTCGCGGTCGCCGGACGCCCGTAATGCGCCTTAGAAGGTCTGCCGTAAGTCCGGCTCCCGTTCCTTTTCGTGTCTGCTGTCAACACTGTGTCATTTGCTTATCTTACGTTGTTAAGATTGTGACCCCCTATAATGAATATTAATAGAACATCTAATTTTCTCAGAATCGCCTGGCTGTAATAGGTTTAATTAGTCTGCTGAGAATTCTTGTGTTACACATCTTTCTATATTTGTATATATATTCTGCCAGTATAGGTTTTAGACTATTCTAATATCTTCCCCAAATATGTCAAAGTTATCTAGCAGTTCCAAGAGTTCTTTGTGTCGCACTATATCAAACGCTTCTACATAATCTATCTTTAGCGTTTGTAAACATAAAATTGTAGCCAGCGTATATTGTATGTCTTCCTAAACCTTAGATATAAGACTGAATCCTAAAGATAGCATTATTCTGAATAAGTCCTTTCAAGGGACGAAACCCGTGACATAGAAGTTTTTTTTTTCCGTTTTTCATTTCATTACTATAAAATATAAAATAAAACCTTCTAACTTGTGAAACTCTTTTCAGCTCCGTCCTTTCCAACCAACTTTAACCTGCAAAAATTTAAATGCCATGTCAGTCGCTATCTACTGTTCTGATTTCTCTCTTTCCTCTTCCCGCTCATCATTAACGTTTCTGTTCTTAATTTTTCCACACCTTATAACCCCCTATGTCTTAGTGGCTTTAAAACCTTGCTCGTGGGAGGGGATGCCAATTGAAAAAAAATCATTTACTGGAGCAATGACATAGTGTTTTTGTTCGGGGACTTTCCAATATCACATCGGATTTGGTGAAATGTCCGCACGAAAATTACCTCAATTCATAATTCCGTCCTGCATTTGTTTTCTTTTCGCCATATCAGTTGATTATTGATGACTAAGGAGACACTGTTTTTTTTATACTTAATAGAAATTGAACGATGCTCTACGCTCTCCCTTTTAACAACAAATATTTCAATAGGGGCTAAAGAAATCGAACTTGTTTTAATAAAAGCCCCTAAACAGCAAGCAACAGACAAAGCGTGTCAGAAGAATATACATCTGCGAAAGGTTTTTCTTCTTTGCTTCATCCAAAAAGAAAATACTTCATTATCGAGAGCCGACGTTCCATTCTTAGTAATTGCCTGACAAATCAATAAGGAATGATAAAACTGAATGATCGAAAGATTACAGGTCAGAGTCATTGTGAACATAAGATGAAGTCTGTGACAGTTCCATTAAGGGTAGGTGGGCGTTGTTTGCGACTCTAAACAGGACAGGAAAACCCAGAGAATCACAAATGGAAGGCTGCTAGTAGATACTGGGCTAAGTGATTTTCATTGTGACGATGAGGATGATGGTGGAGTGGATGTGACATTGAAGAGAGTGGTTTGATAATACTGACCAATCACAGACCGCAAATCGCCGCGCATAAAACTGACACGCGTCTGTTTGGAATTGATCAGATTTACATCAAGGGAGTGCTTATTCGCAATTCCACATTTACCGGCAGACCTTTCTGTTGTTATTCATGCTATATGCATTCTAAGAGGAAATAGCATTCGTTAATGCAAAAGAATTCATCATCCGCCATCACGATTATGATCAGAGTAAAGCAAATTTTTTCCGGGATTTTTTTGGATAAAATCTTTGATCTATGATCTTATACCATCTTTTGGTAAAAGTTGATGCAAACCTAGCAGTTTTTTTCCTAGCATTTTTTCTAAAGCTGTCATTGATATTAATTCATAGCATCATTATTAAGTGGTCAGTTTTCTTCTCAGTCTATGATCTTTTGCTACCCCCCCCCCCAAGTTATGCTAGATGATTTAGTTTGGTTTGGTTTGTTTAAAGATATATCAACACCTTGCGAGTCATTTCATGCCGAAATGTAATTTCCTTAGGAGCTTTAATAATTTTCATAATTTTTTTTAACTATTAAAATGTATTACTTCAAATATCTACTATAACAAAGTATTTTCATACTTTCATAGTGTCTTGACACTACATTGGGCGTTAACTAATTGCCTATAACTGAGACTCCTAACGGGTCAGGGTGGACCTGGGGGCAACAGCAATTAAGAGGTGGTTCCACACACCACAAATCTTCCCGATCAGAGGTCATACTGCCGGATGTAGTTTATCGTCACACCTAAGGCGTCTGGTTGATGGAAAATGTTCATAGCATTTGTGACAAAATATTTTATTCACAAAGATCCATGGCATCCTTATCCAGTCGTTAAGGTGTTTTCTTCGCGCGACATAGGATACACCGATTCCGGGAAAAGCGGTAAAAATCCCGCCTAAAAGAGGGACGCTTACCGAGTGGATGCTTGCCCTATCGGGTAGGGACGACCAATGTTTACTCGTAGACATAAGTATAAATACAACCAAAGTATAATTATAGACTCAAGTATAAACATAGTTAATGTTTACTGATAGTGATATTTATAATTAAGTAATATGTTATAATTTTGTAATATTTATAGATTAAGAAAAAAACAGATATCACATTAATTAACTCAACTGGGACAGATATGTAGAAAAAAGTTCCCGGTCTTTCGATGCCGTCTCTCAATCGTCCTGGGTATGACGATAAACTACATGATCAAGAGGTTTTGAAGAGCGTGAAACCACCTATTAAATACTGCTATTCCCAGGTTCAGCCTAACTCTGGGTGGCAGCACCTGTTAGGGTCTCAGCTATGGGAAAATAGTTAACCCCCAAACTGGTGTCAAAACACTAGAAAAATATGAAAATAGATTTTTATATTAAAAATACCAGCAATAGAGTTTTGGAAAAAAAAAAAAAAAATTACCGGCAATACATTTGACTCTCGACAAAAATCCTCTTTACAAAAATACGTCAATGATACTTAATCTACAAACTGATTTCTTACAAAGAATACATATTCTATTCATATGAATCTACCCTAAAAATCTTGTCGGCATTAAATGACCTATTGAGGTCGATATGCCGTAGAACAAAATAAACCAATCAATCAAAACCATTTTCTCAATTATTTGTTCGATCTGATTAGGTTAGCTGCTTTTTTGAGAATTTATATACTTTATCTAAATTCATGCCACTTCGTTTATCGTTTCCTTTGTTAGAGTATGAGAATTAATTGTCAATTCCATTAATTTGGTGGGGGGGGGGTCAATACGGGGAAAATATTAGAGCCACTGTGCAGACAAATAAAAATCTCATGGAGCGATTTATATACGAAGTTAGGCTGAAAAGCTCATAGGCTGACTCTGAAGGAGCGATGCTAGAAATGTGAAACATCGCATGTTTTATTTTTAACTCTTCTCATTAACAGCTGTACTGTTTATTTCCAGGTTAAATGTCGTCGAACTATTCCAATAAGACTTCAAATATAAACACTTGCGACCTCTCTTGAAAATCGACAAAATTTGGAATCATAGTGTAGAAAAAAGGGTTTAGCCACCAATGACATTAATACTGACATGATTGCTACATTAAGCGTCATTCCAGTCTTATGAAGAGTGCAAAAGTGGGCGGCTGAATTTAGGAGGGGAAGAGAGAGTCTTGAAGATTACCCAAGGTCTAGACGTCCTGCAAGTGCCACCACCGAGCAAATCATTGCTTATTTTCACCACATAGTGATGGATGACAGGCGACTGGCTATCAGCATATCTCGTGAAAGAGTTGAGAATATTCAGCACAATGAATTTGGCATGATGAAGGTTTCGGGTTAGTGGGTGCCATGTCTTCTGACACTTGATCAAAAGCGCACCAAGTTGATCATATCACGGCAAAATCTGACATTGTTTGGATCAGATTCAGTAGGTTTCTTTAAATATTTCCTAACCCAGGGTGAGTATTGGATTGCTCACTTTGAGCCAGAGACAAAGAAACAGTCCATACTGTGGAAACAATCCTCCACACCTCGAAAGGGGGCCAAATTCATTTCATCCACAGGGAAGGAGATTGTCTCGATTTTGGGGATGCTAAAGGTGTTGTGTCTATTGAATACTATGCTAACTTGATGAGACAGTTCTGAAAGGCCTTTCAAAACCAAACGCCCAGGAAAACTGATGATAGGGGTGTTGTTTCATCGGGTCAATGCGCCAGCACACAAGTCTACGGATTCAATGGCTACTGTGCCTGACTGACTTTGAACATGTGAATCACCCTCCCTATACTTCTAATTTGACTATTATATGTTCTCCAACATCAAAAATATATTTGGCATCGCAGTGATGATGACGTCATATCTGCTATGATGTTTTTTTAACCAACAGGATAGTCTTCTTTAAACAGTCAGATGCCAATTTATATGGAAAAAAACAATGCAGTTATTAATAAGAGATGAAATGAAGGCATACAAGTTCTAGTCAGCCTATGAATTTTCAGCTCACCTTTGTATACTGACACAAGCATAATAAAAAGATAGCGAAATAAAAGTATAATAAAAATATAGAATTCAATATTAAATAATCCAAAAGGGGTTTTATATGTAGAAAAAAAAAACGCATTTTGGCTTTGAGTTTCTATGGCTTTATGCCATCTCTCAGCTAAATTGCTTATTCCATCCGCTTACGTTGATGCCAAGGTTACCTGCAGTTTTTGTCAATTTTTTTTTATTCATATAACTTCCTAGCATTATGATTTCTCCACTAATGTATGAGGAGGTGCTAAAAGGTTCTTAACCCAACCAAGAAACATCCCCCCCCCAGAAAAAATTTGATGTTTTGTTATTTGGTCAGATTTTGGGAAGTGGGTCGGACCAACGAATTTTCAACACATTCTCCTATTCTTCCAACTCAATCACGTATTCTGACAAAGTTGCCAATATTTTTTGACGAAAATATTAGGTTGGTGCAAAAATAATGACGTAAAAATGTCGTTTTTTGACGTTAAAAAATACGTCAAAAAACGACATTATTACGTCATTATTTTTGCACCAACCTAATATATAGCACTACATCGGGGAAATATTTTTTTTATCATTGATTAATAATCAATGATAAAAAAAAACAACATTTCCCTGTGTTTTTATGACCTTACGTCGCCATAAATGGCTTATGTTCAAAGCTAAGCTGTACATATAGGATAGTTATTCAACCATCAAATATTCTTACTGGCTTTCGATAGGATAACACTAGCTTTCACTGGAATTGTTTATTCTATCATTAGAAAACAAAAACCCAAAAAGAAATTCCTATTTGTAATTCGATTAATTTTTGGATGCAGTTTTTTCCATACCGTGGAAACATGGCGACCACTGGTCGGACAGGGAAAATTTACATGGAGTGAAGCAAAAGATAGTCTAAACGCGACAGGCCAACTGAATATGGCGCATATGGAAGAACTTCCCATCCCGCTACCATAATCACATGTCGTGCGAAAGGAACATTCCCATTGTCCCGAGTAAAAATAAAAAGTTCGACTTCATTACCCAGGAAGTGGTCTTTTATATTCAAATATGCCGTTCAAACGAATTGAATGATTTGCCTTTTATTTCTACTTCCGTTTGCCTAAAAAAAAAAGAGAAGAGAATTCCTCCAGTTCATCAATTTTGAACTTCGGAGATATTTAACTGCATTCGTTGCTTTTGAGTTTTTCAGTTTTTGCAACAATTCCCGGCAAATGATTGCACCTACTACATCGTTAGGTATAACTTTCAGTGATCCATTGTTTGACAGAGTTTACGATTTTTTGCTATAGAAAAGATTCGTAAATAATTTTACTGCAGAAATGTATTGAAAATAAAGAAAAATGCGTTCAAAGATCAAAACAAGTCAATGTCAATCTAAAGCTAGTAGGTGTTTAATGGAAATGTTAATGGCGTTAAAATAGAAATGTACTGTAAATTATTTTACTATAAAAATACATTTGAAATTACTGTAGAAATTACTGTAGAAATATGCAGTTAATGAATCTTCACGAACATTTACTGCAGGTGTTACTGTCAGACTTGAGCCATTCTTTGTATAATGTCTTTTAGTGTGAGCTTTGTCTAATTCTATGGGCATCCTTTATTAGTAGCGACGTCTTTCACGGTCAGTCGTTGCCGATAGATATTATTAGAGTTCTCATAAAGTAATTTATGGGGTTCATGAAGTAATTCTGTTTTACCAGTTACAAAGTTAAGTTTAAATTATTTAATTAATAGCTTTACCGTTGCAAACAAACTGCACAATCTTTTAAGCTAGCTCCTGCGTAGAGCTAATTGGGCCTCCATCCTCAAACTAAAGGGACCTCTGATCCAACTTAGAAAACAGCAATTATAATTTTGAAGAAATGACTTTGAAATCTTCAATTCATTCTATGAAACTTCAAAAGGACACTTTAACTCTGATTCGGGCTATAAGCCCAATTCAGGTGAAAAGATTTGGGCCGAAATTCCAATTCAGGCCCAAAATTGAGTTCTTCAAATCATAAACTCCATAGAACTTCAATTTAATTAAGTTCACAAGCTCTGCGGAACTTGATTCCTTGTCATTTTGAAGAAATAAAATTGATTTCTTAAATTCACAAAGTTTCGGAGATATTTTAAATTGAATTTCAAACAAAAAATTTAAATTCACAAAGTTTTTTTGTGTTACTTTAAACTAATATAAATGAAAAACTTTTAAAATCACTAATGTTTCTCAATTATTTTAAAATTTGAATTTTTAACTCTTCCCTCCTCATCTAGACACTTGATGTTCAAGCACCAGATGAAGGGCAGGTTTTCAATGATGTGATCATTCTGATTCCCAAAATGTATAATATGACTATGTAGTAGAGCAAGTGTGGACCGGGTTAGAATGAGTTTTAGATAGACGGACGGACATACAGAATTTGCCGTTTATTTGTTTAGATAGAATGATTTTTATCAATACTGTAATCACCTTCATTTTCAATGGCAGCAGTTTAAATTTTTGATTGCATGATCAAAGAAAGCTGGGGGTTTTCCCGGGGGAAGAAGTTTTTAAAATGATTTGTTTAACTGATCAAGTTGTTAGCAATAAATATCTATAGTGATGGTCTTTCCAGGTTCAGCCGCTCGCCATAGGCGACCGTTTTCATATTCCATCAAAGCAAAAGCAAGGATTTCTGTAGAATAATTTGGTGTTGGCGCTTGTTTCTCATATTAATGATAACCACTGTCGTTTACTTGTTTCGTTGACATGCAAAACCCATTTTTCATCATCTGTGACAATGCAATGAAAAATAAATGGATGAAATTCCTGCATTTCTGCTGCTGATGATGGAACGGTTCACAAACGAAAGCTCATAAGGAAACCAATTTCCTTCTTTGCAATTTGTCCCATTGAAGCCCTGAAGTGCATTATAGATATCACGCTATCAGACAGAAGAGATAATAAACTAATTTCCTACCATTCAACCTTGGTTCTTCCTTGGTTGATTGGCTCATAATTCATAACGTATTTACTTATCGAAGATCATAATATAAAGGGCGTTTGTTAATTACGTTTACAGATTTGAAAGGGAAATGAATTCTTTCATGTAGAAAAAAAACTTCCTTAAATATATATTCCTAAAGTTTTTTTTTAATGCCATTGAATGAATAAAGTTTATACAAATTCAGCTTTTAATGTGAGTATTTATAAACATGTTCAAACAGAATCCGGGTGATTGAAGTTGGCTTCTCGCCAATTTTACGTCAATATTGATATACCATCATACGCGCACACATAGGTATAGGTGTATACGCATGCAACTTTAATTGAAATCATTCTTTATTGAAAGTTGAACTTTTTATGAACTTGTTATTCAATTCGAATGCCTCTGCCGATTAACATTTCTTAATTGGCTTTTATTCCGTTTTTTTCGAATTTCTTTGTTAAAGTATCGCCATTATTATTCTTTAAGTAAATTTCTTTTACATTTTCTTGCTTTTCATCACGACTCTTGGGTATTTTTAATATTCTATGACAGTCAGGTAAAAAATCATGGACAGGAATTAAAGATATAGCCTCCAACAAGATTTGAACAATAGTTGTGAGACTGCGTAACCGAGACAGCAATTTACCAATGAGGCTATGGAAACTATCCCTCAGAAGTTATGCATATTTTACTAATAAATTTGCATTCGTTCTCTTCTGATTTTTATAATCCACGCCATATTGCATGTTTACATCTTGATGTAGAAATAGTCTTAAGGTGTACGGGCGTTTTAGATAAAGGATTGTCATTATTAATTTGTCACTGGTACTTTTTTTTCTTTTTTACTTGTTTCATTACACTTAAAAATAATGGAAGTAATAGTCTTAAGTTATCTGCATCTAGATCAGTAATAAATATTACGATCAAACTTTAGTATCCGCCTACGGTTGTACAAACTACATTTTAACTTTCAATTGTTTCTCTGTCTTCGGAGAAAGAGCAAATTAGTTCTGCCTCTGTTCGCAACTGAAAAAATATTGAGAGATGCCCGGTTTCGGGTAACAGCTGCCTGTGGCAGCACCTTCCTCATTGCACTAAAAAGAGGAAGATCAGTAGTAATACCATTGCCAGTGCAATCGACAGTTGTGGAGACTGGCTATTTTTGGAACTATCCCGGCTGCACGCGCTGGGTCCCTCGCATTAAATTGTGTGTCCCATTCTGTCATCTTGGTGCGGCAAGTAAATACTGAGTGTAGTATCTGTTCGCTCTGTTCAAATTCATTACATCTATTAGTTTAAATAGCAGAGCAGACTGGGTTGTCTAATCCTGACTAGCAACCAGTGTAGAAGAAGAAACATCTTCAAACCTGTATGTAACCCTGTTGGAGCACAACAGGCAAAGAAAGGGTCGTGGATTTGATAATGACTGGGGTCGATGTGACAGATAGATGGTGATTACAAAATTACAGTAGGACATTGTAAGTTCTGTAATGTTATTGGTCCTAAATTGGCATCCCCCACTTTCCTACTGCCGTAATGTGGCATCCCTGTGTCTTTTCTATAAATATTTTCATGGTAATTGTTCTAATGAGCTCTCCTTGGGTACGGCGATCGTATGAAATTAAACGTGCGACTAGGTCTCATCGTTTTACAGATGAATTAGGTGCAACCGTAAGTTCTATTCTAATAGTTTCTGTTCAACACTATGGAAATCCCTTCCGGTTTTTGGGGTTTCCGATTAAGTTTGATCTTCAGAAATTTAAATGCAATGCTAATCATTATCTTCTTAATTTCTGTTCTTTTATTGTTCTTTCTCCTTAATATTGTTTTCTTTTTCTCATATTCTTTTCCACTCAGTAACCCCGCCATCACTAAAGATTTAAATGCAACTCCAATCGCCCTCTTCTGTATTCCAAAATCATGTACCCTTATTGTCCTTTCTTGTCAAATTAAGTCTTCTCATTCTCTTTCAACTCTTCGTAAACCCCTAGTGTCTTCATAGCATTATCGGCTTGCTTGGGACGAAATGATTAAAAAATATCAGTTTGAAATATGCAGAAAAAGTAACAAGTGTTTAAGTATGATTAATCTAGGGGTTTTATCTATGCAATTAATTCTATTGTCACATGTAAGAAAGGTTTCTACTGTTGAAATTGTTAAATGTAAAAATATCCGTGATTAGTGTCATCAAAAAATTACGGCTGTATTTAAGTAATTTTGCAATTGCATTGGTTATATTTTCTTCATGACTAATTAAGTATTTTTATCAGTAAAATTAACTATACAGTAAGTTCCCGGTTTACGACAGTCCTGATCTACGCCATTTGCCCTGTACATACGACGCAAACGACGCAGCGGAAGAATATGCAACGAGGAACATAGCGTCTTCCAGTTTTTACGCCATATTGAAGTGTTGTGTATTTGCTCTCTTTCGCGGGTACGTTCTGACTTAAACCGTTAAGACGCTTTCTAAGAACGGAATTTGTCATTTGTTAGAAAGATTTCTGCTTTTTAAATCGTTAAAAGTAATAATACACAAAGAAAACTAACAGGAAAACAAAGAGGAAAATATAAATTAGCAACCCGGTCTCACCTAATACTAATATGATATAGTTCGTCATTAAGGCGGCCATAAACATTTGTTTTTTTTGATTATCGTAGAATAATGCTTCTAATTAACAATGGAATATTCGATTACTAAATAGAAGAGATCCATAAATATGTATATCGCCACATACGGCTTTACATTATACAACAACAATAATAATTAATAGATAACAGGAAAAGAAAACATATTAGCACGTGTGCTTGTGTAAGTAAATTCACATATATGATTGATCTGTTTATTATATCAACTTGTGCAAAAGATATTAAAATGTCAATATTTCGATAAGCAGAATTTTTGACGACATCGAAGGAAAAGATTTTTTTTTATACTCCTTCCCAAACAAGTCTGTCTTCATCAAAGACCGAAATCAATCTTTTCTTCCAAGCCAAATCATTGAAAAACAAAATCGATCAAATTCTGTATCATTTCACGTCATTTTCAATCAAGAAATCATAAATAATTGAGCCGGAATCGGGTTTGGAAAATATCAATCAAAATCAACGAATATCGATCGTAAACTTTCGTGAAAAAAAGAAAATAGATTCGTTGTAAGTTTATTTATAATAAACATGTTAGATTACTTTGAGGGCGGTATTTCTCGCTGGTTGCTATTAATATTTTTCTTATCTTCAAAATAACAAGTGTGGCATCTTTGATAGGTTAGTAATATCTGACTATTGCTTCAGAAAATATATCAAGAATATTCTCCTAAATGCGGGGCTACTTTATGAAGTACACAGGATCATCATTAATCAATTAAAGCATTATAAGAAAATAAAATAAAAATAAATTCTCTTCATACACTAGAGATTCCGGTTGATCGATAGCTATGAATTCTGGTTGATAGATTGCTATATATTCCGGTTGATAGATTGCAATAGATTCAGGTTGGACGATCGCTATGAATTCCGGTTGATATTGCTATATATTGTGATGATAGATTGCAATAGAACTTTGAACGATCGCTACAGATTCCGGTTGTTTGATCACTATGAATGCTGGTTGATAGATTGCTATATATTCCAGTTGATAGATTGCAATAGATTCACGTTGGACTATCACTATGAATTCCGGTTGATAGATTTCTATATATTCTGGTTAATAGATAGCAATAGATTCAGGTTGAACGACCGCTCTAGATCCCGGTTGATCGATCGCTATGAATTCCAGTTGATAGATTCCTATATATTCCGGTTGATAGATTCCTATATATTCCGGTTGATAGATTGCAATAGATTCAGGTTAAAAGATCGCTATAGATTCTGGTTTCTACATCGCAGTAGATTTCAATTGATCGATCGCTATAATCTCCGGTTGATAGATTTTTATATATTCCGTTGATCGATCGCTATAGATTCCGGTTGATCAAACGCTATGAATTCCGCTTGATAGATCGTTATATATACCGGTTGATAGATGGCAATAGATTCAGGTTGAACGATCGCTATAGATTCAGGTTGAACGATCGCTATAGATTCCGGTTTATAGATCGCAATAGATTTCGGTTGTTCGATCGCTATATATTTCAGTTGATAGTTTACAATAGATTCCAGTTGATTGGGACGGAACCAAAAATATCCTGTCTGTGAGTTTGTTTACATTCGAATCTGATAATATCTTATGTTGCATTGTCATGGCGTCCTCTATGGCCAGTATTGATGTTCGGCAAACAACAGACGTTGCTTTGGAGTGAGTCCCATCGGCTGTCTTCAATTATAGTCACACCGTCACAATTACAACCGAAAGGTTTTATTGCAATAATAAATGGCACAACACGATGGGCTTTGTATCGGCCAATTTTATTGCCTCTAGCGGAAAAATGTTACTGGCCGATTGTCAGTGACGGAGAGGGTACAGTAAATGAGAAAACTTCTCTATCCCCATCTGCTCGCTACCAATCCAAAGACCTCATTGTAAAGAAATAGTTCCTCCCTTCAAGGGAGGAACTATTTCGCTACCTTCTTGTTAGTTGCCGATTAGTCAATTCACGGACCAAAGAACATCCCACTCTCATCTTACTCCTTTTCCTTTTCTTCTTGCGGGATTTGCGTCCGTCAATTGAACCTGTCATATATAAAATACTTTAAAAACAATTATATTTACAACAACCTACGTTGCTGTTTATTACTTAGGAGATTTTTTTTCTTTTTAATCTTTACCTTTAAATTATTCTCCACTATTCTACCCCCACAATGTTACAATTTAGCGAAACATAAGCTAATAAATCAACTAGAGTAAACATGGCAACACCCAGGAAGAAGCAGATTGTATTGAAATTGGCGATTTACTTTCTTGATTTTC
>OZ010600.1:50057376-50079876 GCA_963932145.1 Acanthosepion lycidas | reverse complement strand
ACAAAGATTTTTATAAATTTTAACCGACAGCATTACTGGCTGGCGGGCCAATGAATGCCGAACGTTTCATTGTAAGGAAACTTCTATTATCGTCATTATAATTATCATAGGGCTACGCCCTCTATAAGCTGGGCGTTGTCGGTCTAGCTTCAATAACAAATTGGCTTTTACGGGGCGGAGTTGCAAGCCACACATCCAAACATTTTGGAAATCAATTTTTTCATCGAGATTGGTTTGCAAACCAAAGCTAGAGAGACCAGACTACACTGTTATTTAACCCCTACCTGGGAGCACAACAGCTAGATTCATTCAAGGGTATTTGTACAGATCCAACTTGCTGTGTCGGTAACCGCTACGCTACCCACACACTGTAATTAAGTGAGGGTGCGGGCAAAATGATAACAGCATTCAGACTAATGAAATATTTTCATATTTAACCTCACATTTTATTTCACTTCAATAATTCGTCAGTTACTGTCGGCGATTTTCTGGTGTGAGCAACCCTGGACGCCTTGTGTCTGATACATTGTCCTTATATTCTGTCTGCGATGTCTAGCTTCCACCTGGAGCGCTTGCTTACATCTCTCCAAAGGTCTTGTTTGCATCTCTCCGATGATTTTGGTTCCAAGTGCGCATAACACGTACAGTCAAGCCTACAGGTGTTCACCTTTTGAGTCGACATTGAGTGAATCACGGATCTTCCTCTCTTCCTGCACTTGACTTCCTGGATAGTCTGCTATGAAACTAAATCAGGCATGATCCGGGGTGACACACACACATAACAACATCAATAAATATATGTAGAGTGTAACCCGGATATAAGAGAGTTGTCGGGACCGGAGACGAAGTCTCTTATATCCGGGTTTATCTTATATCCGGGTTTGGTCTATTTTATATACATTAACACAGGCTCTAATTTGGGACCAGAGAAAATCTCTCTTATATCCTGGTTTCTCTTATATCCGGGTCTCTTATATCCTGGTTACACTGTATATCTATACTATAAATGGTTGTTCCGATTATATACACATCAGATTACATCTAACTGACGAGGCAGTAAGTGAAGCAAAAAAAAACAAAACAAACCATGAAGTAATTTTGTTCACGATAGTTCAGTTAAGCTACTTACTGTCAGGAAAAAAATGTAACATGACGAATACATTATGTTTATTTTGGTTTTCAAACATTGGCTAAAACAAACTAATGAAAAAGATTGATACACTGATAAAAAAAAAGAAAATTGCTAAAAGAGAATTATTCTTACAACTCAAAATATGTTTCTGCCCTATTAATTGATTAATACATATTCTATAGCTTATAAATCCTTTTGCAGGTCATTTAAAGTCAGAAAATATTTTCAGATTGTAAAAATATTTGGGAGATAATAATGATTCAGTGATACAAGTCTTACTAATTAACCCATAGCTGAGGAGAGAATTGGATTCCTACCTAATCAGAATTTGATAAACCAAAAATTATAATGTGGATATAAAGTGGGGGATCAATTTTATATTACAATCAATATATAAACTGATCCCTCACTTTTTAGTTTCTGTACATTTATATTCCAGATAATGTAAATGAGTCTGAAAGACATGCCAGTGTAGCTAATCATTATTTCATTGATTGTTACATTCGATTTTTACGGCTTATCAACCCTTTGCAGGTTACTCAAAGCCAGAAAAATATTTTTAGATTGTAAGAATTTTTTTTTAGATAATAATGTTTTAGTGATACAATTTTTACTAATTAACCCATAACTGGGGAGAAAGAGGTGGATTCATACCTTCCTCAACAAGAATTTGAGCCCGGTTCCACGATTAACAACTCCGAGCCATTATCCAGTGCACCACTAGTACATCACTAGTACAGCAGTGGAGTAATGCTTAGCGGCTCGGATTGATGAATCGGAGAGCCGAGTTCGAATTCTCGTTCAAGTCCTTTACTTTCATTTCCGTGTTAATACCCCTGGGAAAAGTATGAATCCATCTCTTCTCACCCCAGCTATGGTTAAAATAACACGAAGTCTGCGTCTTATAGCCTTGGGTGGCAACCAGTATAGGAGAAGGAAATTTTGAATTAAAATCGGATCGCACTATCCTAAAAGTGTATACATGTGGCTGGGGGATTGCTTGAGAATCCAAATTCCTGCTGAAACTCCTATTATTAGGATGTGTCTTCGGATGCGGCGTTAAAAGGAGCCCAATGTTCCATAGGGAATGAGAGAGGACCTAATTGACATCCAAGCTTACAGCACCTTGTATTCCCAAGCAGTCACTCAACTAGGTACTGACCAGGTTTGATATTTCGGTGATTGTTCGGAAACCTGTGTTTCAACGTGATGTGACCATAAGCCGTTTCTAGTTTAAATATCAAATAATGGGTTGATAAACTATAAAAAAGATACCAACCTATCAACCAAAGAAAATTCTATGAAAGTTACCCGTATCAACAGACACTTGAAAAGGCAATATCACTGATCATTTTGATAACAACAAAGATGAGGACATTAGTCTGAATGCAGAAAATGACAAAAATCTGGAAATTCTTCCCGGAAATTCTTTCATTTTCTTTTTCCTTCATTAGTCTTCGGAGTTATTGACGTGCTTACGTGCTTGCAACTAGGTTAGATATGGTGTAAATATTTGTGAAAAAAGAAAAAAAAGCAACATCAGACCGTAATATGATTATCAACTTGCGAAAAGTTAATTGTTGTCAACCAGATAATGAGAGAATTTGACGACGTTGTTAAATATATTATCTTGGGACAAAGGGAAGAAACTCTTCTGATATTTTTAGATTAAACAAATTTTGTTTAAACTTATAAAAACAAAACCGAAAAACGACCAACACCTTTTGAAAATTACATTTAAATAAATATCATCTTTGGACGCATCTATTTTTTGATTAATTTGTCAGGTGATCAAAACTTCAATCTGTTTATCGATTGCTCAATTCGATCGTTCAAGTCTTTGTTTTTTGATTGATCATTTGGCTTTTGATTTGAGTAATCCGTCATTGCAAAAACTTACTTACTATCTTCTAAATGGACTTTCCCAAATTGTGGCGAGCCAACCTTCACTGCCCTTCACGAGTAAATCTATATCTTATATATAAATGTATGAAGGGAAATGATAAATATTTCTGTTGGGATCTTCGACGGGGGAGTAATTTTATTCACCCCAAACAAAGCGATGAAAGGCACTATGATGCAAGCGGTTACTGAGCCAGGAAGAAATAGAGAGGACAATAAAAGAACGGAAGTTAATGAGACAGCAGATGACGATTGATGTTGCATTAAAAGATCGTAGTTCATAGAAATTCAATAAGCCGGAAGAGAATTCCACAAGCAAGAAATGCAGGAGAAGAAAACTGCTTAGAACTTATGTGTACAAATAGCAATTTCAATAGTGAAATGATGGGACCTATCTGCTAATCTAGTACTGCGTTTATATTCGTGAAATCGTCGCACCAAAGAGGAAAGCTGATCAGAACAACTACGGTGAAAATATGTATGGAAAAGGCTCAGGAGAAATATGTTGCGGTGGTGGGAAAACAAGTGAAGATGAGATGTCATGTAAGGGCCGATATTATTGCAGATTTTTCTTTGATCTTTCTCTGGATATATTGCATACGCACCAGATCAGGTGTGGCAAAAATATTCGACTAATTGTAGACATAAATTTGGAGCATAGATTCTGGCGAGAAAAAATTTCAAGTTCGAAATAGTGAGACAACATTCCTAGCAGCAGACTTAGCAATTGATTTAATATAATCGTCCCATTTAATGTCAGGGAAAAATGTGAGGCCGAGAAGGCGCAATGTGTTGCTCTGTTGTAGGCTATCATCAGCCATGTTGATGGAAAGCAAAAAGATTTCCCTAAGATGACTAAAGAACAGTTTCATTTTAGAAGCGTTAAAATTAACAAGCCATTTCTTGCTCCAGTTAACAACATGTAAGATTATGGTTAGCAAGCTTGTCTCGCTAGTTCAGTTACGACTGAGTAGTGAGTTCGGATTTCATTGAGTACTCCATACTTTCGGCCTTGTGCCACATTTAATCTACCCTCAGACATAACATAAGCAGTTATGAGAGGATGGAATTATAAAGTTACTTGAAAAATAATAGAAAGTAAGAAGACAAAAAAATTAAGCGTGTAATTCAATAAATTAATGCTATGAATTTTTTTTAAAAAAAGTTGTTTTTATTTAATTAATCGAACGATCGATTTAGGCTAACCCGTAAAAAATGTCATTTTATCTATTTAGATTAGTGTATCTCACCGTTTTAAGCAACGGCGTACCTAGGAGTAAATGAAAGTATCACGACACAGGAAAAATTTTAAAGAGTATACATTGGAATGCTATGAAAAAAAAAACCATGCATTAAAAAAAAAATACACACACAAATATGAACTTTACGTCGATTTTACTATTTATGTAGTTTATTTAGTGTGAAATCTGTGCCTTTCTTCAAAGTTTGGTCGAAGAATAGTGAAAAGAATTATTTGAAAAAAAGTTTATTATTAGGTTGGTGCAAAAATAATGACGCAATAATGTCGTTTTTTGACGTATTTTTAACGTCAAAAAACGACATCATTACGTCATTATTTTTGCACCGACTTAATACTTATTCAAATACTAACGCTGTACCATTACTACTTACACACACACACACACACACACATAGTGATTTTCCAAGCATAGCTTAGATGTGGCGCAAGGCCGAAAGTATGGGGTACCCAGTGAGGATCGAACAGACTACTCACTCGTAATTGTTCTAGCGAGACAAGCTTGCTACCCATTACAACGCCTCGAGGTTCCCAACACATATATGTGACAAGATTTCGCGGCACACTTAAGCGGATCGCGCGGCACACTCGTGTGACGTGGCATGGCGGTTGAGATTCACAGATTTAGATTAATGTCTCCATCGTGGTTGTTAGCGTCAATATTTTTGGTCGCCGTGTCGCCGGATTTCTTTAAGTATATTCGGTTATTTCCAACGTCTAACATTTCTTATATTTAGTCTGTTTCTATCATCCATCTTTGTGGCTATCTCGTGTCAATCTTATTATACATTGTTAATTTGTCTTTGCTTTCTCCGGCCTTTTGACCTTTTCTTCTGATTCTGGGTTCACGTTTGGTTTGGAATTGTCAATATACTTCCTCATTTTTATTTATTGTTATAGATATTATTCTATAGACGGCGTTTCGGATAAATCCCTTTCTTTTAATCATTTACTCAGACGCAATGTGAGTGAAACAGAATGAAAAAGAATTTAGAAGGTATAAAACTCAAATGTAAAAATCCGGGGAGAAGTGTGAACCGGGCGTAGAAAGAAGTCGTTCGAATGGAATTTACCTCTCATCGATGGAATACGGAAGGAATGTGTTTTTTTTATATACAATTTAAGTGGGCTGGCGGCTCCTTGGCGTGAAGTTTAGGCCTGGTGGGACCAAAGAATGTAGTTCGTCCGAGCACTTTTCGTGAAAGTAGAGATACGGTAGCGAGCGGCTTGCCACATTCCGCCTGTGAGAATAACTCGTCACCTACAGGGACTGGTAATGTAATAAGTAAAGTGAGAAAAGCTTTTAAAGGATGTCCATTGTGGTGTAATGGATATCAGCACAGAATACGAAATCGGAGAGCCGAGTTCGAATTTAAGTCGGATTCATTACATTCGCTTTTTCGCAAATATCCTTGGGAAATGTATGAATCCATCTTTTCTCCCTCAAACTATGGGTGGAATAGCAGGATATACTGGGTCCTATAGCCTTGGTTGGCAACAATCTATTGCAGAAAGAAACGGCAACTTACTGCACGAAAATCTCTGTCTATTCAGTCATGAATCGAAACAGACATGATTGCCCAATCGTATATTACTTAACTAATTGGCTGATTCTTTTAAATATACACTTGCTGGTGATTCTCATTGGTTGAAAATGTTAAAGAATGCGGAGCCTGAGCCGGGGTGATCAACGATTGGTCAGAATACCACGCCCGCGTGGTATTCTGACAGTGGTGGATTGCCTAAGTTTTGGATATAAGACCAAAATGGTGTGAAGACAGAGGACCACAGGAAATTTTAAGCATCGATACACTTCTCACACTCAGGATCTAGATACAGGCTAAGACCACACACGGAGAAAAGTTAAGCCAACTATCGGCATGCGTCATCTTGAGATTCTTCCTCCCGCTGACTCCTAGAATCCATGCTGCCACGTCTGTCCCTCTCTAATAAAACGAGTAAGAAAAAGAAACCGTCTTTCGTTGATATATCTGCAATCTCCATCGATGAGTTTGGTTTGCATCCTCTCTCCTGTCGTAGTAGTACCGGCCGCTTTCCACGGCATGCAGCCATTAACTATATCATCAAAAGAGGTTTGGATGCAGCTGGGTTCCTTTCCCAAATCGAACATGTAGGCCTCGATCGCGGTGATGGAAAGCGGCCGGATGGCATTACCATTTTCCCTTTTAAAATTGGGAAGTCGTTGATTTGGGATGCGACCTGTGCGGATACATTTTCGGTCGGTAATTTGATCAGTTCCGCGGTTGAGCCAAGATCCGTCGCCCGGGACGCAGAGATGAAAAAAATAGTTAAATATTCTTCTCTTGCTGATAGATTTTTTTTTTTTACTCCTGTGGCAGTGGAGACTTCTGGGGTTATTGGCCCTCGTTCGATGGCGTTCCTTCGGAGGATTGGCGCGATTGCGTCTCGATTAAGCGAAACGGAGTGGCTCTTGCAGCGTGTCTCACTGGCGATGGTTCGAGGTAATGCTTTCTCCATCATTGCAGCTGGTGGAGGATAGAAAAAAAATTTTTTTATAGTTACGTTGTTCTGGAATTGTCATCAATGGTCCACTGAACTTGTTTTGTTTCAATAAATTTGACTCGTTGTCTCTGCAATAGTTTTGGGATCCAGTGACGTCACGGAACGCAATAAGATACACATATCTTTATCAGTGGAAATATGCACAGTATACAGATTTTTAAATATTAAAATGTTTAAAAAATTAAAATATTAATACTTGACTTCACGTGTATCCTTTTTTTAATCAAATATTAAAAACGCCTCATTAGAATGGAGTGTTGTATAATTGAAGCAACCTCAGTGTAGAATTTTAGGGTTATGCTTTTAATTTGGAAATTGGTTTTAATAAAAGAAAATAAAGGCATGTAAATTAACTGATTAGAAATTTAGATTATTTTGAAAGCATTAATTCTAGAAACTTCCATGCCATTCCGAATTCATGCTCTAAATAATTCCAGTATCTGTTCAGTATTTAACTACACAGAATATATGGTTGCCAACAAATGAAAAAGCCCCAAAATGCGAACTACATTTGGCGAATGTTTAACAGAAAATGCGACACCGAAATTTGAACGATGCTTTACAAAACTAAGCAACGTACTAAAAAACAGGAAAAAATTGTTAGAATCAACGAAAAGAATACCGAGATGCAGTGTAATATCAATCCTCCTCTATGGAGGTGGGTGTTTGACAATATCCACACAGATGAAGAGAAAATTTGAGGCAACAGTAATGTGGTCCTACAGAAGGATGATGAGAATACTATGGACGTAGCGTTTAAAGAACGATGGGACATTTTTAAGAAAAATGAAAAAAGAACACTTTATAGCGTTTATAGCGTACAAGCCCCAAGAGCCACTCAAGGTAGAGGGTTACAGAGTAAAAGGCACGGTTTATGGAGATATCTGGGGAAGATAAACGGCTGAGCAGTTTAAGATTGTAGTAATTGGGGGAAGCATCCTCTTGTAATTCGGTTCCACAAAGCAGTCTTCGTGGGAAGAAGCTGCTCGAATGGAACTTACATCTCACCAATGGAACACGAAGGAAATGAGGGTGGTTCGCTAAAATGTGTGTAGTGGGGTGTATTTTAGTCGTGAAGGTTAGAACTGGTGGAACAAAAGAATGTAGTTCATCTGAACAGATTCCATGGAAATAGCGATAGGGTAACAGGAGGCTTACAACGTTATCACCTACAAGGAAGCGAAGACGCTTTTGAACTCTATCGAGACTAGAAAGTGAAGACTGGGCATCGCCTACCCATATCTGGCAACAGTATTCCATTTTCGGTTTGATTTGGCCTTGTAAAAGTAGAGGATAACAAGAGGAATCAGCTACTCACAGGGGCGGTACAGGGAGCTGTACATTTTCCCAGTATTTTTTAGCAATGTATTGTATGTATAAGTTCCACTGGTCTGTCTAGGGCTTAAGCTCCAATAGGCGTTGAAGATACGAGTCATCCCTGAGAGAACACCAGTTCATCGCGATAGGCAAAAATTCCGAATCCGCTCGGGAATGATGCAACATCTCTGGTTTGGTTTTAGAATCAGAAAGAAACAATTGAAATTTCTGGGTACATAATTGTTACGGGATCTTACCCATAATAAAAATAATGAACTTATACTTAATACTTACTGCGCCTCGGGAGTGGGCAAGGAGTCAGTATTTCAAGTGGAGTCAGTAGTTCAAGTGGAGTCCAGAGTCGAGTCAGAGGCAGTCCGAAACAGAGTCACGTTCAGACAATTACTGCAAGACATTGGAATAGTGATACTGGTCGAGACTAAACCTGATTGTTCATACTAACACTTCTACTTCTCTGTATATATTCCTGTTTGTAATATATCTGTGTTAGTCCATACCTGTGTTCGAGTTTTTCTTTATTGGTTCTACCTTGGACTATCACCGCGGTACAAGGAACCGGACCATAACAATAAGAAGGCTTGGAAAATTTGACACTCACAGATTATATCGAAGGCGAAAAATTTAGGAGGTGGCAGCCGGTCAAGAAGTTTGCGAACATATGGGAATGAATGACAACAGGAAGCAGGAAGGAAGGCAAAATGAAAAACAGTACTAAGATCTATAAGGAATAGGAAGTTGCGGGTGGCTATGATCTCCCGCATCTCGAAGAGCCACATAGAAGAAGAAGAAGAAGAAGAAGAAGAAGAAGAAGAAGAAGACTTAACAGCAACCGTGGAAATATATTACTCTCTATCTTTTTCTTTGAGTGCCTCCCTTCGAGCATTCTCCAATGTTTACACAAAAATATCGCAGCCCTACTTCAACATGCATCTTTTGAAAATCTGTCAAATTAATTTTCTATTTGCTCAACGTCCTGTTTTGCAAATACTATGCATGATTCGTTGACCCAACGAAATAGCAAATGCACTGATTCGCAGTGAATAGCCTGCAATAGTCAATGGCGCCCCGCACCCGAGCAGAGGCAAGATACAAAAATCACCGCCCTAACCTCAACATTCAACCCCTGTACCTTTCCAGTGAGTTAACTAATCCCCAGCCTTATCTAATTATGTTTATCGAGTCGAAAATCCGGTTCGACGTTTATCAATTTTTATCACATCTTTCTTAGCGTAGCCGGCAGTCAAAGCAAGTTCTATATTTTTACACAACATCTCAGTCAGTTGGGGATCAGTCTTGCCATGATTTTCGGTATTTTTCTCAGAAACGCTTCCCGTTTTTTTTTTTTTTTTCTTTTTTGGCGTATGTCAGTACACTGCACAGGATAAAGAACGTCGAAACGAAGTGCATTTAACGTCATACCGATGTGAGTGACGTCAAGGATTAGTGCTGAGAGGACCGGGTGCCGTAATTTCTCTAGCGAGAATGCCACGATAGTCCGTTTACCCTTAACCGGAGGAGGTTAACACAGCTTAAATAAATGTAAACGAAATATCACTGCTCTCATGAATACGCGAAGAAAAAAAAATTATGTTTAAAATCTGGCCATTTTTTAATATTTTCGGAGATGAACAAAGAAAAATAATTTCAGAAAAATTACATACATACACAAACACACACAGTCTGTCTATATTTCTGAGAGGAGGTATTATGTACATTATTTACATTATTCGGACTATTGTCCTCATCTTTGTCGCCATATTTATCACAACATTTCGGCCGTTGTACGCTCTGGCCTTCTTCATGTGGTTGGAATTTCGAACTGAACCCATTATTTCGCTCACTGGCACAGTGGATAAAGGTGTTGGTTAGATCCAGTGACAGGACCCAAAGAGTGTGAGTTCAATACCTGGTTACGGCAGTGGAGAACTTTCAGGGGGAAATTAGCAGGAGATAACTGCTAACTGACATCCATCAAACATGGGACGTGGAACTAGAACAGTCTACCTCAGTGTGCGAAATAAAGGGTTCAGTTCGAAATTCCAACCACCCGAAGAAGGCCGGAGCGTACAACAGCCGAAGCATTGTGATAAATATGGAGACAAAGATGAGGACAATAGTCCGAATAATGTAAATAATGTACAAACACACATACACAACTACATATACACATACATACATGATAGCTGTTGACTGGTTATACGAGTATGACCATCGCTGACAAGTTTGATCATTGTTTTCAAGTGCTCTTGAATCCTGCAACTGACTTATTTACAATGCTATTTGGAGATGTGACAAGCTAAGCTGGAGTGACAGAGACTGGCCTGTTTTGTAAAGACTGTTCAGCTTGCTCGTGGGTTTACATGTGACGGATAAGAGCGAAGTTGTTACTGCGCGTTTTTTTAACACACCTATGTTATGTCATTTCCAGCGTAGTACTGATCGTAATTTGTGAAAGGTCTACCATCTTTACTCTTGTTTTTGGCTAACGAGGCCTCTACTATACTCTGTCATGGAAATCGGTGAATTGCTGAATGAATGATTTCCGCTTTCAGAGCTGCACGTTTCAGATTTGCCCAACTCATTGAATGTTCTTGGAAGATCACAATGCCTTCATGAATTGTACACCTTCACTTATTTCGGTCACAAACAGCGGTTTTTCCGGATCATCTATATGACGATATTCAGTCACCACCCCCCAAGAGGGTGTCATGTGGCACAAGGCCTTTTTAATGTGGGCACTCCGAGCCCGTGGGCTCGGCCAAAAATATGCCCATTGAACCCGTATAAACGGGTTCAGGGCCGGTCTACCTCCCCGAAGGAGACTCCGCCCTTCGGCGTAGCCTCCTTCGGGTTCCTCCCGTCCGTAGGAAGAGAGTACAACCGAACAGTCGGTAGTGAACTACGGACTGACTACGGATCATCTATATGACACACACACACACACACACACACACACACACACACACGCACACACACACACACGCACACACACGCACACACACAAAAAAAACCCCAAAAAAAACTCCAAATAAAAAAGTCACTGGGTGTTAAGTCAGGACCCATGACGAGCTACTGATATATAAAATAGGGAGTTACTTTTCAATTACCCTGGACAAAATGATTTCTTACAAAAAATACATATTCTATTCATACGAGCCTATCCTAAAATTCTTGTCGGTATTGAAGCTGATATGCTGTAAAGCAGCATGGACTAAACCAAATCAGATGATGATTGATTCTATAGTACGTGTCATACATTAATTTGAATTCGCTAACTCTGAAGTTAATGATATAGATGAGGCGAGATGTATTTACCTGAACGGGCAGTGAAACTTTTTGATGTGGCTAAAAAGTCCTTAGACACTTTAATGTTTAATATTCATACATTATCTATTGCATTAATGCAAATGACACCGTATCTGACCAATATGAACTCTACCAAAAATAATAACATAGCAGTATATTCATTTCATTTCTTTCTCAATCTGTGACGAAGCTTTAATAAAAGTGAAAAATGTTAGATTGAGATTCGTTTCCTACTTGTTCTTTGTTTTATTTTATCATTTTGTCGGATTCCTATCCATATCTGATCTAAATTTGATCTACAACTCATGGAAACATATGCAAATATTTTACTTTCGGGCTTTTTACGTGCTTGAAGATTAATGTCACGGAGAAAGGAATCAACAGACCGCGTTTAAACTCTGGGGGGGTTCAGTTAGGATTTCCTTGAAAGTCGTGCCCTTGGCAAAGGCATGAATCCATTTTTTTTCAAGGCACGAGTAAAGAGCAGAGCAGTTGGAGACCTTTATCCTTTTAAAGCAAGTTATCTTGGGTGGCGGGCTAGCATCCGCGGCCCTGGAAGAAATTCACACTTGCTACAAACAATAATGAGATTTCATTGGATTATTCAAGAAATAGAGGCAAAAATCGTTGCCCCATGTGGCGTGCGACACGACAACCATCATTGATTTCTTTTTGTTCAATGTTCCAGTTTAGTTGGTAGCAGAAATGCCGCAGTGATCAAAAGATACACTTAATCACGAATACACTCGCCTTGGCTTTCGAAAAGCATAATCCCCACTGTGAACAGGTTTTTCGATAGCCAGACTTTCAACATTCTTTCCATGTTTTTTTTTTTTTTTTTTTCCTGAAATAAAAGACTAATTAATTTTTCAACCTCGTCTCCTGAAACAAGTCTTTCTCTATTAAAAATGATTTCGAAAAAACCCGGAAACAAATGATAGTCAACTGGAGCAAGGTCAAGAGCTGGATTAATCATTTTTTTCTAGTTGAATGCCATTATCAGTCATTCTGGTGTTATGAACAATGAACGTTTTTTTTTTCTCTACTTTAAGGATGGGTGCTTTCTGTTTAAAGCTCTCTGGATAGGCTAAAGTTTGTTAGCCGAACACTTCATCTGTGAATGTTGGGTTATCGCTTAAAATTGATGGTTTCTTGCATATCTATCTAAACACCCAACATGAACTTCGGATAAAGGTCACCTCCCGGCTATGGCAGAGATCTATCATCGAAAGTGAGTCATTGACGACGGCGCTGGACATTGTGAAAAAAGGATTAATTTCTCATTTTTAACTATAACGGCTAGAAAAGTCACCATGACTTAATAATCTGCTAACGGTTTACAAGGGACACCATTTTCCAAATTTATTTAATTTATTTCGTTTCTTTAAATTGCGATGAACAAGGAATAGTTAATATTGACTTTTTCGTTAAGTTTTCCTTACTAAAAACAATATGGCGTGTTGCATTGAATCAATTGCTAGGTCTGCTGCTATTATTTTATCTACAGGATCCATCTTAGATTTTTATAAGTCTACCATTTGTCTATGACTTGAATATTGCTGCCACATATGATCTGGTGATCCTGCTACATATTCAGATTCTTGATAAAATCCAAAGTATAGTCCGCAATGTTGTTGATCCTGACCTGGCAACTCGGTTTCAGTCACTTTCCACCTCCGTAGTGTAGCTTCCCTATCCCTTTTCTATAAATACTTTTATGGTAATTGTTCTGGTGAACTTTCCGCTATGTTACCCAAATTTTATGAATTTAAGCGCAATACTAGATTGGCAACAAGGTTTCATCTATTTACAGTTTAATTGGCCATATGCAACCGTAAGTTCTATGCTAACAGTTTCTTCTATCGCACTTCTCGCTTGTGGATCTCTCTTCCGGTCTCATGCTTTCCAGCCAAATTTGATCTTCAAAAATTTAAATGCAATATTCGTTATTATTCACCGTCTTCTTGATTTCTTTTCTTTCCTTTCTTTTTTTTCTTTTCTTTCTTTTCTTTTCTTTCTTTTCTTTCTTTTCTTTCTTTTCTTTTCTTTTCTTTCTTTTCTTTCTTTTCTTTTCTTTCTTTTCTTTCCTTTCTTTTCTTTCTTTTCTTTCTTTTCTTTCTTTTCTTTTCTTTTCTTTCTTTTCTTTCCTTTCTTTTCTTTCTTTTCTTTCCTTTCTTTTCTTTCTTTTCTTTTCTTTTCTTTCTTTTCTTTCCTTTCTTTCCTTTCTTTCCTTTCTTTTCTTTCCTTTCTTTCCTTTCTTTTCTTTCTTTTCTTTCTTTTCTTTCTTTTCTTTTCTTTTCTTTCTTTTCTTTCCTTTCTTTCCTTTCTTTTCTTTCCTTTCTTTCCTTTCTTTTCTTTCTTTTCTTTCCTTTCTTTCCTTTCTTTTCTTTCTTTGAGTGGCTCTTGAGACTTGGATGGACATTATTATAAAGAAGTGAAGTGCATATTGAGATATAAAATTGACAGTGACCATGCAATGTTGATTCTTATTTCCATATTTTCTATATCTATAAATGTTGATCTAACTAAATTTTCCTGTTTCTTAATACTCTACTTAGTTTTTGGAATGCATCTTTTCCCATCCCAAAATGCCTTCGTTTTTTTTTTTTTTGTTTTGTTTTTTTAAATTCCAGGAGATACCTTCTCTTGGACAAACAGAATAAAAAGTATCTTCGAAAACATTGTGTTTTCGTTTATATTCCAGTCACGATTTTCGTAAAACGGGTCCTTTTAATTGATGTGCCGGTTTTCGTTGACTTGCACGCATTTTTGTGTCACGGACTTTAATTTTCGCAACTGTAACTGATGTCTGTTAGAAACAAATAAAAGACTATTGAACTGTTACGTGATAACTGTCCTCCTGTATGTCAGGGAATGCTAGACAATCTCTAGAAGAAGAGACTTGAAGCAACAGAAATATGGTTCTACAGAAAGTTACTGAGAATACCCTGGACCGACATGTGAGCAACGACGAAGTTCTGGATAAAATGGAACCAAAAAGGAAACTTATATTTAACATCAGGAAAAGTTGAAATTTCTATGATATGTAATGAAGAAGGAGGGCTTGGAAAATCTGATACACACAGGATAGATTGACGGAAAGAGGGGCATATGAAAACAGCGTGTAATATATTTGATTAGCTTGAATAAAAGGATGTTAGAACAGGCTTTGGGAGAAATAACAAAATGAGAATACTTATTAAGAGCTAAAAGGGACAGAAAGATGTGGAGGGTCATGATCGCCTACATCCTAAAGGGGCACGGCACATGAAAGAAGAACTGGTATTAGATTCGGTGCCTTAATGCTCCACTTGTTGAGTTCTACGCAGTAATCTTTACCATGTTAGTACTTACATCTCATCAAAGACATTAAGTAATCCCGCCATTCAAAAGCGTAATCGTTCCTTTATAACGGTATACACATTTTGAGTGATAGTCGAAATAGTTCGAGGATACCAATAATATGAGTTCAGTCATTGAATAATGAATGATGATTGGAATTTATATCAATGAATTATTCTGTAAAAGAAGAAACAAATATTTCACATCAAATGAATATTAAATTCCACAAACGGTTACTTATCCTAACAAATATAGGCTCTTCGGAAAGTAATTACGTATTTCATTATTATGACTTCGGAGACAGTTAACAAAGGAAGAACCACAGATGAATGGTAGAAAACAGCGTCTAGAATTAATTCCTCATCTCTGCTATTCGGATGTTCAGAAAGTAATTACGTATTTCATTGTTATGACTTCGGAGACAGTTAGCAAAGGAAGAACCAGAGATGAATGGTAGAAAACTGCGTCTAGAATTAATTCATCATCTCTGCTATTCGGATGTTCGGAAAGTAATTACGTATTTCATTGTTATGAATTAGGAGACAACAAACCAATGCAGAAAAAGGGTTAAATGTTAAAAAATCTACCTCTATCTGACAGTACGTAGTTTAGAGTGCATTTCAGAGTTTATTTAAGAAAGCTTGCCAAGAGCGAATTTGGTTTCAAATTTTCACTTGGGAACTGAATGGATATATTTTCCCACCTGCGGCAGTCTTTTAACTAGGAATTCGAGCCTTTCATTCTTGCAACGCACGAGTGATGAAAAATGGGTTTGGCATGTAAACATAAAATGTTAAAGGTAGACTTATCGCAAAATGAGAAAGGAGTATCAACACCAAAATTAGCAGTGCATCGACAGAAGTTTTTACTATTTATCTCGTGGAATATGAAAAGTGTTTATTGCCAACAACTTGATCAAGTAACCCAAGCATTAAGCCGGAAGTGACATACTTTGGTAGACAGTAAAGGTGTTATCTTCAGCATGGCAATGTAAAGATAGACTAGGGAAAAAAAATTAACAAGAAAAGTTAAAATCTTTAAAGAAGGGAGGTTCTCCCACATTCGCAGTGCTTACTATAATTAGCGCCGACAGATTTCTGTTTCAATCACTAGAAATTTCATAAGGGGAAAGAATATTAACAGACAAAGATGACAACAGATTTTCATACATTTTTCGGTAAAAACACAAATTTTTTTGAAGTTGGAATCAGAAATTTACAACATTTCAGAGTTTATGGGTGTCAACCTAACGATAATGAAGAGGATTCGGAAAGAGATGGATGAGTTTAATGGTGATTACAAAGGTGTTTGGAGTTATCACTATCAACATAAAATTACTTCTACAGAAAATTCGATTCGCACTGAGCGAATATATATATATATATATGTTCGTATTAAAGCTTCCGGTGTGAGAGAAAGAGAGAGAGAGAGAGTGACTATGTGTATGTGTGTACTGCATTCATTGGAAATTATGCTAATTACGTTATATTTCTAAATAAATGGACTTGTTTTTATATCCTTTCCGGTAAAATGTTATTACTTTCCGAACACCCAAATATGAACCTACTCTTACGTCATTTTTTCGATTTCATTATTTTTAAATAATTAAGTAGCATTCGAAAAGGATAAATGGACTGACACTTTTCATTCTATACATGATCTTCCATGCCTCATTTCATGGCTTTATTTAGAGTGTGTAGGTTTAATTTTAGTCTATTTTCCTAAGTATATATAATTTGATCGACAAGTAAGAAGTTAAATTTAACACGAAGTAACTTCGTCTTTTAATTCCAACCTTTTCTCAATAGAGTTTTATGAAATAGCTGGTAAATGAAATTAGATTTCTGCAAAAGGTTCTAGCGATAAACGTTTTCAAATGAGCATGCAAGTTCTAGATTTTTAAGAAAGCGCCGGAGAACATTTACATACACTTGTCTGAGATCAACAGTTTCTATCTTAGCATGGTTTTAATTAGCGAACAACTTTCTTTGTGCAGGAACTGCCACCTTGTAGCCCTCGGCCCAAAATACCCGCCAGGTGGCCTCCGTTCTTGATCATTAGCGTTTTACTTACCTCTCCTCCAAACAATCTTAAACATGTTCTTTCTTTTCTTTTTTTTTTCTTTTTTCGCTTTCAATAACAAATAACAGTTTTCCAAAAATTACACCTCGTCTGAGAATGAATAATTTTTTGTGTTTACTGATATTTACTAAGCTTAGCATAGTCTGATATAAGGCCACTAGTATAGATCGCTCAGTGCGAATCGAAGTTTCTGCAAAAGTAATTTTATGTTGATAGTGATAACCCCAAACACCTTTGTGATCACCATTAGACTCATCCATCTCTTTCCGAATCCTCTGCACTATATTAGGTTGACACCCATACACTCTGAAATATTCGTATTAGAGCTTCCGGTGTGAAATCTGAAAACGGCATTCTGTACGCATGCCGTTTTCAAATTTCTGGAGGAGTGAATTGCGTCATGGTGCTCTTTTTCTCACAGACGGTGTTCAACTGTCTATACAATACTGTTCAGTGGACAAAATCAAAAACAAACAACGCGCATGCGCGAAATTAAAAATAAAATATGGCGAGAATTTTCCCATTGCACCCTCTATATTTGTGTATCCGTACTTCTCTCCATTAGAGAGAATAATAAAGAGTAACAGATATATCATGTGTGTATGAATGTATGTGTTAGAGAGAGAGAGAGAGAGAGAGAGAGAGAGAGAGAGAGAGCGAGAGAGAGAGAGAAGAGAAAGACACCCACACTCAGGGGTAGGAGTTCCCATGTGTGTGTATGTGCGCGTGTACGCCAGAGAAAGTGAGAGAAAACGAGAGACAGAGAAAGAGTCCCACACACAGGGCTAGCAGCAGGCATGTGTGTACGCGCGTGTACGATAGAGAGAGAGAGAGAGAGAGAGAGATAGAGAAGAAGAGAGATAGAGAAGGACAGACAAAGAGAAGGATAGAGGGAGAGAGAGAAAGAGACCCATACATAGGACTAGCAGTACGCATGTGTATGTGCTCGTGTGTACGATAGATAGATAGAAAGGTGAAGAGACCCACACATAGGGCTAGCAGTACGCATGTGTGCATGTACGAGATAGATAGATAGATATAAAGAAAGAAAGAAAGAAAGAAAGAAAGAGAGAGTGACTGTGTGTATGTGTGAGCCTCTTCACAGTTATAATTTTCTAAGTGTAACTTAAATGAAACACAAGGCCGAAAATATGGGGCAACCAGTGAGGATCGAACTCACTATTCAGTTATAATTATTCTAGAGAGCTGTATTGTATTTTGGGGTCTGTGAGAGGAAGAATGTGCATATATATGTGCGCCTGTTCGTGTGTGAGCATTTGTGCATTTTTCATTTTCATGTGACCGTGAAATGTGACTGGCACTTATCAAGTTTGCCGGAATGTAAAGAATATTACATTAACTTTTGCCATTATTACCGTATTATTACTAGACAAATCAGTTAGTTATCGGAGAGTGGTTTACCCATCTTCTCAATCACCTACTCACACAAGACTGCGTCCTGGGTATGATGGTAAACTACATCCGCGTCCTGGGTATGACGGTAAACTACATCCGCGTCCTGGGTATGGCGATAAACTGCATCCAACAGCAAGGTCTCAGATAATGTTTTCAGAAAAATAATGTTGCCAGCTCTAAGTTTTTGAAACAATAATGTTGCCAGCTCTAAGTTTTTGAAACAATAATGTTTGTAAAAGGAATAATGTTGCCAGCTATACGTTTTTTTTAAAAGGAATAATGTTGCCAGCTATACGTTTTTTTTGAAAAGGAATAATGTTGCCAGCTATACGTTTTTTTTTTGAAAAGGAATAATGTTGCCAGCTATACGTTTTTTATTCCGTACAAAATAGGCATTTAAAATTCATATAAACTGGATTTGGCATTAAATAACCCACAGTGGTTGATATGCCATAAACCCAAACAAACAAACAAACAAACAAGAGTAATGTTGCCATCTATACGTTTTTTTTGTAAAAGAGAAAAAAAAACGTATAGTTGGCAACATTACTCTCTTTTACAAAAAAAACGTATAGCTGGCAACATTTGCCAGCTATACGTTTTTTTTGTAAAAGAGAGTAATGTTGCCAACTATACGTTTTTTTTTGTAAAAGAGAGTAATCTTGCCAGCTATACGTTTTTTTTTGTAAAAGAGAGTAATCTTGCCAGCTATACGTTTTTTTGTAAAAGAGAGTAATCTTGCCAGCTATACGTTTTTTTTGTAAAAGAGAGTAATCTTGCCAGCTATACGTTTTTTTTTGTAAAAGAGAGTAATGTTGCCAGCTATACGTTTTTTTTTGTAAAAGAGAGTAATGTTGCCAGCTATACGTTTTTTTGTAAAAGAGAGTAATGTTGCCAGCTATACGTTTTTTTGTAAAAGAGAGTAATGTTGCCAGCTATACGTTTTTTTTGTAAAAGAGTAATGTTGCCAGCTATACGTTTTTTCGTAAAGGAATAATGTTGCCAACTATGTTTTTTCGTAAAGGAATAATGTTGCCAGCTATACGTTTTTTTTGAAACAATAATGTTGCCAGCTATACATTTTTTATTCCATACAAAATAGGCATTTAAAATTCATATAAACTGGATTTGGCATTAAATAACCCACAGTGGTTGATATGCCATAAAACCCAAACAAACAAACAAACAAACAAGAGTAATGTTGCCATCTATACGTTTTTTTTGTAAAAGAGAGTAATGTTGCCAGCTATACGTTTTTTTTGTAAAAGAGAGTAATCTTGCCAGCTATACGTTTTTTTTGTAAAAGAGAGTAATCTTGCCAGCTATACGTTTTTTTTGTAAAAGAGAGTAATCTTGCCAGCTATACGTTTTTTTTTGTAAAAGAGAGTAATGTTGCCAGCTATACGTTTTTTTGTAAAAGAGAGTAATGTTGCCAGCTATACGTTTTTTTTTTGTAAAAGAGAGTAATGTTGCCAGCTATACGTTTTTTTGTAAAAGAGAGTAATGTTGCCAGCTATACGTTTTTTTTGTAAAAGAGTAATGTTGCCAGCTATACGTTTTTTCGTAAAGGAATAATGTTGCCAACTATGTTTTTTCGTAAAGGAATAATGTTGCCAGCTATACGTTTTTTTTGAAACAATAATGTTGCCAGCTATACATTTTTTATTCCATACAAAATAGGCATTTAAAATTCATATAAACTGGATTTGGCATTAAATAACCCACAGTGGTTGATATGCCATAAAACCCAAACAAACAAACTTCACACAAGACTGACAATAAAAAATAATAAAATAAATCTTGTTTGAATGAATTTTCGTTTTTCGCTGCCAAATTACACTTTATATATATATATATATATATATATATATATATATATATATATATATATATATATATATATATATATATATATGGTGATTGCCATATCTTACACCGATGTGAGTTGCCGCTCTCGTCTCTTATCATTTGTGATGGCTCTATTTTCGTGGCCCCAAAGATGATCCTTGAGACCAGCATTCGATTTCATCGGTATCAGGCATATATGACAGATAAACCTGTGCATGCTTGATTGGGTTGATTGGATCTGTATGCCCTGAAACACTCCATCTGCCTTCTCAATCCAGATGACGATCTGTAAACCTTGTTTCAAACAACACGGATATTGGCGGCAGGTTGGTATAGTTGGCTTCTGGTTGTAATGACCTTTCAGCTGTTTTATATAACCTGCCCTCGACAACAGCATGCGAACATACAGAGACGCCACATTTCCAAGACTGCATATTAGTTGACAAATCAGAGTGAGTGTCTCTTCAGATATCACGCTTGATCTGAGCACGTTTTTCAGCCTTAAAGGTTTGCATGCATATATACAGATCTGTATTTTTATATGAATAAAGACGAACGAAAAATCTATTTTAGCCGACGAGTTTCGTCCGTTGATGTACTTTATCAAGGCAAATATAGGGGTTTTTTTTTTGCAAAAAATATCTTATAAACAAAAGTAGAAATGTCGTTAGTATTTCAGAATTTTAAAATTTTCGAACGCTCATAAATATACTTCAAATCAAAGACAATATGAAGGATCCATAGTGATGTAATTTAATCTCTAATAGACGCAAGCTTTTTTTTTTAAGCACAGTAATTGACGTAATGGATAGCGGCTCGGATTGAGTAATCGGAGAGCCGAGTTCGAATTCCACTCAGATCCATTACATTCACTTACACACGCGCACACACAGACACACAAACACACACACATATGGATAAATTGTTGTCTAGAAAGAGAGAAGAGAAAGACACCCACAGGGCTATGAGTTCGCATGCGTGTGTATGTACGCGTGTACAACATGGAAAAGTGTGAGAAAGGTATGAATCCCCTTCTTCTCCCTCCCCCTAGCAGGACAGACAGGATTCTATAGCCTTGGATGGCAATTGGTCTACCGCAGAAAGAAATGGCAATCTACTGCGAGAAAAATATCTGCCTCGTCAGTGATTTATCGAAAGATACATGATCGCCTAAGCGTGTATCACGCATGGCACATAAGTGACTGATTATTATTTCAATTTAGGATTAATTTATGTATTACATATTTTAAATAATAGATTATGAATGTAACCGTTTTCTTTTCGTTTTATAACATTTTTATTATCATCTATATTTAAAAAATTACGTTTTTACTTTTGTTTATAAATACAAATTTGCCTTATTTGCGAAAGGACGAAAAGCGTCGGCAAGGATAATTATTGTCCTTTTTACATATATAGTTTTGACAATTTATACATTCTTATATATATTTAATTTATTTGTTTAAACGTTATTTTTAATAGATACTCATATTTGAGTAGATGCCCTGTTTTATTTATTTACTAAACGGTATATTTATTTATTTGCACCTACCGGCCTGAATATTTGGAAATATTGTTAGAAAAATATGCGCCCTCCGAATAACGTTTAAACAAATAAATTAAAAATATGTTGGATTTAATCCATTTCCTAAAAAAATGATTTTGCTTACGTTAGGATACGAAGCATATATATATATATATATATATATATATATATATATATATAAATAAAATGATTTTGATTACGTTAGGATACGAAACAGAGCATATATATATATATATATATATATTACATACGTTATATATCCTAACGTAGGCAAAATCATTATATATATATATATATATATATATATATATATATATATATATATATATATATATATATATATATATATATATATATATATATATATATATATATATATATATATATATATATATATATATATATATATATATATATATATATATATATATATATATGAGAGATCAAGATATGTCACGCCTAATGTTGGATTGCCCTAGGTGACGCAGGTTCGAATCCTGGAAGAGTGTGCGTATTTTTCTAACATTATTTCTCTAATATTCAGGCCAGTAGACAAAAATAAATATACTGTTTAATAAATAAAAACAAAGCAACGATTCAAATATGAGCATCCATTAAAAATAACGTTTAAAGAAATCAATTAAAATATGTTGAATTTAATCTGTTTCCTAAAAAATTTAAATTTTGTATATTTGGGCAGCAAACTTTCTTCAATATATGTTTATTGGCTGTGATAGACAATGAAATATTTTATAAAATTTAAGTTTTTGTCATGTTCTCACACTT
>OZ010600.1:49792376-50052376 GCA_963932145.1 Acanthosepion lycidas | reverse complement strand
TTTTCTTCGTTACCAAAGAAATCCTCCTGTTTCGCAAGACTATGCCCAGCTTTTGGAATGCGCCCTTGGATCTCAGTGTCGCACTTAGCGTCCTCTGTCAAAACACTTCCCTGATATTTAAACTTCCGCACCTGTTTGATTTTAGTGCCCCGACCTGCAAATCGCATTTTGGGCTCATTCTTTTACCACGCTTTCTTATAGTTTATGGTTAGTGCCTCTCGCTTAATTTCGCTTCCTTCTGTATGAGGCTTTGTAATTTCTTTTCTGTGTCTGCTATCACTACTGTGTGATATGCGTATCTGATGTTGTTAAGCTAGTGGCCGCCAATGCTGAATTCCGGTAGGATTTCCAGTTATCTCAGAATTGCCTCGTTGTATAAGTTGAATAGGTCCGGTGAGAAGATACATCCTTGCCTTACGCCCCTTTCTATTTTTGTATATTCACTGAACTCGTTCCCTATGTGCATGGATGCTGTTTGCTGCCAATATAGCTTCTTGATTATTCTACGATATTTCCCAAATATATCAAGGTTCCTGAGCAATTCCAACAGATCCTCGTGGTGTACTTTGTCGAAGGCCAAAATCATTTCCGTTACAATTCCGTCTGGCCCTGCCGTCTTGTTTCTGTTCAGTTTGGCCAGTGTCGCTTCTACTTTTCAGAATTTCCGGCCTGTCGGTAGTTCTGTGTATTGCTAGTTGTCCTCTTTCGTCGGGGAAGAAGTTCTCCAATATACTCGCTACAGTTTTGAAGAATTTTTTTCCTTTTCAAATATGAGCCTTCCATCCTTTGATGTTATACAGCCTGTTGACAAGCGCGTCTTCTGTTAGTTCCCTTGTTTGTTTATATCTCATTTGTTGGTGGTACTCAATCTCTCTATTTCTCTACTTTATTTTTGTTTAGCCAATCTTCTTTAGCCTGCTTATATTCGGTTCTTATTTCATTGTGTTGTTTTCTGTATTCCGTTCCATATCTTGGCATTGTTTTCTGTCTCCTTTGCATCATGTCGAGAATCTCATCAGTCATCCATTCTTTTTTTCTTCTTCGTCACTTCTTCTTTGGGATGATATCGTTCGCTGATGTCACTAAAGCGTCTCTTAATGCGCCCCATTTCGAGGTTCCATTGTCTCCCTCGTAACTTCTTTTCACATTGTCCATATATTTTTTGTTCAGCTTCGGGTCGCTCAGGATTCATATATATATATATATATATATATATATATATATATATATATATATATATATATATATATAATAGCTGGACAGTCGTATTCGAGGATATCCGTCTATTAGGGCGGTTAGCCAATCCCTATTGCAGACGCTCGCTCAAGCACATTTGTGTTTGCTCAACATCCATAGAGCCCAACTGTGGTTTATACTGCAACTATGCTGAGCAGACCTTTCTTACCGTTTCTGGGAGGGAGCGTGTTATCTAGCGTGATCAACAATTAGAACAAGGTCAGCACGCTCAAGCCACGATGACTTGTGGCTTTGTGCTAGCACAGCTGTCGACGGCCCCGAAGGGTTCCGTTCACTCACAAGGCTTGGGTCAACCTGTGCTATGGTTTTTCAAAGGTGCCACATGCTGTGTGATTGACCGCGATCCATTCCATTAACAGGAATCTCCATTCTGACAAATCGACCATGGTGAGATTCGAACCCGGGTCTCATGGTCAGAGAGTGAACGTTATAACCACCGGCCCATATTTATGTCTGTGTGCATAGGATGTATAATAGTATCCGAAACAAAGAGAAATTGATGAGGTGTTATATGCTCTCTCTAGCGAAACGCATCTTTGATAAAAAAAATGCCCATTTAAATAGAAATTTAAAGGTGAAAATACATACACACATATATTAAATACTAGCAAGCATGGCCCGGCGTTGCCCGCGCTTGATTCAAAAATCGTACGACTCATACAGCAATCGCTATCACTTGACTTAAAATATTTTTGCCCTTCCTTGCCTTTAAAGGAGTGCCCTTTGCCGTGCTGATGTTGCTACATGCCTTACTTCTCTGCCTATCTCACACTGCGAATTTTTTCTAAGCTCTATACTAAACACATCTGTTATGAAAAAAGAACTAAACAAAATGAACACAAAACGATCAGCTTTAAAAAAAAAAGACTCGTAACTGGAAAAACCGAATAAAAAATGAATGCTAACAACAAATACTTTTTCACATCCAACCCAGTTCTGCGGAATCAGAATCAACGTTAAGTTTAAGCAAGCGAATGAGCCAATTCAAGTAAAGTGCCATGCAGATTTAAATTTTTCCCACTTGTGACGAATGCAGCTATCGATTTTTTTGCATGCTAGCATGCTAGTTAACATTCGTGTCAGTCAGCCGTTGGCTCTCAAGCTGGCTAATGGAATCTTCCTGCCTATTCGTGGCAGCCAGCTATTGGCTCTCACTCTGGCCAGTAGAAAATGGCCGCAAACTACATGAAAACTGCCGTAGAAGCATGAAAAAATCGATTATTTCCACTATCGATGGGAGTTGTGAAATTTCAAATCAGTCTTGGCCTTCCCGCTAACTTAGAGCATGTGCATGTAAATTTTGGTGCAAATCCGTCGAAAATTGGGGCAGTGCATTCGTTACACACACACACACACACACACACACACACACACACACACACACACACACACACATCCTGCCTTTTCTAGATAGAGATAAAGTATGTGCCAAACATTGAAAAGTTAAATACTTCAATACAAAATGTAAAGTAAAATAGAAAATACAGAGCGTAAAATATAATCTTAAGAAAGTTTTTCAGACACCTACCTCTCTACTTATGCTACTATGAGTTTCATGCCAAACATGAATAAACATCTCGTGGGAATGAGGAGTAATGGTATAAAACTGCTTGTAAGCGAAAAGTGGGAGTAGGGAGTACACAAGGGGTTAATGGGTGTGAAAGAATTAGAAAACAAACTTTATGAAGGCGCGAAAACAATAGAAGAGTAATCAGGAAGACAGTAGATAACGATTGACATTGCATTTTAATTCTTGAAGAACAAAGTTGGCCGGAAAACATGGAACCGGAAGAGAGTTCCACAAACGAAATGCAAAAAAACAAAAAAACAAAAAAAACAAAAAAAAATACATTTATTTTTTACAACAAAATATATTTATCTTTTAACCTGATTGCCTTCTTTGTCAATGCACTGAATTCCTTGACGAATATGAATCACACAGGCTGGATATTATACTGGGTTGTCCAAAATGTTCGTTCGATTTTTAAGTAGATTTTCTACTTAATAAAGCGAACAAACCTTTTGCCCAACCCCAATATCTGGAGAAATTCAGATAAAAAGCATCAGCTAATAACTGCGTGTCATGATACAGACTTTATCAATATTTTCTGTATTTAAGAAAAGAAGTCAAACTCATCTTGGTGGATACTGTAATACAAAACGATTGAAATGATACCCAGTTTAATTAGAAAAAAGCAAACAATGTTGCTTTTCATTTTGATTAATCAAAGACGAGAAATGGAAGCTGAAACCTATTGGTCGATTTAAATTAAAAACAAAACAAGCGATTTAAACATTTTTTATTCTATTTCATTTTGTCTTTTGACAATAAGAATAATCAATTGGAACCAGAGAAACGTGAAAATAAAAGCTGATTTGCTGGAGACTCCGCCGTTACTTCCTTAAAACTTTCACCTAAGATTGCTCAATGTTGAAATCAATGACCATTTCTAGATCAGTTTTATCGCGCTGAGGTGAGATCTGTTTTGTACGGAATAAAATTGATCCAGAGAAAGATGTTCTCGGCTTTTTTTTTTCTTCTACATGTCTCTTCAGGGCGTGGGTGATCATGGCTCTCTCAAATTTTCTATCTCTTGTAGCCTTTAGCATCGTTTCTCCCTTTGCCTACCGTTCCGCCACCCATTCACAGAAGCTCGTCGGGTAGGTGTCCAGTTGCTTTTCCCTATACATCTTACACTCAATATATGCTGTGAGGGTTAAAATTTTCCAAGCCCTCTTTCCTAATTATGTCCAAAAAATTTCAGCTGTTCCTTTCTGATTCTAAATATAATTGTTCTTTTTGTTAGCATATTCTTTAAGACTTCCTCATTGCTTATTCGCTCCGTCCATGAAATTCTCAGTATCCTTCTGTAGAACCACATTTCTTTTGCCTCAGTTTCTTCTTCATCAGTGGGGAGATTGTCCATCATTTACTGCCATACAAAAGAATTCATATCACATGCGTCAAATTTGATAATGTTTCGTATTTCCCAAGGACATTGGCCTCAGCGTCCATTTTTTATATTTACATACACTTAGTTCCTATCATTACCCACTTTGACCCATAAATATTCGGTCAGTCATGTGCCATGCGTGATACACGCTTAGCCGATCATGTGTCTTTCGATACCTGACTGACGAGGCAGACTTTTTCCCGCAGTAGGTTGCCATTTCTTTCTACGGTAGACCTGTTGCCATCCAAGGCTATAGAACCCACTCTGTCCTATTGTAGCTGAAGAAAAGATGCATACCTTTCCACAAGGGTATTAGCTCGTAAGTGTATATAATAGATTCGACTGGAATTCGAACTCGGCTCTCCGATTGGAAATACCAAAAGGTATGTAGGTGACGTCTACATAGTTAGTTATGTGCCATGCTTGATACACGCTTAGGCGATCATGTGTCTTTCGATACATGACTGACGAGTAGTAAGAAAATAAGTTTCTCAAGTTCATTGTCTGTTATCGTTATTTCCGCGATTGACGAGGGTTTTGTTCCTAACGTTTCTTTGAAGTAGTGTTGAAAGTCAAACTCTTGACACAATTTTGCTAAAACCCGATGGGAAGTGTGAAAAATACTTTTCTGACTGAATAATGATGCTATGAATTTGTATTTCTTAGAAATTAGCGCCAGGTCAGGACTAATAAGTTTGCAGATTCTTCTTTGGATTTTATTAACAATCTCTAAATATATGGCAGGAGCACCAAACTAAATGGGGCAGCAGCAATATTCAAACTAAAGACGAATGGTAAATATGTAAGATGGAATCTGGAGAGGAAAATTGTCTAAAACGACGCAGTGAGCCACATGTTTTAGCAGCAGTACTAGCAACTGATTCATTATACTTTTTCCACTTCATGTCAGCGGATAATGTTAGTCCGAGAAGGAGCAATGAATCACTCTCCTATCTTGAAAAAATAAAAAAAATAAATAAAAGGTTTTCTCGGGTTTCAAGGGAAGACCTTAAGCACAAAATCCAGTACTGGAAATTTCAATATTTCCATATGAAGATATTTTATTATCCAAATAATCAGGATAAAGAACGCGAAGTAAAGAATGAGAAGTAAAAGAAAAAAGAACGATAATACAATTTAAATCTGGTGCCTATTGGGAAATTTTCCTTGGCTACAGATGATACGAAATGCGAAAAATCTGATGCTTAAATATCACACGGGATATTTAAGCATAAAATAAGCTTTCTTTCGTGTCTTATTAACTATGCAGAATCGTACATAAATATATTAGGTTGGTGCAAAAATAATGATGTAATAATGTCGTTTTTTGATGTTAGAAAATACGTCAAAAAACGACATTATTACGTCATTATTTTTGCACCAACCTAATAGTTACCTCTACAATAACACAAACAAACAAACAAACAAAGGCATATAAACAAACGGCCAGCCAATTAATTCTTACAAGAATCGAGAAGAATTTTTTTTTTTTATTTGTACGCCGAAAATTTGACGTACTTAACGACGTTATTGATAAGAATGATGCATCTTCGTATCTATTGCTTTACATTTCGGGTCTGCTTTAAAATCTGACTTATTTTTCTTTTTTTTTTTATCACGACCCCTTCCCCATCCAAATAAAATAATAAATAAAAATAAAAATAAAATAAAACGTTCTTGAAAAAGAAATTTTTAATTTAAGTACCATTAACCAGGTTGCACAAACTGAACAATTTAGGATGGAATTTTTGTGTTGCAAATTTGCGTGCCAAAATAACTTCGATCTCCACGGTATTCCTGAAGACATTTTCAAGGAAGACCGCAGATGGCTCAAAATGCTGATTAAGAAAGAGTCACTGCGATCAATTTATTTATGTAAAAATATATAAAAACATATATAAAAAATATATAAAAATACATAAAAAAATATATAAAAAATATAGGTTATTTTTTGCTTCATATTTGGTAATCGTGCTATTCGAAATCAAAAATGTACGTCGACCTCAAATATATACACTATTGTAGAATCTTTTTTAATATTAGCTCAATAGCTAAGAAAGTAAGTGGAAATATTCAATCGATTCTTAAGTACTTAAATTTGAGTTGAGTCAAACTATTTTGAAAAATGAATAAAAAGTCTGTTAAATTGGATGCAGTTTGCCATTTGCTAAAATTAGAACAACACACAGTGAGAAACAAATGGCTGACGTGCTTACTTCCGCTTCCGTTTTATTACCCAACATTGAAAACTATGAATAATACTACACAACTAACTTGAAAATGAATCAAATCAAAACATTGGCTGCAAAATAAATTTAATTCACACTCTAGCGTGGTTAGCAACCTCGTCTCGCTTTTGTGGTATATCAACACCGAGAAAAGCCATCAGCAATGATCCAGATATTTTAAATGAAGCACGAAAACCATATAAATATCGACATCTAAAGGAACAACGATATGTGCTCTATGGCATCTGACATAGGGAAAAAGAGGACTAATGACGTCCACTATTTCGATAGCATTTAATCAACTATATATTAAAAGCGTGTCTAGAGGGCATACATACCGGGTATAACAGCAAAATTCTCCAAATCATGTAACAGCAAAATTGTACAATTGTTACATTAATCTTTGAACTGTTGTATCTTAGAAATGATTAAAGATATATTACTGGAATTCTCCGAAGTTTTTATACGGCTATTGGACTCTACTTAGAGTATACATTCATAATTATCCTCCAAGCTTAACAGAAGAATCGTGATGAAATCAATCATAAACGAAAATGACATGTTCATTATTAATTAATCAAAGCTAAGGATCGGAAGCTCATGAAGGATTGAAATAAAGTTCATATATATATATATATATATATATATATATATATATATATATTAATCCAAGGTAATTTTCAAAGTTATTCAACTTTTTGTCCTGGATGTTCTTCACGTATTTCGTGTACGATTTCATTTTTGAAATCTTTTTTTCACTAATCTTTGGACTGTCATAGCTGAAACTTTTCTCTCATGTGCCAAACGTCTTATGGATTGAGTTGGATCTTTTCTAATTGATCACTTTATCTCTAAGTTGAAATGATGACACCTCTTTTTGTTGTGATTTCCTGATACAGTTTTCCTCGCGACTGTTCTCTCTTTTTAAAACTTATTCACTGTTCTCTTGGTGGTTCTAGAATAGAATTATTCATACCATTACTGAAGGCATTAAAAATCTTTTTCCTCTCACCATTGCTCAGTTGAAAAGGCAGTGGGGCTGACACAAAACGATTTTAACCTTTTCTCTTTCTAGCTGAATAACTCAAAAGGTTTTTCAGTGATTTTTACGACAAATGTTATCAAGATGGTTAAACGTCTTTTCTGAAGAGCTGAGAAAATGAAAGTCAATTAGTTTAGTGTTTTTATATATTAAAAATTTCGTGGGATGGATAATGTTGTGGTGTCCTCAATCTAATGATTCTATTGTGGACTCTTCCACCTGCTATAAAATTAGTAAGAGATTAAGCCACGGGGAAACAGTGATATAGACTGAACGCTGGTCAACCGACACAACACTCCCCAATCGTGTAGCCCTCTTCTGTTGTATTTACTGTGCAATACACTATCTGCATTCTCTTGTTTTCTCTTGTTTTGTTATTTCTTAGCCATTTACGTGGTCACAGCAGATCATTATGGTGTAACACGATTTGGACACCTTTGCTGTTACACCTGGTATATATATATATATATATATATATATATATATATATATATATATATATGTGAAAATATTGTAGAAAATAGGAAAGAAACTGGTTTGGTAAATAATCCAAAGTTCCTTAGTATTTTTGTAATTATTTTAAAAAAATAGTGCTCGATACGAAAGTAGAGCATAAATATAATTATTTATTTAAAAATATGATTCCAACTCGCTACATAAGAGGTCTCAGGTTTCAAAACAAGAGCCGAAAACTTCAAAATAATATTTGAATTAACTTGAGTTAAAGTAGGCTCTGTTCCATCTTCAAGCGAAATTTTTTTGGGAATGACTTATTTTTGAAATTTACGAGTTTTAATAGTATGGTCAGAATTGAAATCAAAAATTTCCATGGCAGCATCAAGGGCGGATTGTTTAGAATCGGCAGGGGTGGGGTGTTTGTATCAGTATAGAGTTACTTTCATAGATGCCGGGTCACGGTAAGGTGGGGGTGGCTAAATTTACGACGGAGGAAGTTTTCGCATAGTCTGGCTTGAGCGTCTACGGAGATTTATTTATTTATTTTTATTTTATTCTTTTATTATATCTCTTTATGAAAGGGATTTGTATATATGAAAAGGCCGTAACGTTTGTTATTTGACGACTTCATAAAGGGTTATCAATTTTTGTAGGGTATTAAAACTATGTATATGGGCTATGGATTTTAAAATTTATTTTATTGTATGCGTGTTTTTAGCTAGTTATTCAGAGCGTAAGTTCGGTTGTGTCGGCAGAAAACCGTTAATTCTTGCCTGTTGTTTAATAGGTTTTTATTGTTTAGAAGCTTAATAATGTGCAGTTTCTCATGGAGGCACAAAGGGCATGGGTCATCCCAAGTTTTGCAAGTTCTAGTCCTGTTAATGTGAGGCCAAATATATATATATATATATATATATATATATATATATATATTTGACCTCACACATTATGAATCCTGTCGGAGGACGAATATTTTCTGTGAAAATTTCTCGGATATTCAGACCGGTATTTGTTGTTTAATACTTTTTATTATAAACAGACCATTTATTTAAAATATTTGTATCTATAAAAAGAATACCCGCCCGGCCCGGTGGCTAGGATCAAAGTGTAGTATCTGTGCTTTGTGAGCTGCCGGGTCGGGTGTCTGTCGAACTCTCTGCTTGCAGAGAGGAACCCTGACGAAGCTCCGCCGAAGGGTAGGGTTTCGTTGGGGGAGGTTGACGGAACTGGCCCCCTTCCGGGGTTTTGGATGGTTATTTATTTTTGGCTGCGCCTACGGGCTCGGAGATACCCACTTTAAAAAGGCCTTGTGCCACATTCAATCTTTGTGGGTGGATTGATAAATACCATCTATAAAAAGAATACCCGCCCGGCCCGGTGGCTAGGATCAAAGTGTAGTATCTGTGCTTTGTGAGCTCCCGGGTCGGGTGTCTGTCGAACTCTCTGCTTGCAGAGAGGAACCCTGACGAAGCTCCGCCGAAGGGTAGAGTTTCGTTGGGGGAGGTTGACGGAACTGGCCCCACTCGGGGATTTTGGATGGTTATTTATTTTTGGCGGGGCTTTCGGGCTCGGAGAGACCCACATTAAAAAGGCCTTGTGCCACATTCGATCCCCGTGGGTGGATTGATAAATACCATCTATAAAAAGAATGTATAAACATAAAAATGTCTCAATATATATATATATATATATATATATATATATATATATGATAAGTATAGCTAGATCAGTTTGCTTAGAGTTTTAGATAAATTATATAGAGGAATAAGAATTTGAGAGCTTTTCATGAATTGAACATGTGAGTAACAACGGAGTTTTAGGAAAAAAAAGAAACAAAGAAGACGTCTATACTAAGAATCAGAAAGAGACAGTTGAAATGTCCAGGGCACATAATGAGGGAAAAGACGGCTTGGAGAATTCAACACTCACAGTACATACTGAAGGCAACAGGGACAGAGGAAAATATCGAATAACATACCTAATCGGTATTGAATGATAGAACAGGGTTTATGAGTGGTAAAAACTCAAAATGTATTAAGAGCTACAAAGAACAGGAAATAGTGGAGAGGCATAGTTAATTGTTTGGTTGTTTGATATCAGAATCTAAATATTTTATACGCAACTGTATGTCTTCAACTACAGATAAAATGTATTTGTTATTTTTTTATAAATAGTTATTGTTGGTAATTTTATTATTGAGAAATAGATTGCTAGTATTTTTATAATTTCATAGTGTTTCGCTTTTGTTTGGGTGTTCACTATTTGCCCATATCTGTGACTCTAACTCGTGTCAGGGTGGGTCTGGGAACAATAGCAATTAAGAGGTGATTCCACACTTCTCAAAACCTCTAATCTACCGATCAGAAAACTTGCTGCTGGATGTCGTCTACCGTCATGCCCAGGAATGGAGAGCCATGATCTGAAGAGGCACAGCAAATGGAAGAGGAAAGAGAAGATCTGACAAAATACTTGATTTCATCTTCAATAATGCAGAAAAATGAAGGAAATTAAAGAAAATAGATTCTAATTTTAAGACACAAATAAACAGATTAATTACAGCTAACAATGTAAACTGGGATCAATGAAACTTAACAAAATGGTGGGTGAATATCATCCCGGCTATTTATACGGAAATGTTAAAACCCATAAACCTACCTCAATGCTAAGTCCCATACTTTCTCAAATTCCTACTCTTATGCATAATTTATCTAAAACATTAAACAAAATGGTCCAACCATAATTATAAAATAAATACAGCTTTGGTTCTTTCAAAGTTTGTTTTTACTGGATACACATGCATGAGTACGTATCCTTAAATTTTTTAAATAGTGAAATTAAGATCTCCCGGCCAAGACGTTGAAAATATTGTTTAAGAAAATGTGTATCCACTAAATATCACATACATAATAAGAAGAAAATGTCAGTTTAAAGCATGGTCCGCAGTCCTTTTAAAAGGGCTGTGGTGAAATAAACTGGTCTGTTTTTATTTAAATTATATATATATATATATATATATATATATATATATATATATATATATATATATATATATATATATACAATATTTTGTTATTCGACAAAGAGCAATGTAAGACAAAACTAAATTCCATCCTCAATAATACAGCCAAACTTAAGAAATTAAATAGAAATAACTTTCTTAAAACCCAAATCAACAGATAAATAAGCAATGAATAAATAAATAAACGGATATAGAAATAAAGAAAATAAAGAATGAATGATAGAACAGGATTTATGAGTGATAACAAAAAGACGAGAGCTACAGAGGTCGGGAAATTGTGGAGAGTCATGATCGGGAACATCATGAACGGAAAATAGAAGAAAACCGGACAAAAATCCTGATTTCATCCTTAACAATGCAGACAATTCTAGGAAATTAAAGAAAATAGATTCTAATCTTAAGACACAAATAAACAGATTAATTACAGCTAACAATGTAGAACTAGAATCAATGAAACTTAACAAAATGGTGGGTGAATATCATCTAGGTTATTTATACCGAAATACTATGTCATACTCAATCACTTTTGTCGCCAGAATCTATCTTAAATATTTATAAATCTAGCATTTATCCTTGCTTTGAATATCGCTGCCACATCTAGTTTGGTGCTCTTGTATATTCAGAGTTTCTTGATAAGAAGAATCTGCAATCTGATTAGTCCTGACTTGGCATCTTGGCTTCAGTCACTTTCCTACCACTGTAATATAACTTCTCTGTGCCTTTCCTGTAAATACTACAATGGTAATTGTTCTGATGAACTTTACTGTATGGTACCTAGACATTATGAATTTAAATGCAGTACTAGATTGGCGGCAATGTCTCCTCATTTTACAGTTGAAATGACAAAAGATGTAACCGTAAGTTCTATGTTAACTGTTTCTTCTCCCGTACTCCCCGCTTGTGGAATTCACTTCCGGCTTCTTGTTTCAAAGTCAACTTTAACCTTAAAAATTTAAATGCAATGTCAGTCGTCCTCTTCTGTCTTCTTAATTGTTGTTCTTTATTATTATACTCTCTTCTTAATAGTGTTTCTCTCATATTCTCTAACACTCAGTAACTCTTTGCATCTTAGTGGCTTTATTGCCTTGTATGAGGTGATATGATAAAAAATAGATCGCTAAAATCTTCTTCTCGGCCTCCCTGTACCTTTCCTATAAACAATTTCCTGGAAATTGTTCTGATGTTCTTTCCTCTATGGTACCCTAGACTTTATAATTTTAAGCACTTTACTAGTTTGGAGACAACGTCTCATCGTTTGACAATTAAATGGCTTGATGTAACCGTAAGTTCTATGTTAACAATTTCTTCTATAGAACTTGTGCATTGTGGAACTCCCTTCCGGTTTCAAGGTTTCAAGCTAACTTTGATAATAAAAAAATTAAATGCAATGTCACTTGTTATTTTCTGTCTTCTAAACTATTGTTCTTTTATTGTCCCCTTCCTATTAATAGTAGTTTTTCTCTTCCCATCTATCACGCAATAACCTCTTGCGTCTTAGTGGCTTTATTACCTTGTTTGGGATGAAATATTACATCCCAAAATTTTTCAAGTACTTGCTCCTGTATATAACTAATATTAAGAGCTAAACTGATGCATATATATATATATATATATATATATATATATATATATATATATATATGGAGAGAGAGAGAGAGAGAGAGAGAGAGAGAGAGAGAGCGAGAGAGAGAGAATGTGAGAAAGAGAGAGAATTAATGCAAATATAAAATTTGTCACTTAGCATTCCGACTACAAAATTTCGTACATAGGGCCTTCAGAAATCACTTCATTATATATATATATATATATATATATATATATATATATATATATATATATATATATATATGTATATATATATATATATATATATGTATGTATATATATATATATATATATATATATGTATATATATATATATATATATATATATATATATATATATATATCTGTGTTTCTCAACTCTATTAAGCAACGGCACACCTAGGAGCAAATTAAGTTAACAGGGCACACTTAGCAAGATTTTATGGCTATTTAATAAAAATTAACATCACCACAAAGTATTTAAAATAGGTACATCCAAAAATTCGTTATACCCAAGGTTTAAATGTATTTTCATAAATGAAAATACTTTCTTGAAATTTTCTTTTTAGTCTCAATTAAAGCGAAAGGATTAAATTTTCTAATTTCAGAAAGCAAAATATTGTGGTTTGTTTCAAAAAGAAATTAGAATGATTTTTATTCGATTAATTTTTTTCAGATAAAACAATCGAAACACCTATTTTTAATTTCTTTTGAGGGATTTAATTCCCGCAAAAAATAAATATATATTTCTGAAACGTTATTTGCGGAAAATTAAAAAATTAAATTTAAATAAATTTGTTCTGAAAGAAATATTACTTAGAGCATAAAATTTTCTATACAATTATAAATTATTGAGTTACCTGTAATTTTTTTAATTCTACCGCGTTCGAAATTTTGTTTAATTTTTTTCGTCAGCGGTCTACACATTTCATTTTTTTAACTTTAAATTTTCTATTTTTCTCAACGTTTTAGAAAAATATATTGTATTTTCCCAAATCGTTAATAAAGAGAATTAACTTTTGTTTACAAGAAATGGCAAGATTTTTATCGCTTTTTTACTGACAAAAAATTATTAAAAAAATTCTAATCAATATATGATTTCTGTTTCATATACACCAGAGTATTTTCCTTAATGGAAATAGTAAAATTTATTTTTCAAACATTTAGCTTTCAATTAAAGGTAAAATGAAAGCTTCAAGAAAGCTCTTTGTTATGTTTGTTTTTTAAATTCATTTTTAAAACTCGAGAATTAGTTCACAATTAAAAATAAAATGAGAAAAGAAAACTAATTTTAAATGTAAATGATATAAAGTATAAAAATAACTAAACTAAACATTAAGATTAAAATAATATAAAGGGTTACTTTTCAAACGTTATTTATCAAAATATAACTCACAAAAAATAATAAAGAAACTTTTAAAAAAATTAAAAAACTAAATAAAAACAAATAATTTTTTTAATTGAGTAAAACTAAAAGGTTTATGAGCGGAAATGGGATAACCTTTAAAAAACGTGGCCTTCATGTTGCATATGAAACACCATATTTTAAAAAAAGAACCTTTAGACACACCATAAACTATTTTTATTATTGTAAAAAATTTTGGTGGGATGATTTGCATTAGACTTCTCAAATTTTCGCTTACTAAAAATAACCTTTAATTAATAACTTAATAATCTAAATTTATCGATGTTGGGAAGAATTTTAAAACATTTTTGAAACTGTATAATTAAAAAAATAGGAAAAATGCAAACAATTCTTGTAAAAATTCATTAGACATAAATTTTTTTCTTCAGATTATAATGTCCTTCATATGTATTATTTATGGAATTTTATCGAATTAAATAATTAGATAATTTTATTCCAGTTTTTTTTATTTTAAGATTAGGAGCAAATTTTAGAAAACTTGATAATAGCTTATAAAAAAAAAAAATATGATGATTTACATTCTCCAAGGTGACCTGCTTTTAACTAATAAAAACATTTCATTAACGATTTTAAATTCTAGAAAATTTTATGAATTTAAGTATGAGAGAGGGAGTTGTTAACTGACGTAAAATATATTTTTACGAGGGTTTTCTAAAAATAATAATTTAAAAAATAAATTCATTCATTTGTGAATAAGTTCTGAAAGTTCCCTTAAAATCCGACAATTATTTGATTTTTGCAAGAATTTCAAAATTAATGTGTTATTTTACCTGAAACGGAGGCGCGAAAATATCCATTACCAGTTCTATTTCATCATCGACACAAAAAACAAGGTTTTTAACAAAAATTTCGAACGTGTTAGAAAGGAGTATCAAATTTTAAAAAATAATTAAAAAAATATTTCGGTATGCTCTTTTTCAGCGATTCATTGCAGGTACCGAATTTAAAATGACATAATCGAAGAATACTGAAAATAATTATTTGAAACAGTTTAATACTTATTCATTTACTGAAATACTAACGCCGTTCTATTACTACGTTCAAACACACTTATATATGTATGCCGGGACAATATCTCGCGGCACACTTAAGAGGATCGTGTGGCACACTAGTGTGACGCGCTAAGGCGGTTGATAACCATTGATCTGGAGCATCAGTGTTTTAGCTAACTTGCTTTTGAAATCATTGTTTCCTTTCGTGAAATGAGTAACAGATAAACGAACGAGAAATAATTATAGATTCCACCCAAATCTTACCTACGCTGATTTTCTCTCCGGAATCGATACTTCAAATATACAAATCAACCATTCGCCCTTGCATGGAGTATTGCAGCCATATATGGTCTGGGGCACCTTCTGTTTAGCTCGGAGCTCTTGACAAGATCCAGAGACGGATATGTAATATAATTGGCCCTGATCTGGCATCTCGTCTACAGTCACTCTCTCACAGACGCGCCGTTGCCTCTCTCTGTCTTTTCTACAAATACTTTCAAATACTATCCGCTGAGCTGCTTTCACTGGTTCCCAGACTCCATGAATTTAAGCGCCCTACGAGGCTGGCATCCTGCTCTCACCCTTACACTGTAGAAACTACTAAATGTAGCCGTCTCTTCTACTCCAATAGCTTCATGCCTCGCACCTCTCGCCTGTGGAACACCCTTCCCAATTACTTCCCTGAGAGCTATAATCTCCAACTATTCAAATGTAATGTCAATCGACATCTCCAGTTAACTTGATCTATCCACTATCCTTCTCCTCATCCTTTCTTCTATCACTCCTATCTGCTCTCGCTCCAAATCTTCTGCAACCCCCTGCATCCTAGTGGCTTCAAGACTTGCTCGGGGCGTAATGCTTAAAAAAAATTCCTGGATTATCTATGAAAAGATAATTTTGCGCATGTACGTTCCTTCAGACAAATAATTCTTTACTTATTCCGAAACTAAGACTCATTTATTCCGACAATTAATGAGCTGGTCAATTTGAAACGTCAAATCTTAGGTCTATTTTTTGGTCTATAAAAATTATAAACTTAATTTTAAGAAATGACGATTCCTATTGTCGTTTTCACAATTATTCATGTAATTTGGCTTATCAAAATTTGACAATTCTATCTGAGCACTCGTGAAAGGCGGTAACAATTTTCTTTATTAGAACATTTCTCAAAGATTATGCTTTCAGATTTTGATTGATGGTGTTTCGCTAATAGCTTTTCTTCTTGTTTGATACGAACAACCTAAGACTGATAAAGAGATAAATAGGAACAAGTTGCCATAGAGAGATATATAGAAATAAAGAGATAGATTGACAGAGAGAGAGAGAGAGAGAGAGAGAGAGAGAGAGAGAGAGTGAGAGAGAGAATTGGGATAGACATAATGAAGACAGATAGGTAATAAAGAGACTGAGATAGATAGATAGATAGACAGATAGATAGAGATAGATAGATAGATAGATAGATAGATAGATATAATTGATATTGAGAATGAAGATAAATAGACTGAGAGATATGACATTGAGATAGATAGATAGATAGATAGATAGATAGATAGATATGAGATTGGGATAAAGATATACATAGAGAGAGAGAGAGAGAGAATGATATAATTGAAATAAAGATAATGAATATATATAATGAATAGATAGATAGATATAATTGAGATAAACACAATGAATATAGATAAAGAGAGAAAAAATTAAGATAGATGGCTAGCTAGAGAAGCAATTGAGATAGATATAATAAAGATTAATAGATAGTTAAATAAATAGAGATATAGATACTTAAGAAACTGATATATAGAGACAGATGAAGAGAGATAGGAAGATGAAGAAGAGATATAGCTAGCTAGATAGATAGAGGGGGAATGAGAGAAAAATATTTGAGATAGAGATAATGAAGATATATAGATAGATATAAAATTCCTATACACTAACAAGTGCTAGAATCTTTAAAATATCTAGTACAAACAAAAACTAACTTTTCCCTAATGATAGATAACATTATAAAAATTTGCATCCCATTCCAAACCAATATTGTTTCACATTTGACAATGATTTTAGAAATATTTTTTGTTTCCTATAGGATAGCCTCATAGTTGTTATTTTTTTTTTAGGTGGCATATCTTCATTCAAACAGGTTTGGTTGAATAATCTGGACTTATTATGTCTATTCTTATTTTAATCCTCTCAAATTCACGGATCAATTTCTTAGTGCTGTTATTAAACTGATTAAGAAAGTTACCGTAGTTTTTCTCCTTCCTTTTATTTTCCCAAGTACTTTCAATCTCATCCAATATCATATTCAGAGGTGAATTGCTAAGACAAAAAATTAATGTAAGTGATAGTTGAGAATTTTTTTCTGTAAATGCGTATGAAAATCGCCCCGCTTTAGTTAATTTGGAAATTTATTGTTAAGAATATGCAAGGGACGTAACTTAATTTATATTTTTTAGGTTTTAAAATACTCAATCTGCAATAAAAAAAATAAATCACAATTTGAGTATCCCAAAGCATTAAAACATTGTTGCTATGTTCATAATTAATATATATATATATATATATATATATATATATATATATATATATATATATATATATGTATATTAACGTTATATATTAACGTTAAACTATAAAGTTTGCCCCAGAGTGGCTCTGTCATTGGGCAAAACAGATAAAAGTTTGAGGGTGCTCCGTCAGGTGTTGTTGATAAAGAAGCTAAAACTGCTCTATGGAATTGGCTACATCAGTAGCCAGCTGAGTTTTATGAAGCTGGGATGCATACCATCGTTCGTAGATAGAAGACTGCCACTGAAAGAGGTAGTGACTATGTTGAGAAGTAGGCATGTGAGCCTGTGATGTATAGCTATATCTTGATGTACAATATGTTTGAATGTATTACTCATTTCTTATATAATAAAACAAATTGAATTAATTTTTGACTCACCCTCGTAGACAGATCTTCAACTAATTGTAGCAACAATCGTTGGGTCCTTTACTTTCTCCTTTATTCTCGTCAGGCTGGGGGTGTCAGGGTGATTGAAATGTCTCACAGAGCGATTGCAATTAAATAGCCAGATTTAAATCGTAAATATCACAACTGTACATATGTATATGGAGTTTAAATACAGAAAGATACACAAACAGGAACGAAGCTTTTGGGTGGTTCATTGTTATTCAAAGTTTATTAATCCTTTGCGCTTCGAAATAATCTTTTGAGTAACAGTATTTTGATAACACTTCTGATCTGGCATTTATTAAATTATATAGTTTGGCATTCATTACAATTTTCGGTCTTCTTTTCCTATTAAATTTGCTGATGCGCTTTATTATCTCCCCTTGGATCTGGGAGTACACACCATATTTTCCTTTATCTCCCACATGTACCTTGACGGTCTCTCTATCTCTTTCTTCCTTTCTCTCTCTCTGTTTATATATATATATATATATATATATATATATATTATGAATTAACTGATTTCAAATATGTTTTTTCGCTACACAGTAATAACCATGTTTCAAAAATGGAAAGTAAAAGCTTCGAATTTAATTTTGTAATTAAATTAAAAACATTAGTTCCATTTCATCCTCAAGCGAATTTTGGAGTAACTTATTTTTTAAATTTACTGAGTTCTAAATGCAGAGAAAATTCATAATTCACTGTTCCTAAGGATACAGAGAGATCCAATCATTCAGACAAGGGGTGGTAGCGTGTTCATTTTTATTAACTTTTGTTGTATCAGTTATTAGTTACGTTCGACAAAAGGGTTATGTTTAGGTAGGGTAGGGATGTATTTTTCAACGAATTCTGACATCCGCTAAATGCATGTCGTGTGGGGTTTTTTTTTAATTTTATTGTTAACGGCAAGATTCTTACGGCATTGTTTTCTATTTGTATACTTAAAGTTTTTTTTTGGATGTTTAGGTTAGAATACGTTTTATTTAACTGCAATTTTAAAATGTTTTCACTTTTAATTTTTAAGAGATTATATTTCTTTTAAAACAAGTAAATGTAATAGAATTACTTACCGTATATAAGATTATTTTTTCATATCAAGTATAAGTATGTATATTACCAAGTCACATTTTTTAAAAAATTTATTTTAGATATTATTTAAGGAAAATTTTTGACAATGACAGCAAAAATAGCTAATTCATTTCTCTGATTCAGTAAACTTTTATTTTTTATAAACTTAGTAATATATAGTTTTCCATGTTTGTACAAAGGACATGGGTCATTTAATGGCCTACATATTCAAGCTTTTCTTATTAATTTCATTATACTGTAGGTATTTTATTGGATATTTTTAGTGCTAGAAGTACTTTGAGAGAGATGTTTAGGTTAGAATTCGTTTTATTTAACTACAATTTTAAAATATTTTCACTCTTAATTTTAATAGACTATATTTCTTTTTAAAACAAGTAAATGTAATAGAATTACTCACAGTATATAAAATTATTTTTTCATATCAAATATAAGTATGTATATTACCAGGTCGCACTTTTTAATTTTATTTTTAAATATTATTTAAGGAAAATTTTTGACAATAACGGCAAAAAATACATATTTCATTTCTCTGATTCAGTAAATTTTTATTTTTTATAAACTTAGTAATATATAGTTTCTCATGTATGGACAAAGGACATCGGTCATTTAATGACCTACATATTCTAGCTTTTCTTATTAACTTCCATTTTACTGTAGGTGTTTTATTGTTTTATATATATATATATATATATATATATATATATATATATATAATGATATATAATTTGATATATCAATAACAGTATTTAGAAAAATAGTATGACAAATTAGAAAAAAAAGGTTTTATGATGCGTTTTATCCGTTAGACCTGGGATTTGATGATGTCACCAAGTCTACACATGCGCATCTGTAGACGTGGCAATAGAAACTATACCCAATTCGATGAAATCCTAACGGATGAAATGCGTTACAAAACCCTTTTCCCAATTTGTCATAATATATATATTTTTATTATGTTCATGAAAAACAATTGATCCGCAGTAAAGAATTCCTGAGAAAAAAAAACTACTAAGACATATCACTTTGTTAATTGAACTATCTACTTAGTTCATGTCATATTAATTGAAAAACACTTATAAAAAAATCGTGGATTTACCAAATTACAAAATTCATAAAGATTCTCTCTTGAAATATTTGAACTTTAGCGTTGCGACCTGCACGTTCCAATACTACATAACCGTTAATAAGTACCTCATTCTTAAAAACATCTTCCGGTCGGAAAAACACATTTATTTCGTCTTCCAGTTTTGATTGTAAAGGAAAAAAAATACAGCCTGATGATGAATGCGTGAAGCATTTGAAAGTACTCGCTGAATCAAAAAATACCCCATATCCCTTTTATACATAAAGATCTCATCATGCAGTGGATTATTAGTAGTATAATGCTTATAATTATGTCTACTAGCGAAGGGATTTCACCAATAATTGCATTAATATTGCTGATTCATTCAAGGTATGATTAACTCTTTGTAATATATATATATATATATATATATATATATATATATATATATATATATCAGAGAGAGAGAGAGAGAGAGAGAGAGAGAGAGAGAGAGAAAAAAGGGTGTTAATCCTGTTTGTAATTATCTACAACAAAAATTCAAAACATCTAACAATATATATATATTATGAAATGGATTTATTCCGACAATTATTTAGTATATTTTCTGTATATACGTTATTTTAATAGATACAAATTATTTAAGTAAATGCTCTGTTTTTTTTGTTTTTTTTTTTATTAGACAGTGGTAATTACGTTTACCAGCCTGAATGTTCGAAAGATTTGGTAGAAAATATGCAACAGGAATCGAACCTGTGTCCTATACGTAACTGTCATTTATATCTGACTGTTTTATACCATTTAGCTATAGAGAAGAGTCTGGTTAGCAAAGTCCAAATTAATGCCTTTAAAGAACACATATTCAAATATCCTCCCCGAACGCTTATATTTGCTCAAGAGACATACCTTAATCTGTGTTGCACAACCAATTTACAAAGTATCACAGTTGTTGATTGGTCAGCTTAAATTGAATAATTAAGCACCTAAATGTGTTTCACCATAATTACTTACTTCACTTCACCAATACAAAGGTAGGAGTCACATATTTTTGTACATATCAGATTTTCAGTTTTGGTGAAATAAATTCCCTTTTTTTAATTAAATAATTAAAATACATCTTTTTTTGCTTGTGTTCATTATTTGGAAAGCAATCGAATCCATTACATTCACTTACTTGGGAAAGGTATGATTCCTCTTTTTCTCCCCCAGCTATGGGTAAATAGCAGGACAGACCGGATTCTATAGCCTTGGATAGCAACTGGTTTACAGCAGAAAGAAATGGCAACCTACTGCGGGAAAAATCTGCCTCGTCAGTCATGTATCGAAAGATACATGATCGTTTAAGCGTGTATCACGCATGGCACATAACTGACTGATTCGGGCTTTGCTTGGTCTCCAAGTTCTTTGTAGCCGAGAGGTCAAATCACGTCAGATTTAATGCCGGTTCCCCCTAGGGTAACTCAGGTTCGAATCCTAGATACTAATAAGATTTCTCGAATATTCAGGCCGGTAGTTTAGGAGGACATTTAAGAGGACTATTTTAAATTTGTTCACAATAGCAATGACCATGTTTGAGGAGTTCAAACTTTCAAGCGGCACTATATATTCTATCTGAAATTTTACACACACATACGCACACGCACACACACAAACATATATATATATATATATATATATATATATATATATATATATATATATGTGTGTGGTGTGTGTGCGCGCGCCCGCGTGTATATACATATATATATATATATATATATATATATATATATATATATATATATATATATATATATTTCAATTATAAGTGCAATTTTAATTTATAATTACATGAATCATTCATACAAAAAACAAAAAAAAAACAAATATAGAGGTTAATGATTTAAATGGCGAGAATACATCTTCGAAAACAATATCAATAAGATACACCAACCCCGAACCTGTATATGAATGATATGATCCCTGTTCATAAATTCCAGTTGCATAAGGTCTTTTTTTATTTTTTACAAGCTTTCGTCTGTTCCTACAGACATCCTCAGATATACAAATAGATTTGTTCTTTTTTACTTCTCTGTAATAAGAGGACAACGAAAAGTACCGAGAAGTAAAAACAAAAACAAATCTATTTCCATACCTGAGGATGTCTGTAGGAACAGACGAAAGCTTGTAAAAAATTTAAAAGACCTTATGCAACTGGAATTTATAAACAGAGATCATATCATAAATATACACGTTCGGGGTTGGTGTATCTTATTGATATTGTTTGCGAAGATGTATTCTCGCCATTTAAATCATTAACCTCTATATTTGTTTTTTTTTCGTATGAATGATTCATGTAATATATATATATATATATATATATATATATATATATATATATATATATATATATATATATGTGTGTGTGTGTGTGTTTGTGTGTGTGTGCGTGCGTGCGTAACTTTGCATTTAACTCACTGGTGAGAAGAGATGGATCCATGTTTATTCAAGAATATTACCCCGAAAGTGAATCAACATTTCAGGCCCGAATTCCAACTCGGCTCGATTCCTCTTCTTGCTACAATAATCGTAAAGTTAGTCCAATATCCTCTGTTTATAAAAATGAGATTTTGCGTTCAGCTAGTAGGAAATGGCACGTTTTGAAACCCATCCGCTATTCGTTTCTCTGAGTTCGTGTGAATTTCATTTACTTAGTTCATAATAAACATAATCTCGTCTGCTCTTTATCTGTGTTAGTGTGTGTCGTTTTAACGAGACTTCATTATTTTGTGTCTTTAATGGGATATATTTCAACTATTAGTAAATAGTAACAGTCAAATAACTTTGCTTAGTAAACTGCCGAATCCGGGCATCTTTTTTGTTTACTTCTGGCCCTCTTTATAAATATTTGCTATTAACTGAACAGCAAAGCGACAAATATCTATACCACAGATCAGCATGCAAATGCTGTCTCCGTTGTTTTAACTTTCCTTTTTTTTTATTTTTCCAGAAAAACACATTCAAGCAGGCCCCTTGCATGCATTTCTTAATTAACAAGGGAAATCTAATGAAGTAAATTGTAAAAAATAGATAAAAAAAAAAAAAAATGAAATGAAATTAAAAAAAATCCCAAAAGAAGAGAAATTACTCTCTCAACACAAGATGTATTACTGTGTGCATTAAACAACCAATAATTTTCTGAAAATGCCCGCACTAATAATCAAATCCGAGGCGAATAATTGGAATGAAAAAGACATGAAGAAAGAGAAGGAAAAATGGCGATGATTATAACACATCTAGCCAGCTGGTTTTCGATGTGGCAATATGCCTGCTGGATTCGGTCGTTCGGAGTGAAATGTCAGTTATTGCTTGACTAGCGGCAGATAGTTATATTACTAATGGGGAGATGTTAGCCACAACAATAATGCTTGGTGCACTCAAGTTAGGTACGTATGTTAATGCGAAAGCCTCTGACGGCGTTCGAAGACAGCGCCATTTGCATCGCATTTAATCAGAAAGCGGACCGTATGTCAGCTAAATTAAACACTATCTGTCGATAATAATATACATACATACACCACCCAGCAAAAAATATCCCACAGCGAACATTATTAGCGGCTTCGATCTTTGCTAAATTATAGACAAGCAAAATTTATTTATACGTTTGCCATTCTACGTTTTTATTCTGATGGAGTTCTGTTATATTCTTTTCATTGTCAGGACAGCGGTAAACCTGGGCAGACTGCTGATACTAATTATATCAGTTGCTTCAGCTAATCGGTAATGCGTGAGGCAAACGCTGAAGGCTCGTAGCTAGATTAAGGTCATAAAACGGCAATATAAAAGCTGATGTTGATAAACGGGGTTCACAGATTTGGGTTTTCATGACGCGAACAGTTTTTGATACTAGAATTATGGGCTTCTCATTATATTTACTAGGCTTTGTTTATGCGCGAAATACAAAAGCGAGCAAATCTATACGGGTTTCGGATCGCGATCGAAAGGTGTAAAAAAGACATGCTTGCTGGATCAATCGACATTCTTTTTGGGGATAATTTTGTTTTGTAATTACTCACAGATCCATGCCTTATATGGATATAAATGGAACTCTCGGAGTTCACTTATGACGATTCATTTATAATGGATAAGTGTAGAGTTATGGTAATTGAATGAGAATTCATTCTTTGAACTTTCTTTTTTTCTTTTTTTTTCTTTCTTTTTTGTTCCTTTCTCGTTATTTTCTCCCTTTTTATTAATTTTGCCGTTTATTTCTTTTCTTTGTATATTTTCCCACTTCATTTTAATTATTCCCTTTCTTTTCTCTTTGGCAATCATCGAAGTTAAGAAACACCGAACTTGGTCAGTGCCTAGATGCGTGACCACTTGAATGAATCAATCGATCAATCTTTTCCTTCTCATTTTTATTTTCATCTTTTTAACTTTATTTTACATTTGCATTTTTTCATTTCTTTGTATTTTTTAAAACATCCATTTTATTTTACATCTTTTTCTTTGTTTCTTTCTTTGTTTCTTTCTCTCTCTCTCTTTCTTTCTTTGTTTCTTTCTTTTTTCTCCCTCTTTCTTTTTTTCTTTCTGTTATGAGGTCCACCCCTTTTTACATACTAGTGGACTCGTCCAGTGTGTACTTGTACTGCTGCCTGTGAATACCCGGGAGATAGAGTCGGAAGTGATACAGTGAGAGAGTGAGGTAACCGCTTTGTAGGAGTCACAGTTGCGAGCACGTAGACTCAGAAGGAAGTCATACTTCGATACTGAATTCCCCAGACTGTATATATATTATTATCGCTACTAACCGCATTTCTGGATCTACTAACCGTATTACCAATTGTATTATTACGGCAATACATTTATTTGCTATATTTCATTCCTGCGTTTGTCATTCATTTGAGACCGGATTTCATCCCGGAATCCACAACACTTTCTTTCTTTCCTTTATTTTCTCTCTCTTTCTTTCTTTCTTTCTTTCTTTCTTTTTTACTCTCCCTCTTTCTTTCTTTCTTTCTTTCTTTCTTTCTTTCTTTCTTTCTTTCTTTTTATTCTCCCTTCCTCCATCCCTCCTTCTTTCTTTGTTTCTTTGTTTCTTTTCTTCCTTTTAATGTCGCCCAATATCGCCGACCAGGACAGAAAAAAAGAGATTTAAAACTCAACAGCAAAACGTTATTGAGCGCAAAAAATGTTTCAGAATTTCCTGGGGCACGTTTCAAATTATTAAGTTTGTGGATCCTGAAAATTGCTAAACGAACAGTCAAAAGCACTCGATTAAGATTTTAAATTCACCTGTACGGAAAGTATTAGAAAATAAAAGAAAAGTGGCATTTCTTATCAAAGACCTTTAATCACGCACACATACAGACACACATACACACTCACACATATATAATAAACAGGGCGTCTACTGAAATACGGGTATCCACAAAAATAGCGTTAAAAATCTGTTGGAGTAATAAATAAAAACCCTGTACTATATATATATATATATTAGGTTGGTGCAAAAATAATTACGTAATAATGTCGTTTTTTGATGTTAAAAAATACGTCAAAAAACGACATTATTACGTCATTATTTCTGCACCAACCTAATATATATATATATATATATATATATATATATATATATATATAGAAAATAGGAAAGAACTGGTTAGGTAAATAATCCAAAGTTCTTTAGTATTTTTATTATTTCAAAAAAAAAAAATAGTGCTCGATACAAAAGTAGAGCATAAATATAAATCATATTTTTAAATAAATAGTTATATATATATATTTTCAACAAAACTTCAATTTTTTTTTCGTAGGTAGTGTTTCTTATTGTCTTGCACACTTTTTTCTTTATTTTTACATTCAGAATACTTAAAAAATCCCATTTACAAGACAATTGTTTATAACAAAATTCTATTCAATCGGTAGACTCATAACGATTGAAAACAATGTTTTTGTTTGAGTTTGGGTTTGACCACTTCGTAAAAAAAAAAAAAAAAACTATTTAAGACATGCGTGTCCGTCAACTTTAAACAATAATCTTTGTCAATTTTATTTTTCAGTCTTTATGATGGTCGATACTTGATCTATCGCTTACTGTTACATCCCCGGGCAACGCCGGGCTCTACTGCTAGTATGTGATATTGTGCATGAGCCCGGTCTGAGGCTGATCGTGAAGAATTGTGAGATCCGTGCATTTTTCGATGTATTTTCTTATCTGTGAATTCTTTTCTCTTCTGATGAAAGTGGTATTTATTAGGTCAATATGTGTTGCGCCGAACTACCAGTGCGTGTAAAGAGTTGTTATGTAATATATCCTTGTGAGGCTTATAAAATCTTTTTTTTAGATTTCTAGATGTTTCACCGATGTGTATCATTGGCATTGTGTACGATTGATTCGTATATTCGTGCCTCGGTTTTGTTGTTGTTGTTATTCCGTTTCGTACTGATTATATCTTTTATTGTTTTAGAGGTGGTGTTGGTGAATTTTTGATCGACGTTGGATAAGTAAGTTATTTTCGATGGTGGCTGTTTTAGAGTTGGTTGGCATAATTATGTGCCTAATTTTATCAGAGTTGTTGAAATTATCATTATCTGTGGATTTCTTCCGTAGATTTTGTAGGCTTTGGGTTTGTCATTATACAAGAAATAATTTAGGTGTTGGAAAAGTTTTAAAGTGCTTCATTGTATTTTTTCTTCATCTGGTAGGAATTTCGCGCGATTATAAGAGCTATTAGGTTGGTGCAAAAATAATGACGTAACAATGTCGTTTTTTGACGTTAAAACGTCAAAAAACGATATTATTACGTCATTATTTTTGCACCAACCTAATAGTTCAACACTATGAATATTCTGGATTTGATCTTATTTTTGTGGTGAGAGTCGAAGTATATATGGGCGTTTGTCTTTGTAGATTCTCAGTAGACCTTTACTTATATGTTGTTATGGTGCGTATTAATATTACATCAAGAAGTATTGTCTGATTCTGCTCCGTAAGTAAAGTCGATTAGATATTCTATCCTGTTTAATCTATCTACAAGGCCAGGTAGTGATGTACTGTGGTGGTATAATAATACAGCATCTTGGTGGAGAATGCGATGAAAGGGGCCAGATTCTAAATCTTGCAGGAAGAGGTAATCCAGTACATTACTGAACAGCGAGCCCATCAGTGAGCCAAAATTCTGTCTATAAATATGCAACATCACCGATCATCGCAAAAGCAATATTAGCACAATACTGTATAAGAATGTGTCTTTGCTACATAATGGAAATGTTAATATTAGCCTTTTCCCTACAAGGAAATATTTGGCATTCATTGACCGAGAAGTCAGTACTGCTTACGGTTAAAATTTATCAAATCTTTCTCTTAAAACAATAGTTTAGGAAAACAAGTTTCTCAAGTCCAATAGCTGTTCTTGTTCTTTCCAGTAGTGATGGGGCTTTCTTTCCTAAACCTTTATTTGAAGTAGTGTGAAATACCAACATCTTGATTATGTCATTATTTTCTCTTCGAGTTGCATGTTTTTTGTAACCTAGAGAGGGTTACTGAATGAATAATAACCAAAACGGAGTTTGGAAATGAAATAGTAATCTTTATAACACCAACAAAATACAATACTCGCCAGCGGCGTGAAATAGGTAAACCACTGCTAGTGGTGCGCTACTTAGACAGCATATTACCCCCACTTACAATAGTGTCCAACGTATTTATGAGAATTGGGACATACTCATTAGTGTTCATAGTTATGGCATATAACAATGTGCTACCCATTTTAATTGCTGTTGCTGTTAGCAGTCCTCAAATGATAAGGCTTCCTTTATTTTGTACAGCTCTTTGTGATTCTGTATCGCCGGTCTCCAATGTTCAAAGGAGGATGATCTTTGCCATGACCCTCAGACTTCAGCCCGCTCAAAGCCTTTTTTTTCACCATTGATCTTAGAAAATGGTTGCATACTGCTGACAGTTGAGATATTTCTGAATGGGTTTGACGACATGCAGACATGCAAGTTTTGATCTGACAAAATGATTTTTCGTCATTCATTGAAAATGCACGGATCTTACAACTTTCCACGGTCTGCCTCATACCCGACCCATACACAATATCACATATTGAAAAAGCAGTAGTAGCACAGTATCGCCAGATCAAGATTTTCATGACTCGAGGTTAATGTTTTGGTTTTGTAAAAAGTTGCTGTGTTGGGCAAAACTACCTTTAGCTCAGTCTATTCTGTTTTTAATGTCCTTGTCTCCTATATTAAATGCGTTATAACTGTGACCCGCATGCCAAGGTATCTAAAGTGTTTAGTATTCACTAATTCCACCTCCTTAACTTTTATGATGGATTCAGCGTATCTGCCATCGCTGCTTTCATTCAAATTCCAGATCATATTTCTGTTTTGGAAAGATTTAAGCTCTATTTCTTGGAACATTTGGGAGAGGATGCTGATTTTCCGTTCAAGATTATAATTATCCCAACTATCAATACCTATTTCATCAGCATAGCCACACTCATTATCAGTATGGTACTCGTCAAAATTAGATTTCCCTCAAAAAAAGCTTGATCACTAGATTTAAGTATAGGTGTAATTAAGTATTTTCGGCGCTGAGTAGGCGATTTGCGTACATCGAGCAATTCAAACTCGAGAGTCGACATCAGTAAATCTTAATGGTCGCGAAGAGACGCTCATCCACCCTTGAAGTTCTAATTTTTCATGTAGACAAATTTCTGAAGACTTCGATAAACAAAACTGGAAAAATACGTAAGTATTAATCATAAAGTTCTACTGCTTAAATGATAATGACCAGCAATGATGATGATGAAGCAGTTTATTAAATTCGAATTCTAAGAAAATTACATTGATTGCGAATTCATGATGTATTTGATATGTTGAAGAAAGTTATTGTATGATACTCATGTTTCGCAAACTGTTCTCATTTGAGACTTTATCTCATCAATTAAAGATATTTAATTAATGATATTTGTCTTGTATCATCTGAATTGATATTTGTCTTGTATCATCTTTCAGTCTTTTCAAACACCAAGACTAACTCGCATGAGATTTGCTGGTACGAAGTACTTCACGGCCCGAGGCCACTGTACACACCGGTGTACAAGGTGAAGACGATGATCACCGGCCTACGAAGTATGAAGTTGAATTTATTTCATTGGCATTAATAGATCAGCTCTATAGGAATCATAAATGTTATCGACACAAAAAGTTGTATCGAGGAGCAGAGTTCAATTTCTGGTTTAATTTACTATATACGGTTTCTCACTAATATCCATAGGAAAAATAATATTAAATCCCTCTCTTCACTCTCGGCTATGGGTTAAATAGCAGGGTCGACTGAACTCTCTAGCCTTGGCAGGTAGACACTTTAGACCGGTTCCTTATCTACAAGGATCACGTTGTCAAAGACTAAAACCAAGGTCAGATCAAGAAACAACATCGTAAAGAAGCTGGCTAACAGCGACTGGGGTGCCTATGACTGTATCATACTCACCACAACCTTTTCATTCCATTCCATTGCAGAATGTGTCTCACCAGTGTAGAGCAGATCATCACATGCAAAGTAAATCAACCCTGCTTTAAAACTTGCAGATCAATTTCTAGGTGTCTCAAGTCAACCAAAGTAGATGACCGCTACTTGCTTAGTGACACTTCTCAACCCTAACACTAGAAAGACAATCCACTTCCAACTTGAAGCAGGAAACCAATCTCCGACAGGTGTTTTTCTTAATATACGCGTGTATACAGAATCAAGATAATATATGTAATTACAGTAATTTCAACGGAAGTAACGTTTCATCATCAAAGAGTAGAGCTTGATTTTTCTTCAATCATGATGAACAGTTGTTCGCTCACTGAGGTTCCTTGCCTTGAACGTCTATTGGGACACAATCTCTGACCAGACCCCAAGCGGAACTTATATATATATATATATATATATATATATATATATATATATATATATATATATGTATGTATGCGATCTATCGATAAAGATTTTTATAATCATTTCACCCCAAGCAAGACGGGAATGCTACTAGTACGCAGTGAATTACAGAGAGGGAAAGTGAGAGAAAATGAGAATATGGAGGATTGAGGAAAGGACAAAAGATGGACGGTATTCAAGAAGATAGAAGAGGGCGATTGACGTTGCATTTAAGTTTTTGAAGATTGTGGTTACCAGTGAAGCAAGTAAGGGAGTTCCACAGGCGGGAAGTTCGAGAAAAGTAACTGTTGAAATAAAAGTGGCGGTTATATTTAACTATTTCAGCAGTAAAAAAGTGGGACATAAATGGCAATCTAATTTCACCCTTAAAGCCATGTACGTCGGAGGACCAGGAAAAAAAGCCCGTTAGAGAAGTTTCCATGAAAATATTTCTAGAAAAACAGAGAGAAGCCACGTGAAACTCGCTTCTTTTTACCTGCTTACCTTATAATTACAATCTTCAAAAATTTATATGCAACATCAATCGCCATTTTCTGTCCCCTTGAATTCCGTTCTGTCCTTTCAATCCTCCTTATTCACTTTCACTTTCACTTTCACTCCATGTAAACCCCCCCCCCACCAGGAAACTACTGGTATTCCTGCCTTGCTTGGGGTGAAATGATTAATATTTATATATATATATATATATATATATATATATATAGAGAGAGAGAGAGAGAGAGAGAGAGAGAGAGAACTAGGTAATTAATATTCACCATTGAATTAAACCCAAGAGAGAAGACTATGTTGAAATATAAATATGTGTTGTTACGTATTTGTATGTTTATCGGTATATCAACTCCTTATGGGTCATTTAATGCCGACATTTTAATTTTGGGAAAAAATATATATTACTGTACTTTCACAATTGAGTACATGGTAAATGATACTCAGTTTTTGTGTATATACATGTTTATGCGGATATGATTACTAGAAGGGTGATAGGTGTGCTTTATATTGTAATTTTGTTGAAGTTATATCTTGAAATAGAGTTTGATTTCATGAATTGTCGGATATCATATGGATTAATATCATGAAAAAGTTCTTTCGTGTTGGTTTGTTGATTTTGTTTATTGGCATATCAAACCTTTAGGGCTTATTTAATGCCGAAATGTAAATATTTTGAATACAATTTTATGGCCTCAACTGAATATTTTAAACGTAATTGTATGCCTTCAACTACAGATAAAATGTATTTTTAACCATTCTATAAAATGTATTTTTTCATAGGGTTTTGTTTTATCTTTCATTATTTTCCATAGATGGAACCCTAATATGAGCTATCAGTCTGTGTCAGGGGTACCTGGCAACAACAGCAATTAAAAAGTGGTTCCATGCTCGTCAAAATCACTCGATGAGAGGCCTTGCTGCCGGATGGAGTTTATCGTCATGCCCAGGACTATATATATATATCTGTGAAAGTTGTTTTATTACGCAAAGCTAGTTATTGTTATTACGAGATTAACCTTGCCGTTCATCCTAAATGGATTCAGAGGAATCAGAATTTGACTTAAATCAGCAAGGGATGTTCTAATTAGATTCTGACGCAATCGTGAGAGAAAAAAAAAACTTTAAATTTTTTTTTTTAATTATTAAATTTCAATTAAGTGACGCTCGCCAATTATTTTCAATTAGAAGCAGATTTTTTTTATTACGATGAAATATGAAGAAAAGAAAAAACACCAAAGTCACCCCTCTCAAGAAAACAGCAACGTCAAACAAAATAATTATACTTTTCATGTATATTTTTTATGAGACGCGTTCAAATTTTAATCATCAAGGATTTTAAAATATTCTTAAATTTTCTAGCAAGTTTTATAAATTAATGCCATCGAAGCACACCTGTTTTCTCAACAACCATGATGACGATATCAAAGTCAATAGACGTTCCTAGGGTAGGGCAATGAAGACCTCCGAGAAACAAACTTGATCTCTGAACCAGATGACTCATCGCTTTCCTTATCAGCATTCCTTTCTTCTAACACTACTCGCCAAAGTTAATCAACGTCGATCCTTGTCAGTAGTTAGATGGGTGACTGGTTGGTTGCTTGGTTAATTCGTTTTCTATGACTTATCAACCCATTGCAGGTTATATAATATCATAAAATATTTTTAGATCGTAAGCAATTTTTTTAAAGATAATAATTTAGTAACACGAGTCTTAGTTTAGTAACACAAGTATTACTAATTAACCCATAGATGGGGGATATGTTGATGCATACCTTTCCCAGGGGCATTTGCGCGTAAGTGAATATAACAAACCCAACTGGAATTAAAACTCGGCTCTCAGATTAACCATTCCGAGCCGTTATCCATTATACCACCTGCACATCCAAGCTTACAACCTCTGGTATTCCAAAACGGCCATCCATCCAGGTACTAACCAGACTCGACGTGGTTTAATTTCGGTGATCGTATGGGAACCGGGGTTTCAACGTGATGTGGTCGTAAGGCGTGACCACTCGGGAATACCTGGTGCTGAATTAGAAATTGGAGAGTCGAGTTCTAATTCTAGTTTGTTTCGTTATGTTCACTAACGCGTAAATACCCTTTGGAAAGCTATGAATCCACCTTTTCTCTCCAGCCAGCTATGGGTTAATTAGTAAAGACTTGTATTAGTAAATAATTATCATCTCCTGTTTACTGACTTTAACCTGCAAAAGGTTAATAAGTCTTAGAAAAACAAATCAATCAAGTATTTCTTCTGACAATTTTTCATGTCATGGTATACCCATCATTATTAACCAAGAAGTATCCGAATGAAATATATTTTTTTTATTACAAACTTAGCGAACATAACACTGGAATGATATCTATCTATCTATCTATCTATCTATCTATCTATCTATCTATCTATCTATCTATCTATCTATCTATCTCAGGCTGTTCTTATCTATTTCAGACTATTCTTATCTATTTCAGTCTGTTCTTATCTATCTATCTATCTATCTATCTATCTATCTATCTATCTATCTATCTATCTATCTATCTATTTCAGTCTCTTCTCTATCTATCTATCTATCTATCTATCTATCTATCTATCTATCTATCTATCTCAGACTGTTCTTATTTATTTCAGACAATTCTTATCTATTTCAGTCTGTTCTTATCTATCTATCTATCTATTTATCTATCTATTTCAGTCTCTTCTCTATCTATCTATCTATCTATCTATCTATCTATCTATCTATCTATCTATCTATCTATCTATCTATTTCAGTCTCTTCTTATCTATTTCTGTCTCTTCTTATCTATCTATCAATCTATCTATCCATCTATGTTTCTATCTATTGGTGTTTTCATAAATGTTTTACACATTATCTTTCCTTCCTAATATATGTTTTATTTTATTTTATTTTATTTTGTTTTCTTGTCAGAATCCATCTGGCACATTTAAATCTATCATTCATCGACGCACGGAATATTGCTGCCATATCTGATCTGCTGCTCCGGTTATATATCTCGTAATTTTCGATAAAATCCAATGAACGGTGTGCAATGTTATCGGCCCTGATCTGGCATCTCGACTTCCGTCTCTTTCCCATTGCCTTTGCCTTTATACTTTCAGAGCAATTGTTCTAATGAGCTCTCCGTTGGTATTTTCATCCCCCCCAACAGACAAATTGTACACATGAGAAGTATTTAGGACTTCACAGAGACTTTAATTTATTATGGTGGCTGTAGTAAGAATGGTGAGTAAAAATGTGTTGTTTTGGTGTAAGGAATACTGTCATATGTTTAGTTAAGCAATCGAGGGGAGCTAAGTTTACGATAAGACAGGCTGAAGACCAACCTTCCCTTATGCCCCTTTTTGGCCTTGGGTCACTTTTTTTTTTCAAATTAAATATTGTTCTGCACTGGGGTACCATGACTACATGCATTTAAACGTACGACTTGATTGTCAACTCGTTCTCATCGATTTACTGTTGAACTAGCTCGATGTATCTATTTTAATGATTTCTTTTCTCGCACTTCGCATCAGTGGAATATTTTCCTGTTTTTTTTACTTTCCTGCTCCTTACAATCTTGAAAAATTTCAACGCAACGCCATTCGTAACAGTGAAATACAGTTATTAATAGGTTGGTGCAAAAATAATGACGTAATAATGTCGTTTTTTGAGGTATTTTTTAACGTCAAAAAACGACATTATTACGTCATTATTTTTGCACCAACCTAATACTTTCCGAACAGGCTAATATCAGGCAGGATTGCAAAGTTTTTCGTGTTCCGTAACTGGAACCGCGCTTTTAAGTCCCCTCGCCAGTTTTATGTCTTCATAGCGTTTGTACAACGCTTAGAAAGTTAGTCATTTATTTGTATCTTCGTAATTCTAGCTAAAATACATATAGACATTACCTGGCCTTTTGCTTGCTTATTGAAAGTTTTATTCAAGATGTGCATTTGTCTTGAAAAGTCATTATGTTTTGACAAGGAGGAAGCAAACTGTTTCTTTGAGTATGCCATCATCTTATTCTGCTTTTTCAAGCGGAATCGTTAGATCTACACAAGGCAATTCTATTTCCTCCAGTTACCATTTCTGTAGAACTCTTCCGAAAAATAGAATTTCTCTTGAGCAAAGATAAATGGGTCTGTTTCTTCTAATGATACGCAAAGAATGGAAATCTGCTTTTGCCTCTGTCGGCAATTCTGATTAACGTTTCCTTTGTACCTTATAGACAATTACACTTTTACGTTTTTGCACACGGAACTCCTAAGAGGAGAGGCAAACGTATGAATAATAATTCTTCAAATAGTAGATAAAAAAAAATTATTCAAATCTAACAAGTTCCTTTAAAAAATAAAATAAAATAAAAAATATAATTAAAAAAGTTTTCGTGGGTAGGGCGAAAACAACAACACGAGACGATAGTTGATTAACTTTATATAAGATTTCAAAATAATGCGACTAAATCGAAGATTTTTATTTCTCACTCCTCATCTTTCTCATGCGGTCAATTAGTATTAACGAAAAAGCAGTCTATCGAGTCTGGTGCTGGCCATATCATCATTACTTTATTTTGCAGACAAACTTGGAGATTTAGTCGTCTTATTACGCTTAGAACCTTATCTATCTATCTATCAATCTATCTATCCATCTATCTATCTATCTATTGGTGTTTTCATAAATGTTTTACACACTATCTTTCCTTCCCAATATATGTTTTATTTTATTTTATTTTATTTTGATTTCTTGTCAGAATCCTTCGCTCAGCTCCTGCTTCAGCATGTTCGCACACATCTAATTCGTACGTTGGTCATATAAACACCACCTTATCGCGAAAACTATCTTGGTAAAAGAATAATTTTCGTATTAATGAAAGGGAACTACAAGTTAATTGTTTTCCTCCAGTTTGTAGACCCTTAATTATCATAGTGTTCATCCAATTTCTAGTTCACAATACCTGAATATTATACCTTGTTAATTGTAAAATAAATAAATAAAAATGGCTGCCTGTCTTTATCATGGGAATAAAATATAGCAAACTTTAAGACTTTCTCCAATGAAAGTACTGGTATTTTGTATGTAACAAATAATGTAACAAATAATTGATATGGACTCGCAAGGAAAGACTTTTGCTTTAATGTTGCTTCATGGTTGCTGTCATTAGAAAAGCAAACGTACTAATGCCGACATATGAAGAGTGGTGATAGTGGTGGGTATCAAAAATGTATAATGAATGTTTTAACTCGCAAATATTATGGTCTTGGATTTTAAAAATTGCTACACGGATAGCTGAAAGAGTTCTATTCATAATTTATGGACATTTTATGCATACAAATTTTAAAGGCTTATGTTTATTCAGAAAGAGTTAAGTAAACATTTGGAAATCCTAACCTGAAGCATTTAATCAAAGATGCATACACACACATTATTATTATTATTATTATTATTATTATTATTATTGAGCAAGAGAGAAACTTACCGACAAAGTGACGACGAGGTAGAAATATACACAGACCAATATAGCCATCACGACACACCTGTCTGATAAATGTACACTAGGCAACCAATCGTGTGCGATATGGGTGACTTTTTTTTACGATGATGTTCACCCTGTATAAGGTCTGAGAGCCACTCGAAGTAGACAGTTATAGAGTAAGAGGCACAGTTTATGCGGATATTAGGGGAAGATAAAGGTTAACCCCCGACAGGTTAATATTGTAGCGACGTATTGGAATCGTTCCCACAAAACAACGGCACGCAAAAAGCTGCTGCTCGAGTGGAACTTTCTTCTCACCAATGGAATACGAAGGAAATGAGGGTGGTTTGCTACAATAGACGTGGCATGGCGAGTCGTAGGCGTGAATGTTAGAACTAGTGGAACTAAGATAAAAGCAGGTATATAACCGTGCAGGTGGGGGCCAGCTTAGAAACACTTTCAGGTCGAGTGACTGCGGGTGTTCGCAAGTATCTAGATATGACTTCCAAGTCACCTTGGCTGACTTGTCTTTCAAACTTGAATAAAGAAAAACTCTCGACAGCCGGCCATAACGCTAGGCACTACTCCCGCTCATGTACAGAGATGCATTGAGTTCTCAGCCCCTCGGAGACATGCACAATTCGTTAAGGTCAGGTAGCTGACGAGCAAAAATATTGTATTGTATTTACTGTAGATTGTCTTAATTCACTAAAAGGTGAATTAAGACAAGCTACATATTACATATTATTATTATCATTTTTATTTTCTTTGATTTCTGGCGTTTACACATTTCTTTCCGGGTCCCGCCCAGGGACCTAAGGTTAGAAATGGCATCATGACACTTTTCACTGACAAAAAAAAAAAAAAAAATAAAAAAAATAAAATTAAAGCCCTTCGTAAAGTGTGGGCTGTACTTGTCAGAACAATTTTTTGTATCTCTTTGAGGCATGGACTTCCAGGAATCCCTTCAATTAGTCTACTGCAATCTTTTCCAACCAGTCCTAGGGCTCCAACTACAACAGGGATTATTATTATTATTATTATTATTATTTCATCTATAAACACAGAAATCTTTTCTGAAGACCGAACCAAATCTGCAGGGACTGACATGTCAATAAGAAAATACATTCTTTTCTTGTGGCCCTTGATCACGATGTCTGGGAGATTAGCATTGATTGTTGTGTCTGTGAGTATTGTAAAGTCCCATAAAATTTTTATAGATCCTAATTTTGTAACCAAGTCTGGGTAATGTTCATACCAGTTTCTTGTTGTTTCCTTCCTATAACAATTGCATATTTTTCCAGTGCATATATTGGCCCATTGAGGTGTTTACTCATTCCGCCACGAGAATGAGATGCGACACAAGGTCGGATTAATGTGGGGACCCGAGCGCGTGCACCCGGGCAGGATCAAAAACTCTCCTCAGCCCCCGCAACCGTCGGTTGCGCTGGCCTCGGTGCGAGCACCGATCCCTCCCTCTTGTGCAATGGGAGGGCGCGACCTCGGGCAGTTGTTCCTCAGGGCTGGGCACCTCTTCAGTATTATTTTCCTCAGTTCCCCCTCAGTCCTTTGACAGAGAAGCCCCTGAGCGCACTCTGTCCAAGGACAGAGACGCAACTGAGAGATGATAAATAATGTGCATAAATTACATGATTTATGCATATAATGGCCCATTGCATCATGCCAAGTTTTAGATGCAGTAGGTGTTAACACTGTGCAACCTGATACAAGATGGTCAATTGTTTTCAGATATCTGACAGAATCTGCATTTGGGGTCAACACAATTTTTCTGTTTATGTGCTTGGTAATTTCCAGTTAGCAAGCATTATGCGCTTGGTAATTTCTAGTTAGTGTGAGGAAAATTGTGAAAATAGCCTACCTCGGAAACGCCCGCAAATCTGCGCGATGTGCAAACTCCGGTTGTTCAACGGGTAAAGGAACCAAAATGGTGGCGACCATGTTTTATGTCTGGCGGTCTCTGACAGTTAACACGAAATCTCGTTGTCTCGTCATTCGCATGCAAATCGTGGTCGGTCCTCGGCTGTATAAAGCAGGCGCGTTTTTGTTTCTGATTACTGTTTATTTTTTGCTCGCGAGAAGGTTGGACGTGTGACACTGTTTTTTCGATTACTCTCCTCGTGTTTTTCCGATCTGCCACTATCTGTTGAGTCGTTACTTTACCACAACAGCAAGCACATTATTATTATTATTATTCACACACGCATGCGCGTTAGTATATATATATATATATATATATATATATATATATATATATATATATATATAGGTAACTACAATGGTCTCGGAAAAACTTCGGTTTCTTGATTTGCTAATGATCAAATCAATTTCGATGGAAAAAAAGATTTAAAAAAAAAAGGGAGAGCTAGGAACATGAACGTCTGTGGAAAATAATCGTACAGCATACAGGTCCAAAGCCCCAAGAAAAAAAACCCCGATACGAGTAATCAACTAACTTAGTGCTCAATACAAAAGTAGAGCAGACATCTGACGATCCGCTTAGGTGAAACCTTGGTAGGCTTGTCTGGCTCTCTAGGTTTGAATATATATATATATATATATATATATATATATATATATATATATATATATATATATATATATTCTTACGGATTTATATGGATAAATGTTAGAGACTATAGACAAATGAGAAGGCAATGTGTAGCGATCGAAACCTTACATTAAAAATAATAATATAAAGATCTTACTCTGAACGCATATGCAATAATAAAAATATTTAATCTACGTACTTTTGTCTAAACTTATTAAATATATACTTGCGTCATACAGAATATCTATCTATCGATCGGTCGGACAACAGATAGATATTCGCCATATTGATTTTAAAATAATCAATGAGAAGTTAATGCAAGACATATATTTATTGGGATTGTCTTTTATTAGATATTTACATTGAACTGCAAGTGAATACGATTTTGAGTTCAAACGCATTGAAAAGGCAACCAAATCGATCAATTGTACAAGCGTAAAGGTCGCACGGCATTCAATGAGATCCCGTTTTCGGTTTACTAAATGCATCCAAGAACATTTTTATAAAAGCTGCCAAACATGAAAAGGTAAAAGGACCAATCACGTTCTCTTTAGCTCAGCCCTCCCCCAACATTCGCACGCACGCACGCACGCACGCACGCACGCACGCACGCACGCACGCACGCACGCACGCACGCGAACACACACACACACACACACACACACACACACACACACACACACACACACACACACACACACACACACACAACAATTCACGTTTTCACGTGATTCATATATGAGGTCGATCCAAAGGTTCAGGGAATTTTAACCAAAAGTGGTACGGACTATATTTTTTTTTATTTTTTTTTTTTATGAGTAGCACTTTTTGAAATCGCTACATACATGTTCAAAAGATGTTCTTTAATGAAGATAGCAGGAACGAAGTGTTACTGGTAGTAAGACACACACATACAGACACACACGCACACAAAAACAAATAGACATATAAATATTAATGGATTTTATATATTTATTTATTTGTCCGTCATATTTCTATTACTCCAAAAGTTATTTTTAGTAGCTACCCGTATTTGAGTGGATTTATTTTAAATAGTATGTATATCGGCCTGCACACCCGAGAAAATTTATTAATGAAAAAGTAGTACATATATGAGGAGGAGTAAGGATAGCGGTTTGGATTGAGGAATCGGAGAGCGGAGTTCGAATTCTAGTCCAATCCATTACGTGCTAATATTTCCCCCGCAGCTAGTAAATAGCAGGACAGACCGGGTTCTATGGTCTTGAAAGAAATGGCAACCTACTGCAGGAAATAAAGTGCTTCGGCAGTCATGGATGGAAAGATGCATGATCGCCTAAGCGTGTATCACGCATGGCACGTAAATAACGGCCTATATATATATATATATATATATATATATATATATATATATATATAGAGAGAGAGAGAGAGAGAGAGAGAGAGAGAGAAGGTATTTATTCAAACAAGTTTGATTAAAAAACTGACAACAAGGTCTGTCTGTTTAATTTTTTATCTTTCAAAATGCAGACATGAAAATAAATTTTTACTACGTAACCTAAAAAATGAAAAACGGAAAAAATAAAATAAAAACAAATAAATATATTAAAAAAAAAAAATTGAAATAAAAAATAAATAAATACTATGTTACTTAAAAATGGAAAACCGAAAAGAGAAAATAGACAAGTAAAATAAATTGACCTAAATTCATCCAAGTAAATAAGTAAACAAACCAATCCCAAATAAAGGTAATCAATTAAAAACTGTTCCCGCCAAAATAATAGTTAGAATGAACTGCAACAATCAACCCCAAAATTGAACAAATAGCTTTAATTAAATTCTCAAACCAAAACAAAACTGTTAAATAAGTGATATAAACAAATTTTTACTACGCTAATAAATAAATAAAATAAGAAACAAAAAAATAAAAAATAAAAAATAAAAACAAGCAATAAAATTTGACCGAAATAAATAAACAAACGACTTCCGGTAAAATAACCGCCATCATAGAATACCCACAATGCATCACTAACCCGTATATATATATAAATAGCCGAGAAAAATAGCAGCATATGTGACCTGACGATTGCATATAGCATGAAACAGACTTCTAAGTTTTGACTTCTATGTTCACTTTTATATATATATATATATATATATATATATATATGAAGAAAAATATACGGAAAAAAAAAAAAAAATCCGAATATGCAATTATGCTGTTTTAATGTTAATATAATGTCAAATACTATATTTTAGGAATACGTTTTCACAACATCGCCCACGTCACGCCGACGTGATCATATTGAAACGGAACGCTGATCTTGAAAAATTTCAGTTGTCTGTTTTGATTAGTCTTACTCTTATGTCCATCGTCTTTTCATGTTGAATTAAATATAGTCTAATGTTAATTATGTCTTATGAATATGTCCTGAAGATGGTCTACTAGACCGAAACGTCCGACGTTGACATTATATTAACATTAAAAGAGCATAATTGCATATTAGGATTTTTCTTTGTTTTTTCCGTATATTTTTCTTCTAACTGTCGGATCTATATCCATATATTTGCTTACATATATATATATATATATTACATTTTGGGGATCTTGATAAAGACATGTCAAGGATAACCATAACTAAAAAGTTTCACGGAACGTTTTTGATAAGAACCCAACCAAAAACGTTATGTTTGCATTGTATGTGACTCAGTTAAAAGATAACGTTAGCCTTAGATTGTTTATATATTCCAGTCGAAGCCATTACATTCACTTACGTGCTAATAGCCTTGGGAAAGGTATGAATCCTCTTCTTCTCCCTCCAGCTATGGGTAAAAAACAGGACAAACTGGGTTCTATAGCCTTGGATAACAACTGGTCTAGGAGAAGGACAACTCTGAATTCAAAACCTGCTTAGGGTCGTTTGGGGACTTTGTGGCACGTAGTGCACCGGGTCTCTGTATTCAGCCCTTCAAAAAGTGTGGATGGTCTTGCACGAAACCTTCACCACTATAATCAAATCTCATTTGCTGTTGTCGGGCTGCCAGTTTCCTAGGAACTGATCTGCTTGACCCTCATACGTCGAATTCGACGGGAGAGTCGAGAGAGAGAGAGAAGAGAGAATATATATGTATACTAAATGTCACCTAGTACAAGTGTCAAGAGCCCCCCAAGTTATAGATGGTTAGTGAATGAAGTATGTGATATAAAGTGAGAAGTGAAGATTAGATTATAGATTATTAGATTATATATGGCTTATAGATTCTAGTTTTGGAGAGGTTAAGATTATAGTCTTCTCCGAAGCATCAACGTAAAAGTCAGTTTCAAAAAGTAGCAGCTTTTGAGAAGAAGCTTTCGGGCTGGAACGTTGGAAATTCGGCGATTCAATATTGTGCTTGTAGCAAGGCAGGTCATTATATGTAAAGGTGTTTTGGACCATTGGCATCAAAAAAGGGAGCTCATCAGAAAATTTTCAATAGAAGTAGCGATATATAAACCAAAGTTTGGTGTCGTTGTATCTGTGGAAAAACGGCTTGTGAGGTGGAAAATAATGCAGGCCTCCAACAAGAAAAAGCCACAATGCTGTTACCTTTGATAAGGATACCTACAATTAATAAATGACATTGGCTCACGTTTGGGAAAATAAATCGATGAATATAAAAGAATTTCTGAGACAAAAATTCAGTAGAAAGGTATTAGGTTGGTGCAAAAATAATGTCGTTTTCTGACGATTTTTTTGATTATCGTTCACCCATTTATCCCACTTTTTTTGACTTCCCTATTTGCTTTAAATGGCGAACGACTGTTGAGTGGTCGACTTCGAGTTCAACAGCAACTTCTCGTGTGGTTTTGCGAGGATCGGCTTCAATTAAGGCTTTCAAATGTTCGTTATCAACCGCAGTCGGCCGGCCGCGACCGTCTTCATCTTCGAGGCTCTCGTCACCATTGCGAAATTTCTTGAACCACCGTTGTGCCACACGTTCGTTAGTGGTTCTTGGGCCAAACGCATCATTGATATCACGAGCTGTCTCGGCAGCTTTTCGGCCTAGTTTGAACTGGAACAAGAAAATCGTGCGGATTTGAATTTTGTCCACGCTGTCGAAAAGCCTGCAAAAAAAATGAATGAAGAGATTGAGAACGGTAACGAATAACACAATTCGATAGAGCGAAAAACGAGCTTCAAAATGATATATAACATGGCTACATATATCTATGAATTAATTAAGAAATCATATATAAAAGTAACATATGTGAGAAAATTTATTTTTTGCACCAACCTAAGTTAAAAATGTGGAGAAGACATGGTTAAAATTGAACAAAAATACGGTTAACCAAAAACACAGAAACCAGGGTTACATCCATGGAAAAGGCTCAGACGAACTTCATTCTTTAGTCCCACCAGTTCTATCCTTCACGGCTAGAGCCCGCCATGCTACGCTCATTCTAGTTAACTACATTCATTCTCTCCGCATTTCAGTAATGATAAGTACGTTGCACTCGAGCAGCTTCTCGTCGCGAAACACTGCTCTGTGAAAATGATGTTTTCCAGATCACTACAATCTTAACATGTCTAGGGTTAACCGTTCCCTTACCCAACTATTTGCATAAACTGTGCCGCTTAATCTGTAACCCTCAACCTCGAGTGGCTATTGGGCCTTGTAAAGGGTAAACCTACAAAAAATGTATTGGACGTGCTCTAGGGAAAACTATATGAAAAATATTGAATGTAATAGAAAGGAAGCGGGTATGGAGAAGAAAGAAGAAGAAAAACGAAAAAAATAAGGGTGAAGAAAAGAAAAGAAAGAACGCGAACGCAAGTGTATTGTTATATATATATATATATATATATATATATATATATATATATATATATGTATATATATATATATAACAATATATATATATAACAATATATATATATAACAATATTTATATATATATATATATATATATATATATATATATATATATATATAACAAGTTTTTTCACTTACTTGGTTGATATTGCCTTCAGCATCCCAATTCCAGAGTTTCACAAATGAGCCTGTTCGTCCACTCGTCAGGGGTATTAGCAATTGACTGCTTATATTTCTTGTTTTTTTCTTTTTTTATATGCACTTATCATTGCCGCAAGATTGTTTTTCATAATGTATGTGTTCATGTATGCGCTTACGCCTGATCCCAAGAAATAAATTGTCACCTACATAGATTTTTAAGGAATCCGATTTTATTATATATATATATATATATATATATATATATATATATATATATATATATATATGCTGAAATATAGTTGTAAAGTGTGCTATATTTACGGGATAATGTGCTCAATATCAGAGATAGAGCATATGTAAATATAAATATCAAAGTGAACATTGAAATCAAGTGAGGCTGAGTGTTGACTTCATGTACATATATATATATATATGAATGAACGTTCTTTTGAAAAAGGGTCATTTTGTAGTATTTGATCAGAGAATCGCAGATAGGAAAGCGGCCCATTAATTTGATTTTATCGTAGCGATTTAGGTATTCAAGTATTTCCAAAGGCATTACTCATATCATATATATATATATAGATATACAGTGTAACCCGGATATGAGAAAGTTGTCGGGACCGCAGAAGAAGTCTCTTATATTCGGGTCTCTTATATCGGGGTTACACTGTATATATATATATATATATATATATATATATATATATATATAGATATAGATATAGATATAGATAGATAGATATACCGTTGCTGCGATATCCCGAATCATGTGTGTGACCTGGATTATTAATTTTCTATTTTGGTCATCATAAACAAATGCAGCCCTGCAGGAACATTCTTTACTCTGAATCATTTATTAACATAGGTACCGCCACGAAATCGATAAAAAACGAGCATAGTCTGATGAAAAAGACGCCAAACTTTACGAAAACAAAATTTTATCGTCTAAATGCTTATGTTATTATGAAGAGAAAAGATCAAAGTTTTTTTTAATTATTTTTTTAAATTTTGCCTTCTTTTTAGAACATTCTAAATTTTGATTAAAAAATAACTTATTTCTCTTTGTACCAACCGGAATTAGTAAATAACATAGACAATTTTTGAACGTTTTTTTTTTTGTATGACACACATTAATTTGGAAAATCTTGCAAAAATATAAATAATTGTCGGATGTTAATGAAACTTTCAGAAACTATTCACAGATGATCGAAATTATTATAAATATGTTTTTTTTATTAAAGTCATGGCAGAAATACTTTTTTATATTTATTACCCCTCCCATAATTAATTTTATGAAAACGGTAGAAATTCGATCGCATCGGGTTTAGTGATTACAATAGTTAAAAGCTTTGAAGAATGCAAATTATGTTTTTTTTTTAACTGGACCCCACGTACCTGAAAATCAGCTCTGAATTGTAACAGACAAAACTCAATAAAACAAAGATATTTAATTTCAAATGCTTTTATTTGTTTTTAGTTGTTTTTATGAATATGGACAATATTTTCTGAAAGCAAAAGATTTATTTAATGAAAATTGAATTTTTAATACAATTATTTGTTATTTCTTTAATTATAATAGATTTTTACATTAAGTTGTTAAAATATTATAAAATTAGTTAAAAGCCGCATCGGGTTTCCTAAGTGTCCCTATGAGATAGATCATTTTTTTAGCGCTTTGTAAATTGTATCGTTTTGACCAATCAGAAGATCCGCAGTAATTAAGAAATGTAATTTTGTATTAATAAAAATCGTTAAAATGGCTGTAATTACAAAGTACGGAGGGTCACAAGCAATAAAACGTCACGTGGCTTGAGTGTAAGCGTTCTCCGTACATTTTGCTGTCTTTTTTTCTTACTTTGCTGACATGAAAGAGTCTGAGTAAAATCCATCACATTGTGTTCCATTTTCATTTTTAACGAAAAAATATTCAATCAAATAGAAGATCACGTTGAAATATTACATTTCAGAATATGTATGTATATATATATATATCATGAATGTATATATGTCGCGATTTGCAATCTAGGTAGGCACGGTAGACAAAGCCTAGCCGAATAAAATAATTCAGCCACTAGATTTTCCTTCTGTGGTACAATATACACTTAATCTAACAAAATGATGAAGGGTCCTCTGATTATTATTCATAAAAAATGCTAAATATTTAATTTTTTTCCAGTGTTAATTTTTTATATGTGTGTGTCTATATTTCTCAGATGAGGTATTATGTACAGTATTTACATTATGCGGACCATTGTCCTCATCTTTGTCGCCATATTTGTCACAATGTTTTGGCTGTTGTATGCTCCGGCCTTCTTCAGGTGGTTGGAAGGCCGGAGCGTACAACGGCCGAAACGTTGTGACAAATATGGCGACAAAGATGAGGACAATGGTCCGCATAATGTAAATACTGTACATAATACCTCATCTGAGAAATATAGACACACACACACATATATATATATATATATATATATATATATAAGTATATGTAGAAAAATAGGATATATATATATATATATATAAGTATATGTAGAAAAATAGGAAAGAACACGTTAGGTAAATAATCCGAAGGTCTTTAGTATTTTTGATTTTATTTAAAAAAAAAAACAGTGCTCCATACAGAAGTAGAGCTTTTGAGGATGAAACAGGGCTTGTTACTTTAATTCGATTTAATTTAAATAATTATATTGAGCGTTTCGGCTCTCGTTTTTGAAACATGAGAACTCTTATGTAGCGAAGGAATCATATCAGTGGCGACTCTATGTCATCAATGTTTGTCGGGCTCATTACACTTTTTGACAAAATATACTATTGATACAAATTAGATGCTAAAATGATTCCTTTACTCTAACTAAAATATATAATTTTAAAAATCTCCGTATGAAATTTAAAAAAAAACACATTTTGGTATTTTCATATTAATTGCAACAAACCTATAAAAACATATATTTAAAAAAAATATTCGCAGACATTCAAGAAAAAAATAGTGAAGAAATGTCTTTGATATGTTGTCTGTTTATTGCCCACCTCCATTTTCTTTTTTAGATTTTTTTATAGCCTGATATCAAGTCACTGATGGTACAGATAGAAATACTTGAATGATATATTTTCTCAAAACTACTCCAGTCATATTCTCCACCCACAACGCTCCAGTCGACGAGTTAAGGCTGCTACTTTCTTTGATCTTCGCCGACGTTAAGTTGGGCTAAATTTAATTTGCTCTTTTTCAATTGATACATTCCGCTAGAAAAACTTAAACTGTACGAAATACGCAGCCATGTTAATTTTTTTTCACATTTTTTGCTTACTTTTTTCTTTCTTTTTTTTCTCTTTTCGTTCTTTTTTTTTCTTCTTTATTATGCACAGTATCAGCGAAATATATTTCGGCCAATACTTTGAGGCACGAAATTAATACAATTAATTTTGAATCCAGCTGAAGCAAAGATTTAAAACGACAAGCCCGAACCCTCGGAATCGACACTGATATATATATATATATATAATATATATATATATATATATATATATATATATATATATATATATATATATATATATATATATATATATATATATATATACAGTGTAACCCGGATATAAGACAGTTGTCGGGACCAGAGAAGAAGTACTTATATCCGGGTTTCTCTTATATCCGGTTTTCTCTTATATCCGGGTATGGTCTAATTTATATACATTAACACGGGCTCAAATTTGGGACCATAGAAAATCTCTCTTATATCCGGATTTATCTTATATCCGGGTCTCTTATATCCGGGTTACACTGTATATATATATATATATATATATATATATAGATAGATAGATAGATAATATTAGTGGTAAATATACATATATATGCAAAATCCACAGGTGCATATATACACATGTATATTTTAGAATAAAAAATTCCGAGAGGATAGAATCCAGGTAGAACTCAATGTCCAGGACAGAGTAAGGATATAATAAAAAGGCTTAAACACTAATATTCCATGGTCATAATTTATTCCATTGGAATCGTAAATACGATCCAATTCATCAGACCTACAAATTCAAAAAGAAAACAGAAAAAAACCTACTCAATTCATCAGACCTACAAATTCAAAAAGAAAACAGAAAACAACCTACTCCAGAGTAGGTTTTTTTCTGTTTTCTTTTTGAATTTGTAGGTCTGATGAATTGGATCGTATTTACGATTCCAATGGAATAAATTATGACCATGGAATATTAGTGTTTAAGCCTTTTTATTATATATATATATATATATATATATATATATATATATATATATATATATATATATATATATATATATATATATATATATATATATATATTATAAAATTTATTATTATATAATAATAAATAAAATTCAAAATCACCTTATATGCGGAATAGTCTATTCTGTGTGGACGGTGTTCGTGTCAGAAATTTAACTAAAAAAAAAAAAAGTAGTCAGGGGAAGACGGAGGGTATTAGTCTTAAAGGGAATAAGTTTTATAAAATTAGATTCGAATATTAACCTTATGACATTAATTTGGGGTTATATGAAGTATGAAATATTAATTTAAAATTAAAAGAGGAATAAAAAGGGATTTAGAAATGAATTTCAAATATATAGATAGAAGGATGTAAGGGATTAATGGAAAGAGAGTTGGTGAGATCTTAGAGTAGGGGAAAGTTTATGAATTATAATTAATATAGGTACAGAGATTATAGAGTAGGGGAATACAGAAATTAGAATAATATATATATATATATATATATATATATATATATATATATTAGGTTGGTGCAAAAATAATGACGTAATAATGTCGTTTTTTGACGTTAAAAAATACGTCAAAAAACGATATTATTACGTCATTATTTTTGCACCAACCTAATATAAGTGCGCAAGTATGCAGAAAATACAAAAGAACACGTTGGGTGCATAATCCGGAGTTCCTTAGTATTTTTGTTTTTATTTTTAAGAAGACAGTGCTCCATACAGAAGTAGAGCTTATATTATAATAATATTTTTTGTTTAAAAATATGATTCCTTCGCTACATAAGAGTTCTCATGTTTCAAAAACGAGAGCCGAAATCATCCAAATAATTATTAAAATTAAGTTGAATTAAGGTGTTTAGTCCCGTTTCATCTTCAAGCAAAATTTTAGGAGTAAGCTATCTCTTGGTTTACGTGTATTTTTAGGCAGGGTCCGTTATAACATTCGTTATTGTGTGAGTGGCTAGACTAGTTTTCTTCGTTAAGTGGTCAGAGAGTTAATTCTTATCTATAGATTCATCATCCTCTGAGAGGTTTTGAATGTTATAACGGACCATGCCTAAAAACACACAAACCAAGAGATAGCTTATTCCTAAAATTTCGCTTGAAGATGAAACGAGACTAAACACCTCAATTCAACATAATTTTAATAATTATTTGCTTGGTTTCGGCTCTCGTTTTTGAAACATGAGAACTCTTATGTAGCGAAGGAATCATATTTTTAAACAAAAAATATTATATATAAATATATATATATATTTATATACATACATATATATATATATATATATATATATATATATATATATATATATATATATATATATATATGTGTGTGTGTGTGTGTGTGTGTGTGTGTGTGTGTATCACCACTCTTGCGACGTTTATTCCAGGTGTCTTTGGGGGATAAGACCTCTAAAAACATCACGTAGTAATGGATAGCGGCTCAGATTGAGGAATCGGAGAGCCGAGTTCGAATTCTAGTCGAATCTATTACATTCACTTACGTGCTAATACCCTTGGGAAATCTATGAATCCTCTTCTTCTCTGCACATCTATCGGTAAATAGCAGGGCAGACCGGGTTCTATAGGCTTGGATGGCAACTGGTCTACCACAGAAAGAAATGGCAACCTACTGCGGGAGAAAAAAATGCTTTGTCATTCATGTATCGAAAGATACATGATCGCCTAAGCATGGCGCATAACTGCCTGAAAAACATCACACCCCGTTTCTCACGCGATCCAATCAGTTTTCACTGCTATTTAATTCAAGCGAGAGAGGAAGGTAGATTTTTGACTATTCCTAGAAGATTAGTATAAAAAGAACGAAATAGAATTGACCGGAATTTGAATTCAGTTCGCCAATTCCGTTTTTCGAGACGATAACCGTTGCAGTAACCCCCATCACGCACGCACGCACATGTGTGTATGAATATACATTCTCTTTTAAACACACAAACTATTTTAATATGACACGAGTGTTATCAGAATACATATATATCGGTCCATGTAATTCACGTTTTCAGACAGCAAGCACTCCAACACAGATTTCTGGAACAGCTCCCCAGTTCACGCACCTACCCACACATACTCGTGATCGGGCATATTTTGTCTGTGAAGTGTCGACTCAGAGAGTGAATGTAGAAGGCGCCCAACATTCGTGAATAAATCCATTAACCGGTAATCCTTAACTAGATTCTCAGCCTGCCTCTTTCTCATCTTCCCGCCATTTTCCTTATCACTTCTTTCTTTGCAATGCGAATCATTTAAAGAACATGCCATTACTGTTCCTTCTTACCTTCACCCCGAAGTCATTTAACTGGATTTTTAATGTTCAAAAACAAGATGTCCGCTGCTTAGAAAAAGACATGTTTCTTTTCTCCTTAAATAATCGAAATAACAGACCAAAACTTCCTGCAAATAAATAACTAGTTGTTTAAATTACAGACAGTGTGTATATTACGTAGCTTGATGGTTAGCAATTAAAAGCTGTTTGCTAACAGAGGGAATTCAATTTTAAGGTTGCTCCGTACCAGACTAAGATGTTTATATAATCATGCAGATGTATTCAAATTTTTATTTTAATTATAACATATAGCATGACATACTAGATACTAAACTGGGATGTGTGTACGTGTAGGGTGTCGTTTTTCCTTTTCTTCATTTTTTTCACTTTATACACACTCCTTAGTTTTTTCTCTTTTTTTTCTTTTCCACTTCTGTTTCAATTGTAGCTATTTGTAGCTATTTATATCCGGTTTATTCTTTATTTTAGTTTTTTATATAAATAATTTATATTAATACTTAAATGATACAGATTTATATGGCTTCACCTGGCTATTATTTCGTTTTTTAATCAGTTTGGTGGTATCTTAAGTATTAATTGTAGGTGGTTAGGTTTATAATTATTTTTTTTATTTACTATTGCTTGAATTTATGTGTATATGGCTGTATTTATTACGCTTGCGCACATTCATACATGTACGGGCATAGGTACATACACGTGCACACACACACACACACACACACACACACACACACATATATATATATACACATGTAAACACACGTACACATGAACATATATATGTATATTTAGACAGCATATCTTCATTCAAATATGTTTCATTGTATAATATAGATATATCATGTCTATTTTTATAATAATCATTTCCAGTTCTCTAATCAGTTTCTTGATGTTAAGATGAAATTCATAAAGAAAGGCGCCGTGGTTTTTTCTTACCCAAGTGCTTTCGATCCCCAATTTATGGTCAGCTCTCTTATATTTGGACGCTTGTTTTGCAAAAAATGTCATAGTTACAACGGATAAATTAAAAAAATTAAAATAATTATAACAGAGTGCGTTCACGCGTGTTTTTAAAAAGCATCTTCACAAAAATCACAGCTACAATAAGTTTGTCTTCTTAATTCATCCCTGATGATGATCTTGGAGAAGATCGAAGGTACTTGGGTAGGAAAAAACTACGGCGCCTTCCTTGATGAATTTCATTTTAACATCAAGAAACTGATTAGAGAACTGGAAAGGATTGTTAAAAAAATAAATAGATATAATATGTCTATATTAACCAATGAAACATGTTTGAATATATATATATATATATATATATATATATATATATATATATATATATATATATTAGGTTGGTGCAAAAATAATGTCGGTTTTTGACTTTACAAAATACGTCAGAAACCGACATTATTTTTGCACCAACCTAATATACATATATATATATATATACGATAAAAAATATAGTTTTAACGTATGAGATAGAGCGTATGTAGAACATAAAAGTGAACACTGCGGCCAACACCAAGCGGCGACAATCTGTTTCATTCTTGAACGCAATCTTCAAGACATGTTTGTTGTGTCTAAAGCCATTAATAACTGCATTCGGGCCTACAATTATTTCTAATCAATAGCCTATAGAATAATTTGAAACATAAACGCTAGCACCTCCCCAATGACTGTTAGGATAATATAACAGTCCTTGCTACCCATAATGCACCATTGAACTGCATATATAAATAGTGAAGCCTAAACACAAGGCCTGAAGTTTGCGTTTAAGCATCAAAACAGACATTCGACACTCGTCGTTGACCTCAGATCACCCATATATATATATATATATATATATATATATATATATATATATATATATACATATATATATAGGGCAAATATTATTTACGAGTTTAAATGACCATTAAGGAATTGTACTCCTGATCAATCAAAATTTGTAAATAATTATATAGGCTGCACTACAACATGTTTGACACGAAGACTCACTCTACACCTTTCTGACCATAGCTCAATCAGATTTCATTTAAATATTTATGAAGATCTACCGGACACTATTTGTAACATACTTGTTGATAACACAAATATAATAGCATCATCTACATGCAAAAAAGGCTAAAAAATAATGGAAGCCTTATTAATAAAACAAAAAAAAACACAAAACTAACACTTAATGATATCACCTATAAACAAGGACACAGTATCTTGACCGTATTTTGAAAAATGAAAACATTATATAAATACATACATGCAACAAACTATTTCTTATATAACAGTTAAAATATTTCATCCTTGAAAATGGGTAAATGTATAGCCGAAAGCCCTCGGTTTAAAAGAACATTCGGAGAGTTTTTATATAATCTATCACCTGAAAAGAAAAAAGAAATATTAGGTCGCATGAGAAATTGTATAAAAAACTAAATCAAAGCACCTTATCTGTCGTAGTCAATGAAATGTGCATATATATATATATATATATATATATATATATATATATATATATATATGCACTCCTTTTTATTGTATGTGGATTGAAATGACTTTTTTTGAAAGTTAGTTGAGTAGTTTTCTGTAGTTTTCTTTGCGGTTTGGAATTCAGAGAAAACCTACGCCTAGACTGACTGATATCCATGGCTGTAAATCCCAGTCTACCCATTGTTTAGCTCATAGATGGCTGGAGAAAGATGGATTTGTAAGTAAAAACGACAGACTTGGCCAGAATTCGAACTTTATTCGCTGATTCCACTTTGTGTGCTGATATATGTTACGCTACCCGCAAAATTAAATTCTGCAGTTAGACTTTAAAGGAAACTCACGAAATGCCAGAGAAATGTTTGCTTGTATAATTTCTTCGCATTAGGGTCAATGGGGCACCATAGCTGCAGTGGCTGTGTCTCGAGTGAGGCAGCCTGGCGGAACCTATCCCTCTTCATGCTAATTTGGAATTTACACTTGTTCATTTCTCAAGATTAGAGAACCCAGTCAGCTCTACTATTTAACCCATAGCTAGGAGGATGGATAATTTTCCAAAGGCGAATATAAATATAGCAAACTCTATCGGAATTCGAACACGGTTCAACGATTTCTCTTTCCGAGCAGCATTAAACTACGCGCACTTCCACATCATTTCTTTACTTATTTTTGTATGTCGTACGAAAGTTTTTCTTCCTCCGTATGAAACCACTACATAACACACTTGGCGACGAGGATTCGAACGAATCCTCGTCGCCAAGTGTGTTATGTAGTGGTTTCACAGTGGAGGCTTGTATTTGGTCCTAAAAATAGGTTCGACGTACAAAATGTTAGGAACTTGATATAATAGGTAATGACGCAGAGAAATCTAGTTGGGGTGGCTGATACCTTAATATCCGACTAACGGTCGTCCGACATCGACTCACTGACCAACTCACTGCCTTGTTACTCTTACTACTCCTACTTATTACAGGTGGGAGAGTCTATTAACTATAGAATAGGTGTGTTCCACTATAACACTTATGAAGACTGAAATTGTGACACTGAGATCCGAAGACGTATTGGGATGACCAAAGATGCATTCTAAAAGCTAAGCAGTGTATTAAGAGACAGGAAAACTTCGTTAGAAAAAAAGAAAAGAAACAAGTACTGAACTCTTACCTCTGTCCTCCTGTATGCCATAAAATGCTGAACCATCTTGTCAAAGATGAAGAAAAGACTTGAAGGAACAGAAATGTGGTTCTACAGAAGGATGCTGAGGATAACATGGATCGAACATGTGAGCAACGGCGAGTTTTTAGAGGAAAATGGAAATAAAAAGGAAATTTATACTTAATAACCGGAAGAGGCAGTTGAAATTTCTGAGGTACGTAATGAGAATGGAGGGCTTTGAAAATCTGATTTTCACTGGACAGATTAAGGGAAAGCGAGACAGAGGATAGCAGCGCTCTAGAGTAAATGGATTGTAGAACAGGGTTTGGGAGAAATAACAAAAAGACAAAACTACGAGGAAGATGTGGAGACCCATGATCGCCCACGTTCTGAAAGAAAATGGCACATAAAGATGAAGTCAAATATTTTTGAACCGAACCTTTTTTGTCACCTTATTGATCTGACCAGACCAAACATGTCTATCCACGTTTAAGATATTTATCCTTCGACGATACATTTAAACATTGGTAACATTAATGATCACGAAGCTTTTGCTACTAACGTCCGATTTCTTGATTTTAGATATTTAATGTACTCTTCACAGAAGAGGAAATTGCTTTCATTTAAACAAGGTATTTTGTAACACTTGAAATATCTGACAACCCACTTTACAACATCTCCTTGAATTGCTATTAGAAAACATTTATCATCGTGTTTAAGATCCTCTTTTTGATAATGTTAAACGTTGTCACTCGCACACGCGTTAATGGACATAACTGATAGTTAATGCATTTTAAGTGTGTATTCCGATCATTGTCTGTGGAATGGAGAAAATGTTGTATAAGAAGTGTCGTCTGTTAACCCCAAAAATAGAAGTGTGAGAGAGGTTTATGAAGGACGGTTGTAAATTATCAGTCCTATCAACTTCCCCCAAACTAACTGAATAATTAATACGCGTATAAGATTATATTTTGAATGGCTTCTTTGTAAAGCTGAAAAGTTTTCAGCAATTTGTCGGATATCTAACTGGTTGCAATGCTCTCACGGATTACGAATCGAGGTTAGTGACTTGCGTATTGCAAGCAAGAGTTGAGTGGTTAACAAGGCTTATACATGGAGCGAGAATATTTGCGACATCTATCGTTATGAAAAGGTGTTCTCTGAGCAAGGCCCCTTGGTTTGAGTGCTTATTGGGACCTAAATTTAACACAGATCTTGTGGAACTCGTACATATAAACTATAAAAATACTGGGAAAATGGTCGGTTCCTTGTACTTGACTGATCCTGGTATTGTCCATATATGGACACCAGCTTGAAAGTCTTGATTTTTCAGGCTCGACAGAGTTCAAAAGCGTCTCCGCGTCCTTGTGGGTGATGAGTTATTTCCCGCCCTGCAACCCCTTTCGCACAGACGAAGTCTCTAGATGCTATTTCTATGGAAAGTGCTCAGACGAACTACATTCTTTAGTTCCACCATTTCTAACCTTCACGGCTAAGATCAGCCATGTCACGCACATTATAACGGACCACCCTCACCTCATTCCTTTTTCTTTTAACAGTTTCCTCCCACGAACCACTGCTTTCTGGAACCGACTCCCGATCATTACAATCTTAACCGGTGCATGTCTTACCGTTATCTTCCTCACATAACCCCATAAACAGTGCCTCTTAATCTGTAACCCTCTAACTCGAGTGGCTCTTGGGCCTTGTACAGGGTGAATATTGTTGTAAAAAAAAATAAAGAAAAGAAAATGAATCCACTGCTTTAGCCTGGGTCATATCTGCGCACTTAGAGCTCAAGTTCAAACCGAGTTAATTTAGTGTCACTCAGTTACTGTACACATACACGCATATAAAACTATGGACACACGCATAAAACGCACCCACATCTTCGCAGTCTCCACACACTCATACAAGCACCTACACACGTGTGCGAACGTGCACTTTAGGCATGCATGCATATATATCCCTACGTAATCTCACCCTTCGCGCGTGCGCGCGCACACAACCCCTCGTTTTCCCAAAGGATGACTCATCTAGGTACTGACCAGTTCTAATATTTGAATTAACTTGAGTTAAAGTAGGCTCTATTCCATCTTCAAGCGAAATGACTATGCGAAAACTTCTTCCGTCGTAAATTTAGCCACCCCCACCTTACCGTGACCCGGTATCTATGAAAGTAACTCTATACTGATACAAATTATTAACACCCCACCCCTGCCTATTCTAAACAATCCGCCCTTGATGTTACCATGGAAATTTTTGATTTCAATTCTGACTATACTATTAAAACTCGTAAATTTCAGAAATAAGTCATTCCCCCAAAAAAAATTCGCTTGAAGATGGAACAGAGCCTACTAACTCAAGTTAATTAAAATATTATTTTGAAGTTTTTGGCTCTTGTTTTGAAACATGAGACCTCTTATATAGCGAGTTGGAATCATATTTTTAAATTAATAATTATATTTATGCTCTACTTCCGTATCGAGCACTATTTTTAAAAAATAATAACAAAAATACTAAGGAACTTTGGATTATTTACCAAACCAGTTTCTTTCCTATTTTCTACAATATTTTCACACACACACACACACACACACACACACACACACACACACACACACACATATATATATATATATATATATATATATACTACTAATAAAAGTAAGACTTTCCACAAAAACTGAATTTATAAAGCCACGGGCATCAGTGTTGAATATTAATCACGTAAATCATACGTTATACAGGGTGCGCTAGATAAATTGTTGTCTAAATTACGCAAAAATTAAAATAATGCTGACATCTTATTTTAACAGATATATTTACCAAAATTACACAAAAATCTCTTGGGATACTAAAGAGTAAATTTATTCAATAAACCGCCATTGGCTTTAACCACGCCCCCCAGAAAACTTCGGAATCTACTGCAACTGTTCTAGACGGTCTCCTTGTTTAAGATGGTGAATGCTGTCATTTTCCTTGCCTTTACTTCATCTTTGATATCAAAAGGAGTTTTGTTAGTCGCTCGCTCAACTGCGCCCCACATATAATAAACAAGGCGGTTGTAATCTAGGGAGTTAGGTGACCAGATATAAGGGTTTATGTGGTCATGGTGCAGAGTCCTGTTGCGAGAAATAGTTTCTTCTAGCAGCCACCCTCTTGACCCAGAGCAGCATTATCTATTGGTGTAGGCCGTGTTTGTTGTGCCTGTGGCCCTGTGGGAAGATGAATGGAGGCATAACGTCACCATCAGTAGCGATCACTCCAAACACCGTAATAACTATTACAGTCATCCAACTCTTTCCGAATCTCCTGCAATGTCCTCAGATTGACACCCAAACACCCTGAAATGTCTGTATTGGATCTTCTGGTGCGAATGCCAATCAGTACAGCATGCCGTTTCCAAATTTCTGGTGGAGAGAATTGCGTTATGATGCTCTTTTTCTCACAGACGGTTTCTAACTGACATTATTATATTGTGTAGTCGACAAAATCAAAAACAAACAATAATATTAAATAATATAAAATGGCGACAATTTAAACATCGGAGCTAGTCAGTTAAATTTTCAGATCAAAATTCGCGCTAAGCTTCGGATTTATTGATCCATTCTTGTATAATGGGGGTCCTCTACTGACTTGTGAAAATATCTGTTTATTTTTGGTTTACGTTCCGGCTAAGTCCTCTCGTCTTGTTTTTTTAACGGTGAACGTTTAGTCAGACCTTCCACCTTGAACTAAATGAACCCGAATAGCGGACAAATGCAATAAATGGGTTTAAAAAGAGACAAATTCTCGCTTGTAGACGTTTAATGCTAACTCGTGACACGGTGCCATGTTGCGTGGTGTAATCTCGCCCCCTTCCCCTGCGGTATGTAACAGAGAAGTAAGTCGATCAGCCATCAACAGACTGAAACGATTCCTCGTGCAAAAAGACTTTGATTTTTATATTCTTTCAAAACGTGCTAATGGCATTCATCTCAAGTTGAACATTGTATGCCCACTGTGTCCTTTTCTGTTTAATGTCTTTCTGAGAAATTTCTCACGCAATCGAAAGATTCTGTCAATATATATTCATATAATTATATAAATACATTATCTATTAAAATTTCCAATAATAAATTAATTTTAACACTAAAATAAATTTTGATAATTAATAAATAAATAAATAAAAATAAACAAATAATAATAATAATAATAATAATAATAATAATGATGATAAAAATTGTCTTCATAAGTACAGCTCACAAATTACGAAGAGATTTATCTATGTAAAAAAATGTCTGTGATCGTAGTTGATTTTTTTATATAATAATAATCTAATATAATTTATATAATAATAATCTTTGTAAAATGTCATGAAGCCATTTCTGACCTTAGATCTCTGATTGAAACCCTGATGGAAATGTGTATACAACAGAAATCAAAGGAGATAATAATAATAATAATAATAATAATAATAATAATAATAATAATAATAATAATAATAATAACAACAACCCGGTTAGAGAGATTGGATCGGTAACAATTTTATGGGACTTTAGAATGCAGACAGACTAATCGTCAAGATATCGTGATTAGAGACCGCAAAAAACAGAATGTGCTTTCTTATTGACATGAGGGTGTCTGCAAATTGTAATGTATCTTTGAAGATCTTCGAAAATCTATCAAAATACAAGAATCTTTAAGTGGATCTAAAACAAAAATGTTGCACATGTGCTGTAGTTGGAACTCTCGGTTTAACTGGAAAAAGCTCCGATCGACTTATTGAAGAAATACAAAACATTGTACTTGCAAGTACAGCACACACCTTAAGAAGGGCTTTATTTATGTAAAATGTATGTGGTTACCCCCACTTTTCTTTAAGAAAAATACTCAGTGAAAATGTCATGAATCCATTTCTGATCTTAACAGGCAACTGGTTGGGATCCAAAAGGAAATGTGTATACAACAGAAATCAAAGGAAATAATAATAATAATAATAATAATAATAATAATAATAATAATAATAATAATAAATACAAAAAAATGTTCTTACGAGTACAGCCAACGCCATACGAAGGGCTTTATCTATTTAAATTATGTGTGCGTGTGCTTGTGATTTTTTTAAAAATGGTCAGTGGAAAATATCATGATGCCATTTCGAACTTTAGGTCTCCGGGCCGGGCCCAGAAAGAAATGTGTACACACCAGAAACCAAAGGAAATAAAGTAATAATAGTAATAATAATAATAATAATAATGATAATAATAATAATAATAATAATAATAATAATAATATCTAGAAAGACCCGTGAAAATTTCACGGATTCCTACTTTAATTTTCTGATGTATCTCAATTCTTAAGTTAATGAATGAGTATGCCCATGGCGAGTTCTACAACAATAAAATATCAGTAGAAATTCCCCCCCCCGTCACATCAAATATTTGAGCTTAACAATTTTAACAGCATATTGCAATAACAATCATAAATATGAAGGCTTGTTAAGTAAAGATGTACAAATGAAAAAATAAAAATTGACAATTTTTCCATTTCACTGAAAGGGACGTTAAACATGTCAATCATCCCTTTCTTTCTTTCTTTCTTTCTTTCTGTCCTTCTTTCTTTCTTTCTTTCTTTCTTTCTTTCTTTCCTTCTTTGCTTCTTTCTTTCTTTCTTTCTTTCTTTCTTTCCTTCTTTCTTTCTTTCTTTCATTCATTCTTTCATTCATTTTTTCGCTAAAACCAACTATCGTCTCTGACATGTTATTTCCGTGTTTTCACGTTGTCAAAACGTAATTACGTGGCATTGGCAGGGCGTAACTGTCGTGTGTATGGATTAAAGAATGAAGGGACAAGCAGAATAATAATAATAATAATAATAATAATAATAATAATAATAATAATAAATTGTATTTATTAGACCTGTATATGAAACCCCATCGAAAAAATAATTATTAGTCTGACGAAGTAGTCTCGAAGGTCGAAACGCGTAGCATAATTTTTATTTCCATGTTATCCTTCCTTTACCCAATAGAATAACAACCATAATGAGAAATAAACCGCTAGGTATTCGGCTACGTTGCTTAATAAAAGTGAAATTTATCGTTGACATAATTAGGGGATACATCAATGACACACTTCGTTTAATAAAGGCAATGCATGGAGCCCAGTCATGTGTCATCATTATTTATATTTGGCGATGCAACAAATATATAAATCGAAAACTAAAAATCCCATGAACAACAAAAACAAAAAAAAAATGACATTTGTGTCTATTTTCATGTCTTGGTTGTTTTAGTAGGATCCCTGAGAAAATGCGGTATTATGGTATGTGTTAGCGATGAATAAGTTCTTGTTAGGTATCAGTAAAAATGTAATGAATGAATGGGTCTTGAACCAGATTAACTAGGTGTAGAATAGTCAGTGACGGCCAACCTTTTCTCATTCCCTTTTGGCCTTTCTTCAAAAATTTATTGCTGGTAATAATTTTTTTACAAAGTATTTCTGCTATTATGACCTATTTTTACACTTTCATAATGTTTTGACCCCATTTTGGGGTTAATTATTAGGTTGGTGCAAAAATAATGACGTAATAATGTCGTTTTTTGACGTTAAAAAATACGTCAAAAACGACATTATTACGTCATTATTTTTGCCCATAGCTGTGACCTTAACAGGTGCTACCATCCCAGGTCAGGTTAGACCTGTGAACACAAGCAATGAAATATAATATTTCAAAATAAGAATATATTTTTAATATTATCAGGTTTGTTTTGTTTTGTTTTGTCTTATGGCATATCAACCTCAATGGGTTATTTAATTCCGACAATTTTTTATTGCAGGTAATATTTTTTTTCAAAAATGTATTGCTGGTAATAATTTTTTCTTCAAAAATTTATTGCTGGCAATAATTTTTTTACAAAGTATTTCTGGTATTAAGACCTATTTTTACACTTTCATAATGTTTTGACTCCATTTTGGGATTAACTATTTGCCCATAGCTGTGACCCTAACAGGTGCTACCATCCCGAGTCAGGTTAGACCTGGGAACACCAGCAATTAAAAGGTGGTTCTACGCTCCTCAAAACCTCCTGATCTTGCAGTTAGACGTAGTTTATCTTCATACCCAGGACGGAATATTATCAGGTTGAGTCATGAACAATTTCCGTCTTTGTTATCAAATTTATCCTTCAAGAAAGAAAATACAATTAGATGTTATTCAAATACATATTCACCATTATTTGCAGTGACTTGTTGCCACTTCTCAGGCAGATCTTCGATATATTTTCGAGTAAAATACGGCAGGATTCGATGTGAAAAAGATTTCGGAGAACTCTTCAATCTGGTTTTCATTCGAGAAATGATTCACCATCAAACAACGATGGAAAAAAAAAGGTAACAATCGATTGCTGCAAGGTCAGGTAAATATGGCAGTTGGGGTAAAACAGACCAACCGAGTTCCACATTTTTTTTTTTTTGCTTTATTATTACAGCATGCTATCTTGCGTTGCCATGGAGGAGGACAATATTTTTTCCTATCGCCAAGCACAGGCGGTTTTTCGACTGAACTTTTATGGGCAAGTTGAAGCTGCTGGACGTACACTACAGTTCAAAAGTTTGAGGTGGCTCTTGATAATTTTTTAAATTATCCCAAAATCAGTCGTTTGTATTTTAAATAAAAGAAAATTATTATGCATGGTTAAAAAAAAAGTGAGACATGATTTTTGCATTAAAAATTTTAATATGAAAAAACCAATAAAAACAATTTATGATTATATTTTACTCTCGTCAAAATATCCTACTTTTTAGTCTTGATATGCAGCACATATTTTTTGGCATTCGTTACAAAACTTTCTCAGTATCTGTCTATATTTCTGAGATGAGGTATTATATACACTATTTACATTATTCGGACTATCATCCTCATCTTTGTTACTATATTTATCACAACGTTTCGGCAGTTGTACGCTCTGATCTTCTTCAGGTGGTTGGAATATCGAACTGAACCCTTTATTTCGCTCGATAGGGTAGACTTTCTCAAAATATAAGTTTGATTCCATTCTTTTTTCAATGACTATAAGAGCTATTTTTCAATGACTCTAAGAGCTATTTTTCAATTTTTTTTTCTCACTCTTCTATCAAGTTCATCCAATGCTAATTCTGCAGGTAGCTTCAAAATTTTGAACTTTAATGTATAAATATACAATTAGTATTTCATTGAGGTTTAAGAACTCCAAGTAAATAATACACCCGACGATCCTGCCACACGTACAACATTGTCCTTTTTCCATGAACCTTTTTGGGGGTCGGTTGTGGCTATTTATCGTTGTCAGTCCACGGCCTTTTGCGTTGAACATTGTCACAAGTAACCCACATTTCATTCCCTCCGATGATATATTTAAGGAAACGTAACTTTTTTTCGGATAATGGATTTGAAAAAAAAACGTAAATGAAATATCACTCAAAATTAATTCAATGATTTAAAATTTAAGTTTTAAATATTAAGAGAAATTATATTGTCAGGTCTTATTTTAAAGTTTTAGTGAAAGTTTTAATGGATACCTATATATAAGTTAACAGATATCCAAAAAAAATGCATTATGTATCTTAAATGAACATTTCTAACTGCCCTCAATCAATTTAACATATGTAAATACTAATACTAGGTTGGTGCAAAAATAATGACGTAATAATGTCGTTTTTTGACGTTAAAAATACGTCAGAAAACGACATTATTACGACATTATTTTTGCACGAACCTAATAAATAAGCCAAGGAATTATATGGAGACCAGATCTTTCTCGCCGCCGTACGGTTTCCTCCATTTACTTTTTTTAGAAATATTTACATGGTAATTTTTCGGATGAGGTCCTTACAGACTCTTCGAATTTAAGCGCAGTACTAGACTGGCGACTAGGTCTCACCAAATGAGAGTTGAGCTGGCGCGAGGTAACCGTAAGTTCTATGCTAACGATTTCTTTTCCCGCACTTCTGGTGGAAATCCCTTCCGACTCCATGCTTTCCCGCCAACTTTAATCTGCGAAAATTTAAATGCAATGTCAATCGCTATTTGCTGTTGTCATTATTACTCTTCTATTCTCGCTCCTTGGCAATGTTTCTGTTTCTAACTCTTCTACACTCAGTAACTCCTTGCGTCTCGGTCGCTTTACTGCCTTGCTTTGGTTCACGCTAAGCAAGGCAGTAAAGCGATAATATATATATATATATATATATATATATATATATATATATATGTGTGTGTGTGTGTGTGTGTGTATATGTGTGTGTGTGTATGAAAAGTGTGTGTATAGAAATATATATATATATATATATATATAATTATTTATATATTATATGCGCGGTACTTATTAGAAAGCGCTCAATATCAGAGATAGAAAGCTCTCAGCAAATATATATATATATATATATATATATATATATATATATATATATATATATATATATATATCTGATTATAGAAGATCAAGAGTTACCTGAAAAGTTTCCATATCAGGTTATGTTAAAGCAATTGATAATTTTAAACTGAATGAATATTAGAACATTACTGAAGCTCTATCTATATTTCTGAGATGAGGTATTGTAATTATTTACACTATTTACATTGTTTGAGGTGTTGTCCTCATCTTTGTTGTTATATTCACGACGTTTCAGACGTTGTACGTTTCGGCCTTTCTCAGGTGATTGGAATTTCGAACCCAACCCTTTATTTCGTCCACCTGGGTAGACTGTTCTAGTTCCACGTGCCATGTCTCTTCCGGATATCTGAGTTTCAGTTATTTTCCTTTGGTAAATCCACTTTCCAAATTTTTCTTCACTTCTTGAACTCACAACTCTTGGGGTCAGGTCATTTTTTTAATTACTCAACCAACGCTTCTATCCACAAGGCCATGTGTCAATTCTGTGGGCCATATATCAATTCTGTTTGTTGGGCAGTTCTGCCCTTTGCATTTAACCGTAGGCACTTGCTCTACATTTAAGTAAATATGCGCTACCCTGGGATTATAGTAAAATCCTCTAGCTGGCCATTACTACTGGATACTGTTTCTGATTCTCACTGAATACGCTCCGGCCTTCTTGAGGTGTTTGGAATTTTGAACCAAATCCTTCATTTAGTCCATGGGAGTAGATTGTTCTAGTTCCACATGCCATGTCTTTTCTGGATATCTCAGTTTCAGTTATTTCCCTTTAGTAACTCAACTCTCCAATTTTTTGTTCACTTATGCGGTGGCTAGGTATTGAACTCAAAACTCTTTGGGTCAAGTCACTTCTGGATTACTTCAACCACCGCTGAAGTCAAGTCACTTCTAAATTACTTCAAGCACTGATTTTTTTTTTTCACTGGGCCACGCATCGAGACACTTTCTTTTTTGTTTACCAGAAAAAAGAGAAATAGGCAGGGTGTTTTTGATTGTCAAACACAGACGGTTATAGAAGACGAGATTTTATATCTTGTTTCGCATCTCTTTGTCTTCCTACTTCGTTACAGTTCTAAATTCCTTGAAGAGCTGAATCTCACACCCATATATTCAGCAAATCGAGCTGTATTTCCTACATTCTACATCTTTAGTTGCTGCTCATATAACAAACAGTTCTATCTATTTGACAGTGAATCCTGTTTAAAAATCAACGGTATTTGATAGTTTGTTCGTTGTTATCATAATTAATACTGTTACATTATTATTATTATTATTATTATTATTATTATTATTATTATTATTATTATTATTATCATTATTATTATATATTCTTATCGACATATATTTTACTTGTATTTACTGATTGATTGCTTGACTCGTTTTCTAAGGCTTATCAATACACTGAAGGTTATTTAAAGCCAGAAAATAATTTTATATTGTATGAATTCTTTTTAAGATAATAATAAGTTACGGAAAAAGTCTTAATAATTAAGCCATAGCTGAGGAGGAAGATACTTGATCGTAAGTGAATATAACGAATTTGGCTTTAATTAAAAAACGGTTCTCCGATTAAAAAATCATTACATAACACGCACATCCAAGCTTTCAGCATCTGGTATTCCCAAGCGGTCACCAATCTAGGCACTGACCAGGGTTGACGTTGCTTAACTTCGAAGATCGTACTAGAGCCGGTGTTTCAACGTGATGTGGTCGTAAGTCCTGACGTGTTTAGCCAGCAATGCTTTGTTCTTACAAGGTTGGTTAAAAACCCACGAACGTTCTTTGTTAAGGAGTTTTTATTTCCTTTTTTTTTTCTCTACATTTCAGTTTTTGGTTTCAGATACATATTTACATATATTAGGTTTTTTCGAAGAATAATGTCCCATTCCAGAAACAACTTTTGGCATATCTTCCGTACACCCCACCCCCGCCAAAAAACCAAAACAAAAAAAAAAACAAAAAAAAACTGTTTGTCAAAAGGATGGTTATTCCACTGACACTGCTATTAATATATATATATTTTTGACCCCCTCGTCAATACTTATTGTTTTAAAAATCGATGATTAGAATTCTAATAAAAAACCAAACGTATGAAAGTGGATTTATACATTTTCTTTATTCTTGTGAACTGACAACAAAGATGTTAAACACTATTTATTTATTTATAAGATTGGATAAAAACTTGTTTTCATAGTTATTTATCAAATGGTAAATAATAAGTATTGCATTGTAGTTAGTTTACATATTTTGATAATTTTGTAATATTTTCTAAAATTTTTTAATAAAAAGATGTTTTTTCAAATTTCTTTCTTTCTAAAATATTAAATAATAAATCTTTATCAAAAGTAAATAATAGTAATAAATAATAAATCTCGCATTATACTCGGTTCACATATTTTTTTAAGATTTTATATATATATATTGTAAATATCTTGTAAATAAATATTGCCGAGGGAGTCAAAAGTGTATACACTACTAATAGCGGTGTCAAGGGAATAACCGTTCTTTTGATACACCTGTTAATTTTAGGACATGAAGGTTAAATATACTGCCCTAATCTTATTCCTAAATTAATGTATTTAAATCAATCAAAATAGGACCTTTAGGCAATTATATATTTCTGCGATCAAGTTCTAAGCTTATGCCTTTCTGATGAAACTGTAAACGTTTGGACGGCGAAAGACCTTTGAATGCAGTCTGTTAGTGAGCGTTTAATCCTGTAGCCTCCTGGCGGTACAAATACAGAAGGGCGTGTAACTGTGTTTTATAAATTACGCAAAGGCAATCGATAAAATACCCCGCAAAGATCTGTTTGAACTGCTCAGCAACCTGGACATATTTGGGAAGGATATTAGAATAATCAAGAACCTATAATGGCAGCAAACCATCTCATACGGATAGAAAAAGGAGATCAGCCGATATACAACAATAGAAAAGGATGAAAGACAAAGATGTATCTTCTCACCGGATATATACAAACAAATAGTGAGGTATCTCTGAAAGAATTAGAAGTCCTACCAGGATTCATTATTGGTGGCCATGATCTTAACAATATAAGATATGAAAATGACACAGTGTTAAATCGCAGACACGGAAAGAAAACTGGAAAAGCTAGTGAGGAAAACCGAGATGACGGATCGAAACATAAACTGCAAAACAGAATGCATGATTATTAGCAAAAGGATGAGCTCAAAATGCAAATTACAAATCGGAATAACCAAAATCAAGCAAACATAAAAATTGAAATATCTGGAAAATTTTTTTTAACAGACGGAAAGTACCCCACTGAAATCGGAAGATGCATTGAAATAGCAGAAGATGCATTCCAAAAGCTAAACGTATTAAAAAACAGAAGTTCACTTGAAAAGGAAATGAATACATGATATCTGTCCCCCTATATGACAGTAAATAATGAACAATCTCCTCAACGATGTAGAAGAGACATAAAGCAACAGAAGTATGCTGAGGATACTATGGACGGAACATATGAGCAACTACGATGTTTTTGAGAAAATGGAAACAAAAAGGAAACTTATACTAAACTTTCTGGTGCGCATACTGAGGAAGGAGGGCCTGGAAAACCTGATACTCACGACACAGCTTGAAGACAAGACAGACAAGAAAATAATGCATAAGATACTTACTAAAAGCGAGTGAGTGTATGGCGGAACAGGGTTTAAGAAAAATAATGAAAAGAAAATTTTTTTAAGAGTTGCAGGATAGGAAATTGTGGAGAGTCATGATCGCCTACGTTCATACACTCGACAGATAAAGAAAAAGAAGCACACTCCGTTAGGCGATGCTGTTGTAGTTTACATAGCAAGTAGGTTTTACAGGGTGGAGATGCCAACACCACACCTGACCTCTTTTTGATTTAGGATTGTGTGGGAGGTATTTCAGTGATGTATATGTATGAAATGTTTCTGCCACACCACACACTCACTCACTCACACACACACACACACACACACACACACACACACACACACACACACAGACATATATATAAATATATATATATATATATATGGTTGGATAGATGTGAGCTTGTGACCCTGGGTTTCACGCTTTAGCGATCGTCAGACAAAATATATATATATATATATATATATATATATATATATATATATATATGACGTATACATTCACGAGACATTCATGAGACATTCACGAGACATTTCCGCCACACTTCCAATCTTTAAATTTCAACATACAAATGCGTATGTATAGACACAACACCACCCGTATACATACATATGTCATATCCGAAACTGTCCGCATATGTTTATATATGTATGAGTCCCGACGGACGACCAAGTATGTATATGTGTCTGCATACATCGATGTTTGCGTCAGTACGATGAAAAAACGACGAAGTTTCCCCCACCACTTCCACAATAACACCAATACAGGCAATCTACATAAAACCAAATTTAAAAAAAAAATAATCAGTTTGTCTGACGATCGCTAAAGCGTGAAACCCAGGGTCACAAGCTCACATCTATCCAACCATATATGTTAGCTCTATCTCTGATATTGAGCGCTTTCTAATAAGTACCGCGCATATAATATATAAATAATTATACATATATATATATTTATTTATATTTATATACACACACTTTTCACACACACACACACACACACACACACACACACACACACACACACACACACACACACACACACACGTATATATATATATATATATATATATATATATGCCGTGGATATGTTCCCGCGGTATGAGTTATTGCTCGTTATAGTATTAACCGTCAGAAGCTGCTATAGCTATTGTTAATATTGACAGAGTCCAGTAACAGACACGCATACGTACACACACACAAGTACACTATGTTTGGTGAACTTTAAAAATGTATTAACCTTTCGATTTTTAAAAAAAATATGGTAAAGATACTGAATGAATTTCTCGAAGCAAATAAATTCTTCCACGAAAATATTAAGCTACGCAAAAAAATAAAAAAAAATACTAAAGCTCTTTCAAAACGGTAAACAGCAATAAATTAGGCCTGTTTCTTGATATTTAAAATAAGTGGTTTTGATTGGCTGAGAAGAAAGCCACAATCGTGTGGTCACGCTGTCTGAATCTAAGTGAATGCTATGATCTCTGAGAGTAATTAACCATCGTTCGATGGCAAGCCGTAAAAGACTGTTACCAACTTTAAGCGTAAGGTTATAATAGACGACGGTTAACAGTGTGGATAACTTTCATAATTAATAGATGAAGCAAAAGCGAGAAGTTTGAATGCTGATTTCAAGTTCCTCTATTAGAGAGACTGGCGTAGCACAATCTTTGTATTTTATTCTTGCTTTCTTATTTGGCATTGTGCCGATCTAAATTGAACCTAGTAAATACCAAAATTAAGTCACAGGTAACGTAACCTAATATGATCTTGGTGCGAGTCAGGAATAACATGGCGAAGCGTATCCTTCTCCAGCTGTGATCACAGCTGAATTCCTCCAAGATCACGGCTTCTCAGACCTATTCTACTACCGATCCCTAAATCATAGCAAATCATTTTAGCGCCCCTTTCCATGTTTTTTTTTTAAATAAGTCACATTTTCTTTTTTTTTTAACTGACAAACGAGGAAAATGAAAATAAATAATCAATTTTTTAAAATAGTTTCACATCAAGCAAGATGATAAAGTCTCTAAGACGCAACTCGTTACTTGATGAAAGAATCTGAGAAGATAATTATTAAGGAAGCAGAAAATGGCGATTCATGTGGCATTTACATTTTTGAAGAACAAAGTTAACTGGGAAATAAGAAACCGGAAGAGAGTTCCACAAGCGAGAAGTGCGAGAGGAAAAAAAAAACAACTTTTAACACAGAATTTATGGTTAACTCTAGTAATGTCAACAGGAAAATGATGCGACCTTAGCAGCCAATCTAGTACTGCACTTAAATTTGTAAAGTTGAGGTACTAAAGAGGAAAGCTCATCAGAAGCATTAGCATGAAAATATTTATAGAAAAGGCACAGGGAAGCTATGTAACGGGCGGTTGGAAAGTGACAGAAACTGAGATGCCAGGACAGGACCAGTAGCATTGCAGATGCTTCTATGTATTTTGTCAAGAATCCCTAGATGCAGAACTGGTGCAGGTTTTGTATTCAGAGTTGTCCTTCTGCTAGATGGGTTGTCAAACAATGATTTTGCAAATCGATAAGTTCTTCTTCAATCGTAGTCTTGGTAATACTGTCACATATGCGACAAAAGAAATAAGATTAAAAAAAATGAAAAGGAACGGCAAGAAAACCAAGTAAGTTTTATATAAAAAAAAAGAAGTTTTATTTTAATTTAGTGATTTGGTCAGTGGCTAAAAAAGCAAAATACATAAAAGGCTTACCAGTAAGAATTTAGAAATAACTTCAGTCGGGAGGTTCTGGGTTTAGTCACGTGGTATAGTTTACGTGTCAGGCCTGCGAGTGGTAGTAAACGAGCTGCTTTAAAGAAGATTTGTACAACAACTGACTTCGCCAGCCAACTCAGTTAATTCTGGCGCCAACCAACAAATATGAATACCCGGATGAATTACCTTCACTTATGACGTCATCCGACCCCATGAAAGAGTTCTTGGAAGTTTTTTTATTTAATTTTTTTATTATCTAAATGACCAAAAACTCGGAGAAGTCTCATTCATAAAAATGGATTCTCTTAACAATAAACTCAATATTTAATAAATGGATTTATTAATCAATATATATATATATATATATATATATATATATATATATATATATATATATATATATATGTGTGTGTGTGTGTGTGTGTGTGTGTGTGTATCATATAGGAAAATAGGAAAAATTCCAGATTATTATCACACGACTATTATCAGCATTTGGCAGTTCTCAACTAGTCCGGAAAATTCTTAAATTTTCGAGAATTTTTTATATTTTCTATGGCCCATTTTTGTTAATTTTTTTCGCCATAGCCCCTCCCCACCTATTACCCAGCTTTGCTCCACCCACTTCTATGTGATGCTTACCCACCTTTACTCATCTAGAAGGATTATATTGGTTATAAACACATAGTCGTTGTAGTTAGTCACCACCCTTTCTCTCCAGGCAGGTGCCTCTGTTATGGAAGTCACACACCAGCGCTACCGTTTTAATGGATAGCATTGAGTTACAACTTATTAGTAGCAGGTGTATTTATCTAAGTAAAAGAATTTCCAATTGGAGCAGCACAATCTTCCTTCTTCTCACTTCCAATATGGATCCGTATAATTCTGTTTAACAGAATTATACGGATCCAAATTATACGGATCCAAATTATCCAATTATACGCTTAGGAAAGACATGTATCCATCTCTTCCCCACCCTCAGTTTTGGGTTGAAGCGTAGGACAGATTGGGTACTATAGCCTTGACTGGCAATCAGTCTACGCAGAAATAAACCAGCAACCTACTGCGGGAAAATCTTCTGCCTCGTCAACCATGAATCAAATGAGATATGATCGCACAAGTGTGTATCATGTATGGCACTCGACTGACTGACTGATCATTCAGAATGCTTAACTTAGACTCTAATTTAAGCTTAGTAAAAATCATGAATTTATTCGTAGGGGAGGGTGCACAGAAGGTCGTTCCCGTATTTGATTAATCGATGATGACACCTTTTCTTTTAGTACTTTCTAAATATATATATATATACCGTGAAGTACGCAGGTACCTAATGAGCTGCTTTAGAAGACTATTACATCTGGGTAGTGATGTTGATCCTCACTGGGTACCGCGCAGTTATAGCCTTGTGGTGAACTAAGGTAAACTTAGTAAAAAACAACAACAACAACAAAACAGATTCCCGCAATAGGGCAACTGTGAACACTAGCAGACTATCATTTCTGCGTAACAGGTTCGATTCTCACTGGCCGCCTGGAATCTGTTACTTTATTCCAGACCAAGCGAAGAATTTTGAATAAATGTGCGCCATCGTGGGATAAGGTTGTGATCAAGTACATCGTTCAGTAATAACATAAACCAGGTTTGCAGATATATCGTATATTAAACAGTAAATACACCGGAAGAGTATTACGTGATCAGTAAGTGTGTGTCGGTTGACCAGCGTTCAATCTATTCGACTGTTATATTTAATAACCCCAACCACGAGGGATGTATGTGGCACAAGGCCGAGTTTACCGTGGGTTTTCCGATTCCGTAGGCTCGGCCAAAAATATTCCCTTTGAACCCGGTTCAGGGCTTGTCTACCTCCCCGGACGAAACTTTTCCGTTCGGCAAAGCCTCGTCCGGGTTCCTCTCTGCCGAGGCAGATAGTTCGACAGTTACGAACAGACTGGTTGACTGTTATATTTAACAGCCCACCCCCCACGAGGAATGTATGTGGTACAAGGCTGAGCTTACCGTGGGTTCTCCGAGCCCGTGGACTAGGCCAAAAATATTCCCTTAGAACCCGTATAAATGGGCTCAGTGTCTTTCCACCTCCCCGGACGAAACACTGCCCCTCGGCAAATCTCCGTCCGGGTTCCTCCCCGCCGAGGCAGAGAGTTCGACAGCAATGAAGTCTGGTCGACTGTTCCCTGAAGCCTTCTGTTCTACTAATCTTATAGTAGGTGGAAGAATCTAACATATACTCTTTAGAGGGAGGACACCACAACACCCCACTTTTCAACCTGACTCCGTACGGAGTCTTTTTTTTTAATAATTACCACACAATACTTTTTATTCAATCCTTTTTCACACACACAAAAAAAAAAAAAAAAAAAAAAACCTAGAAATAACCACTTTGAAAAAGCTATATACAGGAATTACTTTTAAAAGTTTTTTTTTTAAAATGATAATTTCCAAAAATTTAATGCGTATTGTGCTTTTCTGGTAATTCAAAGTTCATAAGTGAGGAGATGTTTTTTTTAATTCATTCTTTTCATTTTTCTGTAGACATGGTATGGAATGAAAGATGTTCAATATCTTTTCCTTTTCGGGTTAATTTCTAAAGGTTTTGTAAATTTCCTTTTTCTTTTGGGCCTTCTGAGCTCTGGCACTGATTGCGGTACTGGAACCTCAATCGTGTCAAAGACGATGTTCATAGTGTCATCTTCTATGGGATCCCTGTCGACTACGCTTTCATACCGTTTTCTAATTTGGTTTCCATGACGTTTGTGTCTAAACTTCGATCCCTGAATCATGTAAATCAGGTTACCAATTTGTGTGTCTATTGTTCCTATCTCCCAGTGAGATTTATTATTCCCAAATACACGAAAAATAAACCTTTTCACCGGTCTTAAGGCGCTTTTTAAGCACTTTATTCCTATTTCCCGCATTCGTTTCACTCGGAAGGAATTTGTCAAATGTTGATTTTATTTTCCTGGCAAACATGACCTCCGCTAGCGTCTTGGCAGATGGGACACTGCTATTGGGAGTTACACCATAGACCTGCAAAAACTGTTGTCTAGCCGTATCAGTACCTCTCGCCTTCCTCAGTGCTCTTTTGAAAGTGTCGACAACACTCTCTGCTTGTCCATTACTTCTTGAGTGATATGGCGCCGTGGTAATATGTTCGATCAGGAATAAATGACAAAAATCGTAAAATTCCCAGGATGTGAACTGTGTGCCATTGTCTGTTACAAGTTGTCAACAACTCCGAAACGGGAAAAATAGCTCGTGCATAAACTTTACTGTCACCTCCGCGGTCGGCTTCTTACATTTCAATATTTCTGGCCACTTGAAATAACTGTCAACTACTACAAGCTAGTAAAAACCATCAAGTGGGCCAGCAAAATCAATGTGTATCCTTGACCACAGACAGTCGGTTTTAGGCCAGGGATTGAATTTTATCGGTGGTGCTTTAGCAGCCAAAGCATACCCTTTGCTCGATCTTACAGTGTTTTCAATATCCTTGTCTATGTTGGTCCAGTAGACGTAACTCCTCATTAGAATCTTCATTCTTGAAGTTCGCGGATGGCCAACATGAAATTCCTTTAAAGTTCTTTTCTGTAGTGTAGATGGGATTACTACTCTGTCTCCGTACATTAATATGTCTTTACAAAGTGAGTAAACTTCTGGTATTCCACTTGTTGGAATTGCTCTTATATTTCTTAATGTTTCGGTTCCAATAGTAGTTGCTGTTCCTGTTGGTGTTTTGCTTGTTATTGTTGGAATTTCTTTTGTCTTTCTTGGTATTCTTAAATTCGTCAGTTTTACTTCGTAAAACTAAGAAATAAGAGGGGGGGAATTTTTTTTCTCTTTGCCCTCTTAAATAACTTTGTTTGAGTTCTACGATTATTTTACTAACAAAAATTTAAAATCGGGAAAAGGGGGGTAAATTTTTACTTTACCCTATCAGCGAAAACAATAAGTCTGTTTGACTTGTACAGTTCTTTCACTGACTTGTTGAAATGGAAAAAAAATAACAAGGTTCACCAATCTTCTTCCCAACCACTGAATTGAACCTGTAGAAATCCTCTTGCATTAAAGAGTTTCTTTTTTTCACTGTCAGTGTTGTAATTAACACTGGATACCCTTTTGTCGTAGAGTTGGATTAGAATTCCTTTCTTCACCACTGTTGTAGACACTGGGAAATTTTTTTATGATTTAACATGAAATCCGTTTCTTCGAATCCTTCGTCGCCAAGATGTTGTGACCACGTAAATGGTTAAGTAAAAACAAAAACCAGGTTTGCAGATATATCGTATATTAAACAGTAAGTACAACAGAAGAGTATTACATGACTAGTGAGTGCGTGTCGGTTGATCAGCGTTCAATCTATTCGACTGTTATATTTACCAGCCTCTCCACAAGGTAGGATGTGGCGCGACAGAGATTAATGTGGGGCAATCCGAGCACATAGGCTCGGCCAAAAATTCCCCATAGGTCCTGTATAAAAGGAGGCAGAGAGTTTGACCAGCACAGCTGGAAAAGATCTATTCGACTGTTAATATCGTCCGGGTTCCTCTCTGCCTAAAGTTCGACAGCAGCTGCGAACAGTTAGAGCCGGGTAGAACAATCTATTCGACTTTTCCCCGAAGTCTTCTGTTCTACTAATCTTATAGTAGGCGGAAGAGCCTAACATAGACTTTTTAGAGGGAGGACACCACAACAGATAATAATAAGCTATTATCGCATATGGAGTTCTAAAGTGTTTACGCGGTCTTGTGTGAGATGGCTTATTTCCCACAATACAGCCCTTTTTTTTCTATAGACGAAAATTCGCAAACCTATCGTTATAATATCACTATTTCCATAGTTAAGACTCGCTACTTTCCTTTGTTCCACCAGTTCAGACCTTCACAGCTAGGTCCCATCATGTCAATTCATCCTCATACTTTGTGTATTACATTGGTAAGGTAGACAGTTTCTTCCTGAGATATGTTACAGAATAAACTCCTGAGCTGATGCTTCCCTGAACATTACAAATTTAATCTCTTCAAGTCTAGGGTCAGCCATTTTATGTCCTACATATTCTCGTAATCCGAACTTAGTTCCTCCTCTTAAATGTATGCATCACACTTATTCAGTAACCTTCTATCTTGAGTGGCGCTTAGGCCTGGTATTGGGTGAACATGTGCTAAAATATAACTTCTGGGCTCAATGACATTCCTTTATTCAAAATTAATCAAAGATTCTTAATTCAGGTTCCTATTGTAAGAGAGAATGTTCATTTTAACAATTTATACAACTATTATGTTGCACAAGGCCGAAAAGGATGTGAGGAAAGACTGGTCGTCACTGATTATCCTACCCCTAGCTAATATGATTCCCGACACATTCATTCTTATAACTGACTCATTCACACAAGAACCTATTCTTCTACATCGAAGACAATATTTGCCACAACACCACATATTCGCAGGGAACCTTCTAAAAAAAAAAAAAGCAAACAAATCTTAAGTGGGAATGACCGCAAAAGACTTCCTCTTTTCCAGTTTATAGGCAGACCTGCACAAATGCAAGCTGGGATTTCTTCCTAACTGTTGTGGATTCCGAGAATGGAATCCTGCACAAAACAACGCTAGTAATTGAGATAGAAAAATAAGTGTATTAAAAAGAAGAATACAGACTTGAAGTGAAGATCAGTAGTCCAGAAATGCGGTTTAATTAGAAAGTATATGTATAAGTCTCTGTAGGTAAAGCCGTAATCATCATCATCTCTCTCTCTCTCTGGACTCTTGTATAGCCTTTCTACCTCCCCCGACGAAACCTTGCCCTTCGGCAAAGCTTCGTCCGGGTTCCTCTCTGGCAAAGCAGAGAGTTTGACAGACGTCGAGACTGTATCGCGACGTATCTCGCTATTTAATATCCCACCCACGAGGAATATATGTGGCACAAGGCCGAGTTTAAAGTGGGTTTCTCCGAGCCCGTAGGCTCGGCCAAAAATATACCCTTTGAATCCGCCTAGACGGGTTCAGGGCTTTGTCTACCTCCCCGGACGAAACCTTGCCCTTCGGCAAAGCTTCATCCGGGTTCCTCTCTGGGAAAGCAGAGAGTTCAACAAACGTCGAACACAGTCACAGACTGTATCACGACGTATCTCGGTATTTATCGATCTACCCACGAGGATTGAATGTGGCACAAGGCCGGTTTAATGTGGGTATCTCCGAGCCCGTAGGCTCGACCAAAAATATAACCTTTGAACCCGCCTAGACGGGTTCAGGCCCTGTCTACCTCCCCGGACGAAACCTTGCCCTTCGGCAAAGCTTCGTCCGGGTTCCTCTCTTGCTAACGCAGAGAGTTCGACAGACGTCGCAAACAGTCAAAGACTGTATCGAGACGAATCTCAACTGCAGGTATTCTCTCTGTCAGTATAAGTATACTTTGGACGAGTTCATCTAATGTAAAAAGGGGCGAGCCCCACAACACTAACCAATAAGATAGGTAACTTCACTGACTCAGTCCCGGTCTGTGTTGTCTTGAACTCAGAAGGCTACGTGAATTACTCTAAATCTGTCTTGTGTGTCAACACCAGTTCGTAGTTTGTGAAATCTTTGCCTTATTACTGATGCTTTGCTATGCATATATTGTTTGCTTGCTCAATATTATTTTATACCTGTGCATTTCTTTATTTATCTTGTTATTGTTCATTACAAACTTTGTCAATTCTAGATATGTCTATATTTTTGAGATGCGGTATTGTAACTATATATAATATTTACAGTATTCGGACTGCTGTTCTCGTCTTTATTGCTATATTCACGATATTTCAGCGTCCTACGCCCCGCCCTTCTTCAGGTGATATACGTTCGAATTTCCAACCCGAACTCTTTATTTAGTCCACGGGGGTAGATTGTTCTATTTTCAAATGCCATGCTTTTTTTTTAATATCTCAGGTATATTTAATACTCATTAGTAACTCCTCTCCATGTTTTTTTCCTCAGCTGTGGCCAGGTATCGAACTTACAATACTTTGGGTCAAGTCACTTTTGAATTACTCAACCAACGCTTTTATCCACTGGGATATGTGTTCTTGCCAATTCTGTTTGTTACATTTAACCACGGCTACTTACTCTATGCTTAAATAAATATGCGCTACCGTGGGATAATAGTAAAATCCTCTGACTCGCCATTACTACTGGATACTGTTTTCGATTCTCGTTGGGTACCCAAAATTATGTTGGTATACGGCTTGTTGGGCCGACAAATGGCATCGCACCGTGCTCCTTCTCGTAGATCTGATTTTGAGAATGATTATTTTGGGCGTGGAAGGTGGATGGAGATTGAAAAACCTTAAGCTTCACTACACAGAGAAATAATCACCTGCTTTGTCGATGGCATTTGCAAAAAAAAAAAAAAAAAGAAAACAAAAAAACAAAAAACAAAACAAAACAAAAAATGAAATAAAAAAAATAAAAAAAACAGAACCGTAGTCAAAGATTTGAACAAACATCACGAGGATGAAGCGTTAATGAGACAAGCATCTCGGCCGACCCTTCCCATCAGCCTCGGTCGGGTTGGACTACTCATTCGGCTTCCGCGTTATCTTTTTCCTGAAACACAAACATATATTATCTAGATTTGCGAATACTTTCCAGGTAGGCTTATGAAAATATTACCTACCCACCCACAAAAATTGAACAGCGTCAAGGTTGATAAAAGGAGAAGTAGCTTGTGTATTCGTCGTTTTACTGTTAAAATAACTCGAGGTGACCGTAAGTTATATTCTAATGGTTTCTTTTCTCACCTGCGGAATTTCCCTGGTGCCTACAATCTTCAAAAATTTAAATGCAACATCAATCACCATCTTGTGCCTTCTTTTATTGTCCTTTCTTCTCACTAAAGTCTTCTGGTATTCTTTCGTTCCGACTAACTACTTGCGTCTTAGTGGTATTATCTAATTGGTTAGGGTGAAATTATTTAAAAAGCCATGTGTCTACAGATTATATCTAATCTAATCTATCTATCTATCTATCTATCTATATATATATATATATATATATATAATCTATCTATCTATATATATATATATATATATATATATATATATATAATCTCTCTCTATATATATATAATCTATATATATATATATATATATATATATATATATATTCTCTCTCTCTCTATATATATATGTATATATTTCTCTCTCTCTCTCTTTGTATATATTTCTCTTTCTTCTCTCCTTCTCTCTATATATTTCTATATTTATAAGTGTAGTACATAAAGATATATACTTCTATATCTATCACAATCAATGATAAGATAGATAGATGTATTAGTGGTCAATATATATATATATAATATATATATATAATATATATATAATATGTATATGTAATATATATATATATATATATATATATATATATATATATATATATATATATATATGGTTTAATATTTGCTATATTTGTGGGAGAATGCTTAATATAGTACATAGGGGATGGAGATCGACTGGAGCGTGAAACTGAAAGTCAACATGCAGTATTGATTTTATGTACACACTCATTCTTTCTTTCTCTCTGACTCTATTTTTCTCTCTATATATATATTTTCTCTCTCTTTCTAGATATATATTTCTCTCTTTCTCTTTCTCTCTCTCTCTGTATATATTTATGTCCCTCATTCCTCTCTCTCTTTATATATTTCTTTCACCCTCTCCCTCTCTATATATATTATATGTCTTTTTCTCTCTCTCTGACGATCGCAAAAGCGTGAAACCCAGGGTCACAAACTCACATCAATCCAACCAAATATGTTAGTTCTATCTCTGATATTGAGCGCTTTCTAATAAGTACCGCGCATATAATATATAAATAATTATATATATATATTTATTTATATTTATATACACACACTTTTCACGTATATATATATATATATATATATATATATATATATATATATATATATATATATATATATATATATATTTCTCCCTCTCTCTCTCTATATATATATATATATATATATATATATATATATATATATTTCTCTCTCTTTCTCTGTTTTTCTCTCTATATATATATATTTCTCTTTCTTCTCCCTCTCTCTCTATATATATATTTCTCTCTCTCTCTGTCTCTCTCTCTACACACACACACACACACACACACATATATATACATATATGTTGTATTTCCATATTTGAATATAAGCCTTTCTCTTTTTTAAACAATGTGAATTTCGTCTACCAGCTTATACAATCGAGAGACTTAATAAAGAAAATGTGCTCTCTGGCAGGGTTCGAACCTGTGTCCCCACCACTTTTATAGATTTCATTGACTGATTCCTTTTGCAGCTTATTTAAAGCCAGTATTTTTTTTAGATTTTAAGAATTATTATTTTTCTTTTTTGGTATATAATTATAGTTTTAGTGATTTAGTGATACCAGTCTTCTCAATTAACTCACTGTTGGTCAAAGAAGAGGTAAATACATATCTTTTCAGGAGTATTTGCCCATAAGTGAATATAATGAACCCAACGATGGAGCAAGCGGATAATGATTACAACTGATCTCAACGGTTGAACCAGCGGTTGAAGAGGTCTACGCATTGCGGATATGCTACAGAAGGTGTCACTCAAATTTATAACAGATTCAGTAGCAGACCGTTGCAGTTTAATAGCTAGATTCTGCATGTCTCATTCCATAAAATCAAATGTGATGGTCACCATCTGGCGAGTTGAAGTTCACTTTAAATAAATTCACGTCATTGGCACTTTATTAGACTCTGATTTTCTCTCACCTACAACCAACTCTTGCAAAGCCAAACGGCGATAGGGAATGGATAAAGGAAGCAGGTTTTGAGGAAACTAGAAGCTTCTAGTTCAGAACCTGCACGTGAGCGTTGAATATAGTCATCAACACTATCTTAAACAAAGAGGAAGTTAAAATGTTGGATACAAGATATAGCCGACGCCGACTACTGAGGGATCATGGCTACTCTCTGATCATTAGATTTTGTCATTATGAATAATATCTCTTCTTTACAACCCCAATTTTTTTTTCTTTTAATTTTTCTCTGTATCTCTTGTTTTTAATCTTCTCTGTGTGCGTTCAATTTTTCAAGCCTTCTTTTCATATTTCCGCCATCACTTTGTGGCGGCTAACAGCTCTTACTTTGTAGTCCCCATTTTCTTACAGGCTTCTTGGTTCTTTTCATGGTTTATTCAACATTTGTCGGCAGCACAACACCTCGTCGATTCAAGTCTCTTCTTCATCAGTAAAGAAACTGGCATATCGGAGATTAGACATTACATTGATGTGTGTCAGTCTTTTATTTGCCTCTAAGGACATAGTATATATGGTGTATGATGGGTTGTACTTTCTCTTTGGATAAATAGAAACTCAATGTACAGTCGAAAACCGATTTTAGTGAGAAGGATTTTTGCACATATCTAATGGCAACGAGCATATATCTCCACACACGCACACACACACACGCGCGCGCGCACACGTACATATATGGGTGTATGTATATATATATATATATATATATATATATATATATATATATATATTAAAACATTTTTATGTTTAACATTCTTTTTATAGATACAAATATTTAAGTAAATGCTCTGTTTATAATAAACAGTATTAAATAACATTTACCGGCCTTAATGTCCGAGAAATTTTCATAGAAAATATTCGTTCTCCGACAGGATTCGAACCAGTATCCTATACGGTACCGTCATATAGCCTGACGTGCTTTTACCGATTTCGCTACAGAGGATCAAATGTGTTTGAATAATTGTCAAACTTTGTCCATTTCAATATATATATTGTTTTGTTTTTTTTTAAATGGAAAAGACTTGTTTTTGCCAAAAATTACTGTACACTTTGGTATACATATATACCTATATAACTTTGAATTTTCAGCATTATCCGACGCTAAAGTTTGCGACAGTCCTTATTGCAGTAAGCAGCCGATATGGGTTTACCAATTCCTTTCTTCCCTGAGATACGTTATCTCCGGTAGGAATCGGCTGCTTCCAACGTTGCCACATTTGTTTTAACGCCTGCTTTTTTGTAGCTGAATGTCAGATCTTTTTTTCTCACATTTTTTCTTTCTTTCTTTCAAAAAAAATATGTTATTTCACCTTTTTCTGGCCATTTTCACTGTCTTCAAGTGCCTGCTTTTTGTCCCACACGTTTGCTGACGTGGCGCGTAAGCGCACGTATTTTCGTTTCTAATTTGATTATTTTTCTGTCCGGTTTTGCTTCGGATATATTTTGAATATGACTCATCATTTCCGGTTGGTGTACTTGCCAGCTCACATTTTTTTTACTTAGCGTCATTTTCTCCGGAATTTTCTCATCGCAAAGCCTTTTAATTTTATCTTACATGCTTTCATTTAATTTTCTAGTTATTTTTTTTTCATATCGGTTTTCTTAACTTATTGTTATTTCATTTTCGTCATTCAATTGTTTAGAGATTCTTCGTTTTTCATCTTCATCAACACTCCCAGTTTTACAGAAGCCTTTTCTTTTTTTTTTTTTTTTTAACTCTAACTGATGTGAAATATTTTAAATACCTTATGAAACCATAGAACTTTTCCTGTGTTTGATTTAATATAACCCATTTGAACATATGTTTGTTTTTATTATGGAATAGAAGGTTATATTCATCTTGTAACGTTGTTTCATTCGTATAAGTGAATATAAATATGTAAACATTGCTCATATCTTAACGATAATTCATATTTGCGTATATAAGTAGCTAATATCAAGTTTCCAGTAATTTTACAACTATCTTTAATTCAAACAAATTCATTATACTATTATTTTGTTCTGAAAGTATTTTTGTTGTTTTTATAGTGGATCATCTTTAGTCGTATTCCGTCAAAAGACATCTACTCTGTTTTCTTTTATAAGATCACAGCCCCACTACCGTGCGGTTTGGGTAGCAAGTTGGTTTTTACGGGATGGAATGCGAGACATACGCACAACCAGTTTTGAAATTCAACGTTGACTATCCCTGACACTAGTTTCCTCTCAAAACTAGAGAGACCAGTTCTTTCTTGGTATTAACTTCTAGCTGGAGAGAAGACGAGATGGATACATAGTTATTTCTACGAAAAAGAACACAACCAGCTCGGCTGGAATTTGAAGTTGACAAGCCAATCTAATTTTCCTCGCTGATAACCGTTGCACTACGCGTACATCTAAACTAGCAAATAATAAATCTTCATGAAAAGAAAATATTCTTTTAACATTAAAAACAGACTTATAGGACTAAAAAAAGGGTTCAAATGCTACACCCAATCCAGTAAGAGATAAAAGTTTAGCTTCACCGGATATAGAACCAAAAAGAGACCGCCTCTTTATTAAAATGCTATACGGCATTTAGAATAGAACTGGCATTGACGAGTTTCGCTGATTTTTGATTTTGTAGCAATTTTCTTCATCCTGAGGCTCCATTATTATGGCCTTATACCAGACGATGTTGAACGTATTAATATTTACATCAGTGGTAAACTTCACAGACAATACAGTTCAACTATTTAGTAAGCTTAGTTTAGTAAAATACCAGTGGCGGTCATATTCACTCCAGGAACTTTGAGATGAGCCTGCTGACTATTGCTCCAGAATAATGTACCTTTTTAAAGGTACCTCAGTATCGAGCAATGAATTGAACCTGTACTAGTGAGTGATAAACGCTCAAACTATTAATAAATTAATTTTATTAATGTTTTATTTTATTTTATTTTTTTTTGTTCTCAGTCCATGATGCTAATAATACAAGTTTCTTAACCCGGTATTCAGGATCTGAGCATCATTTAATCCAGTCAGAAATTAATAAAAAGTTTTCATTCAAATTCACTAATAGTTTTTGCTTCTATATCTCGATGTTACAAGTTCAATTTCATCCTTTAATCAGATAACAAATTGATTAAAACAAGTTCTTTGGTTCGATATCAGTTTGCTTGGGATGTGCAGGTGGTGTAAACGATTGCAGCTCGGAATGAGAAATTGAAGAGCCGAGTTCGAATTTCTGTCAGATCCATTACATTCACTTACGCGCAAATAACCTTGGCAAAGTCATGAATCCATCTGTCACCTAGAATACTAAGGATTAAAGAGTAATATATATATAAAAAAAAATTGTTTTTTCTCTAAAAATTGAAAAACGTAGCCAAATTGGTAAAAATTGTCATGAAAATTCACTCGCAGAAAAAAAGAATTATTCTTACATTCAAAAATATAGTTCGGTTTTAAATAATCAGCAAAGGGTTGATGAGCCGTAAAGAAATAAATCAATCAACTCTTCTTATTTGAACTATTTTTAATCTGACCAGATTTGATTAACAATTTTGATTTGCATTTCCGATTGGTATTTCAGTCACTAGATTATACTTAGAAGATAGCTATGTAATATACAAGTTAAGATATTTTGTAGGGTTGCTATTGATGTAATCAAATCCGATTTTATCTGTGACCAATGATATTTACCCACTTGCATTGAGGAGGAATAAGATCTTCCGCAATAAATAAATAAATACAACTTGTAAATAAGTCACCTCTGGTGAAAATGCTTAAATGTTTCAATACATAAACACCACCTCTACGTACCTAACGACCCAACTATAAACACAACTTCTGTCTGCCTATTGATTCAGGTATAAATAGGAACTATGTCTATCTATCGACTTATTAAAAAAAGTATTGGGACTGTTGCTATGGTAACGGAGCTAAAGCGTGCAGATCGAAGCCGATTAGCACAAATAGATCTTGGACACTGTCGCGCATACACATTAACTTATAACGTTCTCGCTAACTTTCGTTTTTTATTCTTGGAAGGAAAGTGTCTATATCACAGAGGTTCCATCAATGACCATAGCTTGTGAAGCAGTTTTTGACCATGGACAGCAGTCCTCAGCTCCGACAGCCATCATATTCTCCAGGTCTAGCCTCTTACGACTTTTTCCTCTTCAAGCATCTCACTTGAAACGAACAAGTTTCCAAGAGGTCAAGGAAATCCAAGGGAGTGCTACGAGGTATCTCCTTGCTATCCCCAAAAAGGAATTCCAGGAATAATTCCATTAATGGAAACGATGCTGGATAATGGGCATGGCTTCAGAAGGGGACTACTTCAGAGGACGTTAAATTCCGAATTGATATGTGATGTAGTTTTCTGTTTATAGAAACCTCTCCCGAGACTTTTGATCGGATCTCGTAAAACCGATATCTAAATATTGACTCGAGCATCAACACAACATATGTCGACTTATCAACTCAAGTATAAACATGGTCGATGTCTATGTTTCAGATCAAGTATAAACACGATGTCTAACGATTCATGAATAAAAAAAACTGAACTCGACATTAAATAAATCCTAGATTTGTTATGGCGTTAAATCTACTGACGAATCATCACTAAAATTTAATAATTCGACTAAAAGGCCCAACTGACCACAATTGGATGTAAAAAAAAAAAAAAAAAAAAAAAACTCATTTAAATGAACTTGCTCATTAAACTACATATTGGGAAATAAAATAGCTTCCGGTGAGAATTAAAATCGCATTTCCTATCTCGAAACTCGTATTAACGTGATTAATTCATTTCCGATGTTCACACTGTCTGTTCTTGAGGTCTAAAACATACTCGATCTAGAATAGTGTGATAAAAGGTAACAAGAACATTTCTTAATTAGATAATAATGTAAATGTAATAAGAATAATGGAGATTATATCAACCAGAAACGCTGTAAAAAACAGTAACAATAATAAAATAGTAATAATAATTATTGTGACCAAGTAAAATGGTCGCCCTGGGTATGACGATAAACTACATCCGCGTCCTGGGTATGGCGATAAACTACATCCACGTCCTGGGTATGGCGATAAACTACATCCAACAGCAAGGTCTCAGATAATGTTTTCTGAAAAATAATGTTGCCAGCTGTACGTTTTTGAAACAATAATGTTGCCAGCTGTACGTTTTTGAAACAATAATGTTGCCAGCTGTACGTTTTTGAAACAATAATGTTGCCAGCTATCTGTTTTTGGAACCATAATGTTGCCAGCTATCCGTTTTTGGAACCATAATGTTGCCAGCTGTACGTTTTTGAAACGATAATGTTACCAGCTGTAAGTTTTTTTGAAACCATAATGTTGCCAGCTATACATTTTTTTTTAAATCATAATTTTGCCAGCTATACGTTTTTTTGAAACCATAATGTTGCCAGCTATACGTTTTTTGTAAAAAAAATAATGTTACCAGCTATACGTTTTTGAAACCATAATGTTGCCAGCTATGCGTTTTTGAATTTTAAAGTCACACAAAATCATTTTCGGTATAAAGTGACCACTAAGGTTGAGATGCCGTTAAACAAAACAATCAACAATCAAATCGAAATTCTTGGCCTAAACAAAAAATACCTAGGATTATTTTGCAGTGTGCAAAGCTCTAGCTTGCTAAAAATGTTCCATACAAAATAGGCATTTAAAAAACATATATTTGGCATATACATATAAACTGGATTTGGCATTAAATAACCCACAGTGGTTGATATGCCTTAAAACCCAAATAAACAAACAAACAAGTAAAATGGTTAATGAAGTGACAAAACAAGTGTTACAGATATATCATATATTAAAGAGTGAGTACTACAGAAGAGTATTACACGACTAGTGAGTGCGTGTCGGATGATCCAGCGTTTAATCTATTCGACTGTTGATATTTACCAGCCTCCCTACGAGGTAGGATGTGGCACAAAGCCGAGTTTAATGTGGGACAATCCGAGCCAAAAATTCCCCATAGACCCCGTATAAAACGAGGTCGGGTAGCTGTTTATCGAGACGAGACTTTGCCCTTCGACATAACCTCGTCTCAGGATCCTCTCTGCCCGACGTCAGAGATTTTGACCAGCACAGATGGAACAGATCTATTCGACTGTTAATATTTAACAGCCCTCCCCCACCACGAGGGTAGATGTAGCACAAGGCTGAGTTTAACGTGGGTCATCCGAGCCCGTAGGCTCGGTCAAAAAATACCCGTAGAACCCGCATAAACGAGTTCGGGTCTGTCTACAAACTAGCACGAGACACTGCACTTCGGCACAGCCTCGTCCAAGTTCCTATCTGCCCAAAGGCTGAGAGTTCAATAGCAGCTGCGAAAAGTCACAGTCTCGATAGAACAAACTATTAGATTGTTAGTATTTATCAGCATCCCACGAGAGTAGATATGACACAAGGCCGAGTTTAACATGAGTCATTTGAGCCCGTCGTCTCGGAAAAAAAAATCCCCGTAGAACCCGCATAAACAAGACTCGATAGAACAATCTATTAGACTGTTCTCCCCAAGGCTTTCTCTCCTACTAATCTTATAGTAGGCGGAAGAGTCAAACATAGATTCTTTAGAGGGAGGACCCCACAATAATAATAAAACGGAGTAAAAGCAAGGATAATTTAACACTGAGAATGAACAATAATAAAATGGTGCTAAATTCGTGATAAAATACTAACGACAAAAATAAGGAAAATTTTTTGCAGAGAACCTTTTCTTTTCCTGATAGAGTTTAAATACAGAATGCGATGGGTAAATTGTCGACATTTTATATTTTAATTTCGCGTATGCACGTTGTTTTTGATTTTGTAGACTGCACATTATAGTAGGGTCAGTTGGGCACCGTCTATGAGAAAAAGAGCACTATGATGCAATTCACTCCGCTAAAAATTTGGAAACAGCATGCTTGGCATTCGTGCCGGAAGTTCCAATAAGACTGACCATGTTCATTTCAGAGTGTCTTGGTGTCAATCTGAGGACTATGAAGAGGATTCGGAAAGTGCTACATGAGTGATTACGTGGTACGGCAACTCGGAAAACTCACTCTCATCGTTCTGATAAGAGAAGAACACCCGAACTTGTTATTAAGGGCATCAGACTTAACACCGAGGCCTACATCAAGTGCCTCGAGAAGGTAGTGCTGTCCTGGGTCAAGAGGGTGGCTGCTGGAAGACCCTATGTCTGACAACAGGCATCTGTACCATGCCACACTGCGACCACATCACACCTTATATCTGGTTACCTATCTCCCTAGACAGCAACCTACTTGATTATTATGTGTGGGGCGCAGTTGAGCGGGAGACCAACAAAACTCCGTGTAACATCAAAAAAGAACTGAAGGCAAGGCAGCATTCATCAACTTAAACAAGGAGACCGCCTAGAAGAGTTGCAGGAGATTTTGAAGTTGTCAGGAGGCCATAGTTGAATTCAATGGCGATTTTATTGAATAAGTTTACGCTTTAGTATGCCAAGATATTTTTGTATAACTTTGGTAAATATATCTGTTAAAATTAGGTGTCGGTGTTATTTTCATTTTTACAAAATTTACACGACAATTTAGTTATCGTATCCTGTATATCAGTTAAAACGAGATGTTTGTTATTTTCATTTTTGTATTACTTAGACGGCACTTTAACTATCGCATCTTGTATATCTGTTAAAATGAGATGTCAGTGTTATTTTCATTTTTGTGTAATTTAGACGACAATTTATCCATCGCACCCTGTATATCTGTTAAAATGAGATGTCAGTGTTATTTTCATTTTTGTGTAATTTAGACGACAATTTATCCATCGCACCCTGTATATCTGTTAAAACGAGATGTCAGTGTTATTTTCATTTTTGTGTAATTTTGAAGACAATTTATCCATCGCACCCTGTATATCTGTTAAAATGAGATGTCAGTGTTATTTTCATTTTTGTGTAATTTAGACGACAATTTATCTATTGCACCCTGTATATCTGTTAAAATGAGATGTCAGTGTTATTTTCATTTTTTGCATAATTTACACGATAATGTATCCATCACACCCTGCAAATTATATAAATCCTTCAGCTGAGCATCTTTCATGCATAGCAAACACACTGTGCATGACCATAGGCTGGGTTAACAAACACTTCAACCGCTGGAGAAAAGACTGAAAACTAGAGAGGAAGCAGCATATTTGAACTTCAATCCACATTTTGAAAGATCTATTAAATTATTTTCCCAGAGTAGAATGTGGCCGAACTGGTTATAATGAGGTAACTTAGCCGAATTGGTTACAATAACGTCCGTGAAAAACGTAGCTGAATTGGTTAAAGTGTCATCCATGCAAAACGCAGCCCGATCTTGTAACACTGTCGTCGCTAGCTTTATCTCATGTCCAAGTATTTAATTCAGTTGACCACTGATGACAATTCCAGAACAACGTAACTATAAAAATATGGAACGCTTCATGAATTTGCGTGTTAACTTTGCGCAGGGGCCATGCTAATCTTCTCTGCATCGTTCCAATTTTAGTATATGTACTGCCGAAGCAAGTATTTCCCTTTTGCTGATCGCTTTCATTATGATGATGGCGTTTACGACTAAATTCGCCGCCAACGTGCTGGCTCAGGACTAGAAGTTTCTAATTTCACCAAAACCTACTCCTGTCATCCATTTCCTATCGCCGTTTGGTTTTGCAAAACTTGGCTGGAGATGGAAGAAAATCAGAGTATATATAAGGCGGGAATTTGTTTAAGATGATTTCAATTTCCAGGAAGTGACCCACAGACTTGATTTCATGACCTTCCTCTGCGGCACAGATGAAAGGAGACATACAGGATCCAGTTATGAAACTGCAACGGTGTGCCGCTGACTGTTATAATTTCGAGTGGTGCCTTCTGTAGCAATGATATATATGACAAACGTGACAAAATTGGTTACTATGATGTTCGTATAAAAAAATAGGTAGTCGTATTGGTTATAATTACATCCGTGGAAAATGTAACTGAACGGGTTAAAGTGACGCTCATTATAAACGTTGACAAACTGGTTATATCAACATCCGTGAAAAACGTAGGTGAACTGGTTAAAGTGATACTTATAAAAAAAACCCATGGTTATTAATGGGAGTACAAATCTGTAGCCATTCTGCCATTTTTCTTTTCTGACTCAATACGTCTAATTTTTGGTGAAACTAGACTTGTAAATTTTTGTGAATAGGATGTATCGTTTGGTTTCATTTTCTTTACGTTCTTGTAAGATATACTTTATTTTTTTCATAAATTTTTTAATGTTTCAAGATTGTTTTTTTTTCATAAAATCCCATTGGTATTTGCCATCATTTTTTCCCTATTCTGTTCTTTTTGTTTACCCAGCTTGGAAAATAATAACGGTGTAGACAGATGCCAGTCAAAATAACACCTAAACTCTTGAACCCATAAAACAGTAGGTGTCTTACCACCAGATTGTATGCGAATAGAGGACACTGAAAAAAGACACACAAACATTTTTTTTATTGACAAATTATTTACAATAAAAAAATGATTAGATAATAAATGTATTTATCATCGAAGTGGGACATCGACGTTTTTATCGATAACTTGAGTTCGGCATGTTTGGCTAAACTTGGATTGCCAACTCCAGAAAAATGAAAATGTATAGTCTGCAATATCAAACAAGGCTGTATCTGAATAGAGCTGACATTTTCACAGTGTGTTGGAGAACCAACAAAGTGTACTGATATCGTGCGGTATTGCTAGAGCGCCGTGGGTTAGTGGTAAAAATGTTTAATCCCCGCCTTAAACATACTTGGTCAGGTTCTGATAAAGGCTTTGTTGGCCAAGGTACTGCAGCAGTTTTTGAAGCAGCGTAAATAAGAAATTCCATAACGACCAGCATATTAACCGTTAAAAATAACAAACTTATTTAAAATATGGATCACCAATTCAGTCTTAGATCAAAGTATAGTTCTCTGAACCCTAACGTAGGATGAGAGTGTAGTGTTTGTACACTTTGGAAAAAATTCTCACATATGCACATACGCATACACACACACACACATATATATATATATAATATTATTATTTAAAAATATGTATTCCCTGCGACACAGACATTTTTTGAAAGTTATTCAATATCACTTGAGAATGAAACAAAACCTTTAATTTTAAGTTTAATTTAAAATTTAGTTTTTAGTTCTGAAATCTGTTAATTTTTCTTTCGCAATGAATACATATTTTTAAATAATATTAGGTTCGTGCACAAATAATGACGTAATAATGTCGTTTTTTGACGTATTTTTAAAGTCAAAAAACAACATTATTACGTCATTATTTTTGCACCAACTTAATAATATTATAATTTTATGCTCTACTGTGTGTCGAGCACTGGTTTTAAAAACATATGCTAAAGAACTGTGGATTATAAATCTGACCGTTCTTTCTTTATACATACATATATATATATATATATATATATATATATATATATATATATATATAAAATAGCGCTATATACTCAAACACGTGTGCCAACTAAATATAATTTTTATATTAATTTGAAATAATGTCGGATTTAAAAATCATTAATTATTTTTAAAAAATAATTACGTTTTCGCTAAGAAAATAGAGTCCGAAAATTTTCAAAGAGGGATGTGACTCCTTAAACTGAGGACAACTGAACCTGGCTTTTCTAGGATGTGTTCCCGTGGCTATATAGTAAAACACACTTGGTTTGGACGTGGTTTATCAGATTAAAAGGGAATAAATGTTCAATTCAAGAAAGGCGGTAATTTTTTCTTTCATAAGACTTTCGGTTTCTGGCACTGTAGACATTAATTTCACAGTTTAAGAAATGAGTTGTCTAATCAAAACCATAGACTACGCTGAGGCGTATGGGGCCAGATCTCTCACTACGCTAGGAGTTGCTGCTTTAGTTCCATAGAAAGTAGTTTAATGGTTTAAATTGTTAGTTGCACGCCCAAATCAATTATAAATTAAGAGCTATCCTCCAAGGCTGGTTGTTAAACAAGGTTGAAAGCCGACACTGTCCTACTGTTTAACCTATATTATATTTGTATTATCAACGTGTATGTTACGGATAGAGTTTTGTAGTTCCCCATCTGTATTTAAATGAGACCTAATTGAGCTATGGTCAGTGAGATGTAACGGAGGTCTTCTTGTTAGGCATGTTGTAGTATATCCAATATAATTATTTACACATTTGGATTAGTGAGGAACATATCCTTAAGTGATATGTAAATTTGTAAATAACATTGGTTCTCTGCAATTTGGAATTTACCGGTGAATTATTATTTTTGACGATGAGGTTAGCAGTTTTGAATTTTTATAATAAATAATCGGTTTGATTTTTGTCAGTAGGAGTTATGCATTTCCTTACGATGTTTCAAAGTGAAAAGTCGTCTTGCTTTTTGATTTTTGCAGAAAATATTAATGTAATTTTTTTTTCGGTTTTTCAGTATTGCTAATGGTTACCTGAGAAAGAAACAGTCTAATATAGTAATCTATAAGAGGCTTTGGGAAACATACTGGTTGATAATAGATATCTAATAGCACCATAAACAGGTACAAGAAGGCTAAAAATAATTGAAGCATTATTAATAAAAGAAAGCCAACACTCTATAATATCCACTATGAACATGGACACAATGTGCTGACCGTCTTTGGAAACTAAAACATTCCTATAACTTTAGATACATACATACATACATACATACATAGAACAATTCATATATTCAGTAAATAGTAAAATAAAATTCATTCTTGATAATGGTTAAACGTATAGCCGAAAGAACTTGGAAAACTTTTGTACACTTTTTATATAATTTAGGTCCTGAAAAGAAAAAAATTATACGAACCAATGAGAAATTATATAAAAAAACTTCAACATAGTACCTTGTGAGTCGTTTTCAACGTAACTTGCATATATATATATATATATATATATATATATATATATATATTGTAATGTTAAACCAATAGTTTTTCTTTTAATACAAAATTATTTTTTATCATTATAAATTTATATATATATATATATATATATATATATATATATATATATATATATATATATATATACAAGTATAGGATTGGTGTATACGGAATAATTCCAATAACCAACAATTACTATTCTTAAAAGGGTGCTCAATTCAGAGTAGAGCAGATATAATTATTTATTTAAAAATATGTTATAAAATTACGACAAAAATAGCCATTATGTTTCAACACCTTCGGTGTCTTATCAATCTTGTGATTTTATAACATATTTATGTTATAATTTTTAAATAAATAATTATATATATATATATATATATATATATATATGTGTGTGTGTGTGTGTGTGTGTGTGTGTGTGTGTGTGTGTGTGTAAGCAATTTCTAATACATAAATCGAAAGCAATTTTTAAAGAATTAATGGATTTTATTTTTTAATCCGACATATTTTTTATTGATTGAAAAATTATTTTTAGTGGATACCCGTACTTGAGTAGACGCTCTGTTTATTTTAAACAATATCTATTTCTATATTTCATCCATATCTTCTTATCTTCTTTATTAAATTTTCTCGGGCTATCCTCCATTTCTGGTTGTAGGCCAGTAGACGAAATAAATAGTGTTGAGTGTTTACTCAAATGCGGGTATCCACTAGTTTGAAATATATATATATATATATATATATATATATATATATATATATATATATGGATTTGGATGTTTTTTATTAAGTTGGTCCTCGAGCCATCTTGAGAGTGATTATACAGACATGAAACAAACATATCCACTGCCAAAAATGATATTTTGTTATTTTGACATAGAAGATTGCTCTGCAACGATAACGGTCTCAGAATAGCAGACACAGATTGTAAGTTCAAGATGCGGTTCTATGACGTCATACCATGCGATAGACCGAAATATTACATCAGAACCAATGTCTAGATGCAATGTAGTGTGTTGTGACTAGTTTGAAATGTAATTTTGTTGAGTGTGGGTTGCTTTGTTTTAATGTAGATAGCCTCCGGTATTTGAAGGTTATTTTTACTGTGTTTATGTGTGAGTATTATTGTGTTATCAACTAATATCTGTCTAATATTATGTACATGGCTATGTTTTTCTAAGAAATGTTGCTTAATAGAACTAAGATCAGAAGGGTGACAGATAAGTCTCTGGGAGAGCGTGGTTGTAGTAAAACCAATATATGTAGTGGGTTTATTATTAGTATCAGAGATACAACCTCCGAACGGGCATGTAAATTGTTACACTACATTGGTTTTTTGTAGAGGATTTAGTTGTGTGGTTGTAAGGTTATTAGGGACTATGAGAATTAAAAATTTTTATAATATATGATCAGCTTAACTTGTTAATTATTATTAATGAGTTTATCATTTCTACCTATTATGTTTTTGAATGCTCGAGATCAGACATAATAGGCATTCATTGTCTGTTATATTTAATAATATATGTTTAAATAATTATCTGTTGCCCCAATACACTAAATTCAAGTTATATGGACAATCTTTGTATTTTATATATTTATATATGTCGATAACATCTAATAATGTTTTTTTTTCTTTTCAGTGCTCATCATGACAGCAGGACTTCTTATTTATCCACTCGGCCTGCCATCGGAATTTTTTCAGCATTACTGCGGTGAATCAGTGGGAATATTTCGTTCGGGTTATTGTCAGATCGGCTGGAGTTACATGCTGGCTATTATGGGCGTTTGTTTGGCCATTTTCTGTCCTGTTCTCTCTCGACACACAGATATCAAAGCCAATGACATTGGTATCTCACCTGATTATATTTAAGCGACCCGCATTATGTCTGATTTGGCATCCACGGCTCTTGTCAAACAAGCATAACGTAAAATGAAACATTCAATGATTTGAAAACGTCTCTTGACAAACCGAACCCCCCCCCCCAAAAAAAAAAACAAAAAAAAAAACCCCACAAAATCCGACCATTTTTTTCTTCTTTTTATAAGTCCTCTCTTAAAAAAAAAAAAAAAAAAAAAAGACTTTTTCTGTATACATAAGAATACTTATAAATTATTTAGGTTGTAGTCAGTGTTTTCGATGTTATTTTTTTTAAACATACGGTAGATATACTAAAAATATATCGAACTGTTATTCTCATCTTTTTTCTTTATTGATTTGTTTTGTGGAATATACACTAGTCTAGCAGGAACGAACAGGCACTGGATTCACAGGGCCGAAATAACAATAATCAACAGGGATTCCATACAGTTGACACCTGAAGATGGTCAGAGAATCATTGAACGAAACGTCTTTATAATAACATCTATAATATTCAAGACGAGAACAATATTTTGAAGTAATTAAAGTATAACCAAAAATGAAATATAAAAATTACCAAACGTGGTACGAATCCGTTATAATAATGAAAATATCAAAACGTTTTTACAATGAATATAAAGCGCCTAGAATACAGCCATGTTGTCCTTCGAGACAGTGACGTGGCGGATATAGGAGTTGGTTAAACATGTGTTGCGGTCATCATGGGTTCAGTCATGATCAGCTAGCTGGAAAAAATACTCTGCGTTAGAAGAAACATAAAAACAACTGTGGTCAGAGGAACAAAACAGAACACAATAATCAACAGATATCTCATATCAGTCAAACAACTGACACCTGAAGATGACCAGAACGTACTTGGTCGAAACGTTGTGTATATAATAACGTCTCTAACAAATACGATGAGAAACAACTTTTTGAAATAATTAAAGTATATTGACAATCCCTCATTTCAAAAAGGAAATATAATTTTTTTTCTTTGAAATGTCCGCAAATCAATTTTATTAATTTTATTTATTTATAGAGATTTAATCTTTAAATAATTTACATATGTAAAAAAAAAAAAAAAAAAAAAAAAAAAAAAAAAAAGATTGACTATTTTCGTCGATCTCCAGAAAAGAAATCGCTGTTACAAGGTGTGGCTGTCATTATAATGACAGGCTCATTCTGATGGTGTGGGAAATAAATTGTTTTTGGACGGAATTAATATTGTTTAATTTATTTACCTGCATTTCTATAATATTATAAAGGTTTTGGAGAGGCGTAAACTTGAAGAAATTCTTTTAATCGAATTTTAGAAAATTTCAGTCAAATGTATACCTTTTCTACCAGGTTTTATCTAATTTTAAAATCTTTTCTTGTCTACGTGTCTCCAACTGCTGAAGATGTCTGAATAAAAGGCGAATTGTCTCAGAAATCCGGTTTATGTAGTTTATGCGATAATGACCGGCTTGTGATCCGAATGATTCGCTAATCGAATTTCGACATGAAGCCTGCATAATGTTGTAGAAATAATGATTTGGCGGGAAGGACGTGTACAACAGCCGCTCTGTTGACGTCGCCATCTTGTTAATATTGCTGGGATGCTTTTTTCCATCCTCCTTCGCTTGTCTCTCCCTCCTTGTTGCAATTTTAAAATTCGCTTCCAGGGATAACAATGTCCAATTAAATAGCGCTTTGCTGCCACTCTCCAAGAGAGGAATTCTTCAGTGAATAATGGCCTCGCAGCAAAAATCCTGTCAGATTCCACAGAATGTTACCAGACCGTCGAAAATCAAAATCTAAATTTTGTGATTATTTTTTTTTTTACTTACCACTCACGGCGACATTTGTCTTGGAGATACGATTTTTTTTAAACATCATACCTTTCTGCTTTATTTACATTTACGATTACTTACATTTTATTTCCAGTCTTCATATTTACATTATTTACATTATTCGGACTATTGTCATGAGGAAAATAGTCCGAATAATGTAAATTTCGCTCTAGTTCCACGTGCCATGTTTAATGGATGTCATTCATCAGTTATCTCCTGCTAATTTTCCCTCTGATAGTTCTCCACTGCCTTAACCGGGTATTGAACTCACACTCTTTGGGTCCTGTCACTGGATCTAACTAACGCCTTTATCCACTGTGTCCTTGAGGACATGACACGTGGAATTAGAACAGTCTACCCCAGTGATCGAAATAAAGGGTTTAGTTCGAAATTCCAACCACCTGAAGAAGACCGGAGCGTACAACGGCCGAAACGTTATGATAAATATGGCGACAAAGATGAGGACAATAGTCCGAAAAATGTAAATAATGTACACAATACCTCATCTCCGAAATATAGACAGTCTTCATATTTGTTGCTGTTATTACAGGGTTTTGACCGTTGTATCTTCCGACCTTCTACAGGTTTCTGTCACTCGGGTTAACATTCAGGGAATTTCGAACTTGGCCCTTTATTTAATCTACTGGGACAGAGCGTTCTACTCCCGTTGTCCAAGTCTAATAGCATAACGTCTTGTTCTTTATTTAGTAATGCTAAGTTGTTGCTGGCCCTGATTCCATAAGTCAAAGACTGTTCTAATCTGCACAAGGTTAAATATCACAATTTATTTCCAAGAAATTTTTCAGCGGATAAATTGTTTCGCCGTCCCTTTGTAAGGATTTCTTTTCTTGTTTTTAGTACTGCCTAGGTGGATTTTTCATGCTTTTTGAAAATCAACATTGCGCTCGATGTGAAAGCTGGGTTTCGATGTGATAAGTACTGACACCAAAATTTTACCAATTTTTGAGCATTTAGTTTTAGTGACAGTCTTAAAAATCTACAGAAATGCCTTGGCACTATTTCCATCTTCATTGAGTACTCACTACTTTCAGCTTTTTCTCACATCTAAGTTATCTTTAGCAAATCGTTAGAGCCTTGGTGTACTTGCCGTGGTATATTGTTTGTCTTGCGCGATCAATTTTGACAGAGTAGCACGTTCGATCCTCACTGGGTACTATTAGGTTGGTGCAAAAATAATGTCGTTTTCTCACATATGTTACTATGTGAGAAAACGACATCATTTTTGCACCAACCTAATACATGCTTTTGGCCATGTGCCATATCTAAGCTCAGATTAGGAAATAATTTTCAGGCACCGACCCTGATGTAATTGGGACAGAGAAATAATTACAAGCTGACTTTAAAATTACTGTTTTCAAGATAAAATTAAATATTTTCGTATTAATTACAAAAATGATATTCAAACCAGAATTCTAATTAGGAATCATCACAAGCAAAATATGCAATTTTTTATTGCATTCGATAAGTAAAAAATGTGTGAAAATTTTTTTTTAAAGTATTACAATAATGCGACTCAATGAATAAGATCTTACACTCTTTGTTAGGTCATTATTAATAAAAACAAAAAATAGATAAAAGTGTATATAACACCATAATACTGTGGACACACATTATAGGACAAAATCTTTGAAATTTGCATTATTTATGGAAAATCGCATTAAAACTACTGCACTGTATATTATTACATCATAATATAGCTAAGTTATTTAGTATAATTTCTATTTAATGTAAATGAAGGTCTTATTTTATGATATAATGATTTAGTAATAACATGTGTGTGTGTGCTTTAAGTCTTGTCCATATACAGTTTGTAAATCATAAATTTTATAAAGCTTTAACCGATCACCGGAATGAAGTTCCAACGCTATTATTTTGAATCTAAACGTAAATCTTTAAACTCATTTCCTAAAAAAACAGTAACGATATGTAAAAATTGTGTTATCATTTATCCTAAGAAACCCCAACATTCAAAATGAGTGCAATACGAGGGTTCAAAAATCGACCTTTCCTACTGTTCAGTTATTGCTCACCGTGTTTCGACAGACTAAATCTGTGCTACCTTTTTAACGGGCCAATAACCTCGTGGATTAAAGCGTTTCTTCGTGAATTTGAGGACATAGTAATTGTGAGTTCAATCCCTGGGCCGACTAGTACAGATTTAGACACATTGAAAACAGGACTAACGATAACTGAGCACTATTAGATAAGAACACGAGGAGATATCACTAGACTGCGGCACGAAATCAATCTACTCTCTATAGATTAAATAAAGGGTCCAGTTCGAATTTCCTTGACCGTTAACTGGAATGACAGAAAATTGAAGAAACGTTGTGATAATAACAACAAAGATTAGGATATTAGTTCAAATATAAATAAATAATTCTTCATGCCAGACATACGGACAGAGGTATAAACTTGAAAAAGAATTATCATATTAATGTCTTAATTACTGCTTTTGACATTTAAACGTTCCTGATTGAATAATCATTTTGTTATTTAGCACACGGTGTCGATAAGGGTTAAATTAACATTGTCGCTAAAGTAGGCTCAGTTCATTCTTCATTGGGTGCTCTCTACTTTCGGCCTTTTGTCACATCTAAGCTATCATTAGCAAATCGCTATATCCTTGGGGTACTGGACGTGGTATATTGGTTACCAAGCTTGTCTGGTGGGATCAATTTCGACTGTGTATATCGATCCTCACTCCATACTTTCGGCCTTGTACCATATCTAAGCTCCGTTTAGGAAATCATTTTCAGGCATCGACGTGATGTAATGGTTAGCAAACTTGTCTTGCTAGATAAAATTACGATCGCGTAATGAGTCCGATCCACACTAGGTGCTCCAATCTTCCAGCTTCGTGCAAACATCTAAGCTAAACTTTGAAAACCATTTTTCGGCACCTCGACGTTGTGCAATGCTTAGCAAACTTGTGCTAGGTGCTCCATACTTTCAGCCTCGTGCAAAGATCTACGGAGCGCAGTGGTTAGCAAGCTTGTTTTAATAGATTAATAACGACTGAGTATTGAGTTCGATCCTCACTAGGTGCTCCATACTTTCGGCCTCGTGCAAAGATCCACGTTGCGCAGTGGTTAGCAAGTTTGTTTTAATAGATTAATAGCGACTGAGTAATGAGTTCGATCCTCACTAGGTGCTCCATACTTTCGGCCTCGTGCAAAGATCTACGTTGCGCAGTAGTTAGCAATCTTGTTTTAATAGATTAATAACGACTGAGTAATGAGATCGATCCTCACTAGGTGCTTCATACTTTCGGCCTCGTGCAAACATCTACGTTGCGCAGTGGTTAGCAAGTTTGTTTTAATAGATTAATAACGACTGAGTAATGAGTTCGATCCTCACTAGGTGCTCCATACTTTTTGCATTGTGCAAATATCTAAGCTACACTTATAAAATCATTTTTAAGCATCTCGACGTTGTGCAATGCTTAGCAAGCTTGTCTTGCTTGATCATTTACAACCGCGTAATGAGTCCGATCCTCTCTGCAAGCTCCAAACTTTTGGTCTTCTGTCGTATCTCTACAGTAGGCTCGCTTTCTGTAAAATTTTTACCTCAATCGTTCTTCCTTTCTCAGTTCCCCTTTCTACGGCTTTTCTAATGGATTCACTCAGGGATAACTCGTGGTACGAAATTGCCCATCTTACGGATTACTCGTTCCGCTCATGCAACTAACTTCTTCAGTAAAAATCTACATCGAGTTGCTGTTGGGACTCGTGTAGGGGAACATATGCTACTAAGAAGTTTATTGTATGAGCGGAACGAGTAAGCCGTAAGATGGGCAATTTCGTACCACGAGTTATCCCTGAGTGAATCCATTGGAAAAGCAGATGAAAGGGGAGCTGAGAAAGGAAGAACGATAGATAAATAAAAGAATATCCCATGACCCATACGATTATCGCCATACCATCCTTCATGGACCTTCTCAGCATACCAATGGGATGTACATGACAGAACAACCACATTAAAACCAGGAAAGAGTAGGTTCATGCTTTTTTAGGTAGTCCGAAATAAGCATATTTATTTATGACAAAGATTCCGCTGTCATTGTTCAACCAATAAGTATGAGCGTCGGGTGAAATTTATAAGATCTTTATATTAAAAGAGTTTTTCAGGAAATTAGACGCCTCAAATCCACTAAAGTTTTTACTGTTGATACAGGTTGTATAAGAGACTTGAGGCAACAGAAATGTAGTTATACAGAAGGATACTGCGAATCCCACGGATAGAACATGTGAGCAACGACGAAGTTTTAGGGAAGATGGAAACAAAAAAACACTCATACTGAGAACCAGAAAGAGATATTTGAAATTTCTAGGGTACATAGAGGAAAAAGGGCTTGGTGAATTTGACCCTCACAGAACGTATTGAATGCAAGAGGCATAGAAGAAAGCAGCTAAATAAACTTAACAAGTTTGTGTAAATCGCTGGCAGATCATGGATTAGGGGAGATATGCAAAAAGACGAACCTTAGAGCTAGAAAGGAGAGGAAGTTGTGGAGAGCCGTGCTCGCCCACGTGCCGAGGAAGAAGATGCTGACAATAGTGAAAATAGTCGTTTCCATACAGAAGACACTCGGCATTCATTGATCGAACAGTTTGTTGAAATTTATAAAAAATCTTTTTCATACAATAGTTTTTCAATGTGCCTCAATTCCACTAAATGGCATAGATCTTTCGGATACTGATGGGAGTTTCCTTACAATATTTGTGTGTTTACTAGTGCATAAGTTTACTGCTTGATTATGTCCCTTTTCTCTTCTATTTCTGCTCATTCTGGTTGCTACTGTTAAAAGTTTTCAAGTGATGTGCTTTTTGTTATTTGTTATAGTTCTTTGTAATTTTTCCGTGAGTAAAATAATTTTGCTATACTTTCCTATGGCAATCGTAATGGTGAAAGACAATGGCTTCCACGCAGGAAATATTCGGTATTCACTGAACAATCAATTTGGTTGAAATTTATAAAATATTAAATGATAAAATATCAAAACAATTTTTGACTCCTAAATTCCAGTAAATGTTATAGCTCTTTCTAATATCGTTAGGAGTTTCATTTCAGCTTTTTTGTTTTTGGCAGTGCTGATCATTATTTTCTCTTTTAGTTACCATATATATTCGAGTATAGTGCGAGTTCTTAGATCAGTATTTTGCGCAAAACACACACACACACACATATATATATATTAGGTTGGTACAAAAATAATGTCGTTTTCTCACATAGTAATATATGTGAGAAAACGTCATTATTTTTGCACCAACCTAATATATATATATATATATATATATATAATACATATATATATATATATATATATATATATATATATATATATATATATATATATATATATATATACAGGTAATTTTTTCGAAGAGGCTAAAAATCATACATTTTCGGTGAACAGTTGCACTATAAACAGGTAAATTGTTCTGGAGGGGTTAAATTTCCTGCCGGAAAATCTATGAAGTCGACTTATACACGAATATATTCGGCACACGTGCTACTTTCTTTTCTTTTTTTCTTTGTTTCAACTGCTGAAAATATTCCAGTGATATGTTTTTTGTTATTTTATATAGCGCTTTTTTCGTGATTATGTAGCACCAATCTATAGGGTTTGAAGAAGGATTTCTGCTTGTAAGTAGAGTAGTGGCACAATTATTTTTGTTAATGCTAAGAGGCAGGATTTTGAATAGTGGTTTTCTAGATAACACAATCTTCCTGCTCCAACCAGACTAAACTTTGTAAACAGCACTATTTACGAAGCTTAACGAGACCAATAGGAGGTAAAAGAATATGTTACGCTAAACTACTCATCAGGAAATGTTTTGTGGGCCGAGAAAATCTGCATTCGAATTTCTAAATTTTTACCCGAAGTTCGAACAGTAATCTCTAACTTCAGTGGATAATGTTATAACTCTCATAATACGAGGGAAGGCAGAGTGTATTTGCATTATACAAGAACAATTTTCTCTCTGCCGGCTTTTCTGAGACGAAAATTATAAGTTATGTCTATCGGGAGACCAAAAATTCGTGTTGTTTTCTATGTCCTTTTTTTCAGCTGAAAAAAAAAAAACTCTATAAACCTATACCTACCCGAGACACATAATGAGGAAGGAGTGCTTGGAAAATTTAAAACTCACAGGACAATTTGAAGGTAAGAAAGACAAAAGAAAGCAATAAACAACCTCCGTGTCGAGCTTGGGTGAATAGATAGCAGATCAGGTTTTGGGAGAGATGGCAAAAATATAAAGGTTATTAAGAGCTACAAGAGACAAAGAAATTGCGGAGAGCCATGATCACTAACGTTTTGAAGGGACACGATACGTAGAAGAAGTATATTTCGATATCTGTCTGAAATTCTGGGATGACGAGTTATTGGAATTTACATTACAGCCGGACTAATGTCTACATCCTTGTTGTTCCTATCACGAATTTACGGTCGTTGTACATACCGTTTTATTCAATGTCTGTCGTTCAGCCTTTTTTTAGTGTATTTTCTTTGTAGCAGTGATTATGCCTTGAATGAAACCTTTGGTGAATTCAGAGTCGTTTTGCTCATGATTTTTTACTATACTGTCTACTATGTCTTCTTTGCGAGGGAATTTCGAACTGAACACTTTATTCAATTCAGATTGTTCTTATTCCGCTGTCCATGTCAAAACGAAATATTCATAACTGTTGTGGAGTGATTTCACAGTGGAGGCTTGTATTTGTACTAAGTCGGTCCTAAAATAGGTTCGACGTACAAAACGTTAGGAACTTGGTATAATAGGTATAACGCAGAGTAATCTAGTTGTGGTCACTGATACTTTAGTATTCGACTGTCATCCGACATCGACTCACTGACCGACTCACTCACTGAGCGACTGACTCGTTACTCTTACTACTCCTACTTATTATAGGTGGGAGAGTCAATTAACTATATAACTATAACAGTAATGAACAGTGTAACGAGAAAAATATGCTCATTAGAATTAATAAAGTGTTTAGTCCGAAATTCTCTAAAGATTATCTGGATTGACAGATATCTGACGAAGACCAGAGGGCACAATGGCCGAAACGTTGTGATGGTAGCAACTAAAAGATGAAGACATTAGTCAAACCTAACTGACCGATACTTGTCTTGAAGAATTGCTTGATGTATGAATGAACTGACAATCAAACAAATGAGTGACAATCAAAACAACAAACTGAGCAGGAACAGCAAGTGGAAATATATTGAAAAGCCTAATCTAAAAGAAAATCTATCGGATATGAAGCTTTCTAATACGGAATGAGACATTTTGCCACCGGAATCGGCAAAGGACACATAGTAGACACTCTAGTAAAAGAAATCATAAGCAAAACGACTCCGAATTCACGAAAGGTTTTATTTAAGGCATAATCACTTCTACTATAGAAACCAACAAAGAAAATACATTATCACTGAGATAAATAAATGCACTAAAGAACCTAGCGGGAAATAAGGCAATCCAGATCACCCCCTCCTGACAAAGCGGGAGGGGGGGTGTTGTGATCATAAACAAGAATCCATACATAGAAAAAATTAACTCACTACTCAACGATAACGACACATACGACAAAATAAACGATCAAAAAATAACTCTTAAAAGACAAAAATTCAACAAGGAAAATAGGAAACATTAAAAATGAAAACAAATTTTGGTACAGACTCATAGAATATCATCCTAGAACACCCGAACTTTATGGCCTCCCAAACAAAACTGGAATAGACAGCGCCTCGCATGAATTGGCGAAAGCCATAACAAAATTCTAACCCCTTTCTTTGGAACAATCAATCCATCTCATATAAATGAACACGACTGACAAATGCATGGCCAGTTTACATATAAAATCCCTCTACATCAACGTCCCAGTTGACAAATGCTTAATTCTTCTAAAAAGCAACGCGTTTAATAATAATTGTTACAAACAAAAATTTGGATTACCAATGGGATGGCCTCTCAGTGGAGTCATAGCATGTATCTTCTTAGAATTTCTCGAGTCCGGTCCTTTCCAAATATTTTACCCAAACAATCAACATACTTCCGTTATATTGATGATGCTTTACTTATATATCCTCATGATACTAATTTATCTGACATAGTAGATTAACTAAACAAAGTCGAACACACACTAGAATTTACATAGGAAATATAAAAAAAACACAGTTACTTACCCTACCTAGATATCAATATACACTTTGTTGACAACAGTTTAAAACTAGGTGTACACCGGATCACCCAACAAAAACAACCTAATAAATTTCTATTCTCACCATAACAAAATAAAATCTGGCATAATCATCGGATTCTACTTCAGAGCACTAAGAATATGCAGTCCGCATTATTTACATGAAGGGAAATACATTGAAAATACTTTCAACCTTCTTCAGTACTTTAATTATTTTATATTCGACGCGAAACAAAAGGCCCATAAAATATACCTAAACAAAAAACACCCCCTTCTGAAAAACCCAATAAAAATATATTATCCTACCAACTGATTATATCACATCTACAACCGAAAAACTATCTATCTAAACTAAACATAAAATTTGTTACTACTACATCCAAAACAATAAAAGACTTAGTCAATACTTAACAAAACAATAAGTTAAAACCTGAAGGAGGAATTTACTCGACCATCTTTAATAATTGTCACAAAAATTACATAGGAGAAACCTCTAGAAATCTAAATAAAAGACTATAAACACAAAAGAGGCATTTTACAAAACAATACGTCAAATGCGTTAGTTGCCCATCGTAACGAGACTGACCACAATTTTGAAATATAAAAATGCTACTCTAATCAAAGGAGAATATAATTCACTACAATGTCTAGAGAGTGCCTTGATCACAATATCATCCACAGTAAATTTGCGTTCAGGCTCTTACAACATTTCACCATTCCCGGCAGATCTACTAATATGACAGTGTGGGATACCTACTAACAAAAGTGATGGAGAGAAAAAGAAAAAGACCCTAAATCAATTCGGCCAGATATCAATTTTTTTTTTAAATTCTAAAATTCCCAACACCCCTTGTTCGTGCGCATGTGTAGTCGTACCAACATAACGAATTTTATCCGACGAAGTCCTGAAATACGTTTCGCGCCACAAGTAAAATTTTTCCACTTTCTCATACAATTTCTCCAATACTGTTTTTGATATATAAAAATATATATCGTTATCTCAATGAATTAAATATTTTTTTAATTCGAGCTTAAAGAGTAGTTCACTAAAGATACCAATATATAAATAGAACATTTAAAACGGTCTGAGATTTTGGCAATAAATTCTAATCATAAATTCTTATTAAATATAAAACTGTAAGTCTGAAATTCAAAATCAACGATACACATTTAATGTTCTTGCTTTCTAGCCATTATTCCTTGGTTAGCTGCACTAGATTAGCATATTCTGATACAAAAACAGTATTCCAGTGAGGATCGAACTCACTACAGTATCGGATTCGTTAGGGAAATAAATTTGAAAACGATAGCAGTATGTACTCAGGTATTTATTAAGCCTCGTTTAGCACAATGACACAATAGTAATGATCTACTTGACGAGCTCGTTAACCATTACTATTCGGGTCACTCACAATTAAATTTCTTTTAATGTATAAAATTATTTACCTTTGTTTCATGAAAAAGAAAACTGATTTATTTCGGGACAGTAACATAGTGGATATAGGATTTGGTTATTGTCATCACATTGTCGTGAGTTCAATCCTTGGGTTGGGTAGTGAAATGCTGGTTTAGCAGGCACAAACATTAACTCGCATTACAGTGCCAAAATAGTATAATAATCAACAGATATCCCATATCAATCAAACTCTGGATATCTGCAGATGGCCAGTGGGTAGTTGGCCGGAACGTTGTCTCTTTAAAAACATCTATAATAATCGAGATGAAAAGAGTTTGAAATAATTTAGTATATTATTTACTAAACTTAGTTTCGTTTGGAAGAAGGCTACATTCGTGAAGCGGCAAGTGAGTGTAATAAGATATTACTTGATACGGTTTAAGTTGCTCGCAGTAATTGGTGTTCTGAAGAGGTCACCCATCTAAGTACTGATCAGGTTCGACGTTGCTTAAATTCGGTGAGCTGATGAGAACCACTGCTTTTCAAGTGTGACGTGACTTGACCAAGAGTTCCACACAACTACTAAATTTAGATAAATCTGCTCAAAGCCGTACGTCAGGGGCGCTTAGTGAGAATCAATCTTAATACACGTAGCGATTTGCTGATCACTGTAAAATGATTCGTCTTGTTCCTTGTTGAGCATATTTTAGCAGGTAGGCTTTTTTTTAACGGAATGGAATTATAAGCTCCAAGGAAGGATTAAATTCTATAGCTTGTTTTAGATTCAGAGTTGTTTTTCGCCTAGACTATTTGCCAACCAAAGCTAAAAAAAATCCTAGTTTGTTTTTATTTTATTTTATCTGTATGAGAAGAGAAAAGCGGTACAGTGGTGGCTTTCCTAAAACAAATTGCTTGAGCCGGAATTTGAAATTGGTTTGTTGAATCGTCTTCATGCTGTCAGCCAGCCACATCTGCATCGGTCTCATTACGAGCTAAAAAAAAATTTATAGGTTCTTTTTATTTAGAACAACTGATTTTTAGCTGTGTTTGGGGGACGGAAAATTGCTATGGCAACTATGAAAAATAGGGTTTCTTAGATACATGAAATAGGCAATTAATAAGCAGGTTGCTCAAAAAGTGAAGTTTTAAATTGGATGTTATCATAAGCGCTCATTATTCTATAACGAATAAAAAAAAAATAAATAGAATTTCAGAAGATAGAAAGAAAGAAAAAAAAATAAGTAATACAAATATATGTAAAGGAAGGAAATAAAGAACGAAATAAAGAGAGAAGAAAGAAAGAGAGAAAGGAAAAACAAAGAAAATAATGAAAGTATACGAAAAGCAAAGAAAGATGCAAAGAAAAATAAATAAAGAAAATAACTCAAATATCCAGAAAGCAAGAATGAAGGAAAAGGGAAAAAGAAAGCAACGTAAATCTAGTAAAAGAAAGAAAGAAAGAAAGAAAGAAAGAAAGAAAGAAAGAAAGAAAGAAAGAAAATGAAAGTGTCCGGAAAGCAAAGAAAGAAAAAAAGAAAGTAAGAAAGAAAGAAAGAAAAAAGAAAGAAAGAAAAAAAGAAAGAAAGAAAGAAAGAAGAAAGAAAGAAAAAATTAAAAAGTAATACAAGTATAAGGAAAACAAAGAAAGAAAAAAAAGAAAAAAACAAAGAAAGAAAAAAGAAAGAAAATAATGGAAGTACCCGGAAAGCAAAGAAAGAAAGAAAGAAAGAAAGAAAGAAAGAAAGAAAGATCGAAATAGTGTATAATGCAAGTATCTGGAAAGCAAAGAAAGAAAGTTAGAAATGAGTAAGAAAGAAAGAAAAAAAAATAATGCAAGTATAAAGAAAGAAAGAAAGAAAGAAAGATGGAAGAGACGGAAAGAAAGAATGAATGAAAGAAAGAAAGAAAGAACGAAAGAAAGAAAGAAAGAAAGAAAATAATACAAGTATCCGGAAATCAAAGAAAGAAAGATCAAAGAAAAAGAAAGAAAATAATGCAAGTAATCGGAAAGTAAAAAAAAAAAAAAAAGATAAAAAAAAGAAGAAAAATAATGTAAGTATCCGGAAAGCAAGGAAAGACAGAAAGAAAGGAGAAAGAAAAAAAGAAAAAAAAGAAAGAAAGACAATAATGCAATTATACGGAAAGCAAAGAAAGAAAGAAAAAAAGAAAGAAAGACAATAATGCAATTATACGGAGAGCAAAGAAAGAAAGAAAAAAAGAAAGAAAGACAATAATGCAATTATACGGAGAGCAAAGAAAGAAAGAAGAAAGAAAGAAAAGCAAAGCAAAAATCCACAAAGTTGTTACTGTAAAGAATTGACGAAAAAGAAATCTTTCTTGCCTGTCTTTTACGCTGCTGAAGACCTTTGTGCCAGTGTTCTCGTTATGTTTCCGCCTGTGTAATTAATCCTTACCGTTTTTACTGATAGAAAAATAAAGAATCCAGAACACAATAAAGAAAAATAGTGTTATTTATGTGTTAATTACACCTAACATATTTGTTTTCGTTACCTCTCTTTTCATATTTCTTTTCATTTTTCCATATCTGCCCTAGTAATACCTCTTCCAAATGTGGCGTCAGATTTTTAGGAATCTGTTTTTTTTTATTCATTTGTATTGATGGTTTATCAACCCTTTGCCGCTATATTTGTTCAGATTATTATAACTTTTTGTAAATAATATTGATTTACTGATACAAGTCCTAATAATTAGCCCATGGTTAGGGAAAAGGGGTGGATTCATATCTTTTCAGAGGGTGTTTGCGCGTAAGTGAATATAAAGAACCCGATTGGAATTGGAACTCGGCTCTCCGATTTCGAGTTCCGAGCTGTTATCAATTTCAACCAACGTACATACAAGCTTACCAAACCTGGCATTCCAAAGTGGTCAGCCAGTTAGGTATTGGCCAGGCTCGACGTTGCTCATCTTCGGTGATCTTGTCAAAACCGGTGTTTTAAAACGTGATAATGTTGTAAGCCTTAGGCATTTGGATGTCCGTGCAGACTAAATGACATTTGTATCTATACTCCACAAAGCTACTCCCAATTGATACATAACAAAAGACTGAGGGCTGACTAAGCAATGATCGAGTTAACAATGACCAAACTAAATGTTTGTTCCTGCAGACTCAAATAAACGCTTCAGTGGCTCGAATAAACGAAAGAAATTATTACGAATATACCTGATTTGTTTTGATTTTTCTAAGTTTGGTTCCTGATTAATTAGTGACCTGATTAATTCAATCCATTGCAGATATATTAGGGTATAGCATTCTTATTTTTACAAACCTTTACTCCAAAGCTTTCACATCGGCATCTAAAGACTATCTATAATTCTATTATGTTATTGATATTGACATAATTATGCCATTATCAGTATTGTTCAGCTTAAAATTTCGTTACAGATTTTATATTGACGCATACAAAAATTAAGATTCTGGCAATTTGACAAAGTTTGGCATGCTGGTTTGCTTTATAAGTTAAATGGCTATGGGATTTCTGTCCGAAATTAAAGTTGTCTTGTGGCCACTCTTCTCGATCTTTTTATATTAATGCGAGTTTCCCAGGGGTCTGTTTTTGGGACCTATTTTATTTCTAATTTTTATCAATGACCTTCCCGATGTTATCAGTTCTCGACTCGGTGTCTATCATGATGACACAACTATTTACGCTTGTAAATCAAATTGGCAGCTCATCTAAAAACAATGGCATTTAATCTGTTCTTAACTAGGACAAAAGACGCTTGTTAAATTTACACCTCAAAAATGAAACTTGTTTCTTTTAATCGTTTTAGAGAATCTTTTTTGCCTTCCATCAGCATGCGCACTCAATGCGCCTTCTTGGCCTAACGTTTTTCATTGACATGAAGTGGAGCGATTATATTGAATCAGTTGCAAGGTTTATTGCGAGGAAAATTGGTTCACTTGTAGTATATTGCTGCTAGACTCAAATAAGGCAACGAACACTTATATATAAAAATATATATAAATATCTTTATTGGTAATTTGCAGCGAATGAGTAGAGTAACGGAGAATCACAGAAGTTAGGATTGCGTACACAGGAATTGACGGAGACAAATCTTTGGTGAACATTTAGCCAGCCTCTCTGTCCAGATCAAAAATCGGACCTGTTATATAACATTTGGACACCTATGCAACTTCATGTGGCCACGCCTCTTCCGGTATGCGCTCACGCAAGCACGCATTTCCTTCTGCTCAGGATACTGTGCACCCTGATTATTCAAGGCCCAGGATACTTGCACGTCCTCTTTATTTTAGCTCCCGGGTGCATTTCCTGCTTATGCTATCACCAGTTCCGATTTCTGCTCACATACTGATGCAGCGGAAGTAAGGCCAAATTCTTTCCTTAACCGATATCCAACACACTCTGTCGTTCTATACATTTTTTTTCGACAGAATCTTACCTGAGACTTTTATAAGTCTTCCACGTGTCCATGCATTGAATATTGCTGTCGCATCCAGTTTGGTGATTTTGTTATGTATTTAGAAATTCTGGAGAACCAGATTAACAGCACTTGAAACTAGCAGAAGAGTTCGGATTATCAAAAGATATATTGTATTATATTTTAAGACATTTTTATGTTTATACCTTCTTTTTATAGATACACATATTTAAGTAAATGGTCTGTTTATAATAAACAGTATTAAACAACACGTATGTGACGTCACACATTATGAAATGGACAGTCTGACAATAATTTTAAGACATTTTTATGTTTACATTTGGATACGCATTGAGCAGATATGAATGTACGTGAAAGAATCATGGAAAATTGTAGTTTAAAAGAAGTAAAATCGACCTTGCTAACCGAACAATCCTCTGTGGCCCAATCGGTTAAGGCACATCAGGCTATATGACGGTTCCCTATATGATACAAGTTCGATTCCTGTCGGAGGACGAATATTTTCTATGAAAATTTCTCGTACATTCAGGCCGATAAATGTTGTTTAATACTGTTTATTGTCAACAGAGAATTTACTTAAATATTTGTATCTATAAAAAGAATGTATGAACATAAAAATGTCTTAAAATAATTGTCACTCAGAATACACAAGAACAAAACTGGCATAACATTGATTTTATAATCGAATTAAAAAAGGACATAATTCTTTACGTCGAAAATACTTCGAAGGAATCCTGATAATTTTTACCAACTATAAACACACGTCAAAGACCTTATATTACCGCACCAACCTTATTCTTAAAGAATCTACCACAACTGGTGTTTACGTAAATACGACCACAAATCAATATGCAGGCAACCACTAAACATAAATAATGCTTACTAGACACCCACACACTTACGAACATACATTATATCATCCAAATCGCACATAGACAAATTGAACTTAGGATATATTTACATACACTCACAAAAAAAGAATAGTCCGTTAATTTTTGTAGCTTCGAATAGACACGTCATCTCCCCTTGTGTTCCAAAGACCATAAATTATACTAACGCTGCTTAAAAAGTCGAATGCACGTGAAGCCTCCTTAACCAATAAAAATAAAACAGTACAAAAATAAAAATGCAAAAATCTTTCCCATATCTTATTCTCTGATGAAGCTTTAATAAAATTGAAACATGTTAGATTGATAAACGTTTCCTATTTGTTCTGTCGGATTTCGATCCACATTTTATCTACATTTGATCCTATATTATATCCTTTGGTTTGTAACTGTATAATAAAAATTGGTTAAAAAAAGATATTTTACACAGTAATGTTCTAAAAGAAAGAAAGAAAGAAGCAAGATGTTCATTAAAAGTAAACAAAAAAAAATTCATTTGATGGAGAGAAAAATAAAAATAAAATCTATAAAAGTGTCGAAATCAAAATTTATCGTAAAATATCCTGTCTTTTATGATGGGAGAAGCATGACATCAGAAGGAAGCTGTTTTTCTGGTACCTAATTGTTATCGTCTGTTATCAACGGAAAGTCAAATATTGAAATGAAAGCGTAGATTCAGCGTTTCGTACTAAAAAAAAAAAGAGAATTAAAGAACGAAAACATTTTGAAACAGGAAAAGAAAAAAAAAAGGAAAACGTGATAACGTCATATTCTTTCCATTTTAAGTCACGTGAGACATCTTGAAGCGTGTTTGTTTGTTTTTGTTTTGTTTTTTGTTTTTTTTTATTATAACTCGGTTATTCCAACAAAGTTTTAAAATAACCTTCAGGTTTAAGAAGGATTGAAAACTACATTGCATTCCTAAACATTGAGAATAAAGCAAATTATTTAAATATAAACAACAAAAACAAAAAACTCACAAGCGAGAGAGAGAGAGAGAGAGGAAATACAGAGGAAATACAGAGGGAAAACGAGCGAGCAAGAAAGCGTGTGCTCGTGTGAAAGAGAAGGATATAATTCAGTTACATATATATCTATTCTGTGAAATATGTGAATCATTTAAAATAATTTTTCCCCTAAATTACGCTACTCTGTTTTAGGAACACTATACATGTGGTCATGACAACAACAACATATATATATATATATATATATATATATATATATATATATATATATATATATATATATATATATATTCATTTTTTCATGAATTGAGGACACAATTTAACACAGTCCAATTAATTTAACTCATTTCTCCAGCAGGAGAAAGATTTGTTGATAAAAAAATTATGGAAAACCCGAAACCTATCTATTATGAAGAAAATTGCTCAAAGTAGATGTTTTTTACATATTAAATTGATGCAAAAGTTTCTAGCGCCGTATTTTTCACAATGCTAAAGAAATCTTAGAAGAAATCTTTGAACCTTATTTAACCTTTTTATTGCTTCTGCAATCAGTCAATTGTAGAACATCATTCATTAGGCTTGAGAAAAACTCAGAAGCTAGGAGAATGTGGTCAATATGAATTTACGGAAAAAAAATATCAGTCAGAGTTTAAATCCATTTTTTCTTTTCTGCCTCAGCACAAAACTCCTTTTAAGGCAAGATATCTTTTAACGATGGAAATTGGGTTTATTATGAGCAACATGAAGAAGCAGATACATGTATAAAAAATGGGTTGAGTTCCTTTAAGTGGCCAGATTTCTCGATCAACATTTACTAAAGAGGATCGTTGATAAATTTAAAAGATTAACCCATAAAATTAAGACTAAGCAACAAAACGCATTTACGAATAAAACGAGATAAAACGCTATACAGTAATCCAAATCTGTCATCAGTTTCATTGTTCAGTATTTTGATCGAAAAGCTAGTCGATTAAGATGACTTATACAGTGTAACCCGGATATAAGAGAGTTGTCGGGACCGGAGAGGTATCTTATATCCGGGTTTCTCTTATATCCGGGTTTGGTCTTTTTTGTTTACATTAACACAGGCTCTAATTTGAGACCTGATAAAATCTCTCTTATATCAGGGTTTCTCTTATATCCGGGTTACACTGTACTAAGTTTTCTCAAATAGTAATTTGCAAAATGCGCCTTTTCTTTCTACTATAGTTAGGTTTTGTACAATCAAGCGATTCATTACGGGAATTTCAACCAGCAAAACGTCCTGGCTAAATCGAAGGTAAATTTCAATTTCTATGTGCCTCGTCCCTTCAAGACATAGGCGATCATGACTCTCCGCAATTTCCTTTCTCGAGAAGATCTCAGCAGTTTTTCACCGTTTGCTAAGACTCCAACCAACGTTCCGTCGTCCGGTCAAACGAGCGCTGAGGGAGCGCTGAGGGAAACAGAGACAGGGGAAGATTCACTGCCTTCTCTTCGTGTTGTTACCCACAATATGCCCCGTGAATGTTAAGTTACCCAAGCCCTCATTATATGTCCAGCGACTTTCAGTTGTCTTTCACTGATTCTGATTGGTTGGTTGGTTGATTGGGTTTTATGGCATATCAACCACTGTGGGTCATTTAATGCCAAATTAAGGTATATATATATATATATATATATATTAAATATACAGTACTATTAAACGTATAGCTGGCAACATTATTCTTTCCTAAAAACCTATAGCTGGCAATATTATTCTTTCCAAAAAACCTATAGCTGGCAACATTTTTTTTCCAAAACATTATCTGGAGCCTTGCTGTTGGAAGTAGTTCATCGTCTTACCCAGGACGCGGATGTAGTTTATCTTCATACCCAGGACGCGGATGTAGTTTATCGTCATACCCAGGACGCGGATGTAGTTTATAGTCATACCCAGGACGCACTGATTCTGAGTAGAAGTGTTCTTTCTGTTGCCATTTTTAAAGACGTTCTTCTTTTCAGTATCATTGTGTAGAATTACATTTATGCTGCCTCTAATTTTCTCCTCGTCCATGGCGAGTTTGTCCAGCATTCCCTGCCATGTAAGAAGATTAATAACACATAGAAATTCAGCGCTCTTTTCCGTTTCTCTGCCCCTGGTTTAACATTTGAATGCTTTTTTCGCTAGGCCAATGCGTTTTAGACTCTCGTTGTCGCATTTTTCATCCTCTGTTAAGATGCTTCCCAGATATTTAAATTACTGCACCGGCTGGATATTTTAGCTTCAATCTTGGGCTTTTTCTCTTCCTGATATCTTAATCTAAAAAGAATCTTAAGTAGAAAAGTTATCTCTGTATTTGGTAGAATTCAAAATCAATTATCTATACGCATCACTGGAACGTGACAAAAATGCCACAGTGAGCAACTGGCTCTTTTGAAATACGTATTGGAAGAATTTTTTTTCCTGAATAGTAATGTCGAGTGGTAATTTCTTCAATGAATCAATAGGGATCTTGACGACAAACATAATATAAATATGGGATACATGATAAAAATGCATAATCTTATGGCTTTATTATAAAAAAAAGGTATAGTAAATAATGTTGATGATTTAGGTTCATGTCATACTGAAAATGCTTTGACAATGATGAAAGGTGTTATTGTGACTGTGTTCAGAACTGGAAGCTCGCATTACTAAATGAATATAGGAAAATATGCATACGACATCAATTATCCCTGTGCACGTCTATCAATGATGTTTTTTTTTCAAAAAATGGAGTGCATGCCATTGAGGTTCGAATAGACAGGTTGGGTCGAAATGTGGCTGTAATTAAAAAAATAATTTGATTTATTATAGTTAGCCGCAGTCTTAATAACATAAGATCTGCAGATGGCAGAATGTTGATAGCAGACACAGAAAAGACACTACAAGAAATCCTTGTTAGTTAGTGAAGGATATCAAGAATAAAAGACTAAACATAATTTGCAAGAAGACTGAATGAATGGTTGTTAGAAAAAGGAACATCCCAAAATGCAATTAACAAACTGTAGATATCCAAATCAAACAAGTACAACGATTTAAACATTTGGGAAGTGTTCTTACAGATGACGGAAAATGCGACACTGAAATTCGTAGGCATATTGGCACAACGAAAAATGCCTTCTAAAAGCAAAGCAAGGTATTAAGAAACAGAAATATTTCGTTAGAAACAAAGAAAAGCGTACTGAACTGTTACGTAATATCAGTTCTCCTATATGGCAGTAAATTCTAGACAATTGCCGCACAGATGAAGAAGAGACTTGAAGTAAGAGAAATGTGGTTCTACAGAAGGATGCTGAGAATACCATGCACTCAACGTGTGAGCAACGACGAAGGCTTTTAAATTTAATATCAGTGAGAGACAACTGAAATTTCTAGAGCACATAGTGAGGATAGAGGGCTTGGAAAATTTGATACTCACAGGTAACATCGACAGGAAAACAACGTATAACCTAACTAGAGAGTTTGTGTAAATGGATGGCGGAACAAGGTTTAAGAGAGAAGATAAAAAGACAAACATTATTAACAGCTACAAAGGACAGGAAACTGTGGAGAGCCACGATCGCCAACGTCTTGAAAAGACACAGCACTTGGAAGGAGATGAAGGAAATACTTTTTTCCGAATAAGAATGCCGACCGAGAATTTTGACACAATTTCCCGTTGTCGTTCTGAAAATGCAACGCATCAAACCCTCATGGAATTGGCAAATACTTCTATTTGTTTCGACTTATTCTGACTTCTTGCCATCAGGGCACAAGGGGAGCTCACAGTTCCGGGCTACTCACCTCTTATAGCTCAACACAAGCACCTAAATCGTCACGGCCATGGACTCGGCACACTAAGGACGAGTTTACCCGTGCCTAAGAATATACTCAGATCATTTGTAAACATCTATGATACGACTACATACGGGAACACCTCTAAAACTCTCGTTGGTCAGAGATTGGAGATTGATCTCTCTTCCGATCTTGCACAGACTACCGAATGGGGTAAAAACTGACTGGTTACATTCAATGCCTCAAAGACCAAGCTAGTTACATTCCATCATCTCCGATCTGACTCTGAACTACCACCAATCAGGATGAAGGTTTTCTCGGTAAAGCACCGTGCCTTGAAAGGCTGTCGAGCTTCAAACTCACATCTGACTTCAAGTGGAACTCGTACATACACTACATTGTTAAGACTCCCTGTACCGCTCTAGTGAGTACCTGACTCCTCTTGCTTTTCTCAAGAGCCAGATTAGGCCAACAAAAAGAAAAAAAAAAAAAGAAAAAAGTGCTGCTGTTATATTTGGGCAAGAGCTTCCTAGTTCAAAAGCATCTCCGAGCCCTTGTGGGTAACGAATTACTCTCCACTCTTTAAACTTTCTCCCACAGGCTGTTCTACCGCGACTTCTTCGGAAATTACTCGGATAAACTACATTCCCTGATTCCGCCATTTCAAACCTTCATAGTATGAACACGCCTTGCCACTTACATAGTAGCAAATCACACATATTCCCCCCATATTCCATTGGTGAGAAGTTCCTCTTGAGCAGCTTCTTCCAACGATGTCATTGCCCTGTGGAACTGACTCCCAACTGGGTGTTTCTCCGATCACTACAATCTTAAACTGTTCAAGGCTAGTGTTAACCGTTATCTTCCACTACTATACACACGAATGGTCACCAAAAGTAACCATCTATCTCGAGTGGCACCTGGGCATTTCAACATTACTGCAAAATAATAATAATAATAATAATGATAGCGATTGTCAAAATAAAGTCAAAATTCAGACACGCCAATTAAAGAATCTTTAATGGAAAACGATAGTTATTTTTACTTATCCGTTGGCGGCTTGTAAAGAACCAACGTTCATGTAATTAAACAACAACGTGTGGGTAGTGTAGCGGTTATCGACACAGGTAGAGGATTCGATGAGCCGATTCAAAATTCCTGCCTAAGTTCCTATTTTACACCAATACTATTGGGCAAAAATATATAAATCCATTTCTTTTTCCTTCATCTGCGGGTTAAATAAGCAAGACTAAGCTTCCGGTTCCTGAAAGGCATCGCCCTTGCAGGAAGATTCTGGATTCGAAACTGCGGACAAGACAATGGAAAACACACCCACTACCTTTCCGAAAGAAGTCCATGTTAATTAGCAGATAATAAAGAAATGAAATCTGTGGAGAGCTATCATCACCCACGTCCAGAAAGGCTATGGTATTAAAAAAAATCAGGCAACAATGTTTCATTAATACATGGTTATCAAAGTATCTCTATCTATAAAAGGCAGGATGTGTGTGTGTGTGTGTGTGCGTGTGTGTGTGTGTGTGTAACGAATGCACGGCCCAAATTTTCGACGGATTTGCACCAAAATTTACATGCACATGCTCCAAGTCAGTGGGAAGGCCAAGTGGATATAATCGATTTTTTCATGCTTCTACGGCACTTTTCATGTAGTTTGCAGCCATTTTCTAGTGGCCACAGTGAGAGCCTATAGTTGGCTGCCGCGAATAGGCAGGAAGATTCTATTGGCCAGCGTGAGAGCCAACAGTTGACTGACACGAATTTTAACTAGCATGCTAGCATGCAAAAAAAAAAAATTGATAGCTCCATTCGTCACAAGTGGGAAAAATTTAAATCTGCATGGCACTTTACTCCAATTGGCTCATTCGCTTGCTTAAACTCAATGTTGATTCTGATTCCGCAGAACTGGGTTTAGTGTGAAAAAGTATTTGTTGTTAACATTCTTTTTTTCATTCGGTTTTTTCAGTTACGAGTCCTTTTTTAAAGCTGATCGTTTTGTGTTCATTTTGTTTAGTTCTTTTTTCGTAACAGATTTAATGTTTAGTATAGAGCTTAGAAAAAATTTGCAGTGTGAGATAGGCAAGAAGTAAGGCATGTAGCAACATCAGCATGGCAAAGGGCACTCCTTTAAAGGCAAGGAAGGGCAAAAATATTTTAATTCAAGTGATAGCGATTGCTGTATGAGTTGTACGATTTTTGAATCAATCACGGGCAACGCCGGGCCATGCTGATAGTGAGTTTTTAAATCTCTTATATCCTATTTGCGTATGAGTGAACGTAGTTTCATGGTTGGTGGCTCTACGAACCGTTTCAAAAGATTACTGCTGTTCTTTTAGCCATTTTCGACATCCTAGATCACATGAAGCGCAACAACTACAGTGAATCAATATCTGCATCTATTGCAAGGAAAGCTGGTTCTCTGTGTCATGCCAGAAGTTTTTTCTCGTCAGAATCCATCTCACACATTTACAAATCTACCATTCGTCCGTGCATTGAATACTGTTGCAATATCTGGTTTGGAGTTCCTGCAGTTCATCTCGAGGTTCTCGACAAGACCCGAAGAAGAATTTGCAATGAAATTGATCCTGACCTGGCATCTCGTCTCCAGTCACTTTCTCGCAAACCTGATGTGGCTTCCCCTTGTCTTTTCTACAAATATTTTCATGGCAGCAGCTTTAACAAGCTTTTTTCCCTGGTGCCCCGACTACATGAATTTAAGCGTGCTACTAGGTCCCACTCTTTTACTGTCGAAATAGTTAAATATAACCGCCACTTTTACTCCAACGGTTTCCTTTCTCGCCCTTCCTGACTGTAGAACTCCCTTCCTCTTACTTGCTGCCTTGATTACTACAATCTTCAAAAATTGAAATTCGGTGTCAATCGCCATCTTCTGTTGATTTATACCTTGTTCATCTTTTATCCTTTCGTCAATCTCCCTATACCCAGTATTTTCTTTCACTTTCACTCTATATAACTTCCTGCGTGCTAGTGATACTCCTGTCTTGTTTGAGGTGAAATGTTTAAAAAATGAAAACAAAAAACAAACAAAAAAACAAAACAAAACAACAACAACAAAAAATAAAACAAACAAACAATGATTTGGGACAAGAATTGTGATGCTAGATGCTATATTTTATAGGAGCTTCAATTCAGATGCTGGCATTATGGCGTTTGTATGTTATGCTGACGCCAAAAATAAACCAACAGATGAACGAAATTCTCTAAACATAATATATCGTCGTCAAGTCCCCAAAGCGAATGGTTAAGAATCACTACGGCAACGAATGCTGGACGATTTCCTCAAAGGTGAAGAAGAGACTCGAGGCAACTGTGACGTGGTTCTACAGAAGGATGCTAAGGATATTATGGACCAAGCGTATGAGCAACGATGAGGTCTTAAAGATGATGCAAACAAGGAGGCGGCTTATACTTAGCATCAGGAAGAGACAGCTGAAGTTCCTGGGACATATATTGAGGAAGGAGGGCCTGGAGAATCTGATACTCACAGGTCAAATAGAGGGAAAGAGAGACAAGGGAAAACAACGCATGACCTACCTAGCGGGATGGTGGACAGAACGTGGTCTGGGGGAGGTGGCAGAGGGAAGGAACTTGTTGAGAGCTGCAAGGGATAGAGTAGGGTGGAGAGGCATGATCGCCTACGTCCTGAAAGGACACGGCACATAAAAAGAAAAGAACTAGTTCGGTGTATGAAATCCGAAAGTGGCTTACAACACTAGTTTTTGCCTGTAATCGATAGGCAGAATGAAGGCAGACTGTTGTTCCCGGAAGACGAGCATCTCTGTCCGCGGTCTTCGCCCTAGGTTCTTGAATGAAGTAGTGTTGTTCTAACATGCAGATTACAAATTGGAGATATCAAAATCAAACAAGTATAACAATTTAAATATCTGGGAAGTTGTTTAACAGAGGACTGAAGGTGCGACACTGAAATCCGAAGACCCATTAGAATAGTGAAAGGGACTTTCGAAAAGCTAATCAAAGTATTAAGAAACAAAAAAAAGATTTCGTTAGAAACAAAGAGTACGGAACTGTCATGTAATATCAGAAACTCCACAAAGATGAAGAAGTGACTTAAAACAATAGAAATTCGGTTCAACAGAAGGGTGCAGGGAGCACAATAGACCAAACATGTGAGCAACGATGAAGTTTAAGAGAAAATGCAAACAAAATGGACACATACATAACATCAGAAAGAGGCAGTTGAAATTTCTAAACAACATAATGAGGTAAGAAGGCTTGGAAAACTTGTCACTCACAGGACATATTGAAGGCAAGGGGGACAGGGGAAAAAACGCATAGCCTATTTAGTGAACTTGAATAAATGGATGGCAAAACAGGGTTTAGGAGAGATATATACAAAGGACGGATGATAGATATTAATAGCGGTGTCAACAGAGAAAAAAGAAGTCCTTTTGAAATACCATTTATACTCGGGCCGGAATGTTAAACTTTACTGAATTTTTTATCCGACATTTTTTGTTATTACTCTAATCGTTATTTTAGTCGTACACTTATTTGAGTTGCGAATCTTGTTTTTTTGTTCTTAAACGTTGGTAAAACGCCACAAAAACAATTATAGCAAATACGTGTACCTATAATAAATAAACAAGGATAGCAAATACGTGTACTTATAATAAATAAACAAAGATAGCAAATACGTGTACTTATAATAAATAAACAATTATAGCAAATACGTGTACTTATAATAAATAAAGATAGCAAATACGTGTACTTATAATAAATAAACAAGGATAGCAAATACGTGTACTTATAATAAATAAACAAGGATAGCAAATACGTGTACTTATAATAAATAAACAAGGATAGCAAATACGTGTACTTATAATAAATAAACAAAGATAGCAAATACGTGTACTTATAATAAATAAACAAGGATAGCAAATACGTGTACTTATAATAAATAAACAAGGATAGCAAATACGTGTACTTATAATAAATAAACAAGGATAGCAAATACGTGTACTTATAATAAATAAACAAGGATAGCAAATACGTGTACTTATAATAAATAAACAAGGATAGCAAATACGTGTACTTATAATAAATAAACAAGGATAGCAAATACGTGTACTTATAATAAATAAACAAGGATAGCAAATACGTGTACTTATAATAAATAAACAAAGATAGCAAATACGTGTACTTATAATAAATAAACAAAGATAGCAAATACGTGTACTTATAATAAATAAAGATAGCAAATACGTGTACTTATAATAAATAAACAAAGATAGCAAATACGTGTACTTATAATAAATAAACAAGGATAGCAAATACGTGTACTTATAATAAATAAACAAGGATAGCAAATACGTGTACTTATAATAAATAAACAAGGATAGCAAATACGTGTACTTATAATAAATAAACAAGGATAGCAAATACGTGTACTTATAATAAATAAACAAGGATAGCAAATACGTGTACTTATAATAAATAAACAAAGATAGCAAATACGTGTACTTATAATAAATAAACAAAGATAGCAAATACGTGTACTTATAATAAATAAACAAGGATAGCAAATACGTGTACTTATAATAAATAAAGATAGCAAATACGTGTACTTATAATAAATAAACAAGGATAGCAAATACGTGTACTTATAATAAATAAACAAGGATAGCAAATACGTGTACTTATAATAAATAAACAAAGATAGCAAATACGTGTACTTATAATAAATAAACAAAGATAGCAAATACGTGTACTTATAATAAATAAAGATAGCAAATACGTGTACTTATAATAAATAAACAAGGATAGCAAATACGTGTACTTATAATAAATAAACAAGGATAGCAAATACGTGTACTTATAATAAATAAACAAGGATAGCAAATACGTGTACTTATAATAAATAAACAAAGATAGCAAATACGTGTACTTATAATAAATAAACAAAGATAGCAAATACGTGTACTTATAATAAATAAACAAGGATAGCAAATACGTGTACTTATAATAAATAAAGATAGCAAATACGTGTACTTATAATAAATAAACAAGGATAGCAAATACGTGTACTTATAATAAATAAACAAGGATAGCAAATACGTGTACTTATAATAAATAAACAAGGATAGCAAATACGTGTACTTATAATAAATAAACAAGGATAGCAAATATGTGTACTTATAATAAATAAACAAGGATAGCAAATACGTGTACTTATAATAAATAAACAAAGATAGCAAATACGTGTACTTATAATAAATAAACAAGGATAGCAAATACGTGTACTTATAATAAATAAACAAAGATAGCAAATACGTGTACTTATAATAAATAAACAAGGATAGCAAATACGTGTACTTATAATAAATAAACAAGGATAGCAAATATGTGTACTTATAATAAATAAACAAGGATAGCAAATACGTGTACTTATAATAAATAAACAAGGATAGCAAATACGTGTACTTATAATAAATAAAGATAGCAAATACGTGTACTTATAATAAATAAACAAAGATAGCAAATACGTGTACTTATAATAAATAAACAAGGATAGCAAATACGTGTACTTATAATAAATAAACAAGGATAGCAAATACGTGTACTTATAATAAATAAACAAGGATAGCAAATACGTGTACTTATAATAAATAAACAAAGATAGCAAATACGTGTACTTATAATAAATAAACAAAGATAGCAAATACGTGTACTTATAATAAATAAACAAGGATAGCAAATACGTGTACTTATAATAAATAAAGATAGCAAATACGTGTACTTATAATAAATAAACAAGGATAGCAAATACGTGTACTTATAATAAATAAACAAGGATAGCAAATACGTGTACTTATAATAAATAAACAAGGATAGCAAATACGTGTACTTATAATAAATAAACAAGGATAGCAAATATGTGTACTTATAATAAATAAACAAGGATAGCAAATACGTGTACTTATAATAAATAAACAAAGATAGCAAATACGTGTACTTATAATAAATAAACAAGGATAGCAAATACGTGTACTTATAATAAATAAAGATAGCAAATACGTGTACTTATAATAAATAAACAAGGATAGCAAATACGTGTACTTATAATAAATAAACAAGGATAGCAAATACGTGTACTTATAATAAATAAACAAGGATAGCAAATACGTGTACTTATAATAAATAAACAAGGATAGCAAATACGTGTACTTATAATAAATAAACAAAGATAGCAAATACGTGTACTTATAATAAATAAACAAAGATAGCAAATACGTGTACTTATAATAAATAAACAAGGATAGCAAATACGTGTACTTATAATAAATAAACAAGGATAGCAAATACGTGTACTTATAATAAATAAACAAGGATAGCAAATACGTGTACTTATAATAAATAAACAAAGATAGCAAATACGTGTACTTATAATAAATAAACAAAGATAGCAAATACGTGTACTTATAATAAATAAACAAGGATAGCAAATACGTGTACTTATAATAAATAAACAAGGATAGCAAATACGTGTACTTATAATAAATAAACAAAGATAGCAAATACGTGTACTTATAATAAATAAACAAAGATAGCAAATACGTGTACTTATAATAAATAAAGATAGCAAATACGTGTACTTATAATAAATAAACAAGGATAGCAAATACGTGTACTTATAATAAATAAACAAGGATAGCAAATACGTGTACTTATAATAAATAAACAAGGATAGCAAATACGTGTACTTATAATAAATAAACAAAGATAGCAAATACGTGTACTTATAATAAATAAACAAAGATAGCAAATACGTGTACTTATAATAAATAAACAAGGATAGCAAATACGTGTACTTATAATAAATAAAGATAGCAAATACGTGTACTTATAATAAATAAACAAGGATAGCAAATACGTGTACTTATAATAAATAAACAAGGATAGCAAATACGTGTACTTATAATAAATAAACAAGGATAGCAAATACGTGTACTTATAATAAATAAAGATAGCAAATACGTGTACTTATAATAAATAAACAAGGATAGCAAATACGTGTACTTATAATAAATAAACAAGGATAGCAAATACGTGTACTTATAATAAATAAACAAGGATAGCAAATACGTGTACTTATAATAAATAAACAAGGATAGCAAATACGTGTACTTATAATAAATAAACAAGGATAGCAAATACGTGTACTTATAATAAATAAACAAGGATAGCAAATACGTGTACTTATAATAAATAAACAAGGATAGCAAATACGTGTACTTATAATAAATAAACAAGGATAGCAAATACGTGTACTTATAATAAATAAACAAGGATAGCAAATACGTGTACTTATAATAAATAAACAAGGATAGCAAATACGTGTACTTATAATAAATAAACAAGGATAGCAAATACGTGTACTTATAATAAATAAACAAAGATAGCAAATACGTGTACTTATAATAAATAAACAATTATAGCAAATACGTGTACTTATAATAAACAAAGATAGCAAATACGTGTACTTATAATAAATAAACAAGGATAGCAAATACGTGTACTTATAATAAATAAACAAAGATAGCAAATACGTGTACTTATAATAAATAAACAAGGATAGCAAATACGTGTACTTATAATAAATAACGTTGATAGAACTTGAGAAATGTGCCTTTCTTAAAAAGGTATTTCAAACCTATGCTGGCGTGTTCAAATTTTTAAAGGCATGTTTCGGCTATAGAAGCGTTTTCATTGATAGCAAAGGGGATACAGGTTCGATCAATATCGGCGTAACAATCTTTCTTTAGTTGTACTTCGCGATCTCGGTCGGTTATTAATTTTGCTGTTTAAGAAGATTAAAAAAACATGGATATCAACACAGATACGTGTATCTGAAAAAAAAAAAAACAAAAAAAAAACGTTTACTGCAATAAGAAATATATATGTTTTTAATTCCCGCTGCCGTACACAGCCAGCACATGGTTCTTGATAATGACGGAGATGGTCGAAATGCAACAGAACAAACATAATTTGATCCCAATATACACATCTGATTCGTAAATTGTCAAAACACACACACAAAAAAAAAAAAATTATACAGATATTTTTCGGTTAAATTTAATCAAATTTGTTTCGATGAATAATTGCTAACTAAACATACCTTATATATATATATATATATATATATGTATGTGTGTGTGTGTGTGTGTGTGTGTGTGTGTGTGAAATATAAAATAGATTGTAAAAATACAAAATATTTTGTATAGTTTTAAGTCCGATTATTTTTATATAAATTAAAAAAACAAACAAGAATCCAATAATCCTCGTTTATGTATAATATAACATATAAATCCCGCCTATTTTCAATAATAATAATAATAATAATAATAATAATAATATTAATAATAATAAATAAAGGTCCGTTTATTTTAATATATATATTTTATATAAAATATAATTAATCCTGGTTTATGTTATATATAAAATAAAAACATAATCCGGTTTATTTTAAATATATAAATCTTGTCTAGTTTAAATACAATATATATATATATATATATATATATATATATATATATATATATATATATATATATATATATATATATATATATATATATATATATATGAAAAGTGAGTGTATACAAATATAAATAAATATATATATATATGTATAATTATTTATATATTATATGCGCGGTACTTATTAGAAAGCGCTCAATATCAGAGATAGAACTAACATATATGGTTGGATAGATGTGAGTTTGTGACCCTGGGTTTCACGCTTTAGCGATCGTCAGACAAACTGATTAATTTTTTTAAAAATTTTGGTTTTATGTAGATTGCGTGTATTGGTGTTATTGTGGAAGTGGTGGGGGAAACTTCGTCGTTTTTTCATCGTACTGACGCAAACATCGATGTATGCAGACACATATACATACTTGGTCGTCCGTCTGGACTCATACATATATAAACATATGTGGGCAGTTTCGGTTATGACATATGTATGTATATGGGTGGTGTTGTGTCTATACATACGCATTTGTATGTTGAAATTTAAAGATTGGAAGTGTGGCGGAAATGTCTCGTGAATGTATACATGTCATATATATATATATATATATATATATATATATATATTTTTTTTTTTTCCCGCTGAATAATATTTCCTCGCATGTATGTATATACGTGTCGTGGGGTTTGTGTGAAATTATGATAGGTAAAAATTATTATTATTTATATTTATTTTTAAGTAAATGCTCTGTTTACCTATACCGGCATATTTCGTAGAAATTATGTGCTTCTCTGACAAGAATCGAACCTGTTACTCCAAAGGGAACCAACATTTCCTCTGTTGTGCTGTCAACCATTTAAATAACGTAGAAACAGAAAATATATAAACAAATTGTTGGGCTTAATCAATTTCATAATATATGTATATATATCTGTATGTGTGCATGTGTGTGTGTGTGTGTGTGTGCGCGCGCGCGCGTTGAGAAAGTACAAAAAACAAAATTTTGGTGTGATCAACAGACTACCAAAAACAAAATAACAAAAGCAAATAAGTAAAAAAGGCAGAAAAGAGGAAAATAAATGAAACGAAGAAAGAAGAGAGTAAAAAGCAACCTAAGCAGTAAATGACAGTGCTTAATGCCGAGGCTATTCAGGCAGAGTAAAAATGCTTCATAGCATCAACTGTTTACGAAGCACAGCTCGATTCGCCTATTTATGTGTGTATATACACATGTGTGTGTTTGTTCGTTTTCGTGTGTGCATACGTATATTTGTGTATAACTGCGTGTAGGTATGCTTATATGTGTTTTTCTGTGCTTATGTCTGTTTGTGAGTGTGGTGTACGTGAGCGCCTGTGTGTTGTAAAGAAGAAAACCGCAGATTGTAGTCTTATCTTAATGGTACACTTTGGCTTCGTTCTTGGCCTCGTTCCTTATCACTGACCTCTCTTCTAATAACTGCCCAAGGGATTTTTCTATCAGTCGAGCACTCTACTTAATCAGCCGGTGTCGATGACCTTTCACTTTAGTTGGCCAAACCCTTTACCCGCCATTATTCGGCTCCATGTCATTTGCGTTAATGATAACAAACTTATCAGAATCAAATGTAAAATGTTGTTTTAATGGTGAATCAATGAAGTCTAATTATCATTTGATGGACTTTTTATTCCCAAGTTCCGTCAGCAGAGATTTAAAATAAATAAACAAATAAGAATCATCATTTCACTTCGGTAGCATTCACAAGGAACGACAGAAAATGTGACATAGAAACACGAAGGTGCATTGAAATAGCGAAAGTTGTCTTTCAAATGCTAAATAAAATATTAAATAAAAACAAACAGTAACGTTTTGTTAGAAAAAAAGAAAAGCGTTCCAAACTGATATCTAATATCAATCCTTTTACATGTAAGTTAAGTTCCTCAGAGATGAAGATATATAGAAGACATATGAAGACATATAGAAAACATATAAAAGACATATGAAGACATATAGAAAACATATAAAAAACATATGAAAACATATAAAAGATATATGAAGACATATAGAAGACGTATAGAAAGCATATAGAAGGCATATGAAGATATATAGAAAACATATAAAAGACATATGAGGACATATAGAAAACATAAAAAACATGAAAACATATAAAAGAGATATGAAGACATATAGAAGACGTATAGAAAGCATATAGAAGGCATATGAAGATATATAGAAGACATATAGAGGACATATGAAGACGTACAGAAAACATAAAAAGACATATAGAAAGCATATAAAAGACACATGTAGAAGACATATAAAGACATACTGAAGACACATAGAAAATATATAGGAGACATATGAAGACATATAGAAAACATATAAAAGATATATGAAACATATACAAAACATATTGAAGATAAATAGAAAACATACATATTGAAGACAAATAGAAAACATATATATATATATAGAGAGAGAGAGAGATAGTGAGGGGCAGATAGATAGATGCAGAGGCGTTAAACTTAAAATTTCACATTTCTGATGTACGATGTGATGACACGCATATACACATATATATGTATCTCTCTCTCTCTCTCTATATATATATATATATATATATATATATATATATGTATTGTACGCGCGCACACACACATATATATATATATATATAGAGAGAGAGAGAGAGGGAGAGAGAGAGGCAGATGATAGATACAGGGGCTAATTTTCCCTCTGAAAGTTCTCCACTACCTTAACCGGGTATTGAACTCACGCTCTTTGAGTCTTTCACTGGATCTAACCAACGCCTTTATCCACTGTGCCATATGTCCTTGTCCAGAGGGAAAATTACCTGGAGATAACTGATAACTGACATCCATCAAACATGGCACGTGGAACTAGAACAGTCTACCCCAGTGATCGAAATAAAGGGTTCAGTTCGAAATTCCAACCACCTGAAGAAGGCCGGAGCGTACAACGGCCGAAACGTTGTGACAAATATGGCGACAAAGATGAGGACAATAGTCCGACTAATGTAAATACTGTACATAATACCTCATCTCAGAAATATAGACGGATATATATATATATATATATATATATATATATATATATATATATATATATATATATATATATATATATATATATTCAATATACTAGACCACCAAAATAATAAGCACAAACTTTAAATTCTCGAGGCCCTCTACATCAAAAGCAACCAACTAACAATGAACAAAATATATTACGAATGTTGCAATAACATCTTGAAGTGCATTTAAAAACATCTAATACAATTCTCCATTACTGTCAATTTTTTTTTAGAGTTACAATGGAACGATTGCTTTGAAAAAGATTATTCCATTACTGTAACAGATAAGTGCAAAAATTTTAAAATAATTATAACAGAGCGCGTTCGTGCGTGTTTTTGAAAAATCACCATCAAAGCGACCAAAATTACAAAAAAGACTACGGGGTTATACTTCATAAATTTCATTTAAAATTAAGAAACTGATTAAGAAACTAGAAAGGAGAAACAAACACACACACACACACACACACACACACACACACACACACACACACACATATATATATATATATATATATACATATATATGTATATATATATACTGGATATTTAGGCAGCAATCCTTCATTTATTCATGTTCATTAAAAACGACAGACAAAGTACTACGATTAAGTTTTTTGATTAATTTTTCTTGTGTTGGAACGAGTGCTTTTTTTTTCTACACATTTTTTTTTTGTCCAAAAAGAAAGCAGTTTTTCGAACACAAGGAAATTTAAATAAAAAGCTTAACCGGAGTACCTTGTCTGTCGTTTTTAATGAAACATGCATATACATACATATATATATGGCCTGACGATTGCATATAGCATGAAACAGACTGTCGCCTCTAAGTGTTGACTTCTATGTTCACTTTTATATTTACACACGCTCTATCTCTGATATTGAGCACTTTATTCCATAAATATAGCACACCATAAGACGATATTTCTTTATATATATATATATATATATATATATATATATATATATATATATATGTGTGTGTGTGTGGCTGTATGTATATGGGTGTAACAGCAAAATTGTTGAAATCATGTAAAAGGAAAAATTAAAGTTTGAACCGTTGTATCTCAGAGATGATTAGAGATATCTTACTGTTATTCTCCGGAGTTTTTATAACTCTATTAGACTCTACTTGGAGCAATAAGAATTTATAATTACTCTCCAAGCTTAAAAGAAGAATCGTGATGAAATCGATCATAAACGAAAATGACATGTTCATCATTAATCACTGCTCTTTGGACTGTTATAGCAAACTCCTCTCTCACTGATTCACCGTTCTCTTGATGGTTCTTGAATGGACTTTGAAGATGAAACCCAGAGTACCATTGTTGAAGGCCTGAATGATCTTTTTCCTCTCACCATTGTTCATTTGGGAAGGCAGTTTCCATCGCCGTATCGTAGCTTTCCTGGGTCTTTTCTATAAATACTTTCATAATAATTGTTCTTTCCTCTATTCTTTTATGAATTTAAACGCAGTCCTAGATTGAAGGCAAGGTCTCCTCATGTTACAGTTGAAATTGCTAGATGTAGTCGTATGTTCTATTCTAATAGTTTCTTCTCTCACACTTCTCGTTTGTAGAAATCTCTTCCGGCTTCTTGCTTCCCAGTCACGTTTGGTCTTCAAAAATTTAAATGCAATATCAATCGTTATCTTTCCGTTTTCTTAATATCTGTTCTTTTATTGTCCTCTTTTGTTAATAATTTTTTCTTTACTCACATTATCTCACACTCAGTAACACCTTACGTCTTAGTGGCGTTATTGCCCTTCTGAGGTAAAACGATTTAAACAATTTATTCTATATATTTAACTATATAATAATTATTATTATTGTGTAGGTTATGTTTCCTGATTTGTATCCTGTAGAACAGGGTACAAACTATGGTTCGTAGACTCACAAAGAGAATTGCTATTTAATTAATAGTAATTAGTATATGAGGTGTTCCTAGTCGGGCTGTCTTCCGAGCAATTTGCATGTTGATGTTACCTGGGATACTGCTAGTAAAATTGGCCATTCCTTTTTTCACATGGCTCATAGCTCTGATTACTATCAGTACAGCCTCAGTCTTCATTCCTCACATCCTGTTAAGATCGATTTCTAGGTCCTTGTATTTGGATAATTTCTCGATAACTTTTATGGAGGTGTTTCTCTCAGATGGTACTGCTATGCCAGTAAGCATATACTTCTTGAATTTCTTATCTTTTATGATATTAGGTTGGTGCAAAAATAATGGCGTTTTCTCACATAGTAACATATGTGAGAAAACGACCTTACTTTTCCACCAACCTAATAATATCAGGCCTGATGACTTTTATTTCCCTGTCAGTTTGAAATGGCATGTCCCAGGGGATAGTTACATCGTGATTTTGGGTAACTGTGTCTGGTTGGTGCTCATACCATTTCTCAAGGGTTTCGATTTTGTACTTCTTGCATATTTTCCAGTGCACATACGTCGATACCTTTTTGTCTGTGGGTATCATCATCATCATCATCATCATTATTACTACTACTACTACTACTACTACTACTACTACTACTACTACTGGTATTATTATTACTACTACTACTACTATTATTATTATTACTACTACTACTACTATTATTATTACTACTACTACTACTATTATTATTATTATTATTATTATTATTATTATTATTATTATCTCTCGTAATTTGACCTTTTCGCTTTTTATAATCTCCTTAAACTTCCGGTATCGTCTGATCAAAATATTTGCTGTTCTTTGCGAAAGCGTACCTGGAAAGCTTCTTGTTTGCATCGTTCGAGTCGGTCAGGCAGTCAGAGATTAACATTTCGAGACTGTGAAATGTTTCTTACAAAGAAGCAGACACTTCTACTGGCAACCGCTATCAATTTATATTTGCTGCAGAAATAAATGGTTTGATAGAAGTAATGCTTTATTATTTCAAGCTGAGTTGGATAGGACGAAGCAGAGCAACTGTGTGGCCATGACGATCACCAGACCTAACACCACCAGTTTTGTGGGTTTTACTGAAAGATCTTCTTTACAGGCTCAACCCGAAAGCAATACCTGAATTGAAATTAAACGATTTTCTGAAATTAAAATATGTCAAGTGGTTTTTAGAAGTGTATTGCTGATAGGGTTCAGCGTTTTATTGAACATGAAGGAGGAACATTTTGAACATGTTATTTGTTTTTAAGCATTCCACCCCAAGCAAGGCGGGAGGCCACTAGTACGCAAGGGGTTACAGAAGATTTGGAGCGAAAGCAGATAGGAATGATAGAGGAAAGAATGAGGAGAAGAATAGTGGATAGATCAAGGCAACTGGAGATGTCACTTGACATTACATTTGAATAGTTGGGGATTATAGCTATCAGGGAAACAGGAAAAGGGAAGAGAGTTCCACAGGCGAGAGGTGCGAGATATGAAGTTATTGGAGTAGAAGAGACGGCTACATTTAACACTTTCAACAGTGAAAGGGTGAGAGCTGGATGCCAGCCTCGTAGGGCGCTTGAATTCATGAAGTCTGGGAACCAGTGAATGCAGCTCCTCGGAGCAATTTCCATGAAAGTATTTGTAAAAAAGACAGAGAGACGCGACGGCGCGTCTGTGAGAGAGCGACTGTAGACGAGATGCCAGATCAGGGCCAATTGCATTGCATATCTTTCTATGGATCTTATCAAGAACCCTGAGGCAAACAGAAGGGGCTCCAGACCATATATGGCAGCAATACTCCATGCAAGGGCGAATGGTTGATTTGTAGATTTGAAGGATCGATTCCGGGGAGAAAAATTTCCTGGCGCGGCACAGGGAGCCAAATAGTTTGTTAATTATAACTAATCGTGTTGTTTTGATGTGTCAATAATTATAAATTTTCTTAAACTACTGAGATTAATTTTTGTCCAATAAAAGTTAATAGATTAAAAGGCGTTACCTTTGCCGCACCCTGCATTACAAATAAAAGGCTACAAGATTAGGCCTTCGGATGGCAATTGTCTTATTGATACATGTGGACAGTTTATTAGTCGACGAAGTCCATTGTGTGGTATTATGTCTGGGAGACTGAAACTAGCGCATCGAAGAATGATGAGATTTACAGAGCAGTAAACTCAAAACTAAGTCATGTATATTATGCATCTTATCTGGCAGTAAATAACATTGTTTTTTTGTTTTTTTTATTTTACGGCATATCAACCTTAATGGGTCATTTAATGCCGATAACTTTTTTTTCAGGTAATATTTTTGTTTTACCAAAAATCTATTTCCAGTAATCGTTTTTTTCTTCAAAAATTTATTTCTGGTAATAATATTTTACAAAGTATTTCTGGTATTAAAACCCATTTTTACACTTTCATAGTGTTTTTACCCCAGTTTCAAGGTTAATTATTTGCCCATAGCTGGGACCCTAACAGGTGTTACCACCTCGGGTCAGGGTGGACCTGGGAACATCAGCAATTAAGAGGTGGTTCCACGTGTCTCAAAACCTCCTGATCAGAAGCCTTGCTGTTGGAAGTAGTTCATCGTCTTACCCAGGACGCGGATGTAGTTTATCGTCATGCCCAGGACGCGGGTGTAGTTTATCGTCATACCCAGGATGCGGATGTAGTTTATCTTCATACCCAGGACGCGGATGTAGTTTATCGTTTTACTCAGGACGCGGATGTAGTTTATCGTCATACCAAGGGTGCGGATATAGTTTATCTTCATACCCAGGATGCGGATATAGTTTATCTTCATACCCAGGACGCGGATGTAGTTTATCGTCTTACCCAGGACGCGGATATAGTTTATCTTCATACCCAGGACGCGGATGTAGTTTATCTTCATACCCAGGACGGAATAAATAAGACAGCTAAGATGTGGAACAAGACCAGATGTTTGGATCATCCAGTGAGGATCGAACTCATTATTCATTCGTAACTGATCTAGCGAGACAAGCTTGCTAATTGTGCTTAAATGTCCGTAAATGATTTTATAAACGTAACTTAGATGTGGCACAAGGCCAAAAGTTTGGAGCATCCAGTGAGGCTCAAACTCACTATTAAGTTGTAATTGATCTAACGAGATAAGCTTGTTATTACATGAAACCGGAGTGTCTCTAAATGATTTTCTGAGCACAACTATGATGTTGCACAAGTTTGGATCACCCAGTGAGGATCGAACTCACTATTCATTCGTAATTGATCTAGCGAGGCAAGCTTGTTAACCATTATACTGCGCTGAAGGGTCCCTAAATAATTTTCTATGCGTATTTTATGTGTGGCAGAAGGACAAATATTGGGAGCACCTAGTGAGGATCGAACTCACTATTCAGTCGTAATTGATCTAGTGAGACACGTTGGTAAACATCACGACACAGTGCCCCTAAATGATTTTATAAACGTAACTTAGATGTGGCACAAGGCCAAAAGTTTGGAGCATCCAGTGAGGCTCGAACTCACTATTAATTTTTAATTGATCTAGCGAGATAAGCTTGTTAACCATTACGCAGCACAGAAGTGCCCCTAAATGACTTTCTAAGTGTATCCTACATATGGCGTAAGACCGAATGTTTGAAGCAACCTGTGAGAATCGAACTCATTGTTCAGTTTTAATTAGTCGTGCGAGATAAGCTTCTTATTACATGATACCAGAGTGTCCCTAAATGATTTTCTAAGCATAGCTTTGAAGCTACATAACTTTGTATCACCCAGTGAGGATCGAACTCACTATTCATTCATAACTGATCTAGCGAGGCAAGCTTGCTAACCATTACACTGCGCTGAAGTGCCCCTAAATAGTTTTCTAAGCGTATCATGTGTAGCAACAAGGACGAATATTTGAAGCACCTAGTAATGGTCGAAGTCACTATTCAGTGGTAAATGATCTAGTGAAACAAGCTTGCTAATAACAACATCACGCCGAAGTGCCCCTAAATGATTCTATAAACGTACCTTCGATGTGGTACAAGGCCAAAAGTTTGGAGAAACAGAGAGGCTCAAACTCACTCTTCAGAAGTAACTGATCCAACGAGGTCAGCTTGCTAACCATTGCACTGCGCAGAAGTGCGTCTAAATGATTTTCTATATGTGGCATTAGGCAGAATGTTTGGAGCATCCAGTGAGGATCGAACTCACTATTCAGTCATAACTGATTTAGCGAGCCTTTATTTTGCATGATCTTCCAACAGAATGTTAAAAATGTGACAATTAGGAGAACTTTTATTTTTGAGATGTTTCGACGATTAACGAGCATCATCAGAAAATAAAAAGGATTTTGTTTCAGTTGAATCGACACGCCATTTGAGGTAATCGTGTGAGCGTTTTTTTTTTGTTTTTTTTACTTTTACTTTATCGATATTGAAATTAGAATTTACTCATGTTAACCCAGTTTTTGCTTATTATATATTCATTTAGTTTTCCTCTTTGAAAATGTTTCAACAGTACATCTCCCAACTGTCTTCTCCCTCTCACAAACCCCCGACTTTGTAATTCACGTTTCCAGACTTATCAAAAACAAAGAAGTCTACCGGTCCGGATAAAATTCCCGTTGTTATTCTTAAGAACATTAACCCAGAATTATCTTGGTCAAACTGTTTAATCTCTGCCTGTTCTAACAGTTATTAGAATCAGTGTGGCGCTAGACAACACATTCTCCACGGGGGAATAAACCAGATATACTCTTGCTGGACAAACAGAAAAAAAATTGCTACCTGATAACTGTATCCTGTCCACTTGATATGAAAATTGACTGATTTGTTTTTTTAAGAGCTATCAATCTTTTGAAGGTTATTTAAAGCCAGAAAATATTTTTAGATTGTATGAACGTTTTGGAAATAATAATGATACCAGTCCTATTAATTATAGCATAGTTGGGAGGAGGAGAGTTTGATTAATACCACCGTGAAATGTATTTGAGCGTAAGCGAATATAACGAACTTGACTAGTATTTGAACCCGGACTCCGAGTTAGTATTCCGAGTCGCTATTCACTACACTACTCACACGTCCAAACTTTCAGCATCTGGTATTCCCAAGCAGTCACCTGTTTTGGTAATAATCGGTTTCGACGTTGTTTAACTTTGGTTATCGTACGAGAATCGGTATTTCAATATATGGCGGTAAGCGACATAAGAATTGAAAGCAAAGAAAAAAAAAAAAAAAAGATCGACAACCAGAATCATTTGAATGTGTCTCAACCGTTTTTTTTTTTTTCTTGTCGCCGCCATTTTTAGTGTAAGGAAAGATTTCAGGTCCACATAAACACAGATAAAAATAGGAAATATATTTTACTTACAAAAGCAAAATATAGTAGAAAATATAAATGCTGGCAAATAACTACACTACTCCTGGTGTCTCCGGGCTCATTTAAAATATTTCTCAAGCTCATTTTCGGGCCAAAAGGCTCATGTTGAAGGACTGATTTAAAGTATGAAATTTTTGAAGGACCAGCAAAGAAAGTAATTACACATGTCAGTGACAGTTGGCGTATTGGGTTGTTGTACAAAAACATAGTAAAAACCCTGGCATATAGTGGATTGTGTTTTGGAAATATAGTCATTAAAAAAAAAAAAATGACTGTCCATGACTTAAAGAAATACAAAAAGCGTCTCATGAGTACAGCTCACACATTACGAAGCGTTTTATCTATGTAAAATATGGGTGTTCTTTTACAGAAATATTGTTAAAAATGTCATGATGACATTTCTGATTTAACGTTTCTCGTTGGTCCCCGGAAGAAAATGAATATTCAACAAAATTTAAAAGATAATAATAATAATAATAATAATAATAACAACACCCAGACCCGGTTACGGAGATAGGACCTGTTACAATTCTATGGGACTACACAATACACACTGACAGAACAATCAAGGCCAACCGCCCAGATATTGTTATTAAAGACCACAAACAAAAACGGTGCCTCCTTATTGATATGGCAGTCCCTGCTGACTGCAATGTATCTTTGAAGATATTCAAAAAGGTGTCAAAATACAAGGATCTTGAAATAGAAATCTCGAAAATGTGGCATATGGGAACATCAACAATCCCTGTTGTAGTTGGAGCCCTAGGACTGGTTGGAAAAGATTGCAGTAGACTAATTGAAGGGATTCCTGGAAGACCATGCCTCAAGGAGATACAAAAAATTGTTCTGACAAGTACAGCCCAACTTTACGAAGGGCTTTATCTATGTAATTTCCTTTTTTTTTTCTTTTTTTTTGTCAGTGGAAAGTGTCATGATGCCATTTCTAACCTTAGGTCCCTGGGCGGGACCCGGAAAAAATGTGTAAACGCCAGAAATCAAATAAAATAATAAATAATAATAATAATAATAATAATAATAATAATAATAATAATCTCATCACTCAAACAGTAGAGATGAGAGTAAAAATAAATAATATGGCAGAGAATGAGGTAAAAACTAAAATAAATGAGATTCGAAATAATAATCTCTGAGGAAATAAAACCGAAGATTCTACCTGTGACGTAACCTGCAGTTATCCAGACAAAGATGACTCCAGCTACATTAGGGTAGAATTACTTGAAAGCCACATAGGTGAAATCACCGAACCGAAAAGTCACATCATACTCAGCAAATTAACTCTCAGACAAATGTCAGAAAGAGACCGGCTACCGAAAATTCATGACCATGTACAATAGGTACGGAAGAAACGTTGCAGTGGAATAACTCTTAACGGACAAACCACTGGGAAATATCACAGAAGTTAATAGCTACTGGGAAACTTGGAGTCAAGAGAATGAAAACAGAAAACAACAGCCAAAGAGAGCCAGCTTGGAAGGGAAAACTAATGCGAAAAAAATGTGAGATTTTGATAGTGGATGAGCTCTCTAGAAACCCAAATGTCTCAATACGCAAATACAAGAAGATCAAATTGAAATATAAAATTAAAACACTGATATGAACTTCCATCAATCAAGGAAATATTAAAACAGAAACTGCAACTGAAGACACAGACGATGTGAAAAACTTTGTCGGTTCTATCGCAAAAATAAAATTTTCCAAACGGACCTGATGTAATTTTACAGAGAAATTGGAAAATCTGTTATACATGTCAAAAAGCCACCATATATTGAAAAATTGCAGAATTTTGGGGAGAATATTTGGAGAAGACCAACTGAATATAGCCCCAATGCAGAATGGATCCAACACGAAGAAAAAACGAATGCTGGATAAACCTCTACAAGAGTGGGAAAATATAACCACGAATAATGTTAGGCAAGCTCTAACGAAATCCCCAAAATAGAAATCCCCTAGAAATGACAAGGTGCCCAATTTCTGGCTTTATCATTTCTCATCAATCTCTAAAACGCTTGCTTAAACTCAGTCAATGCGTATATATCCCAATGGAATCCCGGAATGAATCACTGTAGGTATTACATATCTCTTGCCAAAAACAAATGAAACAGATGATCCGAAAAATTATAGGCGAATAAAATCTATGTGGCCAGATCCAAAAGAGGTAGAGGATTATTCCAACTAGAATTGTCTTAAAAAAATTACAATTGACCTTCAAAAATACCTAGGATTTACAGAAAACTTGATGATGATCAGTGTCAAAGAACATGAAAGTAGTAAGCGACTTTATTCAATAGTAAGGGAAGCCAACAAATTCAAAATAGAGTTTCAAGTGGGTGGAGAAATCTAAGTAAAGCTGCAAAATACTTAAAAAAAGAAAGTAAAGGCAAATGCAACCGAATACAGAAACGACAGATAAACCGCTTCACGGTCAATACCAAACAACCTGATGTAGACAAACCCCGTACCCATCAGTGCCTACGTAGTGAAGGGTTAAAAGCTGAAACTAAAGGTTTTATTATCACTCTAAAGGACCAATCTTTGCTAACTAGAAATTACCAAGCACACATACTTAAAAAATTATTTTAGTCTAAAATGCAGATTCTGTGATAAATATCCAGAAATAATTGACCATCTTGTATCAGGTTGCGCGGTATTGGCACCCATCAAATATAAATCACGGAACGACAGTGCGGGCCAATATCTGAACTGGAAAATCTGGAACACTTACGGAAAGGAAACTGCAAGAAATTGGTATGAACATCACCCACCCGGTTACGGAGATAGGCCCTGAAATAATTTTATGGGACTTTAAAATACACACAGACAGAAAAATCAAAGCTAATCACCAATACATTGTGATTAGAGACCGCAAAGACAAAATGTGCCTCTTTACTGACATGGCAGTCCCTGCAGACTGCAATGTATCATTGAAGATCTTCAAAGAACTATCAAAATACAAGGATATTGAAATCGAAATCTCAAACATGAGGCGGACGCGGACATTAACAATTCCAGTTGTAGTTAGAGCCCTCGGATTGATTGGAAAAGATTTCAACAGACTTATTGAAGGAATCCCTGGTAGTTCATGCCTTAAAGAAATACAAAAAAATTTGTATTCGCAAGTACAGTCCACCCCTTACGAAGGGCTTTATCTATGTAAAGTACGTGCGATTTCTTTTCAAAACTGCTTAGTGAAAATGTCATGATGCCATTTCTCACCTTAGGTCGTTGGTCAGGACCCGAAAAGAAATGGGTATACACCAGAAACCAAACGAAATAAAACAACAACAATAACAAGAACAAGAACAATAATAATAATAATAATAATAATAATAATAATAATAATAATAAAAGAAAAATACTAGGAACACGTGCCATCAACTCTAATAGAAAACGATGAAGTCTAAATTCTGAAATTTTATTAACTATTTATTCTTTTGCTCAAGTATCGTCCGGTTTACACCCTCCCCGGTCTTTTGAGCAAGATTAGAGGTTTATCCTTTGTTTCCTGTTTAGGACTGAACTTCCGGTTCCTTGTAAAGCATTTTGCACTCTCTTTCACTCCCAGTAGCTCTTAGTGTCTTAGTAGCGTTGTAGCTGGTGAATTGATAAAAAAGCTACTATTTCCTCGAACATACCAATGCAAACTGATAACTAAATTAACGCCAACAGACCTGATACAGCAGTGAAGGACAAAAAGAACATGTCAGTCCCTACTGAAAGGACCGTTTCCTTGAAAACTAAAGAAAACTCTAATTATAATGATCTAGATTACGCGGTTGTGTAATAGTATGAATTATTTCCCACCCTACAATTCCTTGTCCATATACGAAACGTTGCTAGTCTGGTATGGCGCTTGCCTTAGGTCATTGGTAATGACTCGGCATCTGATTATAAAAAATGCATGTCAAAAGGAATTTAAATAATAATAATAATAATAATAATAATAATGATGATGATGATGTTGCTGTTGTTGTTGTTATTATTATTATTATTATTATTTAAATTCTTTTAAGACCTCAATTTAAATAATATTAGGTTGGTCCAAAAATAATAAAACGATATTATTTTTGCACCAACCTAATAACAAATGTGAGGTGTAATATTACTATCCAGACGAGAAATTACTTCAAGTGAATAAAAACAGTTCACTATGCTAATTGTTAGCGTAAAGAAACTGTTACTGCAATTTTTTACAATGTTGTTCACCCTGTACAAGGCCCTGGTGACACTGGATGTAGAGGGTTGCAGAGTAAGAGTTACAGCTAATGAGGATAATGTGTGGAAAATAACAGTTAATCCTAGACTTGGACAAGATTCTAGCGATCGGAGAAGCAGCATTTTGGGAGTTGGTTGCCCTGCTTGAGTGGAACTTAAATCTCAACAGTGGAATACGAAGAGAATGAGGATGGTTCGATACAATGGGCGTGGTATGCTGTGGTTGGGTATGGTGTGGCGTGTCGTGTCTTAACTATGAAGCTTAGGACTGGTAGAACTAAGGAGTATATTTTATCTGAACATTGACCATAGAAATAGCAATAGAACAGTAAGAAACTTGCGGCGTCTCATCGGTGTGAAAGGGGTTGCAGAGTGGAAAATTTGTCACTCACAAGGACGCGGATACGCTTTTTGGATTTATCGAAACTGGAAAGGAATGACTGAGCAGCTCCTGCCCATATATGTTAGCAGTACTCCATCTTCGACCTGATCTGGCTCTTGTAAACGTAGAGGGTAATTAAAGGAGTGGGGGTAATTGTTAGAGCGGTACAATGAGCAAACCGTTTTACCCCGCATTTTTAGCGATGGATCGTATGCTAAGAAAATTGACGAAAATTGACGAAACATGATCTTCCTTATTTACTCGACTGCACTTTTTACTTTGGGTTACATAAAGCTTACTAAATATAAGCACGGATGCAGCTAGACATTTACGGAAAAAGTTCAACGCCAGAAGAACGCGTGTACCAATTCCCCCAGAGATTTATCGATGACAATTTCCGCTATAAAATCGCTAAAGAAAAGGTTAACAGACTCTGAACAAAGATAAGAAGTGTTTTTTTTTTACCCCTGAGATCCGTGACAGCAGATAAAGTAAATATTTTCTATAAAGGAAGTCGATTAAATTTTTGTTTCGAGATAATTGACAGATAAGTTAAATATAAACGAATACGATGCTGATTGTGTTAGCAGTATAGAATATTAAGACATAAATCATAGCCAATTGACTGAAATGAACGTCTCTGTTAGATTCATGGCTTACTCCCTAACGATTAATATGGCTGCTGATTATTATCTTCTTCATACTTTACTAACACGCGGTTGAGAATATACAAAAAGCGAGAACAATTACAAACCTTTGTATTGTGTATTGCTTGGCATATGTGAAATACAAAACCACCTACGAGATTTGTCATTGAAAATCGTAGCATTGGGATGGAGCCAGCATCGGGAAAGCGTAACGTTTTCAACATTTCAGAATTTCTCAATGTAATCTTTAAGAGTCAAATCTCTTTTATGCAATCATGTCTCTCCACAGCTTCCTTTTTTAATAAAAAAAAATGCATTCAAAAGATTGTTCTATTTTTTTTTTTTTTTACTATTTTTTATCTAATAGAAAACTCAAAAAATCCTCAAGTTTGTGTTCGTCCATGCGTTGAATATTCCTGCCACATAATTTCTGTAGTTTCTTGCTACCAGCAAGCAGAAATATTTCTTCTCCCGATGATGGCCATTTTGGCCGAAACTAGTCGAGGAATCTAAATGAAATAATAATAAAAAAAAAACGAAAGAATATTAATCTACAACCCAGTGTGTCTAAAGATTTTAATTTTTTAATTTTTTTTTATTGTTCAATATATATATATACAGTGTAACCCGGATATAAGAGACCCGGTTATAAGAGAAACCCGGATGTAAGAGCGTTTTTATCTGGTCCCAAATTAGAGCCATACTTACCTATACAAAATAGACCAAACGCGGATATAAGACAAACCCGGATATAAGAGACTTCTCCGGTCCCGACAGCTCTCTTATATCCGGGTTACACTGTGTATATATATATATATATATATATATATATATATATATATATATATATATATATATATATATATATGTACTTAGGCAGAAATTCCTGTGTTATACGTGTTTCATTAAAGACGATAGACAAGGTACTGCGATTAAGCTTTGAATTTAATTTTTCTTGTGCTCGAAAAAGTTTTTACTTTTCTGGACACAGAGTGTGTAGAAACTATTCATTTTATTTTTTTTTAAATTTTGAGCGCTTTCGGCTCTACTTTTAGCCATTATCAAGGATGATATTATTTACACTTTTTGACTGGATGTATGGGTCGTGTGCATCCATCTAGATTTATACTGATGTTTTTATTTTCCGAACACAGCCCATTGTCGCCGTATTCGTAGTTAGTATTATGGGGTGTTGGCTTTTTCTTTTATATTATTAAGTCTTCCATTATTTTTAATCATTTACTTGTTCGTCATTATCTGTTTACATTTTCTTTAGACAAAGGAATTCAATCACCTAATCACCTATTGTTTCTTGATTTTGATTGGTTCACAGAAATGACTCATTTGACAATTCCTTTTTCTTCACCTACATTTAGGAATGATCTTTTGACCTCTTTTATTTATTTTTTTTTTCTTATCTTTTTGTTTTTTATTTCTTTATGGCAAACAAATATTATTTGACAAGTTTTAGCTTTTTCGTTTTTCTTTTCTTTTTTAAAAAAGTAAACCCTTTCTTTTTCTATCACTACACACACTTTCCGTCCCTAGTAAACGAAGTTCTTAACAATTATTTGTTCACTGTTATTTAATTTCCATTGTTTGAATCCATAACTTTAATTAAAAGTATGTGTTTTCTTTTTTCCATTTAATCCTTCTTCTAGATTTGATTTTGACCGTTTTATTTTGTAGTTCATTTTAATTAGTTCCGTTTGAATTCGAGAGAGTGTCATCTCTTTGTGGTTGGTATTCAACGGAACTTAATTTCTGGAATTAATGCAAATTTCAATCTGTCAATTGACACGGTATTATTCACAACAGCGGAAATTTTTATAGCAAAATATTTTTGACAGCGATTTAATACCTTAAATTGAACCGAGTACAGAACTTCCAGAGGTTTTCGTAGCCTGTCGGTTCGTAACCACACATATTCACTATTTTTCAAGTCTTTGGGGACATACAAATTCGATAAAAAAATGAAGATGACCGTTTGATAGTTTGTTAGACTCAAATTTCTGCACCTCTTTAGCCAAATTCTTTACTTGTGAATTCGTTATTTATCTGCCTACATTGTCTTTGTTAGTATCTATTCATATTTGAGGGACTTGTGCATTAACTCCCTTTACAGCACTAAATAAGGGTATCCTTTGATTCATTGGAAGCTATTATCATTCCAAGTAGAACAATAGCTAGAGCTGATAACCACGATCCTTTCCTGGCAATAAATGCAATTTTTAGAATTAGTTTTTTGCTTTCCCATAGACGAATGGGTTAGTCGATTGTAGAACCACGGACGAATCAGTGCCATAAATGAATGGATTACACATTTTTTGCAACATTATCAAGTGTTGCAAAAAAGGTTCGACTTACAACACTTGATATACCCAAACGGTCGCACATCTTGACCTTGCTTAACTGGTGGTCGCACGGGGACGTTTTTTTTCTTAACCGTAAGCCTTATTTTCTTCTTGTTTGCAAGAATAATATTACATAAATTATATTAAAAATATAGTTTTCTGTTCTGTTTTCCGAGATATTAGGAAAATATTTAAAAAATATTAATTTAGTTTCTACGGTTTATCAACCCATTGCAGGTTGTTTAAAGCCAGAATATATTTTTAGATTTTAAGATTTTTTTTTTTTTTGTCGGAGGGTAGATAAAACTGATTTAGTGATACAAGTCTTACTAATTAGCACATCGCTTGGGAAGAAGAAGAGAAATACTTAAAGCTAAAAATCGACAAACTTCTAGGTGGTTTTAAAAGGTTTTTCCTCCCCAAGAGTACGGGTGCGTGATCTCAAAGACATTCAGATAAACGCCTGTATATCTGGCTGTTTCTTCCGCAGAGTTTGGTAGGAAGAAGCTACTCGAGTGGAACTTACATCTCACCAGTTGAATACGAAGGAGATGAGGGTGGTTCGCTACAGAGTGTGTGGCATGGCGGGTGTTACTCATGAAGGTTAGAACTGGTGGAACTAAGGACCTGCCTATTCGGAACACTTTCCATAGAAATGGCGATAGAGCTTGCGATGTTTTGTCTGTGATAAAGCGATTACAGGGTGTTAAATAATTCGTCGCCCACAAGGAATCGAAGACGCTTTTTGACTCTACCTGATTGTAAATAATGATAATTATATCCCAGAAGTTCAAACCGGAAGTGCGTTTCCTTAAACAAATTAGTAGGCGACATCTACGAGCTTTTAAACATAAAATGAGGTTACTTCACAAGAGGGATCCAGTTGCGAAGTCAGAAAAAATATACAAGGTATCAAAAATGATGAAGAAAACGTAAGATGATAAAAGGAAAAGGGATTACGAAAAGGAAATGAAAAAGAATAAAACGATGAAGAAAATTGATACAAAAACAAGAAGAAATAAAAGATGGAAGGGAATGTAAAGAACGAAAATAACAACGAGAAAGCGAAGAGGAAAACCTGATAAAGTGTTAAAAGGAAAAGGCGGCAAGGAGTGAGTAATTATTGGATTTCGAATTGACAGACGGGCGGGAAATCTGCAAATTCCATCTCATTACACGCTTATTGGAAACATGTTCATAAAAGTTAGCTATTCTCCATCTCATTGGCTGAGTGTGCACAATATCGCATTATGATTGGCCGTCCTCCTTTCCTCCTCCTTTCACTTGTCCTCAAACTCGGTGACACACTCTTATAATGATGTTATTCCAGAGATTTCCTCAATTACCATTTATTTGTACTTTCATGAAGCAATAACACCCAATTCTGCTGAATCCGAATCTTTCTATGCGTCATCACATTTATCTCTCCCCCGCTCCCCCTTTTTTGTTCAAACGGGTTTCAAAGGAGGACGGACTCATAAGGGGAGAACGCACTTCCATTTTAAATGAGTGACACTCTTTTGTGTTGGAGGTCGCTTAAGAATGCAGCAGTAATGGCATCAGCTCCAGCGTTTCGTTTTGGGTTTTTTTTTCTAATTTTTCCTATGATTTTCTTCTGAAAGCTGCCAGCAGAGATTGTCGTTAAACCTTGAGAATTATCTGTTCGTTTCCATTTATTAAACGATGGATATTTGTCCATTGTCGTTTGAAGCGTCGTTTTAAACATTTTCTTTCTTTCATTTTTTTTTTTTTTTGCTTTTTTTTTATATATATTGTGAATGGCATGTCAGTTAAGAATATTAAGTGGATATTCCCATTGCAGACGACTTTAACATTCTGAATTGCGTAACATTTTTATCGTCTTGAAAGTCTGGTATGCGGCAAAGCAATATATTTGAAGGCAAGAACTGTCGAAATGAGAAACGCAATTTAATGTATACAGATATCATATGAATCTGCAAGTTTCTCTATTCCCACGCCCGTTACACGCTGCGACTACCTCAAGATAAATAATGAAAAATTCTGTTTTGATTGCGATAAAAGACCGAAGAAAAGGACGCATCAGATACGCTGCTTGGTTTTAGTGAGAAAAATGAGGTTTATATATGAGAAAGAAAAAAGAAAAAAAAAATCGAAAGATTGATTCGATTGATTTGATTTTTTTACGCTTTATCAACCTTTCGCAAGTTATTTAAAGCCGGGAATATTGTTAGATTGTAAGAATTATTTTTGAAGATAATAATATTTTACTGATACAAGCCCTACTAATTTACCCATAGCTGGATGAGAAGAGGTGCATTCATATTCAATGTATTTGCGCGTGAGGGAATATAACGAACCCGATTGGTATTGCAAGTCAGAGAGACTATTTCTAATTCTGCGCTGTTACCCATTACACTGCCCACTCATTCAAGCTTACAGCAACTGGCATTGCCAATCGGTCAGACACTGACCAGGCTCGACGTCGCTTAACTTCAGTGATCGTATAAGAGCCGGTGTTTCAACGTGACATAGTCGTAAGCAAGAAAAGAAAGAGGAATAGAACGAAAGAATGAAAGCAAGAAAGAAGAAAACAAATAAAAAAGATGAAATGAAAAAAAAAAAATAAAAATAGAACGAAAGAAAGAAGAAAAGAAAAGCAAGCTAGAAGAAGCGATAACACTATAAGGTCCGGCTTCAGTGGAATAGAGAAGCTTATCCATTTTGAATCTTTTTATATGGTGCACATTAAAACAAATTCAAAATTGATAATATTTTCTGTTTCACTTACTTCATTAAATAATGACCTGCGCTCACAATTATGATTATTACGATATTTCGTAAAAGTTGTGATGCTCAAATATTTAACAACTGTTGCCATATATGATCTGGAGCCCCCGCTGTTCGTCTAAATGTCCTCGACAAAATCCAGAGACAATGTGGTTGGTCCTGGTCTGGCATCTCGTCTACAAATCACTTTCTCACAGACCTACCATCGCTCTCCTCTGTCTTTTCTACAAATACTTTCGCAATAACTGCTCCGATGAGCTGGTTTCGCTGGTTCCCAAACTGCATGAATCTAAGCGTGTTATTAGGCTGGCATCTCAGTTGAAACTGTTAAATGTAGCCGTCTCTTCTACTCCAACAGCTTCATGTCTCGCACTTCCCATCTGCGGAATTCCCTTCCTCTTACTTGCTTCCCTGACAGTTACAGTTTTCAAATATTCAAATGTAATGTCAATCGACATCTTCTGATGCTTTGATCTAATTCCCAGTCCTACACTTTATTCATTCCTCAATCACGTTTCTTTACTCTTGCTCCCAGTTTCTGGAACCCCTTGCATGCTAGTGGAACTCCCGCCTTGCTTGGGGTGAAATGCTTAAAAAAAAAAACGTGGAATTTCTACAGGTATTTTTATATTCGTGAAAATATATCCTGAACGTATTCAGTACTTCAGAACGCATTTTCCTACATTTAGATTTTTCTGACGTATTTAATATACGTCAGAATAATCAAAATGTAGGAAAATCGTGAAATTTTCGCGGATAATTCTAGTATATTAAAATCCATACTGGCGGCCTTGTGTAACATCTAAGTTGCGTTTAATAAATAACAGGGCACCTCGAGGTGTTAGAATGGCCAGCAAGATTCTTTCGCTAGATCAATTACGACTGATGACTGAGTTCGCTACTGACTGGGTGCGCCATACTTGCTTCCTTGGGCCACATCTAATCTACGCTTAGTAAACCACGAGGCACCTAGACGTGGTGTAATAATTAGCAAGCTTGTCTATCAAAAGGAATTACGATTGAGTAATGAGTTCAATTCAAATTGGGTGTTCCATACTTGCAGCCTTGTACCACATCTAAGCTTTGCTTAATAAACCATTCGTCCATGTTTAGAATATTGCTGCCTCATATAGTAGGGTGCTCTTGTTATATATTTACAGATACTTGATAAAATCCAAGAAGAATCAGCAATATTATAGGTACTGACCTAGCGTCTCAGATTCAGTCACTTTCCTACCACCGTAAATTTGCTTTCTCGTGTCTTTTCTATAAATACTTTTATGTTAATTGTTCGGGTGAACTCTTCGCTATGGTACCTAGACTTTATGAAGTTAATCGTAGTACTAGATTAGCAACAAGGTTTCATCATCAGTTTACTGTTGAATTTTGTAGATGGAACTGTAGGCTTTATGCTCACAGTATCTTCTATCTTCACGTTTCCGATCACTTATAATCTGCAAAAATTGCAATGTCAATCGTTCGTTATCCACTGATTACTCTTCTATTGCTCTCTCTTGTTCATAATGTTTCTGTTTTCGAATTCTTTCATACCCATTAACCCTTTGAGTCTTTACTGCTTTGCGTGGGGGTTAAATTCCATTAAAAACATCAATATAAAACATTTACTTTCACAATACGCCTTTTTTTTCATTGTTAATAATGAAAATTATGTTCTCGACAAAAGGACTTAATATTTCTTACATGATAGCAGGATTTGATCCACAAATCTATTTTCTAAACTAGTGTGTGTGTGAGAGAGAGAGAGAGAGAGAGAGAGGGGGCGAGAGAGAGAGAGAGAGAGAGTCCTTGTAAAAATGTATATATGTAAGTATCACTTGATAGTAATAATCCTTTTGACTCTCTCTCTGGGATTTTTAGGTGTCCGAAGCATTAGGAACAGCGAATTAAATTCTTTCAGCGGCTGAGAGAGAGAGAGAGAGAGAGATAGATAGAGAGAGAGAGAGAGAGAGAGAGAGAGAAAGAGAGAGAGAGAGAGAGAGAGAGAGAGAGATTGTGGTAAATAGATAAATTTTAATATTTAAGGATATTTCAAGTGGTTCGCATAGTATTTGAAAGTTCAATCCCTGGGTCGAGTAGGATAGATTCACTCAGTACTAAATAAGAACTAGACGAGATATCCCAAGACATGGACAGCGGAACGAGAGTAATTTACGCTTATAGATTAAATGAAGTGTTGAGTTAGAAATTTCCCGAAGGTTTTACGAAATGTTGTGATAACATCAACAAGGATGAGGGCATTAGTCCCATTGTAAATAATCAAATTAATGCTAAATTCTTGTCTCTGAGAATCAGGCCGAAATTAGAGGTAATAGAAACGAACAATGTTATCACATCTGTTCTAATGCTTCTGCTGTATTCTTGACAAAATCTAAAATAGAATCGGCAAGGTTTTCGGTCCTGGCCTGGCATCTCGGCTTCAGTCAATTTCCCACCGCCGTAATGCACCTTCCCATTTTCACGTTAATTGTACTTATGAGCTTTCTTCGTTAGTACCTCGATTTTACGAATTTAAGAGCAGCACTAGATTGGCTACTAGGTCTTATCACTTAACTGTTTAAATGGCTCGATATAACCGTAAGTTTTATGCAAATAGTTTCTTCTCTTGCTTGCGAAACTCTGTCCGGCTTCTAGCTTTCCTGTCGACTACGATCTTCAAAAATTGAATCAATCCATCTTCCGTCACTTTGAATCATGTTCTTTTATTGTCCTCCTTGTTTCTTTCACTCTCAGCAGCCCTTTGCATCTTAGTGGCTTTATTGCCTTGCTTGAGGTGAAACGATTAAAATCATTTAATATCTATAAAATGTCTTTTGGTCCTTTTAATTTCAATTTGGTTCAAAGAAAATTTATGTCTGTCTATATTTCTGAGATGAGGTATTTTGTACAGTATTTACATTATGCGGACTATTATCCTCATCTTTGTCGCCATATTTATCACAACGTTTCGGCCGTTGTACGCTCCGGCCTTCTTCAGGTGGTTGGAATTTCGAACTGAACCCTTTATTTCGATCACTGGGGTAGACTGTTCTAGTTCCACGTGCCATGTTTGGTGGATGTCAGTTATCAGTTATCTCCTGCTAATTTTTCCCTCTGAAAGTTCTCCACTGCCTTAACCGGGTATTGAACTCACACTCTTTGGGTCTGTCACTGGATCTAACCAATGCCTTAATCCACTGTGCCATCTGGGTATGAATTTCTGGGTATTATAAACCTAATGTTTTCAGCAACCATTTTTACCAAATATTGCAATTTTGCTGTTATCATACCATGTTTTTACCAGAGCTCATATTGCAACTTTGTTATCATTGCTTTTCTCTGGTACTCCTTATTACTGGTTCCCATATTGTATTTATTTCTATGCTTGGTCGGCTCAGGAGATTTTCGTGGCCTAGCATATGTGCTGATTCCTTAAGTTTACGAATTTTCCAATGGTGTTCCCTGTCTATGATCTCAACATGATCCCACAGGGGACGGTGATCTCCCTTCTCACTCCATATGTGGTCAGCCACGCCTGATTTTTCTACTTCCTCTCGCGTTACAGCTTTCTGGTGTTCTTGAAGCCTTACCTTGAGAGGGCGGCCTGTCTCTCCTTTATATTCCTTTCCGCAGCTGCACGGGATAGCGTACACACAGTCTTTAGTCATGTTCTCCTCTATGGGGGGTCTCACTCGAGAGAGATATCTGCGAAGTGTTGTCAAGCTCTTGAAGGTTGTCCTGATGTTATATGGACCGCAGATCCTTTGTATTTTCTCTGATAACCCCTTCACATAAGGCAGGCAGACTGTTTTCTGAGTGTTGTTGTCCTCCTCCTCCTCCTCCTCTTGTACCCGCCTATCCCAGTTTTTTTTGGGGGGGGCTGCTGCCATGTACCCAGGGTAGTTGTTACGTTGTAGGGTACTACTTATACTGACAAATTCTTTATCTAACATCTCTCGGTCGCCACTTATGACTTTTGCTCGGTGTTGTAAGCAACGGACGATCCCTTTCTTTACGCTGTATGGATGGTGGGAATTGAAATTGAGGTACTGTCCGGTGAATGTCGGTTTACGTTATACGGATGTCTTGAACCCATGCTCTGTTCGAGATATTAGTACATCCAGGAATGGGAGTGTGTTGTTACTCTCTTTCTCCATTGTGAACTGTATCGAAGGTCTTATTGAGTTCACATGGCCCAGTAGAACTTGGACATCTTCCTGGTGTGGCCAGAGTATGAAGGTGTCATCTACGTACCTTAACCATATAGTAGGCTTTAGCGATATAGATTCTAATGCCATTTCTTCAAAGTATTCCATGTATATATTCGCCCTTGCTGGTGATAATGGCGAGCCCATTGCTAAGCCCTCATCCTGTCGATATATGTGTGATCCCATTCCGAAGTGTGTTGTTTGTGTACAGAAAGTGAACATCTCCATCAGGTTTTCTATTGGAATACTGGTTCGTTCTTCTAGGGAAGAGTCAGAGGTCAATTTGTCTCTGACTACTGAGTGCCTCCTCCGTGAGTACCTTGGTGATTAAACTCATCACGTCCAAGCTCACCAACTGGTTGGATAGGATGGGAGCATCTTTGATTATTTCCACGAAGTGGGCGGAGTTTTGGACATATGAAGGAGACTTTCCGATCAATGGGTCAATTATATCTACAAGGAAGCGACTCAGAGGGTAGCATACAGAGCCTTGGCAACTAACAATCGGCCTGAGCGGAATACCGTCTTTGTGAATCTTAGGGAGACCGTATATGTGAGGTAGCTTGGTGTAACGCTGCGATAACTGTCTATACGTCTTGGGTGCGAACTGATCCTGGTTCTTGATTAGGAACTGTGACAGTTTGCGTTCCGTTTTCATAGTAGGATCCTTTTTCACTTTGCTGTAGCTACCACTGCTAACGAGGTCTTCCAGTTTTCTTGTATACTCTGATTTGTCCATCACTACAGTCGCATTACCTTTGTCAGCCGGTAGTATGATGATGTTTTCGTTCCTCTGTAGGGATCCAATCGCCAGCCTCTCCAGTTTTGTTATGTTTGACCTGGGCAGCTTGGCTCTCTCCAAGGCCTGTCTTACCTTCCATCTTAGTTCATCCGCCTGAGCCTGAGGGAAGTTCAAGGCCACCTCCTCGACTCTGGCAGTGATGTCTAAGTATGGCACCCGCCTAATGGTTGTGGCGAAGTTGAGAGCCTTATTCAATACTGACTCCTCAGAGGCACTCAGCTGATATTGGCTGATGTTGACTACTGCTTTCACTGGTGAGTGATGGACCTTGTGCGTCACCTTATGATCTTTCAATCTATTTAATTTTTGCACTTGGCGAGCCTTGACTACATCAAATTCATGTCTGAAGGATTTATCCAAGTAACTTTGGATCCTTCTCTGGTCTTCTTCATTAGTAATTCTGTTGAAGAAATCCTCGAGCGTCTGGGAGATATGAGCTTGTAGTCGATGTTTTATCCAACGGAAAATTTATGTATCTGTCAATTCGGTAATTTAAAACAATTACACGATTCAACGTATTGCTGGAATGACATTTTTTTTATTCTATATGAATTGTTATCTTCGCCGTCATAACGATGTTTGTGCCTATGTTGTTGTTATGGCATACCTACGGACGATAATGGGTATGCCCCAATTCACACAAATACAGTAGTAAATATTGTCTGTTGATCTGCAATTGGAGATTCATCTCCAGGAGTGCTGGCCAAACTCGCTACCTCTAGGATTCCCAGACGAGGTCTACGGGGAATTTTTGGACGAGCCTACGGGCTCGGATATCCACATTAGATTCGGTCTTGTGCCACATCTGACTGCGTGGGGAGGTTGGTATATATCCTGCCGTTGGGGATTCGTCCCCAGCTATGTTGGTTAAACTCTCTGCATAGAGGCAGAGAGGATTCCCAGACGAGGTTCTGTCGAAGGGCAGCATCTCGTCCAGGAAAACAGCTACCAGATCTCATTTTATTCGATGTCTCGGCGAATTTTTGGCGAAGCCTAAGAGCTGATATTCCACATTAAATTCGACCTTGTGCCACATTTGACTGCGCGAGGCGTTTGGTAGATATCCTGCTGTTGGAGATTGCTTGTGGAATTCAATTGACGCACTTGTAGCAATTGACTACTTCTATGCGCCGCTGGCGAATCTTATATGTGTTGTTCGTGTCCTAAGTATTATCGTTCATTACCAACCTTCGTTTGATTATTCAGTAGCCTTCCCTAGGATACAACAGTTATGTCCAACAGGTGTGTACTGGAGTTCATTTTATCTTTAATGAATCCCACTTCACATTCCCAATATTTAATTATTGCAATTATATGTGTTGGACGAAAATTTGTACCTCGGATTTGATATAAGTTTTTAAAACAAAATGGTGAAGAAAGTGATTGAAATAAATTTATGCATGATAATGAGAGATTCCGTTTAAAGATGAAAGCCCACATTTTGGGTAATTTAAAAAGCAAGGAAGGTGTGTAATTATATTTTAAGATAATGATGAAATATCTGCATTTTAAAATATTAGGTTGGTGCAAAAATAATGGCGTTTTTTGACATATTTTTTAACGTCAAAAAACGCCATTATTTTTCCACCAACCTAATAACTCTAAATGAGAAGGGTGATTATATTTAACAACTGATAGTGAAATGGGTGATTATATTTAATAAATGATAGGATGGGTGAATATATCTCTTGAACAATGGTGATAAGATGATTAATTATATTTAGTGACAAATGATGATAAGAAGGGAAAGTGACTGAATCTGAGACGCTAGGTCAGTACCTATAATATTGCTGATTCTTCTTGGATTTTATCGAGTATCTGTAAATATATAACAAGAGCACCCTACTATGATTGCATTTAGTGATAAATGGAGATAAAATGGGGGATTTTTTTTTAAATGGTGATCAGATGGGTGAATACATTTTGTGGTAAATAGTTTATTCATTAACTGATTCGTTTCCTACGTTTTACCAACCCTTTGCAGGTTATTTAAAGCCAGAAAAATATGGTTTAGGCTGTAGGTATTTTTTTGGAGATAATAATGACTTAGTGTTACGAGTTTTAATATTAAGTTGTGCAAAAATAATGTCGTTTTCTCACATATGTTACTATGTGAGAAAACGACATTATTTTTGCACCAACCTAATAATTAACCCATAGGTGGAGGGGGAGAGGAGGGAGATCCATGTCTTTCCCAATTGCATTTGCATGAAAAGGAATATAACAAACCCAACTGGTACTGGAACTCCGATGTTTCATAACTTCGGTTATCGTACTGGAACCGGTGTTTCAAGGTGATATGGCCGTAAACCGATGAGATGTGTGATCATAATTAACGATAGAGGCTGAGAAGAAGAGGGATTACATTTAATGATTAAGGAGAATCAGAGAAGGGCTTCGGTTTAAAAATGATGGCGACCTTAAATAGATTTAGAGCCAATTTAAAAAAAAAAATCATGATAAATCAAGTTTAATTTAAGATATGAAACTCATAAAATATCTTTGTCAGCGGCAATAAAGACCGAACCGACACAGTGTCTTTCGTATTCCGTCAGCTTATAATAAAAGTTCCACGGTTCTCGCATTTTAGATCTTCGGTGGTCGCAGACAGACATAAACTGATTCTTATTTCATCAATATGCAAATATATATCAGGTCAACTGAACAATGCGGATCGAATCCAGAATCGAATAAAAGAATCCAATATTGACATTAGTTTTTATCGACATATTTGCTGCACGCCTCTGTAATAAAATGGATATTGGTTGGGCCCGGCCATCTTTGGTGCAAGGTCGCACGTGTAATATAATTATCGTAAAAGTAATGAAAAAAGGTCTGATGACATTTAATAAATTTGAGCTATTCTTTTCATCAGTCCCATATCGCAGTGAGTCATCTTTTCGTGTGGGAAGCATAAGAATTATAAAAAATAAAAAATAAAAAAATATAAGCGGACACAGTTCGAACACTAATTGGAGCAGGGTTAAATTTGAGTTCTGTCCAGAAAGTATCCAGCGGTTTTATTTAAATATCATGTTCCCTCAGAACGTTGGCGAACATAGTTTTCCATTTCTTTTTTCAACTAACTTCCTGGGAAAGATAATGGAGTAGTTTCTCGATTGTTTTTCCGGAGTTTAAAAAAATCTTTTAGCGTGGTCGTCAAGCAAAGCTAAAGAGCCCAGTCTACACTGCTATTTTGCCTATAGCCAGGAGTAGAAGAAATAGAATCGGCCTGAGCGGAATACCGTCTTTGTGAATCTTAGGGAGACCGTATATGTGAGGTAGCTTGGTGTAACGCTGCGATAACTGTCTATACGTCTTGGTGCGAACTGATCCTGGTTCTTGATTAGGATCTGTGACAGTTTGCGTTCCGTTTTCATAGTAGGATCCTTTTTCACTTTGCTGTAGCTACCACTGCTAATGAGGTCTTCCAGTTTTCTTGTATACTCTGATTTTTCCATCACTACAGTCGCATTACCTTTGTCAGCCGGTAGTATGATGATGTTTTCGTTCCTCTGTAGGGGTCCAATCGCCAGCCTCTCCAGTTTTGTTATGTTTGACCTGGGCAGCTTGGCTCTCTCCAAGGCCTGTCTTACCTTCCATCTTAGTTCATCCACCTGAGCCTGAGGGAAGTTCAAGGCCACCTCCTCGACTCTGGCAATGATGTCTAAGTATGGCACCCGCCTAATGGTTGTGGCGAAGTTGAGAGCCTTATTCAATACTGACTCCTCAGAGGCACTCAGCTGATATTGGCTGATGTTGACTACTGCTTTCACTGGTGAGTGATGGACCTTGTGCGTCACCTTATGATCTTTCAATCTATTTAATTTTTGCACTTGGCGAGCCTTGACTACATCAAATTCATGTCTGAAGGATTTATCCAAGTCACTTTGGATCCTTCTCTGGTCTTCATTAGTAATTCTGTTGAACATGGTTTTCTATTTCTTTTTTCAACCAACTTCCTGGGAAAGATAATGGAGTAGTTTCTCGATTGTTTTTCCGGAGTTTAAAAAAATCTTTTAGCGTGGTCGTCAAGCAAAGCTAAAGAGCCCAGTCTACACTGCTATTTTTCCTATAGCCAGAAGTAGAAGAAATAGATTCCGGCTTTTCTCCAATGAATGATTAGCCCAGAATTTGAACTCGGCTCGCTAATTTCATTTTCAGCGCCATAACCGTCCCATTAATCGTATATCCCATCCAGCAATTTAATATAAATTAATACGGGATATAGCGCCTTGTTTTGGTTTATTGTGTTTTACGGTATATCAACCCCAATGGGTTATTAAAAGGCGGCCAAATTTTTAGGATAGGTTCATATGAATCGATTATGTATTCTTTGTAAGAAATCAGTTTGTAGATCTGGTTTAATTGACGTATTTATGTAAAGGGTTTTTTTTTGCCGAGAGTCAAATGTATTGTGGTAATATATTTTAAAAAAATATAGCTGGTAATTTTTTTCAAATATATATTGCTTTTTTTTTTTACAGTAAAAAATTATTTTTATGTTTTCATTTTGTTTTGACCCCAGTTTAAGGGTTAACTATTTGCCCATAGCTAGGTACCCTAAGAGATGCTTCACCCCGGGTCAGTGTGGACCTGGGGACAACAGCCATTAATAGGTGGTTCCACGCTCCTCAATCTCCTGATCAGAGGCTTTGTTGCCGGGTGTAGTTTATCGTCATACCCAGTACAGTCAGTCAGTTATGTGTCATGCGTGATACATGCTTAGATGATCATGTATCGTTCGATGCATGATTGAAAAAGCAGATTTTTTTCCCCGCAATAGGTTGCCATCCAAGGCTGTCCTGCTATTTACCCATACCTAAGAAGAGGATTCATAGAGTCAGAATTATTTTGCTGGTCAGAAACCAGTAAATTTAACCTTTCAAATTGATTTGTTATTTTACGCCTTACCAACCGTTTGTGAGTTATTTAAAGCCAAGCCAAATTCCGAGTTTATTTACACTATTTAAAGAGTCAAGTTCGAATTCTTTACATTTATTTACGTGCTAATATCTTTGGAGAAGGCACGAATTCACCTCTTCTTCACCCAGATATGGGTAAAATAGCAGAACAGAGTTATATAACCTTGGATGGCAGCCTGTCTCGGAGAAGGAAAATTCTGAATTTAAACCAGCCTGAAGAGGGTTGGGCTCCGCCAGGTAGCTTGCCAATACACGCGGGTTACAACAGTCGTAATCATGATAGTAGGTCTATTGTCCTCACCTTTGTTGTTGCTATCACTATATTTTGAGTTGTAAGAATAATTATTTTTTGTGAGTGAATATTAAATTGACGTTTTTTAGGCAACAATGATTTTTCCAGATACCAATCTTACTATTTAACCCAAATCTGGGGAGAGAAGTGATGCATTTATACATTTTTTTGAGAGAAAGTGAATGTAATGCACTCAGCTTTCCCATTCCGAGCCGGTATCCATGACACCACCTGCACATCCTACCTTTGCAGAACTAAACTTTCTTGGATTTGCGGCTAGAAACATCATCCCGAGTAAACACAGAGTTTACATCTTAGTATTTGATCTTGCCCCAGGACCATGTCGCAGACTTCTATATTCAACAGTTCATCAAATTTATTGCAGGGTGTGTAGCATCTTTTTTTTCTGTCAGTGGACATCTTTGGGCTAAAAATGACTTTAGTATTAGTTGCTGACTCTATGAAGTACTGACCATGAAGTATTTGGAGAGTTTAGAACATCATCCTTTTTTATGTTCTTATCAGAGAATATCTTAACAGTGGGCCCATAATTCGTAACTTACCTGGACTCTTTCAAACTTGAAGCACTTAATAAAATTTAGCATCCTGATAGATGATTAAGTCTCAGGTCGTCATGCACAGCGGTTCTGACGGTGCTGGTTCTACTTCCACTCAAACGGCTATCATACAAATGAATGTTATTGGTTCCTTTGTACTTTTCGTTTTGAGGATATAAAGTCCTGATTCTGCTCCTTGCTAACTTTAGCGATCACTGTCTTTCTCTAGATGACAATGTCTTGAATTTCTACATAATTGGGCAAGTCGACGCCGACCCTCGTGTCAATCTGTGCAAGATTTTTCCGTTAGTCTTTCTGTGAAGGCATTTTTCACAATATGCTTGAGAAAAGAAGGTCTATATTAATATCAGTTTGCTTATTCTTTGTTGCGCGAACGGTTTCATCATCTTGTGTAGTGGTTCGTGAGAAATCTAACTTAAATTTTGCTAGAAAAAAAGAAAAAAAAAACTAAACAAACAAACAAAAAAACAAAAAACAAAACGAAAATACATTTCATACACCCTAATCGAACCAAACAGGTTTTTTTTCTCCTTTAGCTGACATATTTTATAATGTGTAAAGAAAGATGTGCAGAGATGCACATAACTAATAACTGACCGCTTTCAAAGTAAACGAATGAATATTCTAGAATCAAATAGGCATCTCATTATCGACACACGTTTTTTCCAGTAACAATGGGAGAATGTAGGTACAGATGTACACGTATGGCAAAAAACTGCTTCTTTTGAAATAGATGGAATATTCTAGAATCAAACGCACTTTTCGCCCTTTATACTATGTTTTCCAGTGAATAGGAAAAGAAAGCAAGGCCAAGTGTACAGGAATAAAATATTTTAAAATAAACAAACGCTTGCATTAGAATGGAGCAGTTGTATCATTACCGTGTTCTTCTACAGATAGTTAATAGACATAGGCATACAAAGTCTATTCTGAATATTTATAATTCTACCATTTGACCATGCTTTGAATATTGCTGCCACATTTGTTTTGGTTCTGTTCATATTCTTCCAAGAATATGGCTTCAGCACAGAACGTGCCTATAAATCCTTTTTCTGATTATTATGTCTACATCTCAAAAGTACATAATTCTGCTTTGCATATATTTTAGTATACCAAATACTAGTGCTAACATGTTTGTTTTTAAAATTCTTATTCCTTGGTATCATGTTTAATAGATATAAGGCTTTTATTTAAGGCTTACTTATAAAACAATTTTCTCTGAAGCAAAGTTACTATTTTTTGTGTGTTAAATTTTTATAAAATTTCTGGTAGAATGTTTATTTGAATTTGCACATTTACAAGTTGAAAAATTCCTACCTGTATGAGCACTTGTATTTGGTAGAACACAGTACAACCTGTCGTGTTTCAGTGATGAAAAGCAGGAAAGAGAGACATGTAATACATTGTTCAGTTGTTCTTTCTCACTAGTGAGGGTTACATGAATATTAATGAAACTGAAATTATTTACCAGACAATCTGTTTACAAGAAGTTTTTATCCTTTAAACATTGTACTGTACTTCATCATCGAAAATGCAACTCCGAAAGAGGAAAGGACTCTGTCAAAGACACATCCCTTGCTGCTATATCCCTTGGTGTTATATATTTAGAGATTCTTGATAAAATCCAAAGAGGAATCTGTTTATTATTGGTTCTGACCTGGCATGTTAGCTTCAGTCACTTTATCACTTCCGTAAAGTAGCTTTCGCCGTGACTTTTCAATAAATATGTTGAGAGGTCCACCCCTTTTTACACAAATGGACTCATCCTGCATGTACATATACTACTGCTACGGGAAAACCCGAGAGTAAGACGAGAGCAAGACCGAAGAGTCGAGTCCAGAGTAAAAGGTTGTAGGTAACCGGAAGAGTGAGGGTGAGGTAATAGCGTTGTATGAGTCACAGTGAGCGAGCACGTAGACTCAGTAAGAAGTCATACAGCGATACTTCAATACCAAAGACTGTATAGATATTTTGCTACTAACCCGTATTCCTGGAACTACTAACCTGCTTTACCAGTTTGTATTATTACGTTAATACATTATTTTCATATATTCATTCTTGGCGTTTGTTATTTATTGGTACCGGATTTTAACCCGGAATCCACAACAAAATACTTTCCTGGTAATTGTTTTGAACTTTCCTCTTTGGTACCTAGACTTCATGAATTCAAGCACAGTACTAGATTGGTGGCAAGTTTTCATTATTTTTCCAGTCGAAATGACTACATGCAACCGTAAGTTCTATGCTAACATTCGCACTACTCGCTCACGGAACTCACTTCCGGCTTCTTGCTTCCCAGTTAAATTTGATTTTCAAAAATGTCAATCCTTATCTTCTGTCTTCTTCATTCTTGTTCTGGTATTGTTTTCTCTCCTTAGTATCTTTCCTCATATTTTCTGACGCATCTTATTTTATTCGCGTATATCATTTCACCCCAAGCAAGGCAATAACGTCACTAAGATGTCTTAGTAGCGTTATTGCCTTGCTTGGGGTGAAATGATATGCGCGACTGAAATTCTTTCGAAATAATCGAAGGGATATTCGGGAATACTTTACACTATTTTAGCGTGTATTTTATTCAACAATGAAAGAATAGGTAAAGCTCTACACGAATAAAATAACCTAACTTATTCGAAATCAACTACCGATTATTCTAGAATCAAACAGTCTTTTCTCCTCTGTTATCATGTTTTTAACGAACGCTGATATAATGTAAGTGTAGATGTACACGGATAAATTCACCTGCATTTTTCGAAATAAGCGAACGGATATTCTAGAATCAAACACATTTTTTCACCATTGTTATCATATATCCCAATGAATAATTAAAGATTGCTGATGTAGATACAGCCGACTAAAATCAGCTGCTCTTTTCGAAATAAACGAACGGATATAGCAGAATCGAACGGGCTTTCCACCCTTGTTATTTTCTTTTCAACGAAAGACTACAGACATATACATATACGAGTAAATTAACTGAAAATGTATGCGAGAGTCAAAAAATGCTTTTCACTGTTGCTATTCTGTTTCTCACGTATTGGAATTAAAATGAATTACAGGTAAAAGGAAGTAAAATTGGAGTTATATTCCTTATTTTGAAGATGGACTGTGCCATTAATACAACAAGTCTACTCATGGTCAAAAAGACCCTGATGATGACGTCATGCTGGACGAAACATCTCTGAACGGTTCTTTTTGTTTTGCAACCCACCATAGCATGTACAGAAATGCGCACATAAATAAGGCGAAATGCCATTACAAGAAATTACCAGACATGAAGTTACCCTTCCACCGAACTATGAAAGAGCTCTTTTCAGATAAAACCATAGAGCACTAAAATTTGCAAAGCTGTTTTTATTTCTTTTTATTCCGATTGTTTTATTAAATACTTGTAGCATATGTTTGAAGCGCTATCCTTAATACGACTCGTAAAAGTTTCCTATATTAAATAGCGGCAAAATGGCTAAGCCACAACATAATGGTCACTGGTAGTTGTAAAGAAAGAAATAAAGGACAAAATAAAACAAAACCAAATAGGAGCTTAAATACTGCTCCGTCAAAAAGTCACGGACTAAGTCACTTCTAAGCGGAGTATTCAAAAATAGGGAAAAAAACAATAGCAGTTCAAATTCTGCCACGTCAAAAGATCTCGAAGGAAGTGAAGTCTCGGAGCAAGTCTCAGGCCAAGTGAATTAAAATCACTTCAAAAATATTCGAGGTAGCAATACTTTTGCTGCTTCGGAAACAGGAAAAACAATAGCAATTCAAATTCTGCCACAGATCTCGGAGGAAGTGAGGTATTAATAGAAGTCTTGGGCCAAATATGTTACAAGTTACGCCAAACAAATTCAAGTTAGCAATATCCTTGCTACCTAGGGTACAGGAAAAAACAATAACAGTTCAAATTTTGCCACATCAACAGATCTCGGAGGAAGTGAAGTCTCGAACTAAGTCCAGTGCCAAATAAATTACAGATCACGTCAAAAAAATGCAAGGTAGAAATACACTTGCTGCCTCGAAAACAAGAAAAAAAGCAGTTCAAATTCTGCAGCATCAACAGATCTTGGAGGATGTGAAGTCTCGGACTAAGTCTCGGACTAAGTCTCGGCCTAAGTCAATTACAAGTGACGCCAAACAAATTCAATGTAACAATATTCTTACTGTCTCGGAAATAGGAAAAAAACTATAGCAGTTTGAATTTTGCCACATCAACAGATCTCGGATGAAATGAAATCTCGAACCAAGTCTCAGGCCAAGTGAATTAAAATCACTTCAAAAATATTCGAGGTAGCAATACTCTTGTTGCTTCGGAAACAGGAAAAACAATAGCAATTCAAATTCTGCCACAGATCTCGGAGGAAGTGAAGTATTAATAGAAGCCTTGGGCCAATTGAATTACAAATCACGCCAAAAAAATTAAAGGTAGCAATACAGGAAAAAAGCAATAGCAGTTCATATTCTACCATATCAACAGATCCCGGAGAAAGTGAATCTCGAAACAAGTCTAGGTGCAAGTGAATAACAAGTGACGCCAAACAAATTCAGGGTAGCAAAAATCGTGCTACACCGAATCATGCACCTCACAAACAAAACCAAATGTGTGTTTCTACTCTTTCAATAACATTTGAAATATCTACGTTTTTGCTGAGATTCGGACAATGTATCTTTTCTGAATACTGCATTAAATCCTCCAGACATTAAAAACTGAAATATTATAGCCATAGATATATACGAATCAAATAAATTGTTCCTTCGAAAGAAACTAGCGTTTATTCTGGAATAAGAGATTTTTTACATTATTCGGACTATTGTCCTCATCTTTGTCGCCATATTTATTACATCGTTTCGGTCTTCTTCAGGTGATTGGAATGTCGAACTGAACTCTTTATTTCGCTCACTTCGGTAGACTGTTCTACTTCCACGTGCAATGGATGTCAGTTATCAGTTATCTACTGTTAATTCCCCTCTCCAAGTTCTCCACTGCTTTAACCGGACATTGAACTCACACTCATTGTGTCCTGTCAATGGATCTAATCAGCGCCTTTATCCACTGTGCCATGTGTCCTTGAGGACATCTTTGTATGACTTTCTGGGTATTATAAACCTAATGTCTTCAGTACCATTTTTACCAGTGTTCTTATTGCAATTTTTGCTGTTACAATTTCATGTTTTACCATAGCTCATATTGCAATTTTTGTTGTTATTATCACTTATCACTGGCATTCCTTATTACTGGTTCTCATATTAAAATCATTTGTATGCTTGGTCGGCTCAGGAGATTTTTGTAACCTATCATATGTGCTGGTTCTTTAAGTTTACGAATTTTCCAGTGGTGTTCTTTGTCTATGATCGCAACCTGATCCCACAGAGGGCGGTGATCTCCCTTTTCTCTCCATATGCGCTCAGCCACACCTGATATTTCCACTTCCCCTCGTGTTACAGCTTTCTGATGTTCTTGAAGCCTTACCTTAAAGGGGCAGCCTGTCTCCCCATTATATTTCTTTCCGCAGCTGCGCGGGATAGCGTACACATAGTCTTTGGTCACGTTCTCCTTTATGGGGAGGGGGTCTTATAAATATATAGACAAATAAGAGATTTTTAAAACAAAATATTTATAGATGAACGCGGATAACATTCTTCTTTCGTAATAAACTGTTATTCTAGTAGAAAACATTTATTATTATTTTTACTGTTATAATGCTTTATACCGAATAACAAATACATATTTTCAATTCTATTCTAGAAATAATGTAATCGATTTTTTTATAGAGCGAGATTAAAAATGGATTCTGACCTATACTATATTTAGACATTGACAAGGTTACAGACATAATAAATAAAATCTACAACAGTGGTGACATATCGGAAGACCTATGTAGATCTATTTTCATAGCACTACCTAAGAAGCCAGGAGCAAACACATGTGAACTCCATCGGGCAATCAGCCTAATGACCAATATAAGAAGAATTATCATCCGAATTTTGAGGAACAGATTGCTCAGCAGAATCAAGCCGGAAATAGGACAAAAACAGCGCAGGTTCGTTAAAAACCCTGGAACGAGGAATGTCATATTTATGCTCAAAACGAGCAGTACAAATGCAGTAGGATGTGCAACTATATTGCAAATGCATTTGATAAAGTAGGCCCTAAAAAAATAACTGTTGAAACTACTTAGTAACCTTGACATATTTGGGAAGGATATTAGAATAATCCAGAACATATGCTGGCAGCAAACTCCCTGTATATGGACAGAAAATGAGTTCAGTAAATATACAAAAATAGAAAGTTGTGAAAGATAAGGATGTGTTTTCTCACCTGTTTTATCCAAACCAATATAGTAAGGCAATCCTGAAAGAATTAGAAGTTCTACCAGGATTCATTATCGGTGACCACTATACCAAAAATCAAACAAGTACAACGATTTAAATATCTGGGAAATGTTTTAACAGAAGACGGAAAGTGCAATACTGAAATTGGGATAGCGAAAGATATCTTCTAAAAGCCAAGTAAAGTAATATGAAACAGAAAGTTTTCGTTAGAAACAAGAAAAAAGTACTGAACTATAATGTAATACAAGTCTTACTATATTATTTACATTATTCGGACTATTGTCCTCATCTTTGTCGCCATATTTATCACAACGTTTCGGCCATTGTACGCTCCGGGCTTCTTCATGTTGTTGGAAGAAGGCCGGAGCGCACAACGGCCGAAACGTTGTGATAAATATGGCGACAAAGATGAGGACAATAGTCCGAATAATGTAAATAATGTACAGAATACCTCATCTCAGAAATATAGAGAGACTCTGAAGTCTTACTATATAGAAGTAGACGCTAGACAATCTTCTCAGAGATGAAAAAGATTTTGTTGATTTGTTGCAATTCTATTTATTTTCTTAAAGACTGTTGTAGCATACCTGCAGACGATAATAAGTATGCCCCCAAGCATATAAATACAGTAGTAAATACTGTGTGTTGGTCGGCAGTTAGAGATTCGTCTACAGCTGTGCTGGTCAAACTCTCTGACTCCGGGCAGTGAGGATCCCCAGACAAGGCTATGTCGAATGGCATGGGGTCTACGGGGAATTTTTGGCGGAGCCAACGGGCTCTGATACCTCACATTAAATTCGGCTTTGTGCCACATCTCACCGCGTGAGGCGATTGGTAGATATTCTCCAGTTAGAGATTCGTCTCCAGCTCTACTGGTCAATCTCTCTGCCTCCAGGTGGAGAGGATCCCCAGACGAGGCTATGTCGAAGGGCAGAGTCTTGTCTCGGGAAACAGCTACCCGACCCCGTTTTATATGGGGTCTGCGGGAAATTTTTGGCCGATCCAACGGGCTCGGATACCCCACATAAAATAGGCCTTGTGCTACATCCGACCGCGTCGGCGGTTGGTAGATATACTGCAGTTGGAGATTCATTGTTGAATCCACTTGACTCACTTCTAGCAGTTGACTACATCTTCTACGCGCCGCTGGCGAATCTTATATGTGTTGTTCTTGTCCTAAGTATTATCGTTCATTACCAACATTCGTGTGATTATTCTATTCAGTAACTTTCTCTGGCTTACAACAGAGACAATAACGGTTCAATGATACAAATCTTATTAATTAACCCTTAGATGAGAGAAGAAACGGATGCATACCTTTCCCAAGGATATTTCTGCGTACGTGAATAATACAAACCCAAATGGAATTGGAACTCGGCTTTCCGATTAAAAATTTCGAACCATTATACATTACACTACTCTCACAGCCAAGCTTTTTTCAACTGGTATTCTCAAACGGTTACTACAGGCACTGACCAGGCACTACATTGCTTAACTTCGGTGACTGTACTGGAATAGGTGTTTCAACGTTATGTAGCAGTAAGCCAGATGAAGAACAGACTTGAAGCAACAGAAATGTGGTTCGACAGAAGGATGCTGGGAATAACATGAACTGAAGACGGGAGCAAAATTTTAGGAGAAATGGAAAGAAAAAGGACATAGCCAAAAAGGGAGAGCCAATTGAAATTTCTAGGTCATATACTGAGGAAACATGGCTTGGAGAATCTGATACTCACAGGACAGGGTGAAGGCAAGTGGTACAGGGAAAAACAACGCATGATTAGGGAGCTTGAGTAAATGGATGGCCGAACAGGGTTTAGGAGACAACAAAAACAAAAAAAATATTAAGCGCTACAAAGTAGCTGTGGGGAGCCATCGTCGTTAACGTCCTCAAAGGACACGAAGAAGAAGAAGAAGAAGAAGAAGGAGGAGAAGGAGAAGTAGAAAAAGAAGAAGAAGAAGATGATGATGAAGAAGAAGAAGAAGGGTACGAAGCTTATTAGTAGTGTGATAGACTTGTCGGCTACATATATCACACGTAAGAACTTCTCATACCTAAAACATGAGATACCATCACCAGGTGTAATCATATTGTGAAGTACTCTATTTGGATCATTGCTCCCGGAAACTAGTATTTGTGAAATGAGTAATACAGAGAAGGCTAAAAACGAAGAAAGGGCAAAGAGAAAGTGACAAAGCTTATTTTAAAGATGTCAGACACCGGAAAGATATCTTAAAGAAAAAGAAAAATCTAGAAAGAAATATTTGCATTCAAATTTGTTTTTCTTTTTTTTTTCTCTATCCTTTTTCTTTTTGTTTTGTATTATATTCCAGGTGGGAAAAGTTTGAATTGTTTTGCCTGGCATTCCATATTCACATCGAAAGAAAGAAGACTTGGTACCATTATCTTGTGTGGTGCCAGTCTTTCTTCTTTTTAAGACCCTGGAGCTATTTAGCTGAATTATTGGAAAGAATTTATCTTCAGACAGTTAGGTATTCTTGAATAAAATAAAAAAAGAAGCAAGTTTAAGTTGAATAATACGAGAAATAATAATTAATATCCTATAAAACCATTCGATGTCTGATCCGACAAAGAAATATTACAAATTATTACAAATTGAAAATATCGGTTCCTGCTCAGTTAAGCAACGTAATGCCTAGTTAAAAATCTCGTGAGAGAATAATAATTTAAATCAGATCGATATAAATTTTAAACGAGAATTCATTTAATAGAAGGTTAGTGGGGCACTCAAGTTAGACGGCTTCTCGTAAAAATGATACTTAACTTAGCATTTTAAAACTTCTGCAAACATAAATGATATTAAAAGATTATGCTGCGCCAATCTTCTAAATGGAGAGAACTTGCTTGTCGGGAAAATCAACAATTAGAATCCTGATATTTCCCACAACTGCCACATGTGAGAAATGTTTGAACGCTTAGGAAACTCGTTCACTGCGGAAGTCTGGCGGAGCGTAATCTTACTATCCAATTTAGTTCTATGCATCCTTTTTACTGCAGCAAGTTAAACTTTGTAAATATCATATTAGTTGCACCCTGCGGTGAGGTTCGTGTTCAAGCCCGGCTAGAAAACTGCTGTGTTAAATTCTATTGAATGGTATTCACAAATAGTTTAGCACATCTACTAATATGACATAGATTACTACAGCTGTTGATACTTCCATTAGACCTTTTAAACTCTCCCTTTCTCATGATATGTAAATCAAATAACCTTTCACATGTAAATATATCATTGCAAAGCGAATATCTCATGTAGATCATGTTATTTTTCTATATATTGTTTCATGATTATGACGTTTTTGCTTTCCTTTTCTTCCAATCTCTTGAGATATTGATGCGTTTATTTCTAAAGATATTCAGCTTGCTTTTTCCATAATTTCTGGGATGAGGAATTAATATTATTTACACTGTTTATGTTCAGACTATTGTCCTCATCTTTGTTGCTGTTATCACAATAGCCTCGTGGGTTAAAGGTTTGGTTCGTGAATTTGATGACATAGTAATTGTGAGTTCAATCCCTTGGTCGGGCAGTGTGTATTTGGACTCAGTGGAAACGGGCGAGCAATAACTGATCTTACTTATTATAAAACGCAGATTGTGTGTCTGTACGTTTATATATTGGATCGGATTTCCTACATTTTTCAACCGATTTCAACAAAACTTCACAGGACTACGTAAAATTACCTTCCGGTGGTTCTGACAGCGCCAAAAATTAGAAAAACACAATTGTTTTTGCACGAAATCAATTTGAAAACACGATTAAGAGGCATTAATGAAAAGGGGACAACTCATATCGAGTTATACTTATTAATATCGAGTTATCGAGTTATACTTATAAAACCCAGGTTGGTTGTTTGTGTTTGTGTGTGTGTGTGTGTGTTCGTTTATATATGGGATCGGATTTCCTACATTTTTCAACCGATTTCAACAAAACTTCACTTTTTTGGCAGGTAGTGTTTCTTATTGTCTTGCACAATTTTTTCTTTACTTTTACATTCAGAATGCTTTAAAAATTCCATTTACAAGACAATTGTTTATAATAAAATTCTATTCAATCGATAGACTCATAATGATTGAAAACAATGTTTTTGTTTGAGTTTGGGTTTGACCAATTCGGAAAAAAAAACTAAAAAAAAAAACTAATTAAGACATGCGTGTCCGTCAACCTTAAACAATAATCTTTGTCAATTTTATTTTTCAGCCTTTATGATGGTCGATACTTGATCTATCTCTTACTGTTACATCTCCAGGCAACGCCGGGCTCTACTGCTAGTCGGTACTAAAAATAAGAATTAGATGACATCCTTAGACGCGGGCAGTGAGACGAGAACTGTCTACCCCATAGTTTAATAAAGGGTTCAGTTCAGAATTCCCTGTAGGTTACGCAGATTGATATACACCTGATGAAGGCTGGAGGGGAAAACGGCTGAAACGTTGTGATAACAACAAGAGGGATGGGTTTGAATAATAGAAGAAATAATGGCAATCATTATCGCTAAAACGGTATTGGGAAGAACTGGTATCTCAACGGTATACGGAAGAACACCAAACTCAATCGGCAAATAATTAAAACAACAAAGAAGGGGATAGCAGTTTAGGTAAATAAGAAAATAATGAAATGTCAGAACATTAGACATGTTTATATAAACTGAGTGTAAAATCCTAAACCGTCACAATTCATGAACAGGATTAAAGCGTTGATTCATGAATTTGGTGACATAGTAACTGTGAGTTACTTGTTTTGTTGTTGGTCTGCAAGATCATAATCGGGAGGTCCTATGAAAAACTCTTCTTGTCCTACTCATAATCTTCTCGGGACCTTGTTTGAAGGAGTAGATAGGTTTAGGGTCTCTTATTGTGCAGTTCACACTCCTCCTTGGTCTTTTGAACAGTAGAGAATGGTGTTCTGGTTCATATTTAAACTCTACTTGAACACTATAATTCTACTATTTATTTACTATTTTTCCGCAATAGGAGTAGATTGGTTTGTCTATCGCCCGGTTCACACTCTTTCCCGGTCTTTTGAACAAGAGTAGAGTTTTTATTCCCTGTTTCCTGTTTAGGATTGGGTTTCCGCTTCCTTCTAAAGTCAAGTTTAACTGTATATTTCTAACGCCTCCGCTTAATTACCTGAAATATTATTTATTATTTATTTATTTTCCTCTTTCATTAATACGAATAGATAGGTTCGCCTATTGTCCGGCTCACACACTTCTCCGGTTTTTCTTTTGAACAGGAGTATAGGTTTATCCCTTGTTTCCTGTTTAGGATTGGTTTTCCGCTTCCTTCTAAAGTCTACTTCAGATATATACTTCTAATATCTCCACTGTCTGGATCAGAATCCTTCCTGGTCTTTTGAACAGGAGTAGATGTTTATCCCTTGTTTCCTGTTTGGGATTGGGTTTCCGCTTCCTTCTAAAGTCTTTTTCTTCTTTTTCACTTCCGACGGAACATTGCGACTTGGTGGTGCCTCTTACTCTGTAACACTCTATCTTGACTAGCCCTTGGGCTTGGTATAGAGTGAACATCATTGTATAAAAATATGGGTGTCTATTTTGTTTCTATATTTTGCTATAATGCCCCTGTTGTGTTTTTCTTTAAAAAATTGGCCATTTCCAGATCCGACTCCTTATTATTTCTATACCACACAATGTTTGTAATGTTGAGTTCAAAAATTGTGAAACACTCTGTATTAGGGTTGTAGGTCTGCTTTGCGACAGACATTTCTTCTATCTGCCGTGACCCTTCGGGCCATCATGGTTCTCCAGATCTTTTTAATAGCCCTTAGCAGTTTTTCTCCCTTTGCTAATGCATTCCACTTCCGCTATCCATTCACACAAGCTCGTCAGGTAGGTGTCTCGCTGCATTCCCACAATTCTCTTGTCCTTAATATGCGATCCAAGCCGTTGTTCCCCATTATGTGTACAAGAAATTTCCGCTGTTTCTTCCATTTTGTTGCCGTTTTCTTTAAAACTTCCTCGTTGCTTACCACTCCGTCCGTGGAATTCTCAGTATCCTGCTTAGTATCACCTTTCTGTAGATTACATTTTCACCTCATTCGCCGGGAGATGTCCAGCATTCACCGCTACATAAGAAATCCGAAACTCTTTTCTTTTTTTAACGATTTTTTTCTGTTTCTCAGCGTACTCCCCCCCCCCCACAACAAAGAAAACCATGCTTTCGACGACTGAACTTTCCTATTGCCAGACAGAAGCAATGTTATTTTCCATTCTCATTTCCTTTTAATTGATATTGTGTTGTACAAACTTAGTAAATATCAATGAAGACGATTGCGTTAGGTGTTCTATAGGGACATTCTTGACAGTCGTCTATTATATTTGCTGCTCAATGCAACCAGGCTGATAATTATTATTTAAGCATTTATCAAGCTACGTTGCAACGTGGAAATATATTTTCAGGCAATGAAGCTCTTTCACTTTCTAAACAGACGCCTGTTCTTCCATACAACTTGTCAAGGCGAAGTAAGAACGTGGTTAATTTTAAATAAGTTTCACGATCAGTTACCATTATTGCCTGTGTGTGAACAAAATTATGCTAGACTTTGAAGGATCTATCTATCTATCTATCTATCTATCTATCTATCTATATATATGTGTGTATATATATATATATATATATATATATATATATATATATATATATATATATATATATATCTACAAGAGCTGATTCAGTTATTAGATGACTTTGCAGCTGAATCTTTCACCATATATCTTTCGCTCGACGTGTTTAATGAGAACGTGTTGAGTCAAGTGACCGGGAAGATTATTTTGAGAAATAAATATGTGTTGTGTAAATTAAAATTGCTTTTAACGCTAATGCGGCCATTGGCGTATTTTATTTTATTGATTCTAACGTTGTCGTTAGAAGAATGGAAGTGTTGTCGGCATATTATCAGTTTTTTTTTTTTTTTTTTAGAAAATATTAAAAGTAAAAATGCAAACTCCAAGTTAAGAAAAATAAATTTGTAACATTTATGGAGAAGGTTCTGTGAATGATCGAATCAAAAAATTAAACTATCCTATCCTTTTCTCGGTAAACGATGCCCCACGGTCGGCTGCTTGAGTTCAGATTGATATTGATCAAATAAAGCCATTATATCTGAAAAATTCAATGCCATGAGATGGTTAACAAGAATAATCATTATACTATTTCAACTAAAGGATTGAAAAACATTGGCATTCTTTCCTGAAAATGTTTATTTGTTGTTCGGTATAAGTATGTATAAATATTAAATTAAAATTAAATATATATTTTTATTAGATTCTAAATAAGACGTAAGAGTATTTTTTTTCAAAGCCCATTAAGAAAACATTAATTAAATTAACCAATTTTACTGGAATCCAATATTAAATAAAAATTATTCTATTTTTGAAATGCTTTTAATTATAAAGTTCTCTATTTTTCTATCGGCTTTGGGTTAAATAGTAAGAATTATATACCGAAAAATCATTTTTCTCCATAACAATTGTTAATGCAAGAAAAGAAATATTCTTACAATCCAAAATATGTTTCGTATTTAAAGAAGACGCAAAATTTTTGTCAAACCTTAAAAATCAATTTAAAAAAATAATTGATTAAATTTCTTGAGCAAAAAAATCAGCATTCTCTACGAAGTGTTACATAGTACGACTTACGACATACCATTCAAAAACAGAAACTATGAAAAATCAGCATAAGTAATCATAGCTTATATATAGGTTCGAACGTCGACGATTGATACCAATGGAGAAAGAAAGAACGTTTTTTTTTTCGACGACGTTCCAGGTCTTTAGAAAACGTAGAGTCAATTTATTCAATTAGTAAATTCTCTTTTTCAGCTTAAAAAAAATTTTACGGTTTAAAAGCTTTGCTCAATTTCTTCGACCAAATTTTGGCGACACTCAATCGTAAACATGTCAGAAAGATGACATGTACATATTTTCGTTCTTAAAATATGGGGTTTGCGGATAAAGGCAGAGAATAAATCCCTTTTTCTATTTTGGCAAAGAAGTAAAAAAAATAAATGCAGAAATGGTTCCCAGTGATAACAGCATTTCTCTGCAACAAAAATCCTCCTAATTCTTAAAAAAATATAAAAACGCAATATAAAGGTGGTTTCAAATTCTAAGAATTCCAAATCCATTCGTAAAGCACTGTTTAATTTAGAATTGTCCGTACTCCATTTGAGAGTAACTGGCGAAAAGGAAAATTCAGTAAAATAAAATAAGAGAAAATAAAACAGATAAAAGTCCCTATAGAGTTATTCAAAAATTCGTGATGACTTAATTTAGAACTTTAACAATAGTTGAGCTTTTAGTGTCGTGCGATACTGTCACTATTACATCAAATGAAAACATACAGCCTCTCTATAAAAGCATATTGATTCCATGTTCGCCTTATGAGACGATATGACACCCAACATTATATTTATTTTTAATTCTAACGCACCAAATTATCATCTGAGAAGGAAGAAAAAACACGTTGGGAATTCGGTGTTCTAGTGAAAAGAAACTGAGTACCTTTTATAGCTCTTATCTCCTCGGTTTGACGTGACAGAGATTTTTTAAAATGTCTCCTTTTGCATTCAATTCCATAATTGCTTCGTATGCCTTGACTCTTGTATAAAATAGTCATTAATTTCTCACTGGTGATAGTTGTCATTGCACAAACCCAGAAAAATTCAAATGCTGATTTTCAAGGTCCGCAAGCCTGCCTCACCTCGAAGAATGATAGCTGGAACCCTTCACGATGAACGATAATACTTAGGACAAGAACAACACATACAAGATGTAGAAGAAGTAGTCAGCTGCTAGAAATGAGTCAAGTGAATTCAACAATGAATCTCCAACTGTAGGATATCTACCAACCGCCCCACGCGGTCAGATGTGGCACAAGCCCGAATTTAATGTGGGGTATCCGATCCCATAGGCTCGGCCCAAAATTCCCCTTATACCCCGTATAAAATGGGACCGGGTAGCTGTTTCTCGAGACGAGATTTTACACTTCGACATAGACTCGTCTGAGGATCCTCTCTGCTCGGAGGCAGAGAGTTTGACCAGCACAGTTGGAAACGAATCTCCAACTGAAGACCAACATACAGTATTTACTAATGTATTTATGTGAATGGGGACCGTACCCATTATCGTCCGTAGGTATGCTACAACACAAAATTAACACAAATTTGTTGTCGTACTAAACAAAAATTATCTAATTGCATGACGAAATCTTCCGTTGGATTTCTCATTAGTGAGTAACAAAGAAAAGACTACTCAACTATTACGTAATATTAGTCGCCCTTATATGTTAGTAAATTCTGAACAATCAGCTCACAGATGAAGATACACGAAGAAACACAGAGAAAATTAATTTTTAAAAATCCTCTTACATGAATGATACAGCGGTTAACCAAGGATAGGAGTGTGGAACCGCAATCTCTCACTGTGTGAGATAAAAGAAAGAACGTTTAGTCTGACAGCTACTTCGTATCTGCGTGTCGATAGTTTCCTTTGTTACGTAGCTTTTTATATAATACTAGCAGCATGACCCGGCGTTGCCCGTGCTTGATTCAAAAATCGTACGACTCATGCAGCAATCGCTATCACTTGACTTAAAATATTGTTGCCCTTCCTTGCCTTTAAAGGAGTGCCCTTTGCCGTGCTAATGTTGCTACATGCCTTACTTCTTGTCTCACACTGCGGATTTTTTCTAAGCCCTATACTAAACATTAAATCTGTTACGAAAAAAGAACTAAACAAAATGAAAACACAAAACGATCAACTTTAAAAAAGGATTCTTAACTGGAAAAACCGAATGAAAAAAGAATGTTAACAACAAATACTTTTTCACAACCATCCCAGTTCTGCGGAATCAGAATCAACGTTGAGTTTAAGCAAGCGAATGAGCCAATTGGAGTAAAGTGCTATGCAGATTTAAATTTTTCCCACTTGTGACGAATGCAGCTATCGATTTTTTTGCATGCTAGCATGCTAGTTAACATTCGTGTCAGTCAGCTGTTGGCTCTCACGCTGGTCAATAGAATCTTCCTGCCTATTCGTGGCAGCCAGCTATTGGCTCTCACTATGGCCAGTACAAAATGGCTGCAAACTACATGAAAACTGCCGTAGAAGCATGAAAAATCGATTATTTCCACTATCGATGGGAGTTGGGAAATGCAAAGTCGGTCATGGCTTTCGCGCTATCTGGGAGTATGTGCATGTAAATTTTGATGCAAATCCGTTGAAAATTGCGGCCGTGCATTCGTTATACACACACATCCTGCCTTTTATAGATAGAGATCAGTTCTTCTATATGGTAGTGAATGCTGGTCAATCTCCCTATAGAGGAAGAAGGGACTTTAAGCAACAGAAATTTGTCTCTTTCATAAGGATACTGAGAATACCATGGACGCAACATGTGAGCAACGACGACATTTTAGAAAAATGGAAACAAAAATGACACATGTTTAACATCAGGAAGTGCCAGTTGAAAATTCTAGGGCGCATAATAAGGAAAGTGAGCTTGGAGAATTTGATACTTACAGGTCAGACTGAAGGCAAGAGGGATGGAGAAAATGTATAACCTACCTGGCGAGTTGGAGTAAATGAATGGTCGAAAAAGAGAGATAATGGGACGAAGAAGAAGAAGAAAAAAAGAAGAAGAAAAAGAAGAAGAAAGAGGTTTCAAATGTATAGGGGGGTCCGAAATTCTTGTCATCCCCTACCAAAAAATAATGCGAACAATAGAATAACAAGTCATATATTAGGTTGGTGCAAAAATAATATCGGTTTTTGACGTTAAAAATACGTCAAAAATGACATTATTTTTGCCCAAACATAATAGTAATACAAAGCACATGCACTGGATTCAGATTATTTACTTTTATTGAAGCTTTCATACATCAAGAAGGTCTGCAGGAGCTCGTATCAGCCATCCGAAATCAGCCAGTCATGTGCCTTGCATGATACACGCTTAGGAGATCATGTATCTTTCGATACAATGACTTGCCATCTTTCTGCGGTAGACCAGTTGCCATTAAAGGCTATAGAACCCAGTCCTGCCATTTACCCATACCTGGTTAGGGGGAGAAGATGAGGATTCATACCTTTCCCAAGGGTATTAGCACGTAAATGAATGTAACTGATTTGAATGGAATTCGAACTCGGCTCTCCGATTCCTCAAATCGAACCCTATTCCTTACTCCACCGTAGAAAATTATATTATATAGGGGTGACAAGACTTTCGTACGACCGTGTAAATTTTCAAAGCGGACAAGACTTCAGGATTCAGAAGAAAAGTGTTGCACATTCTTCCAACTCTCCGATTCTTACATCTTGTTATGTACGGAACTGAGCTAAATTTAATAATTCTTTGAAAAGGCCTTAGGAGACAATAAAATACATTTGTATTATTTACTCTCCCCCTTGTCCGGGCTGGATTTTAAAGTCCAGAAAAAAACTTATTTCAATGTTTTCTTACTAACGTTTACCTAATACAAGGGTCTAGAAGAGCCACTTAAGGTAGAGCGTTACTGTGTGATGTATGAAAGTAAGAAAGGGCAGGAAGTGAAGTTGTTGGAGTTATGCAAGAAAGATAGCGGCTAACTCTAGACTTGAAGAGGTTAATATTTAATTAGTGAAGACGTTAGTTGTATTGTGTGGAAGTAGACTTCAGAAGGAACCGGAAACCCAATACTAAAGAGGAAATAGTCGATAAACCACTACTTCTGGTCAAAAGACTCAGGAGGTGTGTGAACCGGGCGATAGGCGAATGTATCTACTCTTATTGATGAAAAAAAAAAACTAAATATTAAAAAAAAGTTCAGAGTTTTTTTAGCAGGAGCGTTAGAATATAGAGTTGAAGTAGAGTTTAGAAGGAACCAGAAACTTAATCCTAATCAGGAAACAAGAGATAAACCTCTAATCCTTTTTCAAAATCCTAATGCTGATATTCAAGATTAACAGAAGAATGTTGTCTTTCATCAGGGAAGATGCTAAACTGCTCTTTCACACAAAGCTTATCGCTATTAAAACATTATTTCTAATGTTCAGATGAGCTCAACTTCTTTTTTCAGTCAGTTATGCGACATGCGATCATGTAACTTTCGATATATGATTTATGAGGCAGATTTTTTTCTCACAGTAGATTGCCATTTCTTTCTGCGGTAGACCAGTTGCCTTCCTAACTATAGAACCTGCCCTGCTATTTACTCAGATTCATACCTTTCCCAGGTAAGGGAATGTAATATAATGGATTCGAATGGAATTCGAACTCGGCTCTCCGATTCCTCAATCCGTACCGCTATTCACTACTTCACCATGCTTCAGTTTTTTTAGTTCCGCCAATTCCGACCTTTTTCTGGTCACCCCTACATCATTTCATTCCAAGGAAGGTGACAAAACCAATAATACACAAGGGGGGTGGTTACTGTGTGTAAGAGAATATGATAAAAAGAAAACCTTTACACCTGGTACACGCCAAGGAGTCGAAACATACTCATTTCACCCGTTTTCCAAATGTAAGACATAATTTGTACTCAGACAACACCCCCACCCCAGAACTGAGACTCTAGTGAACAGAGGTCCGTGTGAGTGTTTCTCTGGACACAACAATCTTAATTTCTTTAACTCAAAGGTCAATCATTTTCTATTCTCCTTTTCTTCATAATCTTCATTTCCTACCACCTCCTCTTTCTTTCAGATCACACATCTCATTCATCATCAACTGTTTAAACAATAACCTTCAACACTACAATCCTAACTTGTTCTATTTAAAGGTCAATCATTTTCTGTTTTATAAACTTCCTACCACCTCCTCTATCATTATTAACTTTTTGACTTGCATTTCTTTCAATTTATTTCTTGTGCATAGCGTTTATAGTCATTGACATAAAGTTTAAAGTTTTGTGAAATTCTTAGATAAGCATTGGCAATTATTATTAATTTTTAATGATTATTTTTATATCTTCCTCTTGTTGCTTTTCCTTGCAACTCACATGTCACTGTCCTACGACCGCTATTTCCGATCAATTCTGCTAAATTAATTAGTAAGTTGAAATATGTACTTATTAAAATGTCATAATGATAGTCAGTACTTCATCTAAGATATCTTGACAGCTTTAGATGATTGCGTCAATTAGTATTGATACTGAAGCCACTGAAATTAACTCAAAAAAAAAAAAAAATTCTAGTTAAAATAATTAATGATTGTCATCGCTTCATCCAATAGAAATGTTTGTAAGCGACGTACTGGAAATCGAAGAAAAATACAGCTAATGATAAAACTCGCTAGAGAAAGCAGCATACGTTCACTGTCCAAGAAGTATATAAAATAAATAAACATATAATAAGAGATACTTCTTCTTCTTGATTCAGGACGTTGGGGATCATGGCTCTCCACAACTTCCTGCCCTTTGTAGCTCTTGGCAGTGTTTGCTTTTTTGCTATCCTTCCTAATCCCTGTTCTGACAAACATTTACGCAAGCTCGTTAAGTAGGTTATTATCTGCTTTCCTCTGTTTCTCTTGCCTTCAACCTGCCCTGGAAGTATCAAATTTCCCCAGCACTCTTTCCTCGTCTGTCTGTAGCTCATGTGCCCTAGAAAATGTAATTATCTCTAAGTGTAATCACTAAGATTCTAAATATAAGTGTCTTTTTCGTTTCCATTTTCTCTAAAACCTCTTCGTTTCTCACATGTTCAGTCAATGGTATTCCTAGCAGTTTTCTATAGAACCAAGTTTCTGATTCTTTCTTCATCTGTGAGGTGATTTTTCACCATTCACTGCCGTATAGAACTACCGATATTTGACGACAGTTCATTAATGTTTTCTTTTTTATTAACGAACTTTTCTTGTTTCTTAGTACTTTGCTTAACCTTAGGAAGACATCTTTCGCTATCCCAATCCGCCTTCAGATTTCATTGTCGCAATTTCCGTGCTCTGTTAAGACACTTCCTAAATCAATCCTGGGTAAACTACAGCCCGAGGGACACATGCAGCCCGCGGACCACATGCAGCCCGCGGACCACATGCAGCCCGCGAGCCACATGCAGCCCGCATGGCGAGCCTAATTTCATGAGGAAAATAAAGTTTATTAAAATCTGAGTCATTTTATTTGTTTCTCACTTGTTCACTCACACTTTCTCGTACTTAACTACGTACAGAAAGAATGATTAAATACAATGTTTAATGTTTAATGAATTTTGTAACTTTTTTTCAGAGTTAACGTATCTATCATTTTAAATCTTTGTCGATTTTCAATAAGGAACCCCATACGTATAAAAATCTTTTACTTCGGAAACAGGAAACGTCCACAAACATTTATTTTATCCAGGGAATAAACATACTTTTCTTTTAAAAATACATTTTTGTATAGTCAAGTAAATAAATTAGATACAAATCACAAACGTGTGTTAATCATATATTTATCAGTGAAAATGATGTCAATTCAAATTTTAATTATAGACAGAATATTTCCTCCAAAGAAAAAAAATTGACTTTTCCCTATTGTGAAGGCAGATGCTTACACACATGGTTTTCTGTAGTTAAATTGGATGAGATGTCTTAATGAAAAATTACCTAAAACATTTTTAAAGTAGTGTGGCCCGCATTTTGATGAACTACAGTGTGGTCCGAAAGTCTGGTCACCCCTACATCCTATAATTTTCTATTTCCGATGGTTGACACGATCTCCTACAGTTTGGAACAGACGCTGCTTGCAAGTGTATGGACGATACCAGAATACCCATCAGTTGAAGGACGCCTTTCGGAGAGCCTTTGCAACAATCAACAAAGCACAGCTTCGTAAAAATATCACGCAGGACATGGCGCCGCATCATTTTGTACCACGAAAATGATGATGTTCATGGAGACCTTCTTTTGTGTGACAGCGTCAATAAAAGTGAATAAACTGAATCCATTACATGTGCTTTGTATTACTGTATTACTGTATTACTTGTTCTTCTAATGTTCTCATGACTTTTTCGTAGGAGGTCACGAGACTTTCGGACCACTCTGTCTATCTCTTACGTCGTCCCATTGTTTGAAAAAGGTTTCCCATGCATTTCTTAGATATTTAAATTTGTGTACTGGCATGATTTTGCTGTCTCTAATTCTTAGTTCGCAACTTAGGTCCTTACAACCATACATTCTGTCTTCTTCATTTCACCTCAAGCAAGGCGATAATGCCACTAAGATGCAAGGGGTTACTGACAATGAAAGAGAATTAAGTCTTTTGAAGACTTAATGGTTAAGTCATAGCGATGCCAAAACGGTATTTGTACGCGTTATGCGGTGCCTATCGGATCAGTATCTTTTATTGGTACGTCCCAAACCAACATCGTTAATGGCATCGGAATCAGAAAAGAAAATCTGATAAACGAGTAGTGGTTTATCCCTTCTTTCTTGTCTAGGATTAGGTTTCAGATTCCTTCAAAAGACTTAATTCTCTTTCATTGTCAGTAACCCCTTGCATCTTAGTGGCATTATCGCCTTGCTTGAGGTGAAATGATTGAAAAAAAATAAAATAAAATAAAGGAAATAATCAAACTTCCTTTACGGTCACCGAAGTTATACAAGTTGGTCATTACCTAGATCGTTGAGAGCTTGAGCTGTAAGCTATGGGTTAATTAATAAGACTGTTATTAGTAAAGCATTATTATCTTTAAAAAAAATCTTACAATTTAAAAAATGATTTCCTAGTTTCAAATAACCTGCAAAGGGTTGATATACCGTAAAAACGAACTAATCTACTGTTATGAGGTCCACCCCTTTTTGATATAAGTGGACTCGACCAGAGTGTTACTGGGACTGCTGCCATTAAATACCCACAGTCAGTCAAGATTGAGAGAGATTGGGAGAGTGAGCAGAGATTGTGATTGAGTTGGAGGTAGAGTGATAGTGTGAGGTAACCGCTTGTAGAAGTCAGTTACAAGCACGTAGACTCTAAGGAAGTTGTACTTCGAGACTATATCTATATATATATTATTATTATTACGACTAACCGCGTTCCTGGATTTACTAACAATATACCCATTGTATTATTGTGTAAATACATTTAATTTCTTATCTTTGTTTCTTGTGTTTGTCATTCATTGGAGCCCGAATTTTATCTCGGAATCCACAACATCTACAAAAAAAAAAAAAAAAAGTAAATAAATCAAAAGTAAAATAGACATATGAGACCTGTTGGAGTAATTTTCAAGTTTTTCTTGTTCGTTTTATTCTTCTCGAAATACAGGAAATATCGTCCCCCACATACATCTGGATTAATGAAACGGACCCTTGAACAATAATCTACAATAATTTACTTCCTCCCTTTTTTCCTGACCTGTCAGTTGTAGATATCATACCTTTCTCCAGCTTCTTTTCCCATGCCTGTCAGTTCTGCTATTATTTGAAAATGTTATGGGTCAAACCAATATGGCGTTCACTTTCCTAGTTGCTCGATTACCGCATGATCCCTACGCACATGACCGCAACTGACCATCAACGTCCTTGAATATATCGAAAGAAATGTCCTTTGTCTTATCAAATTCATTACGGTGCACCTATCAGTTTAAAGTATCTACTTTCGTTTTTGTCGAAGGTTCTGTCATAACATACTTGGACACCCACTTGTTGCTCTGGTCAAAATTAAAACCCGTCCCTTAAAAATCTTTAACTAAGTGTCTAAAGTTCTACTACTGTTACGTGTAAGGGATCATATTTCGTATATATTACGATAAAACTTTCTGCGATCAAATTTCGATTAAACCGCTTCGTTATTTTTCCCACGCACTCATTAAAATAGCGCCGAGAAATTTACATTCGAATAATACTTAAAAAAATCATTTCACCCTAAAGCAAGGCGGGAATGCCATTACCCGGGGTGGGGAGGTTTACACGGAGTGAAAGTGAGAGAAAAAAATAAATATAGGGGGAGGACTGAGTAAAGGACAAAAGATGACCGGGACTCAAGCAGATAGAAGATGGCGATTGACGTTGTATTTACATTTTTGAAGATTCTAGTTATCATAGAAGGGAATAAACGAAAGGGCATTCCACGGGTGGGAAGTGCGAGAACGGAACTGTGGGAGTAGAAGTGGTGGTTACATTTAACTAATTCAGCAGTAAACGGGGAGATCTAGATGCCAATCTAGTAACATACTTAAATTCGTGTAGTCGGGGAATCAGGGTTCAAAACTCGTCAGAGCAGCTGCCATAAAAAATATTTGTAGAAAAAAACAGAGGGGAAGCCATGTCATGTCGGTGAGAAAGTGATTGAAGTTGAGATGCCAAGTTAGGAACGATTACATTGCAGATACTTCTTTGAATTTTAAGAACCTCGAGATGAGTAGCAGGGGTACCAGATATGGCAACAGTATTCAATGCACGGACGAATGGTAGACTTTTAAATGTGCAAAATGGCCTCTGACGACAAAAACCATTTGACACAATATAGCGGCCCAACATTCTTTGCAGTAGACGCATCTATTGATTCGATGAAATCGTTCCACTTTAAGTCAACTGAAAACGTGATGTCAAGAAGGCGCAGTGTGTTGCCCTCCATGAGTGTAGCACTAGTCATGCTGATTGTGGATAGGAAAATTTTTCCATGGTTATTAAATGAGAGGCATTAAAATTTACAAGCCATTTCCTGCCCCAGTTAAACACTGCTTGTTGGTTTATTTCAAGAGAAACGGCCAGATAAACATTGTCAACTCTGACGGATTTGCTATTGAGACAGGGATAAATGGTAGTGCCATCAGCATAAATGCCTACTTGCGAACTGATGGCATCAGGAAGACCATTGATGAAAATCAGAAACAATTTACGACCCAGAATAGAGCCTTGGGGGACACCGACCTTTGTGTAAAAGGATCTGGAAAAGAGCCCTTTCAAAACGACTTTCATTTCATGATACAACAGAAACAACTGGATTAAATCAAACAAACGTCCAGTAACACAGTAGTCCTGGAGCTTAGACAGAAGAACAGCGTGCCAAACACTGTCAAAACACCTTCGAGATATCTAGAATCACAGCTCGAGCTTCGCCGTTATTATGAAGAGCTTGATATACATATTCAGTGATGGCCATTAGACCTGGCAAAAGAGAAATCATATTGTTTATCAGAGAGTAGGTTGTGAGAGGTAAGTTGCTTAACCACTTCAGTATTGATTAAAGCCTCCAATACTTTGCCAAAAAACTGTAGGAGACGAATAAGGCGATAGTTAGAGGTGTCAGAAGAAACTACTGAGGAGGACTTCCAACAAGCAGGAAAAAAGTTTTCAGAGTTTGGAGAGAACTAGAGCTTCTTTGAGGACACGCTTGTACTCGTTACGAGCATATATATATATATATATATATATATATATATATATATTAGGTTTTTGCAAAAATAATGACGTAATAATGTCGTTTTTTGACGTTAAAAAATACGTCAAAAAAACAACATTATTACGTCATTACTTTTGCACCAACCTAATATATATATATATATATATATATGTTTTGAACAATAAAAATATTAAAAAAATAAAAATCTTCAGACACACTGGGTCGTATATTAATACTTTGGTTTTTATTATTAACTCAGATTCCTCGACTAGTTTCGGCCAATATGGCCATCATCAAGAGAACAACAGAAATGAATGTCTGGATGGACAAAATGAACTTTTGTCTGTAGTTTTCCTTTTTTTTTTTTTGTTTAAATTTTTTAACATGAATTTTGGTCAGCCCTGTGTTGGTCAAACAGTCTCTTTTAAGTTGTTATTTGAGATAAGCGTTAGATGGATTCATGCTGCTCTGAATTTCCTTGGTCAGTTTGACAGTTTTATTGGTTCCTGGAAAGGGGATGTGTCTCTGTGAAGTATGTGTTATTTGGTTCTTAGGGTGTGAGTGAGTATGCTGTGTGTAAGTGTGTATATTACTATGGGTGTGTGTTATCATTTGGCTCATTAGGGAGTGAGTAAGTATGATATGTGTAAGTGTGTATATTCATGTTGGTGTGTGTATAAGTGTGAGACCTCAACACCTCCGCAAGCATGTCTGTCTTGTGTGGGTGAGAAATGTGGGTAGGTCCTGATTGTGGGGTTATAAATTAATACTATCTATATTGTTAAATTTGTGATTAAGCCCATTTGGATAGAGCGTTTTTGAACGTCGGATCCACTTATTTTCATGGGACTCTAAAACCTTTCTAATGTTATCTGCCCTGAACTTTTCTATTCTCTCAATTATAGTGAATTTAACATGGGTTTTAAAATCAGGTTTTTGTAGGCGGAAATGTTGTTCTACATTTGTTTTTATGGGGAGTCGACTTAATTAAATTGAGATAATTATTAATTCTGTAGTGAAAGGGACATTCAGATTTTCCTACATATTGTTTCTGGCATAGTGTGCATTCTAGGAGGTAAATTATGTTATGACTTCTACAGTTAAAATCGTGGTAGATTTTGAAAGTAGATTTAGTGACTGAGCTAGTGAATGAATTCGTGTGTCTAATGTGGTTGCAGCATAAGCTCTTTTTGTTGTTACATGGTTGGGAGAATCCTGTTGTTCTTGTTTTTGGTTTATTACGGATTACCTTGTCCCCTGAAATGTGGTTACTACCTATGATTTCTTTTAGGTTCTTAGGTCTATGATATGCTAGAAGGCCTGGTTCCTCAAACAATTTTTTAGGTCTGGTTTGATATATATATTTCTCAGCGACTTTTGATTATTTGGGATAGTGGAGGGAGAGTGTGTTTGAAAGTAGTTACTAGAGGGATGCGACTGGGTTTATTTTTAATCTTGTACATTAGAGTGTCTTCTCTAGGCGTGGAAATTGCTTTATTTATTTGTTCCCTGATTAGGTGTTGTTTATAGCCACATGGTGTGAATTGATGCTGTAGATTTTGTGTGTGTTTATTTAGTTCTTTATTGTTGGAACATATCCTTCTGAGTTTAAGTGCTTGTGAATAAGGAAAGTTTTCTTTGAGGTGTTTAGGTATCTTAAAGTGTAGATAGTTGTGTGTGTCGGTGATTTTAGTGTGTAGTGTTGTTTGTAGTTTCCTGTTTTCATCTATGTAAATGCGGGTGTCTAAAAATGTTACCGATCTTGTGGACTTTTCATAGTCAAAGTTAATTGAGTCGTGTACTTTGTTTAGGGTCAGGCGGAATTGGCTAAGTTTGCGGTCACTGCCCATGAATATAAAGAATATATCATTGACACATCTTGTATAGAATACGCAGTCGCTACCGATGAGGGGATAGATATGGGTCTCCTCAAATTTTCCCATTAATATTGTAGCATATGATGGAGCTGCAATGGTACCCATGGCACAGCCTCTTACTTGTAGGTAGTATGCTCCATTGAAGTTGAAAGTATTCAATGTAAGAATATGCTCCATAAGCTTTATGATAACTTCTGAGTCGGGGGAGCGCTTGTTTTCTTCTTTTAGTAAGTGCTTCCTGAAGGGCGGTTAACCCTTCGATGTGTCTAATGTTTGAATAGGGTGATCTTAACGTCCATAGTCACTAGAATAGCATTCTCTGGTAATGTTTGTATGTGATGAATTTTGTTTAGTAGACCTGTTGTGTCTCTGATGTAGGATTTTACTTCCTTAACTTGGGGTTGTATGTAATGGTCTACGTATTTGGAAATTTTGGTCGTGTGGCAGTTGATTGATGAAATGACCGGCCTTCACGGGTTGTTGCTTTTGTGTATTTTAGGAAGAAGATAGAAGGGAGCAGGTGTGATGTTTGTAGGTCTAAGTGTTGTGCATGTTGCCTTGTCGATTAGATTGTTGCGAAGCATTATGTTTAGTGAGCTAGCCGCGATTGAAACCAGATTCATTTGGTATTCAATCAGAAATTTTACTCCTAAGTGATTACCTTGGGATGAAGGTGAATTTAGATGTATTTATTTTTAGACAAACACTCCAGTGACCGGAGAATTCCACTCGTCCTAACGAAGAGTCTTGCACCAGCAGCAGTAATAGTCACTGTTTACAAATTCAGTTTCTCCCCTGAAGAGCTCAACCGAAATAATTTTTTCAGGATCATATATATATATATATATATATATATATATATATATATATATATATATATATATATAACAACTAAAAAGTTGCAAATTAAAAAATAATAATGTTTTTTTATGAAAGTATTTATTTATATCTTTTATATATAAAAAATATAAATAAATACTTTCATAAAAAATATTATTTTTTAATTTGCAAATTTTAGTTGTTTTTTCTATATATACATATTAAGAAAGTATACGTGGCTTCTCATTATGCAATATATATATATATATATATATATATATATATATGAAGTAATCAATTTTTGAGGGTCTAACAGAACCTCCATTTAAAAAAAATCTGCTCTGAATCGTAAAATAATTTAAAAAATGCAATAAAACTATGACATTATTTTACTAGAAAGATTTTAATTGCCTTTCTAAATGAAATATATTATGGCCACTCTTGTCTTAAGAAAACATCGATAATTAAGGAATTTTACAAGAATTATCTTCATTTAAAAACAAAGTAATAATTAGAATAATTTCTAAAATTTAAAATCTTTTAAAATCGTGTATTAATTTGTAGCGGTCAAGTGATATTGTTATTAAATAGAAGATGTATTTACGAATCATTAACGAATAAGTTTACTACAATTCAGCGACCCCCAGTATTTAAAAACAAAATTGAATATTTTTTAATTTCTCAAACATCAAGCTGTCGATAACTGTGTCAACACCTCATGAAAACACCCATATCCGTGGTAAAAAAAAAATGCTTTTCTGCGATATTTTAAAGTAAAAATGAATATTTTTTTCAATTCAATTTAATTAAACTTTAAATCAGTTAATCTTTCTCCAATAACGTTTCAGAAAAGTATATTTTATTTTTGAAAGATTTTTTTTAATAAAGAGAATTATGCTGTGTTTATCAATATGGACTATTTTTGCGATTATATTGATAATCAGAAAAAAATAAATCGTTCCAATCAATTTAAATTCAGTTTGAAATACAGCAAAATATTTTGCTGATTGAAAATATTAAATTTAATCTATTAGGTTTGAATTAAAACTGAAACCAAAGCTTCAAGAAATATATATATATTTTTAAATGCATTTTAAATATTAGGTATCGATATTTTGGAAGGCGACTACACACACGCATATATATATTTGTGCGTATGTGTGTGTTGTGTATGTGTGTATGTTAATAACTGACTAATGGTGACTACTCTCACTTCTACTATAAGGTTAATTTTTGCCAATTCAGTTCTGGTAATATAGTTGGTCTGTTCACAATCTTTGCTTTCACATTTCTAACAATAAATGTGCGTTTTTGTGTGGCGTATGCGTGTGACAATATGTGTGTATATGCATGCGTGTGTGTGTGTTTGTGTGTGTAAGAAAGAGAATGGCAGAGATTGAGTTTGTAAAACAGAAGAAAATTTAAGATGACCCGAATTTTTGACGTCAAATAAATAAATCCTTAAAATAGCTGAAAACTATTTTTTTAATTTTCGGCAACTGAAGTCTTGGGATTTTATTTCCCATTTTTTTTTTTTTAAATAATTTAACCTGTTACCTCTTTGAAAAATCCACACCCGAATGCGAGTAAGCTCTTAAAGATTAAAAATGACTGATTTATTAGTGATATTTGTAATTTTTAAGTACTTTATTTTAAAAAAATTAATTGCGTAACATTAAACCGGTTCAAACTCGGTATACAATGATTGGAGATTTTTGGAAACATGGTGGAGTAAGGGATAGAAATGAATTCGAATTCCAGACGAGTTCATTTCATTCACTTACGTGTTAATACCCTTAGGAAATGTCTGAATTCCACCCTTCTCTACTCCCAGCTATGGGTAAATAGCAGGACAGACGGGGTACCTTAGCCAGGCTGGTTGATCTTACCCATGAATTCAGAGTTTGTGAATATGACAATGTAGATGAGGATAACAGCCCGAATAATGTAAATAAATCAAAAAATAATATATCAATATCAATAAAGCTAATTATTTTTTTATGATAGAAATTCATTGAAAATCAGAAAGATAGGGTGTGTCAGTGGTGAGAAATTAAAGTAAGTTAATGACAAAATAAATCTATTACTGGTATAATAGTCTAATTATACTGTCAGTGTTTTTCTATAAAAACGTGTAGAAAATCAGAAAAGAAGTGTAGTATTTGACCTCAGATGTTGCACACAGTGTCAGGCCAGAACATCAAAGAATTTAGGTGCAAAATCCACATCGGACAAGATGTCAGCATCTGTCTCCGGCATGTAAACAGGTGTTCGACGTAGTTACATTTAGGATGTAAACACGTGGGAGAGCTGATAAAAGGAAGGTATATAAGCAATCATTGCAGAAGGAAGAAGACAATCTTCTTGGCGGGAAGAAAGCTCAAAGTCGGGAGAAAGCCCCTAGATCCTCACACCTTTTCACCGATATTAATTGATGAAGTTCGGAGTTGAATAAAAAAAAATATGTTTATGTATGAGAAATTTAAGTTTTGTGCTCTTATTAATCTGTCCAGAAGGAATATTGCAAATGGCGAGGAATTAATGTAATATTCCTTGAATCTAAAACAGAGAATTAGTGACAAAACAGTGTTAATATACACGGAAATTTCTTGGACATGTAATGAATTAAGGGGTGAATTTGGTACTCATAGAACATATCGAAGGCAAAAGGAAAGAGGGGGGTAAGTGCCAGCTAATTGACCAGATTATATGGAAATTGGGACGGGAGAAATGTCAGACAAAGAGAAAGACAAACGTTACTAAGAGTTACAAAGGAAGTTGTGGAGAATCGTGGTCACCCACGTCCTGAAGAGACACAGCATATATAATAGCAATAATAATAATAATAATAATAATAATAATAATAATAATTATTATTATTATTATTATTATTATTATTATTATTATATAATTGCATTAATAATTATTTTAAGATAATTATGCACTTAAAATTTGGAAAAGTAGTCGTCAGATGTCGGGAATCGGTGAAAGTATTACTGATAGCGTTAATATTATATATATAATATAAATCCAGGGCAGATAATTTAAAATAATTTGGCCTTACGGCCATATCACGATGAAACACCGGTTCCCATACGAGCACTGCAGTTAAGCAACATTGAATCTTCTCAGTAGCAAGATGGGTGACCGCTTGGGAATACCAGGTGTTGTAATCTTGAATGTGGGAGTGGTGTAATGATAACGGTTAGGACTTTGAACTCAGCTCTTCGTTTTCCAATTCCAATCGGGTTCGTTCTATTCATTAAAGCGCGAAAATACCCCGGGAAAGGTAGGAATCCATCTCTTCTCTCTTCTAATTAGCAGGACTTGTATCAGTAAAATCATTATTATCTCAAATAAATTCTTACAATCTGAAAATATTTGTTGGCTTTAAATAACATGCAGAAGGTTGATATTCCATAAAAAATCACTTAAAATGAGTTGAAATTCTGACATTGAATAAACAAAGCCTTTATATAGAGAAAAGCTATTTTGAATTTTCTGAGAATAAAGTTCAGAAATTTGCTTTCCTCGAATATTATTTTAATTTTACACATGAATACTTTTCCTTTACTTTTTAGATTGTATTCAGATATATTTACTTATTTCAAGTTGTTTTTTTTATTTATTTATTGAAATACGGCCTACGTCCATTAGTTGGCAAACTCATAATTTGACCATTTTCTATATTCTTTTGCTTTTTGTTTCTTACATTTATGCGCAATGTTCAGTCGTCGAAAAATAACCTTGTTGCACTTTCATCATTAGGTGAATTAAATGTTTCGTACGCTATCGATGTAACATTGGATTTATTAGAAGGAAAAGAACGACAACGAATCTAATTGCCTATTAGAAAATATTTCTTCGCATTAAGTTCTATTGTTAAAATGTCAACATTTTAAAAGCAATGCAAAATAGAAAATGAAACGAATCTGTAGTTTTCAAGAGCCCCAAGGTTTATACACTGGAAATGAAACATTGACCCAGACATACACCAGCGAAAAGGTTACAGCCAGAGCCAAACAATATTCTCAAGTGCCTAAAACAAGCAAAGAAAAATGAATTAAAAAAAAAATGCTATACGTTTGGCAAGTAAATTCTTATTCATGGCAATTTGCTGTTTACGGAAGTATATTCAACCGGATGTCTCAAGTTCAAACCCCAAACTAAGTAGCGTATGATTAAAAATCATGTTCACGAGTTCCGTAAGCCATTAGGCTGTTATTTTTTTTACAGTAACGTTCACTCTGTACAAGGTCCGTGGGCCACTCGAGGTAGAGGTTTACGATAAGTGGTAGTTTATATGGATAGGAGGGGAAGATAACGATTGACTCTAGACTTGAACAGGTTAAGATTCTAGGAATCGGGGAAACGTCCTCTGGGGAGTTTGTTCCATAGGGCAGTAGTTCACGAGAAGAAATGTTTGAGAGGAAATTACTTCATGCCGATGGAACACGGAGGGTATGTGGGTGGTTTGCTACTATGTAAGTGACATGGCCAGTCCTAGACGTTAAGGTCAGACCTGATGAAACCAGGAGATGCATTTCGCCCGTGTGCAACCACAGTAGCAATGATGTCACCAGACTGGCTTTAAATTCAGAGTTTTCTTTCTCCTAGACCGGTTGCTGCGCAATGCTATAGAATTGTCTGTTCTGCTATTTACCCATAGCTTAGATGGATTCGTACTTTACCACGTGGGTGAATGTCATGAACTAGACGGGAATTCGAACTCAAATCTGCGATTCTCCAGTACGAGCACCTAAAATATTGTTATGGGATCGTACCCATAATAATAATAATGGACTATTCCATACTTAATAAATACTGCGCCTCAGGAGTAGGCAGGGACTCAGTAGTTCAAGGAGTCAGTAGTTCAAGTCGAGTCAAGAGTCGAGTCAGAGGCAGTCCGAAACAGAGCCACGTTCAGACAATTACTGCAAGACATTGGAATAGTGATACTGGTCGAGACTACATTGTTCTCTCTACTAAAACTGATTGTTCATACTAATACTTCTACTTCTCTTTATATATTCCTGTTTGTAATATATCTGTGTTATTCCATATACGTATTCGAGTTCTTCTTTATTGGTTCTACCTTGGACTATCACCGTGGTACAAGGAACCCGACCATAACAAAGACTAACAAAATAAATCTGACCGTCAGTAACGGTTATATTAATTTTTGATCACTGACAATTCTTTTCTTTCTGATTTTCAGTCTATTTCTGTAGTAGAATGATTTATCATTTCAGGATGTTGGCGATAATGGTGCTCTGCAATTTCCTGTCCTTTGCAGCGTTTAATAAATTTTCTCTTTTTATTATTTCTCACAAACCTCGTTCCGCCATTCATTTACTCCAACTCGGTAGGCAGGTAATACGTTGCTTTCCTCTGCCCCTTTTGCCATCAATATTTCCTGTGAGTGTCATATTTTCCAAGCCATCTTTCCTCATTATGTACCGCGGTAATTTCAACTGTCTATTCCTGATGTTAATTATAAGTATCCATTTTGCTCGCATTTTCTCTAAAACTTTATCTTTACTGACATGTTCGGTTCATGGTATTCTCAGCTTCCTTCTGTAGAACCACATTTCCGTTGGTTCAAATGACTTATTCCTCTCTAAGTAGATTGTACGGCATTCACTGCTGATATTACGTAAAGAGCTGCATGAGGACCCTGATAATGAAACCAGCGAGACGCCGTTATCAAGCAGCAGCAATCAGACTAAATGAACTTTTTTTTTCTTTATCTCTCAAAGCGAGACATACTGGCTCCACAATGATATCTATAGCGAAACACTGTAACATTCATATAAGAGGATTTTTATTTGATTATTATTCTCCGTGTGTGATAACTTATTTGACAGCATGTGAAATTCAGTTTTTAATGTCTCCTACTAAGCCTGTTTAATATACGAAGTTTGATAAAAAAAATATCGGGACTGGTGATATAAAAATAAAACAACAACACATATCAATTCAGCATTTAATCTCCTTCGAAGTAGTCCTCTTCTGAAGTCACACACTTTAGCCAACGCTGTTTCCACTGATGGAAGCATTCCTGGAACTTCTTTTTTTGGATATCGTCGTATTCTTATGGATTCCCTTGACACCTTGAAATCTTGTTCCTTTCAAGTGGGATTTGATTTTTGAAGGAGCAGAAACTCGAAGTGGTGTGATCTGGGGAATATGGTGTTTATCGGATATGGAGAATGTAGTCCTTGGCAAAAAAACTGCTGCAAAATTCATGGTCACTGATGAAATCTCTATTGTATGGTTATATGAACACACTCAACACACTTTCCTTCCGAAAATTAATATAAACAGCGGAAGTGATCGAGAACGTTATATAGGAGTCCCAGGTCAATATTTGACAATCGGCTTCATTATGAGTACATTAGCTCTATTATCAAAACCCCGTGTTTTTGATCAGAGCTCGTATGTATATTTGTATATAGATGTATTGAGCACGAAATAATTTATGCTTCTGTTTTTTATTGTATGTCTCAAATTGATGAGGGAAATGAAATATCGCTTTCAACAATACTTAACTATTAACATTAGTTCAGTCGGTTGGTTGAACTAACAATTGAAATGGAGATTGCATGAAGAGACAAGAGGACTTCATGTTATTGTTGCAATACATCATTTCACTGAATGCAAAGTGGAAAAGCTGCTAAGACTCAAGGTGTTATTAAAAATGAAAGAAATTGAGAAACAAGAAAAGTACACGATTCAAAGAGACGGGAGACGACTATTAAAGTTGCATTTACATTTTTGAAGATCGTAGTTGGCAGAAAATCAAGAAACTAGAAAGGTCCCACAAGCGAGAAGTGTGAGGGAATAAAATATAGGAATAGAATTTATATTTCATGAATTCAACAGCGGACTGAGGAGATCTAACTACCAATCAAGCGGTACGCTTAAAGTCATGAATTGGACCTACCAAAAAAGTAAAGCTCATTAGAACAATTGCCATGAAAAGATTTACAGAAAAGGCGCAGGGAAATTACGTTACGGCTGTGGAAAAGTGACGGAAGCCGAAATTCCAGATCAGGACCAATAACATTGCCGTTTCTACTTTGTATTTTATCGAGACTCTCTAAATACATAACAGAAACCCTAAACATCATGCGAAAGCAATATTCAATGCATGGATGAATGGTATAATTATAAAAGTGTTAGACAGATTCTGGCGAGATAAATGGCCTCGCATGATACAGTGAAGCAAATATCCCAGCAGCAGACTTAGCAATGTAATCGTTCTAATTCAAATCAGGGGAAAAAGGTTAGACCGAGAAGGCACAACATGTTACTCTCCTGAGTGTTAATATCAGTCATGGAAGGCAGAAATCTCCTCAAAGACGATTAAATGAGAGTAGCTTAATTTTGGAGCCATTAAAAACAACAAGCGATTTCTTGCCCCAGTTAACAATTAGCCTTCGAGATCAGTTGCCAATGTGATGCTATAAAATCTAGCAAGCTTATCATTAACACAGGAGTAAATAGATATGCCAACAGCATCGGTACCGAGTCGAGAACTGATGACATCCAGAAGGTTGTTGATAAAAATCAAGAACGAAGTAGGTTTAAGGATAAAATCCTGACGTACACTTGCATTTCTACGGAAATTTTACAAGAGTGGACGTTCAAGAAAATCTTCACTTTCTAACTTGACGATTGAATCATATATATATATATATATATATATATATATATATATATATATATATATATATATATATATATATATATAAGTATCAAACAGTACTAACAGAAAGTACTAAATACTAAGTGGCCCATGTTGCTAAGTAAATTACGTCGCACTGGGTATAATAAGTAAAGAGAAAGCCTCTTACATTTATATGTCAATACTCCACTAGAGATAGCTATATCTGGCTGGTATATCTCGAACCGTGAGAGACCAGCTAAAGGACGACCGTCTAGTTTGTCTGCCGGTCGGGAACTATGTGTGGATTGCTTTATTTTCCGACTAGTGACACTTTATCTATAAAGCTAATTATTTTGTATGTTTACACTGTTACCATTAATAAGGAGTGCGGGTCGTAAATAAAAATAGGATGTTTATTGTTTATTTGTGAATTTTAAGTTATACTTATTTTACGATCATAGAATGACGATAAAAAGTAAGAGAAAGAAGGTAAAATATATGTTTGTCACATATTAATAATAATGTATTCATTTTTTGAGTAAGTTTGTTACAGGAAAAGATAAGGAAAGGGAGAGAGAGTGTGAGAGAGAGGGGGTATTAAGATTGGCAAGATACGAAAAGAAAAGGGAAGAAAAATGAAAGGAAAAAATCTAGCCGAACATTTCATCTTTAGAAATTCATTGAACTCAGTTATTATTGTTATTATTATTATTATTATTATTGAACGAGAAATCACCACGCCAACAAAGGCCAATATATCCTCCATGACACCCAATCTGAAAAGGGTACAGTAGGCGCATTATTAATATAATTATTAAATGTGAGAGCATCATGCCAATGGTAGCCAATACATCCACCATGTCACCCTGTCTGATAAGGGGTACACTAAGCGCATTATTATTATTATTATTATTATTATTATTATTGAATGACTGAGCGTCAACCAACGAGGGTCAACATACCCACCATGACACCCAATTTGATAAGCGTATACAAGGCGGGATATTATCACTATTATTATTATTATTGAATGAGAGAGCATCACTCTGACGGATGTTAATATATCCACCATGACACCCAATCTGATATTCTAGGCAGATTATTATTATTGTTATTATTATTATTGAATGGGGGTGCACACGCCAACCCAATGAGACTGGGAGTCAAATACATAAAAGTCAATATACCGATCATGGCGCCCAGTTTGGTAAGAGTATTAAAGCTCGACATGGTGATAGATTTTAATAAAAAAAATGTACATAACCTTAAAGATGGGGGTCAGTTATGAACACTTTTTCCGATTGTGTAACCAATTCCACTGAGACAGTCTCCGGTTCAGCATATATCCACATTTGACTCCCGAATTACATTGAAGCCTCATCCTTCAAGCTTAAAAACAGAAACTCGACACTTTGTTATAATGATACTCCACTACTCCCGCTTATGAACAGAGATAGACAGTGCATCCACCTCTAGGAGACATATCCAACTGGTTATGGTCAAGCAAGTTCGACAAGCAAATCTGTAGTACTGAACGGAATGTTTACTTTAGACCATTGTTCCAAACCTTTTTGGCGTCATCGCCCAATTGCATATTGAAGATTTTTCCACTGCCTACCTGTGTAGTATATATTCAAAATCATATCAAAATGTTTAGTAAGTTTGTTACTGGTTCATAAACTGACTTTATGATGTTGTAAAAAAATACCATACGGAGGTAACAAATAACGTTGACTTATAAGCGACAGTTGCTACTGCTACTGCCGTATTAAAGAACATGCGAAAGCAAACTTCACCATTGAAAACTATATATATAATTTTGATTTTTTGGTCGAGGTTATTTTTATGGTCAGCGTTGCAAGCGTTGAAAAAAATACGGTTTTTGTCCATAATTATAAAATTAAAAATAATATATACTACTAGCAACTAATAAAAATCAGCGAAATATTTTTGTTATTTTTGGTCTGAAGAACTATTTGAATACATAGAAAATACCAAAATAGTCCTTGTCTGCGGGGATATTTATATCTTATCTAGGAATGGGACCAAGTTATTTTCAATTAGACACCAGAATTTTTTTATACAGGTTCTTTGCCTATCTCCTTTGAATATTTTTCGGCATATGATGAATACTTTTTTAATATTCAAAATCATATATCACCCACCAAAATTTCCAGTCGCCCACTATTTTCTGTTCAGTTGCTCATTACTCACACAAGAGCTGAAAACGCCCACGCTGAAGTCCATCTTAATTCCCTAAGACAAAACGTAAATTTTAGCACTTCCAGTGAATTAAGATGAAAAGCCATAAGAGTCTTGCCTGGTGTTGAAGCAGGTTATTATTATTAGTAGTATTAGTCAGAACTATTAAATTTATTGCTGCACATGGAACCGAGTCCTTAATGGTAGCAGCCATTAGCTATCTAAAGGGTCAGAATCAACGAATACCCGTTACTAGGCAATCACATTTTACTTTGTCATCCCCGTGATGGGATTAGACAAAATATTAATTCTATTTTTTCTCTTAAGATAGCGTTAAATTTTGACCATCTTCATTAAAAAAAGAACACTTTTGATTATATGACAGCTGTCACATTAACGGTTTTTTAATGGGTTGTCCTAAACGTTCGGCTTCTTTTAGACGTTAACAACATCGGCTGAATTTAGCTTTAACTAACTTAATTAAAAAACATCACTTGTGATTCGATTGTAACACTAGTCAGCCTAAATTCTTTTAAAAACTTTCCAACTTATTTTTTTCGATTGATTTTTTTTTTATTCATTCTAATATTGAAGATGGAAAATAGCACAGCAACATTTTCAATATATTAATTTTTTTAAGAAGATAAAAATACGACTCGAATGCACATAAAGATTAGTGAAATTTATCATGAAACTACTGTGAATGTTTGAAAAATACTATGCGAAGTTTGACGATTGTCCAAAACGGAGTTGTCAGATCTGGTCATCATTTGAGTATGATCAATATGAAATGTAAAAGGAGACAGCCGACATACTCAAAATAGTCAATTTATGCTTTGAAAATCATTTTGCTTTCTGTGCTGTATGGATTTCATGTAAGTTAAGAGGAAAAAAAGTAACAAAAACATATTTAAATGTTTCTTTTTTTTTTTCAAACAAATTATGGCGATCGATGAAAAGTTAATACTTTACCGCAATGTAAACTGAAAGAGATCGTGGGAGAAGCCAAAAGAATCGTCACTAACATTATCGTTTTTTAATCCAAAGAAGGTGATGCTGTGTTTCCCCTTGGAGCCAAATATTTCATCCAAACAGTACTATTCCTGATTACATCCATTTTATGCAACAAATCATGAGACAAAAATTGTTGTGAATCTGTTAAGTGAAAGTATGCCATATTCCATCAATATGTCCGACAAAACTATGCAAATAAATGACTAAAGCTTATGTAGTAAATAATGGGATATTAATTTACTAGATAGATTCTTACATGAAGTATTATGAAAATCATTAACGTTTGGCTAGTATTTTAACTTATTTCTATTGCTTCTTATCGAAGTTATCAGGTTGACATTCCTTATCCTAGAGAGTCCCTATTATAGTGACAGTACCATTATCAATTAGACCATTGAGACTGTTTCCTATATCCTTTTCTTTTACGAACTTCACTAGTTTCCGAACGATCACCGCAGTTAAGCAATGGTCAGTCCCTAGACTTGTGACCGTTTGGGAAAACCAGGTACTGTAGCCTTGTATGTGTGGCTAGTGTAATAGACAATAGGTCGAAATTATAAATCGGAGAACCGAGTTCGTTATATTATATTACGCACAAATACCCTTGGGAAAGTTATGATTCCACCTCTTCTTCCCTAGCTATGGGTTAATTAGTAAGATTTGTATTAGTATATCATTATTATCTTTAAAAAATATTTTACAATATAAAACTATTTTCTGGCTTTAAATAACCTGCAAAGGGTTGATAATCCATAAAAACAAATCAATCAATTCATTATTTCAATGCACTTTACGATTTCTGTGTGACATTTTGATACGTCTGTTAAATATTTTCCATATAGTTAAATTCTTGTACTTACTTTCTTCTGATGTTACCATCTCATATATTGTGCAAGATGCTAACGTCCATACATTCTTTTTAGTTCTCTTTTAATTTTTTCATCCACACGCACCAAAAAAAAAAAAAGCAGAGCGATAAAGCCACTGAGACGCAAAGGGGGGTTGCTGAGAGCGAAAGAAAATGAGAAAACGTTAGGTTTTCAGAAAGACAAACGATTCAAATTAAAACTTCTGAATACCAAAATCAAGCGAGTACAAAGAACCAACTATCTGAGAAGTGTTTGTAACAAAGGACGGAAAATGTGACAGCGAAATCCGAAAAGCATTGGGATAGAGAAAAATGTCTTCCAAAAGCTAAGCAAAGTATAAAGAAACAGAAAAATCTCGTTAGAAACAAAGCAAAGAGGAGTGAACTTTTATATAATATGTTATGTTACTACCTTCTCTGGGAGTTACTGAATTTTTCTTTCTGTCTGCCTTCAACACGTTGTCAGCTGCGTATATAATTTTTTTAAGATTTTGATATCCAGTAATAAATCCTGGTAACACTTCCAATCGCCTCTTTGTATATGTTAAACAAATCTGGCGAGAAGACATACCCTTTTCTTACAGATTTTTCCATTTTTGTGTACTTGCTGAGTTATTTTCTATATGTATGCGGGCGATTCATCCAGAGTATATTTAGCAGGTTATTGTAATATATAAATCAAGTTTCCCTAGCAGTTCAACTAGATCTTTGAGTCGTAACTTAAAGGCTTTTGGGTAGTCCATGAAACATAGGTATACCTTTTTTTGTATTTGTATTACTTAGTTAAAATTATTTACTATCCCCCATCCTAATTGCACACTCTTCAGACGAGCAAAAAAAGAAAAAGCAAAAAAAAAAACAAAACACGGAAAATAGCTACGTGACTGGAAATCCTATATAAGACCACCGCCATGACAGTAAGCATTGTATGTTTCCTGGTGTATTTGCATATTTTTTTGGACAAGTGTATTATCCACATTCAAAACGCCCTTGTATTATATTTTGTATCTGTGGCTATGTCAAATAAATATTTGGAACCGGAGAGTATTATTGTAAATGAAACTATCTATATCGAAATTTTAAAAAAGATTTTAAGGAAAACAGAATTAAACAAAACATTGGAATAGGTTCGATAATTGCATTTGTGTTTAAACATGTATTTGTTTTGTTTTTCCTCTTTCATTCTCTCGAAATTTGATGGGATTGTTCAAAATTCTAAACGATTTTATTCAAAACGTGTGGATCATTAGTTAAAATAGTGTAAATAAGGTAAGGAAGACTTGTGAATCTGTTATATCTAGCCGAAAGTGTTGGCGTTGCGTTATATCTGTACATAGAACATTGGTACATTTACTGAAAGCTTGAGTAACTATATTCAAGACATAAAATTCTGTTACATACATTCAAACTTTGACCATGAGAAACAAGCTCGAATAACACCATCATCGATTTGTCAGGACGGTGACTTCTTGATGTTATCGGGAGGTGAGGGGCTGGGATTTTATACTGTTAAATCACTTCTCAGATATATAAATATTTGTATTAGGTTGGTGCAAAAATAATGACGTAATAATGTCGTTTTTTGACGTATTTTTAACGTCAAAAACGACATTATTACGTCATTATTTTTGCACCAACCTAATACTTGCTTGATTTTGGTATTCAAAAATTTTAATTGAAATCTGTTTGTTCCTTTGTTATTCTTTTCTACTCACTAAATTTTCTTTCATTTTCTTTCGCTCTCAGTGCCCACCCTTTACATCTTAGTGGTTTTATCACCTTGCTTGGGGTAAAATGATGATAAAAAGTAAAAAGAAAAGAAAAGATAGGATTAACGATTATCTGTAAGAATAACCGTTTATATAATCCCAGCGTGCAGCACCTTTGAAAAATGCCTGAAAACCATACCACGAGTTGAGCTAAGCCTTGTCAGGGAAATTGTTTAAACGGAACTCCTTGGGAGCCGTCAATGGTTGTGTTAGTCACAAGTCATCGTGAACGAGGGTCTCAGCGTGCTGATTTTCTTCAAATTGTTGATTACGCTAGACAAAGCTCTCTCCCATAAACTGTATCTAAAGTCAGTCATTCTTTGCATTGCCTTTTTTTTAAAGAATCACGGGCGGTGTTCTCAGACTTAGACGAACTTAAACATTAGTATCTTCGAGACATTGACCAATCCACGGTTTTTCTTTGATTTTTCTTGATACGCCATTCGATTTGTAGTCACAAGGGATCGATTTTATCTATTTGCGTGGCAGCAAATTCAATTCTGTTAAGGTGAGAGAGAAAAACAAATTAATTAGACAAAACAGTTTCCTCAATTTATAATATATTAATTCAATAATATTTTTACTTCAAAAACAATGAAACTTCTATATTCTTAAAGAACTTATCACTTGAGAAATTTGAATAAAATGACGTAATTTTAAATAGAGGAACATTTATTTTTATTTTTACCTACATAAGTCTGTACATCTATCTATCTATCTATCTATCTATCTATCTATCTATCTATCTATCTATCTATCTATCTGTCTCAGTTTGCACATTATCTATCTATCTATCTATCTATCTATCTATCTATCTATCTATCTATCTATCTCAGTCTGGCCACATCATGTTGAAACATCGCTTCCTGTACGATCACCGAATTAGGCAACGTCGATCCTGATCGGTACCTAGATGGGTAACTGCTTGGAAAACCAGGTGGTGTAAGCTTGGATTTGCGGTGTGGTGTAATGCATAAGGGCTCAGACTTGTTAATCAGAGAACTGAGTTCCAATTCCAGTTGGGTTCCATATAATCACTTACGTGCAATTACACTTGGGAAAGGAATAATTCTACCTATTTTCTCCCCAGCTATGGATTAATTAGTAGGAGTTGTATTACAACCATTGTTACATACAAAGATAAAATAAAGTTGCATACAACATATTTAGATTTCGGCATTAATTAGCCCAAAGTTTGATATGAGCCTAAACAAAATCAACTAATAAACACTCAACTCTCTCTCTCTCTCTATCTATCTATCTATCTATTTATCTCGGTCTTGCTTACGGCCACATCAAGTATATATATATATATATATATATATATATATATATATATATATATATATATATATACACACACACACATATATATATATATATATATATATATATATTATAGTTATTTTTTAAAAATATGATAAGAGTTCTCATCTTTCAAAAACAAGAGCTACAAACTTCAATTTAATTATAAAATTATAATTCAGGCTTTACTTATGTATGGAGCACTATTTTCCTATATATTTGCACACACAAACACACACACACACACAAACACACACACACACACACACACACACACACACATATATATATATATATATATATATATATATATATATATATATATATATATATATATATATATATATGTCCACATCTATGTGGCCATCTATGTTGGCAACAATAGAATTCAATAAAAACACTTGTAACTTTAAATAACGTTGTAATCCTTTTAAGGAGACATGTGTACTGTCACGAAGTCAGTGGTTGTCACACGTAGCCTGAAAGTATCTTTTTATACAATGTCAGGATGTTCCTCTCTAAGCTATTTCAACCTTCGTTGCTGAAAGATGACATTATGCGAACCAGGAAAGCATATAAACATGCCTTTGTAACATGGTTATTATATTTAGTATCAATTTTCTTTGCTTATTGCTGATTCTCTTACATTCTGATGTATACCTGACTGTCAAAGATGTGAACCGAAGTGCGCCTTGAAACGATTAAAGGTTTCAGTCGATGAGGGACAATTAGCAGTGAATTGCTTTCTTCTTTTGTAAGTTGTATCACTGATCTTTTTATAGGAAACATGGAAAATTTTGTATTCGTTTTCTTTTTCGTAACAGTGAGAGAAAATTCTCTTTCTCTTTCTCTTTCTCTACACACATATACCGAATTTAATAGTAAAATTGTTCAAATCGTGTAACAGCAAAATTTTCCAATTGTTCGATTAAACTTTGAACCGTTGTACCTTAGAAATGATTAAAGATATATTACTAGAATTCTCTGAGGATCTTATAACCCTACTGGACTCTACTTTGAGCAATAAGAACGTATAATTACTCTCACGCTTAATAAAATAATCGTTATGAAATCGACCATAAATGAAAATGACATATTATTAATTAATCATAGCTAAGGATCGGAAGCTCCTAAATGATTGAAATAAAGTCCATATATATATATATATATATATATATATATATATATATATATATATAATGATCATTTTCCAATTTATTCAAGATGATATTTGCCCTCTCTAAATTTTTAACTTTCTGTCCTGGAGTAATAAGTTGCTTCACAAGTTTCACGAACGATTTCATTTTCAAGTCTTTTTTCACTGCTCTTTAAACTGTTATAGATGAAACTCCTCTCTCACGTGCCCAACGTCTTATGGATTGAGTTGGATCTTTTCTAATTGATCTCTTTAGCTCTAAGTTGAAGTGATGATCCCTATTCCTGTTGTGAGCTCTTGATCCAGTTTTCATCTCTACTGTTCCATCTTTTGAAAACGTATTCACCGTTCTCTTGATGGTTCTTGAGTGGAAAACCAGACTACCATTACAGAAGGCCTGAATGATTTTTCTTCTCCCCATTCCTCATTTGAGAAGACAATGAATCTGACACAAAACGATTTTAACCTGTTTTCTTTATAGATGAATAACTCAAAGGATTATTTTCGTGATTCTTATGAAAAATGATATCAAGATGTCAAAACGTCTTATCGGAAAACCTTGAAAAAAGAAACTCAAATAGTTTAGTGATTATTTAGATATTAAATATTTTGCGGGATGGACAATTATGCTGTAACACGATTTGGACATTTTTGCTGTTACACCTGGTATATATATGTTATTGTGTATTTGGGCAACAATCCCTCCTTTATATATGTTTCATTAAAGACGACTGACAAGGTACTGCAATTAAACTTTTTTTTCAATTTTTTTCTGTTCGTATAAGTAATTTATTTTCTAGGCATATAAACTGTCCGAATATTTTATATTTACAATTGCTTTTGCTTATTCTATTAACCATTATCAAGGATGTTATTTTTTAATTTTATTGTTAACTGAATGTGTATTATATTTTTATATATGTGTATCTATAACGATAGAAATATTTTTATTTTCCAAAGACGGTCAGCACATTGTGGCCGTGTTCGTAGTTGATGTTATTGAGTGTCGACTTTATTTTTTATTTATTAATGTCACCATTATTTTTTTTAGCCTTTTTTACATGTGGATGAGGGTATTATATATATATATCTACAACATACTCGTCAAAAATAATATGAACACGTATGAAATATTAAGACGTATGAGTGGTTCAACGTTATTAATTTACGGATATACATTATCATCTGAATACAACATAGACAAACTCGAATTATTATACACTTACATAAAAAAAGCAATAGTTACAGTTTCCAGTTGAGCTTGAAATTCGTTAATTTCTTGGAGTTTCAAAGGGACGCGTCGTCTCTCCTTCAATTTGGAACGCCATAAATTATACTAACGTTTGTTTAATAAGTCGAATGTACTTGAAACCTGACTAACCAACGAAAATCAAATAACACAAAAATAAAAATATGAGAATTTCTTTCAATTTTTTCTCCATATCTCATTCTCTGATGAACCTTTGATAAAAGTGAAAAATGTTAGATTGATAAACGTTTCGTATTTGTTGTTTATCTATTATATATATATATATATATATATATATATATAATGTTATTAATTCATTAACATCAAAATCCGCTTCTCACAGTTTCGTCTGATAACAATAATCAGGCGGAAATAATATGTAGCCAAGCTATCATTTAACTTATATTAACTTATACTCTAGGGGTGACCGTGACTCCTAATCCGTACATTTGTATTTTTAATTAAATATTTATTTTGATGTGGTCATAAACTAGCTTCTTTTATTCAACAGATGGACACCCATTCATTGTAAGATTATCAACTTTTCACTCAGGTAGAAATTACAGCCATAACCAACTTCTTTATATGGTCTGGATTTAGCCAGTACTTTACATGTGTTTCTTTTCCACTGTTAATGACGTTCCAGTAGGTAGAGAGTGTAGTGCTGCCTTTGTATTTACTGTTGCTCAAACTCATCTTATGGTTGCAGAATCGTCTTTTCCATTCACCATCGGCAGGTCCTATGTAGTATTTGGCCTCTTCACTTTAAATATGTAACATTTGATTTAAGACCAAGTCCTATGCCAATGATTATATTCTGGTACATTTTCTTGGTTTCCAGTACATATTTAAATATCAATTGTCAAATGCCTGAATAATTTTGTTTTTGTCAAAGAATTTTGATTTGTGGTGCGTCGGTTATATTTTTTGATATCGCATCTTTGCATATTCATATAACATTTCGTATAATCATGTCGCTTTTTTTTTTATGAAATATATTTCGTATGAAATAATTTAGGAAATATGTTTCGTATATTTGTTCCTAAATTTGATGACATTTGGCTTGGTTGTTTTTTATGATTAATTATTCCAGCAATTTTAGTATTTTTTTTTTTTTTTTTTGCAGTTTATGAAATATAATATTTTTGTAATATTGGTAAGTATTTGTTTATTTCTTTCGGTTGTGTTGGTTGGTCACGTGTGATTTACTTGAATTATTAACAGATAAATGTCACGTTATTCGGCGCAATAATGTTCTGTTTGCGTAACCAAAGTGTATATTATAAATATATAAATATATATATATATATATATATATATATATATATATATATATATATATATATATATATAGAGAGAGAGAGAGAGAGAGAGAGAGAGAGAGATAATATTAGTGGTAAATATACATATATATGCAAAATCCACAGGTGCATATACACACATGTATATTTTTTGAATAAAAAATTCCGAGAGGATAGAATCCAGGTAGAACTCAATGTTCAGGACAGAGTAAGGATATAATAAAAAGGCTTAAACACTAATATCCCATGGTCATAATTTATTCCATTGGAATCGTAAATACGATCCAATTCATCAGACCTACAAATTCAAAAAGAAAACTGAAAAAAACTATTCCGGAAATAAAAATAGAATTTATAGAGAGTATAAGTATGAGAGTGTGGGACGAATGTTAGTTCTAAAGAGAGGGGTAATAAACGAGTAAATTTAACAGAGAGGGTTTTTTTAAAAACTAGGTGTGAGTGGAAGCGAGGAAAGGATTGTTGTCGGATGTCTAATACATTAAAGATACATTTCGTGGTGACATACACACACCATGGCCGATCTAATGTTAAAGACCAGAATAAGAAGGAGGGAGAGGTAAGGAAAGAAGCGGTGGGGAAGAAAGATGGGGCGAGTGAAATTAAAATTGAAAGGGACCCTGTGTAATTGAGAAAATTTGACAAAAATAATATCGACTACAGGTTACAAATCAAATATAAACATATAAAGAATAAATATGACGATTATCTAATCTAGCAAGGACCTATATTTTTATGTTCAAAACACATGCAAATACACACATACACAATAACTTATACACGTATATACATACACATCGCCGTGTACCTACATACACACATACATATACCCATGTACACATATACACATATATCCACATATTCACACAAATACACACATACATATACATACACACACACATATACACATATACATATATCTGATTCAATATCTTAGCTCTATCTCTGATACTAAGCACTTTCTAATAATTACCGCGCATATGATATACAAATAATTACACCTACATATATACATATACACATACACATACACATACACACACACACACACACACACACACACACATATATATATATATATATATATATATATATCATGTTTATACGTTTTTATTATTTGATTAAGTATTCTGTTTTTTAATTAAACAGTAATAATTAAATTTACCGACCTGAATATTCGGGAAATTTTGTAGAAAATATGCGTCTTCCGGCAGTAATCGAAGCTGTATCTTAGCTTAAAGTGCTATGACCGTTCAGCCACGGAGAACTTCTAGTTTAGCAAAGCTCGAATTACTGCTTACTTCGCTGATAGTTGTCGATCTATCACATCTTCTCTGAAATTGCAGACTAGCGTAAACAATGGCAACTTCTTATATGAAATATATTAAATGCATCAAATATTTTAATATATTTTTGGTTTATACGTTTTTATAGGTACAATAATTTGAGTAAATGCGCTGTTTCTTTTTTTGTTGTTGTTTATTTTTAAATAAACCGTATTAATTACATTAAAAAAATGTAATTCGAGCTTTGCTAAAACGGAAGTAGTCTGTGGCTGAACATCGCACGTTAAGATAAATGACGGTTCCGTATAGGATACGAAATTTTTCCAACATTCTGGCAGGTAAATGTAATTAATACTGTTTAATTTAAAAAAGAGAGCATTTACACAAATAAGTTTATCCATAAAAAGCGTATAAACAGAAAATATATTAAGGTATTTGTTGGGATTTAATCCATTTCATATAATTTCGTATAGAGAAAAACGTTAAAATTTCCTTCCTTTGGCCTAGGGGTAAGGTATTTGACTGATGTCAAATCAGTCGGGTTTCGATCCTGACTTGAAACAATCGGACGTCTAACCACACTGAGGAACTGTGATACAACGAAACAGTCTGTCTATAGATGACTATATATGTGTGTGTGTGTGATATGTCCCGGAAAGTGATATATTTGAACGAAGTAGCTAAGTGGTTTTGTCTACTATAACCAAGTAGAAAATGGTAGCAGTAATCGACTGGTAAGCATCGTAGTGGCAGGTAAGAAATGTAGATCAATGGCGTAGTCCAGTGGCTGTCGTTATAGACTTAGCTCTCAAACTAAAACTCTTTGACTCTCCTACACGTCCGTCGGTATTTATGACGGACACCAGCCAATCATATTCCAGTGAGGGCGAACACAGGTGTACGCATATTCCATTATATCAGTATGAATATATATATATATATATATATATATATATATATATATATATATATATATATATATATTGAAAAGCGCTCGATATCCATGATAGACCTAACATATTTAGTTGGATTGATGTGAGTTTGTGACCCTGGGTTTCACGCTATTTGCGATCGTCAGACAATACAACATTTGTCTGACGATTGCAAATAGCGTGAAACCCAGGGTCACAAACTCACATCAATCCAACTATATATATATATATATATATATATATATATATATATATATATATATATAAACTAATATATATATATATATATATATATATATATATAAACTAATATATATATATATATATATATATATATATATATATATATATATATAAACTAATATATATATATATATAAACTAATATATATATATATATATATATATATAAGCATTTGTTTGAATTGTACATATACATATATGGAATGTGGGTCTGTCTGTATGTGTATGAAAAGTTGTATCAGTTTTCCCTTCATCATTTACTGGTGATGAAATATTTCTGCTTGATGGTTCTGGTCGATAGAGCTACTTCTCACTTTCTGACAGTTCGAAGTGAGGAAAAGCAAAATGTCGTGTTTTATATAAAGATAAAATAAAGAAAAAAATGCTCTTAAAAACAAATCAACACAACACTTCACTGATCAATTCAAAATGTTTATCGTAAGGACGGTCATGAGAAACCTTTTGCCCAATTCTGGAGATAAGTGTTTATGGGGCTTCCCGCTTTTAATGTTATCGGAAATAGGCGAAATCTGTGACAAAATGCTATCGAATAGGAATAAAGCTTTTCATTTTGATGCGTATATATATATATATATATATATATATATATATATATATATAATTTTAAAGATTTAAGAAGCCACTGAAGAGCTAAGTTATTTCTGTTTCAATCAAAATGTAATACAGTTCGAAGGATTTTCTTTTACGTTCGTAATGCTAGATTACAAGCAAAAAGAACTGAATCTTTCGCTATTATATGCTAGACATCTTCATTCACATTTTTATATATTTTTTTCCACATTCTTAGCGGTAGTTAGAGACTCGTAAAAAACTTTCTATGCACATCTTTAACTTTTGTTGCTATCTTTGTCACAATCGATTTATATATATATATATATATATATATATATATATATATATATATATATATATATATCGATTCGATATAAGGGTATATCAATATTTGCAATGATTCGCCATACGTATGTAATGTACGAAGACGGAGAAAATCATTACTGTCGTAAGGATTAGAGATACAAGTTTGTTGCCCACCACTTCAGATCTATCTATCTATCTATCTATCTATCTATCTATCTATCTATCTATCTATCTCATTCTCATCGCCTATCATATTCTCATCATCTATATGTGTCTATCGCATTCTCGTCATCTTATCTATCTATCTATCTATCTATCTATCTATCTATCTATCTATCTATCTATCTATCTATCTATCTATCTATCTATCTATCTATCTATATATCTATCTATCTATCTGTATCAGTTACGATAACATTACAAAATGAAACAAGATTAGGGATCCATATACTTAGTCTGTTCATATCTATCTTTGTTCCTATGTATGTATGCATCAATCTTTAAGTACTGAAACTTCATGTCATTTTTGCGGGAAAAATTTTCGAAGCTGCTGCAGAGCTGAAAAGACATACGAATAGCCAGAAAAGTCGACCTCCTGACAAAACAAAACAAAAACAAAAAAAAACAAAAAACAAACAAACAAAAAAAAAACAAACAAAAAAAACAAACAAGCAAAAAAACAAACTATGTTTCTCATATTTTCTAGATTTACGTCATCGGTTTTACACGTTTGTCTGGTTTAAAGAGACACATCCTTTCAAAGCACAAACAAGTCTTACAATGATATCGTGTGATGATCGTACGCCATCCTCATATCTATCTATCTATCTATCTATCTATCTATCTATCTCATTTTATCTATCTATCTATCTATCTATCTATCTATCTATCTATCTATCTATCATAGTCTGTTCCTGATCTATCTATCTATCTATCTATCTATCTATCTATCTATCTATCTATCTATCTATCTATCCCAATCTCTCCACTATCTATCTATCTATCTATCTATCTATCTATCTATCTATCTATCCACTTCAGTTTTTTCATTATCTATCTATCTATCTATCTATCTATCTATCTATCTATCTATCCGCTGTACAATGTGTTCGAGTAGACAGAGGCAATGATTTTTTTGTGTTCATATTCTAAGCGACTGAACATGTCTAACAAAAACCTGTCCCTAAAATATGTTTTTATTAGCCGTGAATTGCCATGCATTCCTGGGAAAGATAGTCCAGTGGTTTCCCAGCTTTCACTACGGTTTGGAATTTCGAGTTTTCTTTCTCTGATTCTGGTTGCCACCCAAGGATACAGAGCCCAATCTACCCTACTATTTTATATATAGCTGGACGGTGGGAGAGAAGAGACATGTTCTTTTTCTCAAGTGTATTAAGGGGAAATGAACGTAAACTCTAGATGATCAGAGTCTGGCAGTTGATTTCTATTCAGATTTTGCACTTACAGCTCAAGAAGGAAAACTGTCTGGTGACACTGAATGCGTCGAAAACCAAACTAGTGACTGTCCATCATCACCGAGTAAACCTTAAATTTTTACCTATCGTGATGGACGGATGTTCTCTCATGGAGGTTTCCTGCCGTAAGCGCTTATTAGGACCTCAAGTGGAGCTCATACATATGATCCGTGGGTAAGGATGTTGGAAAAAGAATCGTTCTCCTGTACTGCTGGAGTAAGTACCTAGCTCCACCCTGCTATTCTCTCAGATCAGACAGAAAAATTAATACTACTGTCATATATGGACAGGAGCCACCAGTCTTCACTTTTCAGTTTCAATAGAGTTCAAAAGCACATGCAGCCTTGCAGCCTTGTGGGTGATGAATTATTTCGCACTCTACAACACTTTTCCCATAGACATAACATAGCAAGTCTTTCGCTACTCTATTGCTATTTCCATGCCAAGTGCTCAGAAGAACTACAGTTCTTCCTTCCACCAGTTCTAACCTTCACGTTTATGACTCGCCATGCCAGGCACATTGTAGCATACCTCATCCCTTTCGTTATCCATGGGTTTGCTGTAAGTTGACTCGAAGTGCTTTCCAGGAACCGCTATTTTATGGTACCTATTCCCAAGAGGATGCTTCTCTGGTCACTACAATCTTAACTCGTTTTCTTCACCACATATCCTCATAAACTGTGACCCTTATATCTTACTCTGTGACCCTCTACCTTGAGTGGCTCTTGGGTCCTGTATTGGGTGAACATTATTGTAAAAAACCCAGAGTTGCTCGGAATTAGAATCCTGCTCTTCAATTAGACCGTCTTGGGTATGACGATAAACTACATCCGCCAGCAAGGCCTCTAACCGTGAGATTTGAGGTTTTGAAGAGCGTGGAAACACCTCTTAATTGTTGTTGTTCCCAAGTCCCCGCTGACCCGGAGTGGTATCACCTGTTACGATCCCAGCTATGGGCAAATAGTGAATTCTCTAACAAAAATAAAACACTATGAAAGTATAAAAATACATTTTTACAATAAAAATATCAGCAATACATTTATATATAAAAAAATTGCCAATAATACATATATATAGTAAAATTCCTACGAATACATCTTATAGCAAAATGACCCACAATACATTTTATGTGTAGTTGGAAGTATACAATTACGTTCAAAATATATTTATTAGGTTGGTGCAAAAATAAAAATATTTTTGCACCAACCTAATAGCTGAAGCCATAACATTATGTTCAAAATAGTTGACTTCGGCATTAAATAACCCAATTCCATTATCCACGCTTATCCATTCATTACACTAGCCATTTTGAAATATCAAATCCATGACGCCAGATTAAATTTAATACATTGTAAACACATAATATACATAGTATATTTAATTTCATCTGATATTAGGAATTTCATATTTCAGAACGACTGATATAATACAACCATAACTGATTCGGAGTATAACATCTTATGTCCGAGGAGTTCAGAATGAGGAAAGTGTTCTCCTTGCTACGGCTAAGGCGTCCCACAAATATGTTGACAAGATAATCATTTGCTTTTATGTATGGTTTCAGCTTTTAAGTTAAAATTCAAATCGATTTGTTGCAATAAAAGAAAAGAATAGGCAGTCATATGCCTATTTGGTTTAAGCTGATTAAACGCAATGGTAAAACATGGTCTGAGGTTTCCAATTTGAAACAAAGAAGCGAGAAAATTTAAAGAAGGTAAGACCGAATTAAGATCATTATAAGGTATTAAAACATAAAGAAAATGAAAGATCGGAAGGAAGCGTCTGGTAAAATGAGATAATGGTTAACAAGATAGTTTCGTGGACGATTACTATCATGCTCGATCCTCATTGGGTACTGCTAGCTTTCCGTCTCGTGAGTTCTTTATTATGTGCCGTTTCTCCTCAGGACGTAGGCGATCGTAGATCTCCACAAATTCCTGTTCCGTGTATTAGGTTGGTGCAAAAATAATGACGTAATAATGTCGTTTTTTGACGTTAAAAAATACGTCAAAAAACGACATTATTACGTCATTATTTTTGCACCAACCTAATAGCTCTTAATATTTTTTTTCTTTCTGCTATTTCTACTAATCCTTGTTACACCATCCATTTACACACGGTACTAAATATGTTATGCGCTGTTTTCCTCTGTGCCTCTTACCTCAATCTGTCCTGTGAGTATCAGATTTTCCAAGCCCGCTTTCCTCATTATGCGCCTTAGAAACATCAATTGTTTCTTCCTGATGTAAGTATAAGTTTCCTTTTCGTTTCTATTTTCTTTAAAACTTCTTCGCTGCTCACATGTTCGATCCATGGTATCCTCAGCATCCTTCTGTAGAATCACATGTTTGGAGGTTAACTATTTACCTATAGCTGGTGGGTATCAGGTGATACCGCACATGGGAACAACAGCAATTAAGAAGTGGTTCCACGCTACTCAAAAACGCCCGATCAGCGGCCTTGCTGTCGGGTGTAGTTTATCGTCATACACAGGACGTTTAACTCATGGATAACTATTTAAACTTGTATATAAAATAGTGTACTGAAGTTACTAAGATCTACGGTCAGAACGAATTCTGTGTTCATTGTGTCTACATTTATTAAAGTATATTGCCATAGCTGTTTTATTTTATAGTAATTAATCTCTTTTGCGTCTAATTTATAAATTATATTATCGAAATATCGGAAAATAAATTATATGTAACGTTTGAAATATCTGAAGTTTCAAGCATTTAATGGAGTCTTGGAATATATAACTCGTAGATAATGGTATAAAATTCTATATATTCTAATCTAAGCGGTGTTTATTTTTTAAAGAAAGTAACGAATGTAGAGGTATATATATATATATATATATATATATATATATATATATATATATATATATATATATATATATAAAAATATAAAATATATATATAAAATATATATATATATATTTATATATATATATAAAATATATATATATATATATATATATATATATATGGTTGGATAGATGTGAGCTTGTGACCCTGGGTTTCACGCTTTAGCGATCGTCAGGGTTTGTCTGACGATCGCTAAAGCGTGAAACCCAGGGTCACAAGCTCACATCTATCCAACCATATATGTTAGCTCTATCTCTGATATTGAGCGCTTTCTAATAAGTACCGCGCATATAATATATAAATAATATATAAATAATTATACACATATATATATATATATTTATATTTACACACACACACACACACACACACAGACACACACACACACACACACACACACATATATATATATATATATATATATGTTAGCCTATCGCTCGGTTCACACACCTCCTTGCTCTTTTTGAACACGAGTAGAGATTCATACTTTTTTACTGTTTAGATTTGGATTTCCAGTTCTTTATAAAGTTTTCCCATTCTCTTTTACTCCCAGTAACTTCTTTCGACTTATTTCCACTGTCGCCTTGCTTGGAGTAAATTGATTAAAAAAGAGGGGGGAAGAAAAGTAAAATTCAAGACTGATCTGGTAAATAATATCATTGAGGATTATGGCTGATAGAAAATGACTATTGAATATGGTTTTTGACTTTTGACTATTACCTGTCATTGCTGACATGAGATTGCTAATGGTAATATTATCCGTTTCCCTATAAAGAAATATTCGGGATTCATTGAGCAAGCTGCTAGTGCTATTTTCCATTGAAATTTATAAAGTCATACTCTTAAATGTTTTTTCTAAAAAAATAAGTTTCTCAAGACCACAACTTTTATTGCTTTTTCCAGCATGATGGGGATTTCCTTCCCAACCTTTTGTTTTATGTCATTATTTTCTCTTCGGTTAACACGTGCTAAACATTTTAGTTGTTGCATTTATTGTTAGTCTTTAAATGATGTAGTTTCTTTTATTTAGTGCAGTTCTCTGTTCGTGATTATGTAGCTCCAGTCCATAAGTTTCGAAGAAGAATGAGCCTCAATAAGACCGATAAGCTTCATTCATTCGGAGCCATTTTTAACCATTGATCTGGGAAATCGGGTGTAGATGATTGAATGAGTCTAGCGCCATGCATGTCATCCATATGGACGTCTCGATCTGACAAGACTATTTATGAACATGGGTTTGTTAGATTACATCCTGGGTATGACGATAAACCACACCTGGCAGGATGGCCTCTGGTCGGAAGGTTTTGAGGAGAGTGGAAGCATTTATTAACTTCTGTTGTTCCCAGATCCATCCTGACTCGGGGTGGTAGCATCTGTTACGAGACAAGCTCTGGGCAAATAGTTAACACATAAGCTCGAGTCAAAACACTATGAAAGTGTAAAAATACATTTTTATAGAAAAAATACCAACAATACATTTATATATATATATATATATATATATATATATATATATATATATATATATATATATATATATATATATATATATATATACACACACACACACACATATATATATATATATATATAAAATAACCAGCAATACATTTTTGTAAAAAAAAAAATAAATAAATACAAGTAAGATATTTTTGTAACTTAAAAAAGAACAACATAAACTCACCTATTAGTAATCCTGTCCCCACAAACATGTATATGCTCAAAAGCTGAATATCATATAACCTGTATTCAATTGTGAAAGAATAATATATATATATTTATTATTACTTCAAAGCTCCCCATGAAAATTAAATTTTGGCATTAGATGACCCATGTAGGTGTTGATATACTGCTAAACAAACACTTTTTAGATTAATGTTTTTCTTGTCGTAATTTATGGTGTTGTGAGAAACTACCTCTAGTACAGCTTATTCTATGTTCAGTTTCCTTACCTCCTATTTTAAATTTGTTATAAATAATCCATAGACCGTGATATTTGAAGTGTTCAGTATTTTCTACTTCCTCAATATGAAATTTTATGATGAATTTACGGTAGTTGCCATCACTGCTTTCATTTCAATTCCAGTTCGTGTTTTATTTTTGAAAGGTTTAGCTTCAGTTCTATTTCTTGGAACAATTGATAGAGGGTTTTAATATTTTGTTGAAGATCATTCTTATCCGAACTTTGAATATCTATGTTATCTGCATAGAACCCTCCCCCATCCCAGCGCCACATCGTCAGTACCTTGGCTTCGTGAGGGAAAGCAAAAACGTTGTTTTTTTTTATTTGTAGATTCGTTTCGGAAGTAGTATGGAATACTTAAATGATCAGTGTCCATCTCTTCATATCTGTGCTTGTGTATAATAGTCTAGGAAGCGATTAAATAGACTGTGGATCTCAATTTCTCCTTGTCGAACTTCTAATTAGGTTTGAAGTGTTACCTTATTGGAGACCTTATGATACATGTATGATTTTCAGGATTCATATAGTTCTCCTATCAGATCTAGACATTTAGTTGAATCAGAACTTGGAAGGTAGTTCTAATAACACTTTGTTATTCTTCTGCCTTAGTTTGATTTTTAGAGGCATTAAGGACGACATTCTTGTGCAAATTAATTGAAACAAGACAAATTATTTATTTATTTCGTATTTTTTCAATGAAACTAGTGTCCTGTTAATACTTCGTACGTCCATTCGACAAAGTCTTTCTTTTAATTTTCTATTGGATTTAAATCAAGAGTTTTCGAGCCAATCGATAGTACTTTTATTTGCTCACTGGTAAGGCTTGCCATTGTGTTTGTGCAGCGTTACAATTTTCGTACGCTTCCTTGAAGTAACGTCCATCGCAGACGATTGCCGTAGGACAACTAATCTACAGTCGAGACAATAGTGTGCATGATGAAAATCTGATGCAATCACGGATGACGTAATATTTTTCAAGGCCAAAGAAATTTCATTATGCACCACGAAAATAGATTCATATTACTGCACACCAATGCAAATGACCTAATCTGAGGAAAAAATAGAAATCGATTACATCCTGTTACTTCAGTTGGTCTAAAACTGACCGTATGGTGGAGGAAAGGAAACTAAAGTGGTTGTTTTAATTAATTTGCACAAGGGTGTATATGTTTTTTAGTTAGGTGTTTGTTTTTTCTTTTTTGTCTTTTTTCTTTAGTGGGTATAGTATTGGTGATACTATTCTTTAAGCATGGCTTCAACCAGGATGTCACTCTTGATGTGGTCATCTGCTTAGTGAGCAAGAAATATATACAATTTTTGCGCCAGCAGATGAAACAAGAAAGTTGTCGATCCCAGCTTTAATACGTCTAATGAAATCTACTAAAACGAATAGTTATCTTTTAAGATCAACATCATTTTAGCGATGACTCAAGATAAATAAGCTCTGTAGTCAATAAAAAACGATAATCTCGTTAGGAATTAATATCCTCTGACAAAACGACAAATAAAAACTTGTTTAAAACGAAAACAAGAATTATTAATCTTTAATCTTTCAACAAAATTTAATAATCATCTCTTAACGTGTCATGGAGCCTGATCACTTTAATGTAATCGTTGTAAAGACGAGACTAAATATCTCATATGTAACAACGCTGTTTATTCAAACACGGATTTCGTCAGTTAATGTAAGTGATAGGGTGTGTTGCCTCGAAGGCTTTCATCAACGTGGATCTCCTTCTCACGAGAATCAGAGAGACCCTTTCTCTCTCTCCCTGTACTTTCTTTCTTTCTCGAGAGGAGCGCTTATATATATATATATATATATATATATATATATATATATATATATATATATATATATTCATAACAACAGGATGTACCACATCGTAAGCGCAGCTGAATCGACTACATGTATAAATGTCAAACAGCAACTGACATGCTTCGGAGAACTATTCCGTACCGGGTAGCTAGAAGGTCACCTTCCAGGTCAAACTTCTGATACACCTTGCTCCTTTGATGCTCTAGTGCAACACTTAGTACATATATATATATGTATATAAGTATATTTTGTATCACTTAGGGTCAGTTCACTACATGCAAGGGTTCAGTTTGGTTTGGCTTATTTTGTTTTACGGCATCTCAAACTCAATGTGTTATTTAATGCTCAAAAAGATTTTAAGGATGGGTTCTATGAATAGAATATGTATTCTTTGTAATAAATCATTATGTAGATCAAGTTTCATTGATGGATTTTTGTAAAGAGGTTTTTTGTCAAGAGTCATATATATTGCTGGTAATATTTTTTTTATTTTATTTTTAAATGTATTGATGTCAATATTTTTTCATTATTTTTTAAATATATTGATGTCAATATTTTTTCTTTTATTTTTAAATATATTGATGTCAATATTTTTTCATTATTTTTTAAATATATTGATGTCAATATTTTTTCTTTTATTTTTAAATGTATTGATGTCAATATTTTTTTTCAAAAAGTGTCTTGCTGGTAATATTTTTTTCCAAAAATAAGCGCAGCTGAATCGACTACCTGTTTAAATGTCAGAGACAGCAACTGACATCCTTCGGAGAGCTATTCCGTTCCAGGAAGTCATTACAGATAAACCTCTTGCAAGAAATGTTCCTTACTCGATTCAGTGCATATCGTCTTTTCTAGTGTTAATCAAATATTACACACTGACAATAGCATTTCGTAATTTTGAATGCGCTGCTATAGTAAAATAATTTAAAAAAAAGCTTTTCAATGGTAAAATCATAAACAATGCCTCCTCCTTTTTTGTGTCTTTACACTCTTCTGGAATATAGGGAATCATATTTTACCAAGCCGGCTGTTACTGCTTTTGTTTCTGTAGCAAATAAGTTTTCTACGGGATAGAGTTTCTTCCGCAGACCTAACAGGTTTTGATTGCAAAGATATAATTCTCTGAGACTGGTAACCAACCAACCAAAGCTGGTGTTCTCAGTATATCCGAGTATTTATATATGTAACATATATAGACTCCTCTTAGTACTATTATTACAATTACTTTAATCGCTATTCCTAATACCGCCATTTTCTTAGCTGATAATCCCGTCACTTTATTATTATCTCCTAATTCCGTCATTTGCTTATTATCTCTTAATTCCGTCATTTCATAATTATCTCCAAATCTGGTTCTTTCCTTATTATCTGCTAATCCGGTTATTTTCTTATTATCTCCGAATCCCGCCGTTTTCTTATTATCTCATAATCTCTTCTGTCTATCAGCAAGTATAAAATAAATTATGAATTAATCTCAGACGAAATTTAAACTCCCTTTTCTACGGAAGCCCTCTCAGTGCCACTGCCGTTTTTACCTGCTAGTTAACGAAAACTTTCTTTTTGTGTTATGTCTGTTTTATCATTTCTTTGAAATATCGCGTCTTAACACGTCATGTCGCTTATTTTTACATAGTCTTCACGCGTCAGTTTCTGTTGTATTGTTTTTATTTTTAGTTATGATCCATATTTAGTATGTTTCTTCTTTTCGTATTTGTAGTTGTATTTTTTTTTACAGTTTATGTGATGTAATACTTCTGTATTCTTGGCAATTGAGCTAATACTATTAAATACAACTAGCACAAGTATTAGTAGAGCTTAAAATTGAAATTGTTCTAAATTCAATAAAAATTATTGTCTCATTATTTTATCTTTTACGAGAGAACTTGCTGTTCTGCCAGGAAAGCCATATTGAATATCCAGAGAGCTGCTTTGTGAAGCTTTGTTCTGTCTTGATAAACTATCAGATGGAAACTTTATTGAGCATTCGTAATCAAATAGTTACTGATAGGGTCACTCAGTCAGTTGTGAGGGAGTTTGTATACTGGGTGTCTGTCGTGTTTATAGTGTCTGGGTGAATAGAGTAACGAAGTTTCTTTTTTAATGGCAAAACATCGCATTGCCACATAAGATTGGATTTAACTCTTCGTGATTCTTGGTGAAACGTTTTTGACGAATCTTTTTATTCTGTCAAAGTCTCAAGAGGATAACAGTATATTTTACTTTACGTATAAAAATAATAGTCAATAGACAAAATGAGAAGAACTGACATCCGCCAACACAATTTTATTAAATAACAACAAAAAAAAAAAAAAGAAAAGAAAAGAAAGACTAATTGACAATGCATATGGTTCCACATGCTAAAACAAAATATGAATGGATAATTAAATTCACTATTTTAGAAAAGATATGTTGATTCACTTGTTATGAATAATCAAGAGTGATCTCCCCTTGTTTTGTCACTCTCCTCTTTGTGAGAGCTATTTCTCTTTACTGGGACTATAAAATGCTAAACTTGTATTCTCAGTTGAATAAAGCATTCTTAAACCCTACACCTGCATAATACTGTCATTACATTACTTATTGGTGTTTCCTTAAAAAGGTCTTATTTTTCTGAAATAAAAAGGACTCACAAGACACACTTTTCAAACCGAAAAATAATGTTTTAAAATTTATTATTCTTTTTCTTTTCTTTCTTTCTTCCAAGGATGATTTCGGTCCGGTTTACTAGTGTTGACGATAAATTCTTTTTTCTTGGTTTTCAAATGGGAAATTGAAATACACAATATTTTGTAGTTCTTTATTTTTTATTTCTTCTCGTAAATTTGAAGAAAGTTCACAGAGTTCATAATTTTGCGGTAAAAATACAGTATATTTGTATGTCATTTTTTTTACTGAAATTAAAATTTTTCAAAAAGTTTGCCACCAAATAAAATACTTGCAACTGCTATAAGGAAATAGAAGAGAAATTACATTTTATTCTAAATGTATATTCTTACTTAGAACATTTAATATAAAACATTTTACAATAAATCACAAAATGTGTTTTTTACTGAAAAATAAGCAAATAACACTTCAAAGAAAAGATTTTTCGGCAATTTTAGTGTTATTAAAATTGCGATAAATTTACAGACAAAGAGATGGGTAATTTTCACTCCGCTTTTTTAAAAAATAAAATATTGGAATAGAAAACTTTGTGTCATGTTCTTTACGCACAAAATATATTATCATCTTATAATATTCTAAAAATTCTAAAAAAATTCTGTAAAAATTAAATTTAAATTCTTCTGTCTTAAATATTTTTTTCACTAAAAATATACTTTTCTCTGTTCAAAGAGAAATTCATACCCCTCCTCTGGATGGATATTTTTAGAAAAAACTCTAATAGAAGTGATGATTGGGTGTTCGTATTTAAAGTCCCAAGAGACGTCCATTGAAGTGGACTAAGGCGTCATTGCCGTAGGTGCACTATTTTTCGTTAATATCAAATCACAGAATCAGTTTCAGGCTAGTTTTTAAAGCGAAGGAATGTTTTGCTGTATTTGTTTAATTTTTCTACTTTTGACACGGATTGCATAAACAACTATTAATTTACATATAAAACAAATTCTGTCTCCGAAATACTGAAAAAAAATGTATATTCCTGGTAGCCAGGTGTTTTGCAATTACCGGCTAATGAAATGCTAATCATTATGACAAAAATAATCGTCGCCTGTATCATTAGTTACAGTTCAATGAAATACGTCTCACCTCGGGCTGTCATCTAACTTGACACAACCAATAATTACACACGATTTTTGATTTAATTATGAACTAATAACTAAAACTATTAATAGCCTCCGAAATCAAGTCACCATTGTCTCGCGTAATAAAATAAACACGACTTAGACATGTATCAATATCTATAATAATATCTATTTGCTTGTTTGCTTGTTTGTGCCTGCTCTTTTTAATTCCTCTCGTTACCTGTAGAACATTCGGCTCCTCTGAACGACTCATTTGTAGACATGCTAATAGTAGGAGTTTCAGTGGGAATTTTGAATTCATCAGGTTTTCCACAGCCGCATGCATACACACTTTACAATAGTGCAATCCGATTTGAAATCAGAGTTTCCTTCTCCTAGACTGGTTGCCACCCAAGTCTATAGAATCTAGTCTATTCTGCTATTTTACCCATATGTGGGAGTAGAGAAGGAATGGACTCAAACCGTTCCATACACGTTAGTGAATGTAATAAACTCGACTGTAATTCATTTCTTCAACCCACTCTCCACTCTGTATGTAGTCACACTTTAATTGTCTAATCCACAACCTTTTCCTATGTGCCAACTTAGGGTTTTAACATAATTCAGTGTGCCAAAGGCATATTTATTTTTATACAAGTCATGGTAAATATACCTGCCATACAATATGTTTTAGATAGTAATATATAGTATACAGTTATATAGGAATAAAGTGTCTCCGCCGACACTTGAGTTTGAACATAGATCGCCAATGAGCAAACACAGGCGACCCCATTATTGAATTAAGTAGACCACGTGACCATAGAGGAAACGCAGTTATGTAGGAAGTAGCTAACGACTAACGATTTGCATTTCTAGTCTATCCTCTATACTATGCAGATCTCTATTTCCCCTATATTCTCTATTACTATACGGACCGCTATTCTCTATTCTCTTCTCTACACTATTCTCTATTCGGATCAATGTGGTGGTTATTATTCGAGTGAGTATTATCGAGCAAGTACTATTAGTGCGAGTGTTATTAGAAGGCGTCTGACACCAGCATTGTTCAAAGTTTCTACTACAACGAGCATTACGAAAGTGACAACGGTTATTCGTTGGCATCACAAAAGTGGCAGCGAGTGTTCGTTGACATCACAAAATATATATACTTTAGTATATATGAAAACTGAAACAGTTAATATCTTCCTTGCGTCGTAGTAGTTATTGGTTCGGACTTCGTGATGTCATTTGCGGTTGCGTGCCATTAGAAATTGCTTGGCGTGCCACGTGTGGCACGCGTGCCGTAGGTTGTCGACCCCTGGATAAAGTAATGGAAAACGTAAAGATATCCGCATCATTATTGAGAACTGCGATTTTGTGGCAAAACCCATGTAGCTCCGATCTCCGGAATCTTAACCGTTTCAGATCTAGGGTCAACTGTTATCTATCCAACATGCAGTCATAATCTGAATTGACTTCCTCCTCTTGCATCCATAAAATAACCACAGCCGGCAGCCGTCTAACTTCTGTAAACCTTGGATTAGGTGAAATAATTCTATTTAATTGATGATTATACACTATTTTTCTTTTTTATCCTTTGATTGTTTCTGTCTGTACCGTCATCCCTTGTAGTGTTTAGCAATCTTTGTCTCTTTACTATCCTCCCCTCTCCCTGTTCTGTCATCCTTTAACGCAAACCCTTTAAGTCGGTTACACGTTTTTTTCCTTCTGTCCATCTTGCTTTTAATATGTCATGTCTGATAAATTCTCCAAGCTCTCCTTCCTCATTGCATGCCCTCTTTCTGATTTTAGTGATCTTTTCTTTTTTATTTTCCTTAAAACTTCCTCATTGTTCACATATTCCGTCTATGATATTCCCAGTATCCTTTTATGGAACCACATCTCCGCTGCCTCAAGTTTCCTCTTCATCTGTCAAGTATTCATTGCCAGAGAGGAATACTGATATTACATAGCAGTTCAATATTATTTTCTTTGTTTCTAAGGAAATTAGTTTAGTTAATGAAATTTTCTTGTTTTTTAATACATTGCTTAACTTTTGTAAGGCATCTTTTTGCTATTCCGATGCGCCTTCGGATTTCTGTGTCACAATTTTCGTCGTATGCTATTACACTTGATAGATATTTAAATCTCTGTACATGCTTAAATTTAATGTCATATATTGCATCATTTTTTTATAATTTGCATAATTTTTAATTTTAACGTCACCAACTTGTAACTTGCATATTGAACTGTTCTTTTTACTGATGATAATGCATGCCTTCTTACAATTGATAGTTAGCCCTTTCTTCCTGCTTTCTTTACTATTTGTTTATTTTTGTGTCTACCATCAATATGGTCCCATCTACGTTGTTCAGATTGTGCTCGTAATTGTGTTTTCATCCCCTTTAAATTATTCCCCTTAGGAACTCATACAGCTATCTTAGCGTACCTTCTACTTTTTAACAAACTGCAAACTTTCGGGATTGCCATCAGCTGCCGCACCCTGTTTTCCTTAACCCCTTCCCCGTCGTAGATGTGTATACAGTGATCCCCTGCCTATTTACGTTTCAGCATTCGCGGCTTCACACATTTGCGGATTAATCTTTAGAACATATGTACTTGTTATTCGCGGAAACCCCGAATATTCGCGTGTTTTTCTGAAGAACATATGTACAAATTATATGCTGAGAACTCCTTCGATTCGCGTATTTTTACGATAGAACATAATTAAAATATTCTTGTATTATTTTCTTGTTATTTACTTGACTTAAAACATATAACAGCCCATTTTTATGGTAAAAATTGGCAGAATTGTACATCTTCATTGTTAAAAAACAAACGCAAAAACATGCGTACTGATGGGGCTTTGTTCTTTGTTAGGGGCTGCGCCTGAGGTTTTAAAAGTGACTTATGCTAAGTCTGGGGGCATCATCGCAGTTCTGTTTTTAGAAAATGTTTTAAACTTTTTATTTTATTACTTGTTCCACATATTTTATAAAGTATTTTCAATGGTTGTATCGATCTATGCGTAATTAAAAACGATTATTGTGCGTATGAAAGAGAATTTACGCTAAGTGTATGATCACCAATTCTATTTTTCAAAAATGTTTTATAAAAAGTCTGAAATGTTTCTAACGTGCTTAGGATGAAAGTTAAAGTCATATGATGGTTTAACAATCAAAATAAATATTTATAAGCACTTTTGTGAGTGGGGTTACAAGTATCCGCGGATTCTAATTATTCGCGGCAGGTTCTGGTCCCTAACCCCCGCGAATACGGGAGACTCACTGTATACGTTTTTACTGAATGTATCTTTTCAGTCACGGACGAATAAACACGTTCAAAACATAACGTTTAAAAACCAGGTACAAACGTGTTTATACGTCGATCTTGATTTTTTTCATGCCCTTCTGAGCTTGCAACGAGTCCAGTTGTCAGCTCATGCGTCTGGCAAAAGTGTTAGCCACCGTTCGTGTACTTTAAGGTGCCTCAGTTTCTTAGTTACTATATTAAAAACAAATAAAAAAAAAAAACATCCTCTGAAAATAAAACTCTTTCCTCAAAATAGTTAGCGGGGAAGGAGTTATTCTCTTTCACTGAGTTACAATGACGTGAAGTTGCTTTGCGATATCACCGGAAGACTGTCACCATTTTTCGTCTCTTTTCTCTTCGAAATGCATGTACGCCGACTCAGTACTTTCTTTGAATTATTATTTTTGCAGGAAATGATGTAGCCTCATGATTCCTACAGTTGCCAATCACTCATTTACACTGAAATCGTGAAGGAATAGAGCAAGTGTCTATAAGGAAAGTCTAAATTATCAATTAATATCCGCTGATTTCCAATGATGCATCAATTGATGATGCAAATTGAACCTGAGGGGATGGTATACTGGTTTCAAAGAAGTACAAAATTCTAATCTCCTTCAAAGTAGGATCCTCTGACTTCAATACAATTGCTGTAGGGCTCCAGACATCGTAAAGGCCCAATAGGAGTTAACCTAATGAAGGTGTCCAGCACCCTTGTCACAGCCTCCCTCATCTTCTAAATGTCTTTAAAACAGTTGCCCCTGAGGTTCTCCTTGATCTTGGGGAACGACAAAAAGTCACAGGGAGCATGGTCTGGGCTGTAGCGAGAGTGAGGGATAATTTTGATGGCCATTTGTGACAACGCAAAACGTTATTGAATAGAAAGCTTTCAAATTTCCTTCACGTTCAATCTGGAAGAAAAAAAAATCTGCCCTTCGGCCCTTTCGGCGCTCGAGGGAGTTATAAAATTCTAAGTCCAAGCCTAAGCCCGAGGGTACCTCCCTCCACCAGGCAGTACCTCTCCTTGGGGAAGGGGGTGGATTTATTGCCCGGCAGCTGAGGCGTCTCCGAATTTTATAACCGGTTTTTCTTATTATGCGTCCCAGAAATTTAAATTCCCTCTTTATGATTCTAAATTGACTTTTTCTTTTCCATTTTCCTTAAAGCTTCTTTGTTGACTACATTCCCCATTCATAGTATTCTTCGCATCTATCTGTAGAAATGAATCCCTGTTGCCTCAAGTCTTCTTTTCATCTCAGGAGATTGTCCAGTGTTCACTATCATATAGAAATAGATATTACAGTTGAACAATCTTTTCTTTGTTTCTAATGAAATCTTCTAGTTTCTTAATACTTTGTTTAGATTTTGGAAGGCACATTTACCGTTACCATGGGCCTTCCGATTTGAAGCTCTTATCAGGGTGATATTGTTCCGGAGAGGGATATTTTTGAACGAAGTAGCTAAGTGGTTTTGGCTACTATAACCAAGTAGAATACGGTAGCAGTAATCGACTGGTACGCGTCGTAGTCACAGGTAAGAAGTGTAGATCAATGGCGTAATCCAATGGACGTCGTTATAGACTTAGCTCTCAGACTAAGGCTCTCTTTGACTCTCCTACACGTCCGTCGGTATTTATGACGGACACCAGCCAATCATATTCCAGTGAGGGGGGACACAGGTGTACGCATATTCCATTATATCACAGGGTCTGATTATTTTGATTTGTGCATCTCATCTTAGATTTAAGGTTTTAGGCAGATATAAAAGTATTCACTTATATACAAAAGAATATTCCACTATATCATTATATTAATAAAGTGTATTAACATGGAAATAGTATATTTAAATATTGTTGTTGCGTAAATTGTATGCTTTTTTTATCATTAAATACCAGACTTCTTATATGGTCTGTGTCCCTTCTGTATATGGGCGATCATGATTTTCCACATCTTCCTATAGATTGTAGCTCTGACAAATGGCTTTTTATATCCCTCCAAATCCCTTTTCTGTTATCCATTCACACAAGCTCGTTATGTAGGCGACTCACTGTTTTCTCTTGTCTCTCTTGTCTCGTGAGTGGCAAATCAAAAGCATTTTTCCTCATTATTTAACCTACAAATTTCAACTCTCTCTTTCTGATTCTAAATGATTTTATGTTTCCATTTTCCTTCCTTGTTGCTTACACACACCATCCATGGTAGTCTCAACATCCTTCTGTACAACCACAGCGCTGCTGCCTCAAAACTGCTTTTAATCTTAGTCTCAACATCCTTCTGTACAACCACAGCGCTGCTGCCTCAAAACTGCTTTTAATCTGTGTGTCTAGCAATCACTGCTATATAGGAGGATTGATATTATACAGCAGTTTAGCAATCTTTTTTTTTTTTTTGTTTCTAACGAAATTTTCTTATTTCTTTAGCGAGTAGTGTAGCTTCGTTAAAAATTAAAAAAAAATACCATTTTATTATTTATCTGAGTTGAATCGTTTTTTCTTTTGGGAAAAAGAAATTCTAATGTTTACAGGCTTTGTCGTTTTTTTTTTTTTAATATTTGATTTCCGTGTAAACTTGGTATTGGAATTCTTAACTTTAACGACTGGAATAATCCACTTCCTCGTAGAAAAGATTCTAAACGCCGGCAGAGCGTCACCCTTGTGGCAAGCCAATCAGGTTTTTGCACGATTTATACTCTCTCACCATGGTCCACATAGTTGGAGAATGTCCACTACGGTCTTTCTCGCAATTTAATAACGACTGCCACACGCAGCAAATACTTCCGTTGTAATAATTTTCCTCGCAACTACTAGAGACGATTTAATTTATTTTATTGGTTAGCAAGGGAAGCGATATTCTTCTGTTGTAGTTGCTGTTAATATTTGTTCTAACGCTTGCGTTTGTAGGAATTTATGACTTCGAGGATTCTTGTCGGCTTCTGACATATTTACTTTAGATTGTGTTTTTTTTTTCCTTGGAAGTAATCTTTGTAGAATGGTAGAGATGTAATTTCGGTTAAAAAAAAAAAAAAAGGAATAAAATGTTTGGAACGAGAGACATTTGCTTTTTAATAACGAGATACGCGTGTCCACATGTACGCTCTTACACACAAACGCAGATACTTGTTTAAAAGCTTCAGCACACGCACTGATTTAAAGAATCTAAGATCCGCATACCTACGACTGATGTCGCCTATTTCTTTCACTCCCACACCAAATATACCCAAATTAACATACTGACACTACCAGGCAGAAATAAAAATTATTTACATAATAATGTTCTGATATTTATTGTCATATTCACGACGTTTTCGGCCATTGTACGCTCCTGCCTTCTTCAGGTGATTGGAATTTCGAACTGAACCCTTTATTTCGTCCAACGAAATACACAAGTTCGTCAGGTAAGTCAGTAGCTCTTCCGACGACACTTGTCGCCTTCAATGTCATTTGAGTGTCAAATTCTCTAAACCCTTCTTTCTCATTATGCAAATAAGAAGTTTTAATTGTCTCTTTCTGATTGTTAGCATAGAGGTCTTTTTCATTCTCATTTCACTTTAAACTTCCTAGTTGATCTCATATTCCGTTCATGGAATTCTCACCCTTCTGTAGAATCACATCTCTGTCGCTTCAAGTCCCCTCTTCATCTGTGAGGAAGTTGTCTAACATTTATTATCCTACAGGAGTACTGATATGACATAGCAGTCCAGCACTCTTTTCTTTGTTTCTAACAATTCTGGTTCTATTTTTTAATACGTTCTTAAGTCATGTTTCTATATTCCAATGCTCTTTGAGATTTCAGTAATAAATTAAAATCTCACTACTTACTCGTAATTGGCCAAGCGAGGCAAACTTGTTTAGCATTACTCAACGCTTAGGTGCTCTAAATGATTCTGGCAGTTTAGATTAGGTGTAGCACAATGCCGAAAAGGTGGGGCATCCAGTGAGGATAGAACTCACTACGGAATCGTAATTCATATATTGAGACAAACTTGCAAACCATTACACAACGCCGAGTTGTCCTAAATGATTTTCTAAGCGCAGCTTAGATGTAGTACAAAGCCGAAAATTTGAAGCACCCGGTGAGGATCGAACACACTCCTCAATCGTAATTGATCTAGCGAGACACGCTTGCTAACCATTGCAACAGTGGTTTTCAAACTTTTTGACTTGCGAATCCCTTTATCTTTCAGGCTTTACCTTAGGGACCCTCTTATAAACGCTTATGAAATTTATACATAAATATTTGCTGAATATAACATACAATTTTGCATTAATGCAAAAGCCTAACAGCCAATGAGAAAGCCAGAAATTGCGAAATAGATCCAAAATTCAAATCCTGTGGTTCCTTCTCTGCATGAATAGAATCCATTATCTTTATCAATTTAAGATACAAATTATATTAGTATATCAAATCTATGAAATAGTTTATTGAATCAATTTATTTCATGATCGGCCTATAACTTACTTATAAGCACTTATAAGTTGCACGTCACCCATAAAAAAGTGTTTGCTATCCACGGACCGCCTATCTTGTCCTTGAAAACCCCTGCATTACAATACGCCGAAATACCTCTTGCTACTAGTAATATGTAAAACCAAATACATTGGTGTATCATTTGAGCCTTTGGTACATGATAAAGCATCCTTCATTTCTCAAATACGACGCGACAAAAACCGAATGTTTGGTTTGTATTATTTTTTAAGCAAATCATTCCAAACAAGGCGGGAGTGCCACTAGCATGCAAGGGGTTACAGAGGATTGAGAACAAGAGTTAAGAGGAGTGTTTGGGAAAAGGATAAAGAGAAAGACAGGGATCAAGATCAAGGCATCAGATGTCGATTGACATTACAATTGAAGATTATAGCTATTAGGGAATCAATTGATAGGAAGGGTGTTCCAATGACGGGAGGTGTGGGATAAGAAGCTGTTAGAGTAGAATAGACGGCTACAATTTAGTCGTTTTGACAGTGAAAGGGGGGAACCGAAATGTCAACCTAGTAGCACGTTTAAATTCATGCAGTTTTGGAACCAGTGAAAGTAGCTCGTTGGAGCAGTTGCCTTGAAAAATACTTGTAAAAAAGACAGAGCACGTCGCTGAGATAGCGACTGCAGACGGGATGCTAGATCAGGACCAACCACGTTGTATATCTGTCATTGGATTTTGTCAAGGCCCTCGAGATGAACAGCGGGAGTACCAGACCATATATGGCATCAGATGCAAGAACGATTTTAGTGGCATATCAACAACTCTACGGGTAATTTAATTCTGAAATCTAAATATTCTGTATGTAATTTTACGTTTTCAACTACAGATAATTTTATACATTCAGTGTAAAGGTATGTTTTTTAAAATATATATTTAGTAAATCATAAAATGTACTGTTCGTAATATTAGTGTGACTTGATTCTCATATTGCTGTAATGATGTGTTGTTTGTCATCTCTATCTATAAAAGGCAGGATGTGTGTGTGTGTGTGTACAACGAATGCACTTTTTCGACGGATTTGCACCAAAATTTACATGCACATGCTCCAAGTTAGTAGGAAGGCCAAGACCGACTTTGCATTTCCAACTCCCATCGATAATGGAAATAATCGATTTTTTCATACTTCTACGGCAGTTTTCATTTAGTTTGCGGCCATTTTCTACTGGCCAGAGTGAGAGCCTATAGCCGGCTGCCACGAATAGGCAAGAAGATTCTATTGGCCAGCGTGAGAGCCAACAGCTGACTGATACGAATATTAACTGGCTAGCATGGAAAAATAATCCATAGCTGCATTCGTCACAAGTGGGAAAAATTTAAATCCTCATGGCATTTTACTCCAATTGGCTCATTCGCTTGCTTAAACTCAACATTGATTCTGATTCCGCAGAACTGGGTTAGATGTGAAAAAGTATTTGTTGTTAACATTCTTTTTTCATTCAGTTTTTCCAGGTACGAGTTCTTTTTAAAGCTGATCGTTTTGTGTTCATTTTGTTTAGTTCTTTTTTCGTAACAGATTTAATGTTTAGTATAGAGCTAAGAAAAAATTCGCAATGTGAGATAGGCAAGAAGTAAGGCATGTAGCAACATCAGCACGGCAAAGGGCACTCCTTTAAAGGCAAGGAAGGGCAAAAATATTTGAAGTCAAATGATAGCGATTGCTGTATGAGTCGTACGATTTTTGAATCAAGCACGGGCAACGCCACGCCATGTTGCTAGTTTTTATTATAAAAATGAATTATTGTTTTTTGTCTGGAGGTTCCCTTTTTGCCCATAGCTAGGACTCTAACAGGTGCCACCACCTCGAGACAGAGTGGAACTGCTAACAAGAGCAGTTAAGAGGTAGTTCTACGTTCCTTAAAAACTCAAATCTTCCGATTGCTAACACATGTAATTTATTGCCACTCAAAAATCTGACTGTGCAGGTTATTCTCAAAACATGTTACCTTTAAACTATTACTTGACGCTGTCAAAAATTTTAAAGCATTGAAAAATTCTCCAAAGACTTTATTGAATAAGAATTCAAATTGTTGTTGTATTAGGATAACAAACAATATTAGAAGTTAACCCGGCTTTGATCGGGTCTTTCATTATTGGGAATTTTTGCCGATCAGTTGGAGCAGTTTATGTTTAAAGTCAGCCCATTCGAAAATGAATATTAGTAACAACATTCGGATGCAACTGAGGCACATCTCCAAATGGGGGGTTAACAAATTGAATGGGGGGGATGAAAAGACAACTGTAGAATAATAAATAATATTATTGTAATAATTTAAAGAATTTATTTTTATTAAAGTTTTTATGAAAGAACAGATTGTAAATAGTAAAACGTTGATGAGAGTTATAATGGACAGGAAGTAGTGGAGAGCCATTGTCGTCAACAATTTGAACTCAAAACCGGCACTGAAGAATTATATATCAAATAAAAAAAAAATTCATCAAAATCGAAAGAAAACTGTGAAAATGCATAAACATCAGATCACACACAGACACACACACACATACATATTTTGAGAATTATAGATATGTTGATTGCAGAAAAAAAAAAATTATGAAACAGAGATCATCCGGTTGTGTTTGGTTGCGACAGTCGGTGATTAATATTTTGGTTCAACAAGATTGGCTAAATTGGTGAGCGCTTCGGAATATCAAGTGATGTAAGCTAGGGTGTGCGGGTGGTGTAATGGATAATGCTCGATATTGTTAATCAGAGAGCCAAGTTTCAGTTCTTGTTGTTTTCGTCATATAACTTTGGGAAAAAAAGTGAATACACACACATCCTCGCCCCATCTATGCATTAATTAGTAAGATGTCTATCACTAAACCATTATTAAGTAAAAAAAAAAAAAAATCTTAAAATCTAAAAATATTTTCTGCCTGTAAATAACCTGTAAAAGATTAATAGTCATAGAAAACGAGTGAAACATTTAATCCCCAAGTGTCTTTGCTTTAAACAAAACAGGTTTTCTCCAACCAATATATTAGGCTTTCCCTAAAGTCTGAACACATAGGCAAAAAATGTATATTTTCAAGAAATGAAAATTTCAACATTTTATTGAACTGGAATATTAACAAATAACATATATTTCCATTATTTGTGATGCAAAAATTGATGTGCTTTTCAAAATTCACATGAACTCAATGCAATAAACACCACATTGTAGTAAATTTTAGCACATTCACTCTTTATACGTTCAATCAAGTGTGTTGCATCTGACGATTTTCATTGAGTACACCTTCTCCTTTAACATACCACAGAAAAAGAAATCAGTTCATTCTTCTTTCGACAAAACCATGTTTAATCTGTGGGGTAAAAGACGTATAGTTAATGAGATTTTCTGTGTGTCTTGATTTCGGGAACACCCGGTATAATCACTCTTCTCTGAGAAGAACATGTTTTGTTCTTTCTGTCTGAAATGAAAAACACAGAATGTTATATAGTGCCTATATGACTTTTGTATAGTGATTTTCCAAGCGTAGATTAGATGTGGCACAATGCCGATATTAGGGGGCACTCAGTGAGAATCGAACTCACTAGTAATTATTCTAGCGAGACAAGCTTGCTAACCATTACACCGCCTCGAGGTGCCCCGTATGACTTTTGTATATATTACTAGAAAAGTCCAGTCTGAGTACAATAGTGACGACATTATATATTTGATATCTTTCATCCTTTTTGATTGCGCAATTCTAATTTAAATATGTGCATATATATTTTACGAAAAAAAACAAACAAATAATTTAAGTGGAAAAAAGTTTCTTGTGATGCGTTTCCTTGTTTAGGATTTTATCGGACTAAAATGATATTTACGGTGACGCAACTACATTATCGCCTTGCTTGGGGTGAATTCATTAAAAATTAAAAAAATGATGCTAAATTTATTATAACAGATCCATACACCGAGGTATTTGAAAGATTTAGAATTCATTAATGGTCGACCAAAATGAAGAAAAAACAAAGTCAGATTTAAAAAAAAAGAGAAGATAAACTAACAAAAAAAAAAAAAAAAAAAGGAACAAAAACAAAGAAAGAAAAAAAGATAAAAGTCAGGAAAAAAATAGAAAGAAAAACGAAACAAAAAAAAGAAGGAAATAAAAAAATAAGCGGATGTGAAAGAAAGAAAGACAAAAAAGAATGTGAGAAAAGAGAGACTTTAAAAAATTATGAGAAGGAAAATACAAAAATTACCTAAGCTGGAAAGAATGAAATAGAGAGAGAGAGACAGAGAGACAGAGAGACAGAGAGAGAGAGAGACAGAGAGACAGACAGACAGACAGAGAGAGAGAGAGAAAGAGAGAAACAAATACAGTATAAAATCGAAATATGTGAAAAAGAAAAAATGAATGAAAAGAAAAAATGAATGAAAAGAAAAATACGATAAATAGAAAAAAAAAACCCAATAAAAAATGGGAAAAATAAGAACCGCTTTTTTTTTATTATATTTTTTTATCATATTTTTTATCATATTTTTTTTTATCATATCCTATCCAAGGCATTAGATCCACTATGACACAGGGGGTTAATGAGTGGGAAAGAATAAGAAAAAAAGATAAACATTATCAAGGAGCGAGGGCAATAGCAGAGTAATCGGGAAGACAGTAGATAGCGATTGTCATTGCGTTTAAATTTTTGAAAATTAAAGTTGGCTGGAAGGCATGGAACCGGAAGAAACTTCCACAAGAGAGAAGTGCAAGAAAAGAAACTCTTAGCATAGAACTTACAGTTACATCTATAGCCAACTCAACCGTAAATTGATGAGACCTCGATACCAGTCTATTACTGCGCTTAAATTCATAAAGTCTAGATGCCATAGTGGAGGGCTTAGCCAAACATTTAACATTAAAGTATTTATAAAAATGACTCAGGGAAGCGACATTACGGTGGTGGGAAAGTGACTGAAGTCGAAACAACAGGTCAAGGCTAATAATAATGCTGATTCTTCTTCTTAAAAATTAATAAAAGTAGAAAAACGAAAGATAAGAAAGGGAGTGTGGGCAAAAGGGAGAAATAAATGATCAAAAAATATAAAAATATATATTCAGAAATAAAAATGAGAAACAGAAAGATGCAAGGATAACAAGATGGAAAAAAAAACATACGGCTAAGAAAAAAAAAACAAGAGAATGAAAAATAAGTAAATAAAAAAAGAAGTATAAGAACTAAAAGAGATGAAAAGAGAATGAGAGAAAAGCATATAAAAAGAGAGAAAGAAAAACGAAAAAGAAGGAAGAGAAAAAAGAAGAAAAAGAGAAAGGAAAACGAAGAAAAAGAAGAAAGAGAAAGAAAACGAAGAAAAAGAGAAAGAAAACGAAGAAAAAGAAGAAAAAGAGAAAGATAGAAGAAAAAGAAGAAAAAGAGAAAGAAAAACGAAGAAAAAGAAGAAAGAGAAAGTAAACGAAGAAAAAGAAGAAAGAGAAAGAAAAACGAAGAAAAAGAAGAAAGAGAAAGTAAACGAAGAAAAACGAAGAAAAAGAGAAAGAAAAACGAAGAAAAAGAGAAAGAAAAACGAAGAAAAAGAAAAACGAAGAAAAAGGAGAGAGAGAAAGAAAAACGAAGAAAAATAAAAATACAAAGAAAAATGAAGAAAAAGATAAAAAACGAACAAAAAGAAAAAAGAGAAATAGAAGAAAAACGAAGTAAAAGAAGAAAGAGAAAGAAAAACGAAGAAAAACAAGTAAGAGAGAAAGAAAAATGAAGAGATATAAAAACAGAAAGAAAAACGAAGGAAAAAGAAAGAGAGAAGAAAAAGAAAGAAAAAGAAAGAAAACTGAGAAAAACAAAAATGAATAAAGAAGAAAAATAAAGAAAAAGGAAGAAAAAGATGAAAGAGAAAAAAAAAACGAAGAGAAAGAAAAAAACGAAGAAATGAGAGAAAGAAAAAATATGAAAAAGAAGAAAGAGAGAAAGAGAAATAAGAAAAAGAAAAAAATGAGAGAAAGAGAAACGAAGAAAAAGTAAAGAGAGGAAGAAAATCCCAAAAGAAAAAAAGTGGCGTTTTTGTTCTGAAATAGGCAGAGTTAAGTAAATATTAGGTTGGTGCAAAAATAATGACGTAATAATGTCGTTTTTTGACGTTACGTCAAAAAACGACATTATTACGTCATTATTTTTGCACCAACCTAATATCAATTGAAGTTGTGTACTCGGCAATTCTTATTTTAATTTCACTTGATAGCTAAATTTAAAATTATTCGGTTCATTTCTTTTTGAATAAATACAAATAGATAATGAAATTTGTTCCCCACATAATGGCGAAGAAATAGATAATAAAATTTCTTTGCGCGTTGTACTGATTTTGCAAGGTACAATTAATTGGACTGAAATACTTTTTAAACAGGATCTCGCATTTCATCAACAATTCCTCATGATTCACTCATCTAACTTTGTTACTTCCGATCTTTCGCTGTTTCTCATAATCTAATTTATTTTATGTGCCGTGTCCTTTCATGACGTGGATAATCATAGCTCTCCGCAACTTCCTGTTGTCTCTCCCCAACATCCTGTATTTTTTTGCTCTAACTCCTTGATATCATACACTGATACTTCCGACAAATACATCTTTCCTCATATCTTATTGTTTATGCCCTATATCCGTTTAGGTCATCAGCGATCATGGCCCACCACAACTTCCTGCCCGAAATATCTACTGATGGTTTGCAACCCTTCATTGTTTTCTTATAATCTTTTTTTTTTTTTATCTGCTATGTCTCTTCTGGACGTGGGCGATAATAGTTTTCCACAATTTTTTGCTCTAAGTAATTTTGGACTCCCATGCCACGCCCTTTCTCCCTTGTTCTGCTGTCCATTCATTCAACCTCGTTAAGTAGTTTACTCGTTGTTTTCCCCTGCTTCTCTTTTCACTAGTATGTCCTGAGAGTGTTAAATTCTCCGGAGATTATTTCCTCCTAGAAATATTAACTATCTATTTCTGATAATAAGTAAAAGTTTCTGTTGGGTTGTCACACATGAAATGATGCAGTTTATAGGAAATTATAGGAAATTAATCTGAAATGTTAAATAACTATCTTTTTAGTTAAAATAGGCACCATGTCGATGAAAGACTGTTCTGCAATGTAACTCTAAATTCTTGATCCCATCTCTAAAAAAATTCTCATCCTTTGATGTGATAAATAGTTGAAATGCTTCAATTACCTTTTCCATATTGGAGAATGTTTTATTGCGTATGAAAAGCTGAAAATGCTTAAATACGTATAGTACATAAAGAGAGATATCAGGTGAATATGGAGGATGTGGCAAAATTTCATAATTATCAGGCTATGCAGCTTTTGGACATTTGATTGAGAAGCGTGCGACTGTACGTTGTCGTAAGCAAAATTGGGCCATCTTTTTCAATTTTTCGTGCATACACACAATTTCTCTACAATACGGAGGTTGTTATAATTGTTTTTCCTTGAGACAAGAATGAATCATGGATACCCATTTGGAAAGACCCCCATACAGTAACCGTTAAATTTTTAGGATGCATTGAAAGTTTTGGGTATTGTTTTGTTGATTCACTTGCATCTAACCACTGGCCTACATTCTCTCTCTCTTACTATTGTCAAAGAGTATCCATTTCTCATCGAATGTAATGATTCGATGCAAAAATGGTTCTTTTTTTTTCCAGTTTGTACTTATACAGTAAGATTACTCGACATTGTTTTATTGTAATCATTTTCACTGGGCTTATGAGTAAAAAATATATTGAAAGAAAAATTACCTGGGAAGAAAAAGAGAGTCAGGAATAAGTCAAGATTGTTTTTTTTTATATATATTAGGTTGGTGCAAAAATAATGTCGTTTTCTCACATATGTTACTATCTAAGAAAACGACATTATTTTTGCAACAACCTAATACTAAGGAGGTCACTTCGTTAGACGACCGGATCAACAACCAACCAAATAGTTTAATGTGCGACAACCTAATATTTTGGGTTCAGTTCTCTTGACTCCGCTGTTCTCTTTATGGTATTAACATAATAGTTGATACATTTGTATACACATTTCATACACAAAATATCATAAGTATTAATGGGACAGAGATGGTATTACATAGTTTAGTACTTAGGCACAAAGCCCAGCTAAGGTCCACAAATATAGAGGCTCCAAAGAGAATCAAAATTACCTCACAAAAATAATGGCTGACTATACTAGGTTGATAACCGTGACTCCAAGGTTAGACGCTGGAAAGAGTTATTTAATTTATTTATTTTTGCCTTAGCAAAAAATAAAATAAAATAAATAAGATAAAATAAAATAAAATAAATAAATGCAAATGAAGACAAAACATAGGCATTAAGATTGTATTGCGTCAGCCTATCAAATGAGGAAGGTATAAAATCATATGAAATTTTGGGTTCTAACTGAGTCAACAAGGATGCGAAATGCGTAGCTTTCTATCCTATGAAACAAGCATTATTTACTATTGACTTAAATACTGTAAATTGTTATAAATGTAGGGCTCACAGTACGATCTCTATTTTTGACTAGTATTTCTTTCATCTTATTTCTTTTGCTTTACACTTAATACTAATAGACGTAATAGTCTTAAGTTGTCTGAATTTCTTTGATGAAGCATTGGCAATTATTATTCATTTTTGACTAGTATTTCTTTCATCTTATTTCTATTGCTTTACACTTAATAGTAATAGACGTAATAGTCTTAAGTTGACTGAATTTCTTTGATGAAGCACTGGCAATTATTATTCATTTTTGACTAGTATTTCTTTCATCTTATTTCTATTGCTTTACACTTAATAGTAATAGACGTAATAGTCTTAAGTTGTCTGAATTTCTTTGATGAAGCATTCGCAATTATTATTCATTTTTGACTAGTATTTCTTTCATCTTATTTCTTTTGCTTTACACTTAATACTAATAGACGTAATAGTCTTAAGTTGACTGAATTTCTTTGATGAAGCATTGGCAATTATTATTCATTTTTGACTAGTATTTCTTTCATCTTATTTCTTTTGCTTTACACTTAATACTAATAGACGTAATAGTCTTAAGTTGACTGAATTTCTTTGATGAAGCATTGGCAATTATTATTCATTTTTGACTAGTATTTCTTTCATTTTATTTCTATTGCTTTACACTTAATAGTAATAGACGTAATAGTCTTAAGTTGTCTGAATTTCTTTGATGAAGCATTGGCAATTATTATTCATTTTTGACTAGTATTTCTTTCATCTTATTTCTATTGCTTTACACTTAATAGTAATAGACGTAATAGTCTTAAGTTGACTGAATTTCTTTGATGAAGCATTGGCAATTATTATTCATTTTTGACTAGTATTTCTTTCATCTTATTTCTATTGCTTTACACTTAATAGTAATAGACGTAATAGTCTTAAGTTGTCTGAATTTCTTTGATGAAGCATTGGCAATTATTATTCATTTTTGACTAGTATTTCTTTCATCTTATTTCTATTGCTTTACACTTAATAGTAATAGACGTAATAGTCTTAAGTTGACTGAATTTCTTTGATGAAGCATTGGCAATTATTATTCATTTTTGACTAGTATTTCTTTCATCTTATTTCTTTTGCTTTACACTTAATACTAATAGACGTAATAGTCTTAAGTTGTCTGAATTTCTTTGATGAAGCATTGGCAATTATTATTCATTTTTGACTAGTATTTCTTTCATCTTATTTCTATTGCTTTACACTTAATAGTAATAGACGTAATAGTCTTAAGTTGACTGAATTTCTTTGATGAAGCATTGGCAATTATTATTCATTTTTGACTAGTATTTCTTTCATCTTATTTCTTTTGCTTTACACTTAATACTAATAGACGTAATAGTCTTAAGTTGACTGAATTTCTTTGATGAAGCATTGGAAATTATTATTCATTTTTGACTAGTATTTCTTTCATCTTATTTCTATTGCTTTACACTTAATAGTAATAGACGTAATAGTCTTAAGTTGACTGAATTTCTTTGATGAAGCATTGGCAATTATTATTCATTTTTGACTAGTATTTCTTTCATCTTATTTCTATTGCTTTACACTTAATAGTAATAGACGTAATAGTCTTAAGTTGACTGAATTTCTTTGATGAAGCATTGGCAATTATTATTCATTTTTGACTAGTATTTCTTTCATCTTATTTCTTTTGCTTTACACTTAATACTAATAGACGTAATAGTCTTAAGTTGACTGAATTTCTTTGATGAACCATTGGCAATTATTATTCATTTTTGACTAGTATTTCTTTCATCTTATTTCTATTGCTTTACACTTAATACTAATAGACGTAATAGTCTTAAGTTGACTGAATTTCTTTGATGAAGCATTGGCAATTATTATTCATTTTTGACTAGTATTTCTTTCAACTTATTTCTATTGCTTTACACTTAATAGTAATAGACGTAATAGTCTTAAGTTGACTGAATTTCTTTGATGAAGCATTGGCAATTATTATTCATTTTTGACTAGTATTTCTTTCATCTTATTTCTATTGCTTTACACTTAATAGTAATAGACGTAATAGTCTTAAGTTGTCTGAATTTCTTTGATGAAGCATTGGCAATTATTATTCATTTTTGACTAGTATTTCTTTCATTTTATTTCTATTGCTTTACACTTAATAGTAATAGACGTAATAGTCTGAATTTCTTTGATGAAGGTTTGGCAATTATTATTCATTTTTGACTAGTATTTCTTTCATCTTATTTCTATTGCTTTACACTTAATAGTAATAGACGTAATAGTCTTAAGTTGTCTGGATTTCTTTGATGAAGCATTGGCAATTATTATTCATTTTTGACTAGTATTTCTTTCATCTTATTTCTATTGCTTTACACTTAATAGTAATAGACGTAATAGTCTTAAGTTGACTGAATTTCTTTGATGAAGCATTGGCAATTATTATTCATTTTTGACTAGTATTTCTTTCATCTTATTTCTTTTGCTTTACACTTAATAGTAATAGACGTAATAGTCTTAAGTTGTCTGGATTTCTTTGATGAAGCATTGGCAATTATTATTCATTTTTGACTAGTATTTCTTTCATCTTATTTCTTTTGCTTTACACTTAATACTAATAGACGTAATAGTCTTAAGTTTTTCAAAGCTAATTCATTAGCCTATTTCGATCCAGAGAAATCTTTACTTCTTGGAAGGTTTTATTATGTATTTAATAATAAGTTTATACATTGATTGATATGAGCGTAGAAAGAGATAAAAACAAAACCCATCTCTGCGAAGATTTTTGAAAAACTAAGCAAATAAAGAGTGGTACTTAAAATCTAAAACTCTTCCTGTAGTAGTTGGAGCTTTGAGTCTGATAAAGAATGGAACTTAAGAAAAAACAAAAACAAAACAAAACAAATTCAACCAAATACTTGGTGTACCAATTCAACCAAATACTTGGTGTACCATGTCTCCAGTAATTTAAAAAAAAAATATTTGTCTGTTTTTAATTAAGTGGAAACAACAAAATAAAGTCGTATTTTGCTAGGTGATTTTCTAAGCTCAGCTTAGAGGTGGCACGAAGCCGAAAGTATGAGAAACACGGCGAGGATCGAATTCACTATTCAGTTGTAAGTAAACAAGCTGGCTCACCATTACGCCACGTCGAAGTACCCACTGATAGCTATGACCCGGCATTTGATTAGAAAACAAATGCAGGTAATAAATAAATAAATAAATAAATAATAATAATAATAATAATAATAACAACAACAAAAAATCATTGCTGCATTAAGGTTTCCTTAAAATTTTGGTTTCCTTAAAATTAAGGTATCCTTAAAATTTTGTTCCTTTTTTCCTAATCTACCTTATTTTTTGTTTTTACCATTTCACCCTAAGCAAGGCGCGATGCCACTAGCACGCAAATGGTTACAGAGAGTGGAAGCAAGAGTAAAGAGGAGTGATAGAGGAAAGGATGAAGAGAAGGACAGGGAATAAATCAAGACATTTGGAGATGTCGATTGATATTACATTTGAATAGTCGGAGATTATAGCCATCAGGGAATCCTATGGATATTTACTTCGTTCAAGACCACAATCTTTACAAACAATTGTTTCGCGTATATTTTGATATGGAGCAGATGAATGGGAGAATTTGAAATTGAGCAGGTCTGTTTGATTATCTCAGAATTCAGCATCGCTAAGTTGATTTTTTCGGTGATTATAAATTGGCCAAAATGAAGAGCTTATTTCCATCTCGTTGCGTGTTGTGTAAACAGGTCAGATGATATAATCGATTAAGGTCGCTTCACTGAGTCGCAACTCATAATACAAGTAACGGCAAAATCTGGTTTTCTTCTGCTCAATAACATTTGATTGGCTAATAATTACAAGTTGCGTGGTAGCTAGAAAATCAATTTCCTTCAAAATTGAGGTGAACAAATTGTTTCATAGTAAAATAATTAACTGGTTTCTACAGAAAGCTAGAGATTTATATAGGGATTTTATTTTGTAATAAGGATTTATATACAAGAGCAAATTTTTTTTTTTTTAAATCTTTTAGAAACGCTCATTCATCAGGTTAGCTAAAAAAAAACAAAAAAAAACAAATATATTAATTTATTAACAAACTTGGCATATGTGTGTGTGTGTGTGCTTGCGCACGAGCATGTGTATACAGGATGCGATGGGTAAATTGTCGTCATTCTATATTTTTAATTTCGCGCATGCGCCTTGTTTGTTCTTGATTTTGTCTATTGTACAGTATAGTAGTACCACTTGGACACCGTCTATGAGGAAAAGAGCAACCATGACGCAGTTCACTCCGCCAGAAATTTGAAAACTGTACTGCTTGACATGGAAGCTCTAATACGAACATTTCAGAGTGTTTGGGCGTCAATCTGAGGACAATGCTGAGGATTCGGAAAGAGTTGAATGAGTCTAATGGTGATTACGTTGTTTGGATTGATCACAAGGGATTGCAACATGGTGCCTCCATTCATCATCCCAGACTTTCAGACAATACGGAGGCCTACATCAAGTACCTTGAGGAGCTAGTACTGTCTTGGGTCAAGGGGGTTGCTACTAGAAAACTCTAAGTCTCGCAACAAGTAGGAGAACCCAAACCATGGCTGTCAGAAATTTCTGCGACCTCATCACCCCTTAAATCTGGCCACCTAACTCCCCAGACTCTACCCCCTTGATTGTTATATGTGGGGTGTAGTTGTGTGAGAGACAAACAATACTTCGAAAAAACACCAAAGATGAACTGGAGGCAAGCATTATGACAGCATTTACCAATTTAAATAAAGAGACTGTACAAATGTGTTGCAGCGGATTCCGAAGGATTCAGCCAATCCGTGGTTGAAGCCAATGACGATTTTTTTAAATAAATTTACTCTTTATTATTTCAATATATTTTGTGTAATTGTGGTAAATATATTAAAATGAGATGTCAGTGTTATTTTAATTTTTTCTTTTTGTAATTTAGACGACAATTTATCCATTGCTCTCTCTCTCTCTCTATCTATCTATCTATCTATCTATCTCTCCCTCTCTATATATATACAGCTAAACAGTCTGCATGTAGATTACAATATATATATATATATATATATATATATATATATATATATATATGAGGGTGTTTGCTTCTCTGAGAGAAAGAAAAAGAAAAGTCGGACAAGTATTGGATACAATGGGAAATATAAAAGATTTTGAAAATTTTTATCCTCAAATGTTTCGCCAGTGATCTGTCAATATCATAAAAATATTATTTCAGTTATTTTCTACTTTTATCTAATATAAAAAAATCAATCCTTCTAATAATTATTAATATTATATAATATTACATAATGTATTAATATAGTAAAAATCTCAAGATAATATTGTATTCTTACAACATTTTTATTATGCAGGAATGTCTTGTTACTGATAAAGCGTTAAATTCATGTAAACTGATGAAAATTTGGTGCTGTGAAATCTGACAAATAAGGAAGTGGGAAAACTTTCCATCCGAAAATATTCTTTTACAAGGTTTCACTTCGCCAGATGTGCTCTTGCTTTGTTTTCTGGAAGAATGACGTCCGTCGCTTTAATTAAACGTGAAGAAAATATTTTCACGTAAAATTTTATTCACACGATGGCAATAAAAATCTGTTTTCATGTTGCTTTTTTTTTTGTCCCAATCTATCAACCACAAGTCTTTCTTATAATGAAACTTCTGGTTTAGGTGCTGATACAATCATTTCTCTGCGTGATAAAACGTTGTTTTAATGTTTTCGCCCTTATTGTTGATTTAAACCATCATTCATCGCCTTCATATTCGATTAAGAAAAGTTTTTGTTTTTATTTATTTATTTTATTTATTTATTTATTTTATTTTATTTTATTTATTTATTTATTTTGTTGCAATTTCTGATTAAATCCGATTACAAATTATTCAATACAAAGTTTTGTCCTTACATGTCCGTTCATGGTAGAAAAGCTCCAAATCTCTGGAAGCATTTCCTGTTTCGTAAACGTATTCTTAGTAGGTTGATCAAAACACATATATTTCTTCTTTAATTCTCGGATGATTTAATGTAGGCTTCTTTACATAAGCCAATTAAAAAAAAATTAAGCATTTCACCCCAAGCAAGGCAGGAGTACCGCTAGCACGCAAGGGGTTAAAGAGAGTGAAAATAAGAGTAAAGGGATGAGGGGCGTTTAAGGAAAGGATAAAGAGAAGGACGGGGATCCAGATCAAAGCATCAGAAGATGTCGATTGACATTACATTTGAATATTTGAGGATTATAGTTATCAGGAAAGCAAATAAGAGAAAGGGAGTTCCACTGTCGGGAAGTGCAAGAGACGAAGCTGTTGGAGGAGAAGAGGCGGTTACATTTAACTGTATCGACAATAAAAGGTTGGGACCGAGATGCCAAACTAGTAGCACGCTTGAATTCATGCTGTTCGGACACTAGTGAAAAAAAGCTCGTCAGAGCAGTTGCCATGAAAATATTTGTAGAAAAGACAGAGGGAAGCCACATTACATCTGTGAGAAAGTGACTGTAATCGAGATGCCAGCTCAGGTTGCACATCTATCATTGGCTTTTGTCGAGAACCTTGAGATGAACAGCGGAGACACCAAACCATATATGGTCACAATATTCAATGCAAGGACAAATGGTAGATTTGTAGATTTGAAGGATAGATTCAGACGGGAAAAACCTTCTGTCGCGACACAGAGAACCAAATTTCCTTGCGATAGATGAAGCTATTGATTCAATCTAGTCGTTCCAACCTTGATCAGTGAAAAACGTGAGACCAAGCAGGCGCAGAGAGACGCTCTCCTGTAGCTGAAACAAAAGATTCTTCAGCTTAATTTTCGATTCGGTATATGTAGTTCTTTGTACAACAAAATTAACCGTTCCCACTAAAATCTCTATAGGGACAATTTACCTATTGATGCTACTTCTTGGAATAGCGCTCAAAGTCGGGGTACTCCCGGCAGGAAATCACTTGAATCTCAGTAGCTTCTTTTTCTGCTGTTCGCTGTTGGTCCCTCGTTTCTCTGGGTCGTCTAAGCGCACTGCTCATATTAACTTCGGCTCAATACCGGAGTGAGGTCAGACGGTATTTGGGAATATGGTGGTTCCCCATGTTTCTGTATTGATTCGACAAAGATTTCTTTGTCGTCTGGTTCGCAATATTAATTATCTCTCCAAATTTGGGAGAGCCATTCATCCTATTTGTGGTAGTTTCAGGTATCACCTCGTCCTTATAACTCATTCTTTCCCTTATTTATGCCGCGCACCATTACTTCTAAATGGGCGGAGGTAATTTCTTTTTCTTCCTCATTCTCTCTTAGTATCGGCTGTCTCTTTGAAAATATGATTTTTAAACCGAGTGGACGAAAGTGAGGTTCCTACTTTTAGTCATTAATTGTAATTATCTTAATTTTCAACAACGAATTTTCTCAGCCCTTGGTCTTTTTTATGCAAGCTGAGATTTACCAGCCATTTCCTCCGATCCGTTATCAGCAAAACTTGTCTGCATTGTTTTTTTTGCTTTATCGTACTGAAACTTATAGATCCATTTCTTATTTCAATTTCTTCGAGTGAAGGATAAAATCCTATTTCTAGATTTGCTTACATGTCTAAAATCGGCGAAGCCCTTTCCTCTCTTTGACAGGCAGTCATAAATGAGTTTCTAAATTCAACCTTTGCCTACACAATTATCAAATACTATAATTTAAGTGACCCCTTCTCCCGTCTGGTAACCACGAGACATATTTTCTTAACAACTTCCGCTTTAATTAAACGGACATAAATCAATTTCTCAATTTCTGCTTTCGTTTCCAAAATTTTCAACTAACCTCGAATGTTCTTTCATTATTCTTTCTCGGCCATCGTGGGTTGAGGTCTTCCACATGGCCTCTGATTATATCTTTTTCCAAAACCAATAAAGTCATTTTTTTCAGATCTGTCTTTTCTTCCTTCTTTTAGTTTATGTGTTATTCCGTACTTTTAACCCTTTCTGATCCACTTCATATTTTAAATTTAACCTTTTTTTCTTTAACGGTGTTATATCTCTCTCTTACCATTTCTGTCATTTACTTGTATATGACATCTAACAGCCAAAATTAAAAAAAAAAATTGTTATGCATGGATTATTATTGGTGAACGCAATCTTAACAACAGATAGTAAATAAAGTAAACACGGATAACTTCATGAAATATTAGGAAAGCGTGATCTACATAGAAAGGTTATATGAATTATACGCAGTATGTATTGGAAACAAACGACTTGCACTCGATTGGGCATCCAATTGAGAACATTTATTCAAAAAGAAGGATGCTATAAGGGTGAATTTATTTAACTTATATCGTGAGGTTTCAGGGTTTATATTCAGTGCACGCAACGATATACGCAAGGCTACGCAAGGCTACGCAAGGCTACGCAGAGGATACTGTTTTGATGGCAGAATCAAAAGAAATAAGAAAGAATTATAATATACGACACTTGATGGAAGCAAAAAGGAAAGACTTAACATTAATTGTAAGAAGACAAAATGCATTGTGACTAGTAAAAAGGACTGCTTAAAATGCGAATTATTCATCAGGGATGTCAGAACTGCCGAAATGCGGAAAATAATCTGGTCAGTAAAATAAGAAACTATAAAAACTTTGACGCAGAAATTTGTAGGATCATTGGAATAAGGCAAGATATTTTCAGAAACTAAATAACGTAATAAACGATTGAAAAGTAACATCAGAAGCAAAACAAAGAGAGCTTGACTGATACTCTTGTCTATGGCGCTGAAACCTGGATAATTTTATCATAATAAAATAGAAAGCCATCAGGCAACTGAAATGTGGATCTAGCGATGAGTTTTTGAGAATACCATAGGCAGCGCAAGCAACAAATAAGGAAGTTCTTGTCAAGTAAAATTTGTTGATAGCAGAATGAGGCAGCTGAAATATGGAGGACATCCGATGAGGAAAAAGACTTAAAGGAAGCGGAGGAAAGCAGTAAGCAACTGAATTGAGAAGATTTTACAAATGGATGGTGCAACAAGTCCCACAAAGAGAAAAAGGGCTTATAATAGGAGAAAGCATAATTGAGAATAAGAAAAGAACCTTTGAAAACGATCAGTTGCACAATGCCAAAAAGGAACATGTCCATGACACACACACACACACACACACACACACACACACACACACACACACACACACACAGAGAGAGATATGTATTGTTATTTTACGTAATAATTGACTGGTCATTCATCTTTTTCTTTTGCTTTTTATTGCAACCTTCATAAAGTTATTCCATAAGAATAAACCCGGCATATTTGCACAAGAAATTATTAAAATGTACCTTTAAAAGTTTCAAATATATTTGTAGAGAAATATGCGTGTATAAAAACGAAGAAATAAACAATCTTCAACGCGGTTCTACAAATTTAAATAAATTTTTATTATTGAGTATTAATTTTCTTTCAAATTGAAAGAAATGAATTACAAAGTTTCTTTGCGAGACAACTTCACGCGAAATATTTTTGTTTGTCTTTCTTTTCATTACAACCGTATCTGTTACGTTAGTATAGAAGAAACAGAATGTATCTACATATAAGAATAGCGTGTCACGAATTTACGTAGTTTTATGTATGAGGGTATTTTCATAGTACAGTAGTTGAGAAAATAGAAAATTAGTCCGTGTTTTGTAATATAATATACTCGAATAAATACGCGAAAATATGAAATTATGGTTTGAGAATTTCAGCTTGTATAGCAAACAAACAAACAAGCCTGGTGAAAGGTTTACTGGAAAAAAACAAAACAAAAAAGCAAACTAATTCTGTGAACTAATATGATCGATTTTATAACTAAAACATCGACTCCAGAAAAAACAAAAATTAGATTTTATTAAACTCATAATAGATTTTTTCACAATTATATATCTATTTTAAGGAGGGAAAATTTTGTTGATCATTTTCTGCAGTTACCCTCCAAATTTTGTAGCAAACAACAAATATTAAATTCAAAGGCCTACAGCACGTCTCATATTACGTCGCTGATTGGTTAAAATATAAGTATATAGAAAATCAAATTTTGGAGCCGACTCGAAATGCATAAAATGAGTTAAATTTTAGTTTAATTAATGCAACTTATTTTAAATATATTGCATTCTTCTACGAACCTGTAACGGGGTTCCACATATTCCTATGGGAAACTGCAACACAGTCATAAAAATCTGGATCGAGTATCCTAATGCGGATGTTTTTTTTAATGCCATGTTCCTTCGGAACATAGGCGATCATGACATCAAATTCCTTTCTTTATTATCTGAGAATTACCATGCATTCTTGGGAAATATAATTTGCTTTTCCGTTGGCTTCTATATGGTTTAAAATTCAGAATTTTTCCTTATCTTAGAATAGTGTCTTCTCAAGGCAAGATAGTCCATTCTACCATGCTATTTAACTCATAAAGAAAAGAGAGGGGTGGGGACATTCGTGCGAAAGTTAACACAGCAGACTAACCCGGAATTTGAACTCGGCTCGCCGATTTAAATTTTCTGCACTGATATCTGTTACCCTAGCCCCATACCTCACATATGGATAATGAACATGTATTTTAACGTGTACTAAAAAAGCGATTTCGATCTCCTGAGTTTGAAAAAATTCACGGCTTTTGACAATAACATGTTGAAAGCTGCAGCGAAGATCTCGTTTCGTTCGAAACACAAAATTAGATGAAAAATTAAACATATTTTGGCTAGCATTCATTATTTCATTATTCTCATTAATCTTTAACATGACCGCTAAAAATTGTATTAGAATTGAAACTTCTTAATAAATGAACATTGTTTATTATTTACAGTGCCGTACCAAAATTCATGGACTAGCAGTATGTAAAGGCAATAGAAGGTGGCACCAACTTAACTTGACGTAAAAATACCCAGACATGCCTTATATACTCGAGTATAGTGCGCATTTTTACGGAAAAAATAAAGTGTACGCCATACCCAGTTAATTCTTTAAATAGCGTTTATACCATACCTGTGAACACTAATGAATATGTCCCAATCCTCATAAATACGTTGAACACGTAAGTAGGGAGCTATATTCTGTGTAAGCTGGTAGCGTGAGCTGTCAGCGTGGGAAGCTCTTGCCGTGTCGAACTCTCTGCCGAAGGGCAGAGTCTCGTCCGGGGAGGTAGACCGCGTATGCGGGATTTACGGGCAATTTTTGCTCAAGCCCTCGGGCTCGGATTTTCCCGACTTTAAATTTGTCCTTGTGCCGCATCCTAACCCGTGATGGGGCAGGTAAATATCGTAATAAGCTGTCTAAGTAGTCCACCACTAGCAGTGGTTTACCTACTTCACGCCGCTGGTGAGTATTGTATTTTGTTGATGTTATAAAGATTACCATTTCATTTCCAACCTCCGTCTTGGTTATTCCACATTCAGCAACCTTTCCTATTTTATAACAAACAGTTTAAAACTCATGCATTTACGGTAACTAGTTGTACTATAGACAGATACATTTTTTTTTCCTGGATCGGTTAAAATTCATGCAAGAAACTTCATGCAGGGGTCGTACTATACATGAAGTCGGAATATACACAGGTATATACGGCATATAGAAAATTAGTCCGTATGTTTTGTAATATAATATACTCGAATAAATACGCGAAAATGTGAGTAATTAATTAAGTTTTGAGAATTTGAGTCTCGTCCGGGGAGGTAAACTGCGTATGCGGTATGTGGGGTTACAGGGAGTGAAAGCTTGACTGTGCTCTGATATCTAGCAAACCAGTTTAAATATCAACTTGAATTATAGGAGTTCCAATAGCATAATATCCAAAGCGGATGGAACATTCAGTTTCTATAATTATGGTGACATATAGCATCCCTAGATACATGGTGCCATGTGGGTACCGCGAATATCCGATGAAAAGTAATATCGACCACGACGGACAGCACAATGGCCAAAGACGGGTCCTTAATAAGTGTGCTCATAGACGCCTGACTAGAATTATCTGTGGTAGCAGATAATCAGCACTAGCGTAAATCACATCTTCATTCAATACAGGAGGTACGAGTCAGCATCCCACTTCAGTTCCATTAGATATGGGAACAGAAGAATCATCAGGACACTCCTGTTAACACGACAACACCAAATATAGAGTCTCTCCTGGGCTCTTGATGTTGCTTATTGTACCCTAGAGAGCTGGTTCAAATAGTTACATTTCTCTTTGTTTGGACCTGGTGGCAGGACTGTGGTGTGGAGCATAAGGCCATGAACAGCTGTAGTCAATAAGACACAGTGCTGACTGGTGGTGATTCCATAATGATGTGACGTGTGTCCATAGGATTGGTCCGCTGGTTTGGTTAAATACGTCATTGATCCGTGATCGCTACATTGCCCTGCTATGCGACTATTTGTATTCATTCATAGACTCCATCTATTCTGACGGTGATTGTTTATTCCCACAGGAATCATCGGACTGAAGTTGCTCGGAATTGATATGAGGAGCAGACAGCGAACTTCTAACGAATGATGTGGCTACTACAGCTACATATCAAGATAGATACGAAGTGTTCTCTACAAGCTTGTCCCCTACAGATTATCACTTGTCGCTATATGCGATGTTTCCTGACCTGGTCCCCGAATAATACATTGAAGAATTAATTGTTTTTAATCATTTCACTCTAAGCAAGGCAATAAATCCACTAAGACTCTAAGCAAAGCGATAATACTACTAGGACACAGGTGGGGTTACAGGGAGTAAAAGTAAAAAAAAAAAAAAATATTGAGAAGACTTAGAATGGGGAGGATTAAAGAAAGAACAAAAACGGAACAGTCTTCAAGAAGACAGAAGATGGCGATTGAAGTTGCATTCAAAAGTTTGAAGATTGTAGTTATCAGGGAAGCAAGAAATTGGAAGGGAGTTCTATATGTAGGAGGTGCTAGAAATGAAACTGTTAGAGTAAAATTGGCGGGTGCATCTAGCTAGATCAACGGGTAAATGCTGAGACCAATTCGCCAATCAAGTAGCACGCTTAAATACATAGACGAAAAAACAGGTGGAAAAAAAAGCTCATCAAAGCAGGTGCCATGAAAATATTTTTAGAAAAGGTTGAGAGAAGCCACGTCACGCCGGTGAGAAAGTGACTGAAGTTGAGATGCTTGATCAGGATCGATTACATCCCAAACTCTCCTTGAATAAAAATTGGAATTCTTTTATAATCTAATGTACAGTTCAGCTGAAAGTTGTTGTAAGTTTATGGAGACCAAGGAACATGCTATGAATGCTGGGACTTTTGCAGCAACAATATAAGAGAATAGAAGAAATAGAAGAAAGGTAATAGAAGAAAGCAAAATAGAGAAGTTTTCATATCGACGAATTCTTGAAAATTAAGCAAAATTCCCTTAAAAATTTCAAACTATAGTGCCCCTATGTTAAATTCTTTACAATAAAAAGTTATACACTGACGTATCAATGATGGTTGCATGTTGCTGTGCGTGAGTTCACGTGTTTGCTTATGTCCATTAGTCGACTAAAATATGTTATTGGCCGGTGACCGCTATATTTCCTGTAAGGGACCATTTACACTCTTTCATGTATTCTGGTGGGAATCGGTTATTCACCGTATCATCGAGTCCAAGTTGCTCAGAATTGGTTTGAGAAAAATTGCAGAAAAATTTATCGAAGGCTGTTCGCACATATTCGTCCGGCATGAGCCGAATTAGGCATGGGAGAAAGGTTTCTTTACGCTCAATATACATTAGTTAAAGATATCAGAGAGCCGGAGACAGGCATAAAAGAAAGAATGGTTGAACATCTCTCCTGAGATCTTCTGGCCACTTGTGGAATCGATGCGATATCGACTTGCGGCATTTTGTAGGGCTAGGTAGGGTCCTGCACAATACTTGGTAGCTATGTCATAGCTTTGGTTAACTGTAGCTATATTCTTTATAATAAACTAGAGTACGCGTGCCGTCAAAAATGACGGCTTATCTTTTATCCGTCGCAATTATATTGTTGATAACGGGATTCAGTAAACAAGAAGTATTAGGTTGGTGCAAAAATAATGACGTAATAATGTCGTTTTTTGATGTATTTTTTAACGTCAAAAAACGACATTATTACGCCATTATTTTTGCACCAACCTAATACTAAATCATGGCGTTAGTATTTCCATTCCTCCTTATGTTGCGTCTTCTCGAAGACGTTCTTCCATTCGCAACCTCATATTTTCTCTTCTTCAGTTAGATTCTTCCTGTGTTTCATTTCGAATCATTTAACTACATTTTCGCTCATAAAAGTTCTTCCATTAGCTTATAACACTTTCATTTTTTTTCTGTTGCTGCTCTCGCTTGTAGGTCTCTCTTGCAGGTTTGCTGCCTTTCTGTATCTGATTCTGAGATAATCGCAATGACTGCCTTTCTTTTCGCTTTCGGCATAATCTCCTTTCTTCAAGGAAATTTTCCGTTTTATAATGCTCACTGGACAAAATTTATCTTAATGATATATGCGTAAACATGTGTTCCCCCTCACTGGAATATGATTGGCTGGTGTCCGTCATAAATACCGATGGACGTGTAGGAGAGTCAAAGAGAGCCTTAGTCTGAGAGCTAAGTCTATAACGACGCCCATTGGACTACGCCTTTGATCTACACTTCTTACCTGCGAATACGACGCGTATCAGTCGATTACTGCTACCGTATTCTACTTGGTTATAGTAGCCAAAACCACTTAGCTACTTCGTTCAAATATATCCCTCTCCGGAACAATATCACCCTGATAAGAGCTTCAAATCGGAAGGCCCATGGGAACGGTAAATGTGCCTTCCAAAATCTAAACAAAGTATTAAGAAACTAGAAGATTTTATTAGAAACAAAGAAAAGATTGCTCAACTGTAATATCTACTTCTATCTGATAGTGAACACTGGACAATCTCGTTCAAAAATATCCCTTTCCGGGACATATCACTTAAATACACAAAATGATGTAAAACATGTGGAATTAGTTAAATTCTACATTTAGGAAGCAAATTTGTGTTGAATTGTATTGAATCTTGGATACGAATGCTAAATGCAATTATTTAAATAACATGAGATCTTGTAATTACACCTATAATAGTTATTCAATTATATATTTAGAGGGTAAAAATGTCTTGTATCTAGTTTAATTTACATATTCAAATGAAATATATAGTGACTAATGCATTTTCTCTGGTAACGTTAATAAAAAACCGGTGATATATTTGATCGTAATTGTTATTTGTAAATTAATCCATTGATATTTATGATTCAGTGCTTACTCCTGGTATTATATTCTCCTGGTTTAATATCTCTTCATGTTAAAATTTTATGGTTGTAATAGAACAGTGAAATGTAAATATCTCTCAGATGACAAAAATTAGCAACAGAACGACAAAGATGGCAACGACAAAGCCTCTTTCAAAACCAAGTTGAAGCAAGATCATCATTTAATAGAGAAAGGTATCTGAGTACCTCACATGTGAGGCTTGAACAAATAAAACTACAATCAAAACGTAGGAGTAAAGAAAATGATTAATTAAACGGTTCATTTTTTTCGGGAACTAATTTTGACCAAATGCAGATAAATATATTATTTGTATAGATTATTAAAATGACTAAGAGATGTAATCACTCATAAATTTACAAACTTAAGTTGGTTTACTTCTCTTTTCGCTACAAATGGAACAGGAAATATGTAATTAAACTGATAATTATGGTTATGATGATTTAAAAAATATACTGTTATCTTATGTATATGTAACAAAATAGGTTTACTTCGGGTTTCTCTTGCTCGTAAGTTAAAAAGTGTTGTATGCTTAAAGAGATTACAAACAGACAAAGGTGGTACATGAGTGAAGGAACAGCAACGCGTGCGTAGATGAAATAGAGGTTTATTGTAAAAGAGAATACACTACTGAAAGACAGCGAATCGGGTGGCAGGCTAGTAATTCCCGAAGCAAGATTATTTAGCTCACCTCCATGCGAGGCAGGATGTGGCAGAAGGTCGTTTTCTAATGCAGGGCTAAACCGAGCCTATAGGACCGGGCAAAAATTTCCCGTAGACCCCTAAACCCAGACGAGACTCTGCTCTTCGCCAGAGCCTCGTCTGAGTTCCTCTCCGCCTGAAAGCAGACAGTTGGACCAGCTTAGGTGGAGACGAATCTCCAACTAATTGCCGAAGCAAGGTTATTTACCTCACCACCCCGCAAGGCAGGATGTGGCACAAGGCCGTTATTAATACGGGGTTAAAACCGATCTCGTGGGCTCGGGCAAAAATCCTCCGTAGACCTCGTAAAAACGGGGTTGGGTAGCTGTCTACCACCCCAGACGAGACCCTGCCCCTCGACACAACCCCGCCCCGCCCCGCCCGGGCCCTTCCCCGCCAGGAGGCAGAGATCCCGACCAGCACAGCCGGAGACGAATCTCCAACCAATTGGTAAAAATTTCCCGTAGACCTCGTAAAAACGGGGTCGGGTAGCATACCCAGACTAGACTCTGCCCTTCGTCTGGGTTCCTCTCCGCCCGAAAGCAGAGACTTCGACCAGCTTAGCTGGAGACGAATCTCCAAGTATTAGGTTGGTGCAAAAATAATGCCGTTTTCTCACATAGTAACATATGTGAGAAAACGACATTATTTATGCACCAACCTAATAACTGCCAAAGAAAGTGCCAGGTATATCCTGTGCACACATTATATATATCTACTGATATATTCCGTTCACATAGGTGTTAGGGAATGTGGAATATTCCATTACAACACCTCATCCTGAAATATTTTCCCCATAAAATTTTGCTCAATACCTCTTCTTTTGGGGGTCAGGACATAATTCTTTGACTTTTTCCCTCTTCCTAGTACTTCTGAGTCTCACCAGTACAAAATAAGGCTATGTGGTCCACTGCCGAATCCTCTTCCCTAACAACTATTTTCTACCGTTTCCAGCATCTAGCTCAAAAAGTCTAAAGACAGATATCCGTACTACATTCTCTTCGCGCGAACTGTTAAGTTCCTTCTAATATTTCTGTTCAACTTCGAATTTTCATGGTATAAGACGCACCCCTCTTTTCATAAGATGAACAAGCACAAGAAAATAAAATAAATAGGCGATGGTGTCAGTTCCTAGATTTTGCTACAAAAGACACAAAATATTAGACATTTATATCATTTGGTAGAAGAAAATTTTGAAGACTCGATTTTTTTTCTCTTTTTGATACTGGTAAACAAAGATTACTAGCAATTTATACGCCGGAAAATATGGCATGTGTGCATCCAGTAGAAAAGCCTGTAAATAAGTGCGTTTAATAGTTTGAAAATCACAACACCTATTTTCTTCTTTTGTTTAATCGTATCAAAACCAACTCAAAGTAAATATTCTTTTCGCTCGAAATTGAAAAACATTAAAACAAGCAATAATACCTTCAGCAAATTCATTAACAAAATTTGCAAAAAAAATTTTTTTTTTCTTATTTCATTTATTTATGACTAATTTGCTTTTGCCTTGCTATTTCACCTTTTATATTGTGTTTATTTTAAAAAAGAAAACAGCAGTAACAAGCAAAAAGTATTTTTCCTTATTTAAAGTCAATGTCTATAATAAGTGAAAAAGATATTCATGGCGAAAAGGTTGGAAGAGAAGACTAGGCAGTTCCCAGAAGACATTCTCCATCAGCAACTAATATCTTCGGCCTTTTGTCGATCTGCCCAGGGGAAAAGCAATAATGGAAAAAAAAAGTTCGTTTTAAATGAGTTTCTTTTCGTTTTCTTTTTGTATTTACACTGAACGATTTTTTTAATAACCAGTGAGAAATTGAAACCACGTAACATAAGAAAGAGGGAGAGGATTTATGAATTTAAGAATGTGATTTGGAGTAGAAAGAAATCGGAGAGAGAGAGAGAGAAAGAGAGAGAGAGAGGGAGAGAGAGAGGGAGAGAGAGAGAGAGAGAGAGAGAGAGAAATGCACAGAAAGTTTCGAACAGCCGGCTAGAAAGTAAGAAACTAAAAAATGAACGCATATCGAACTGAAAAAAGAAACAGGAAAAAAGATTGCAAAAAGTAAATAAATTGTAATGGCAGAACGAAACATAGAGAGAAAGAAAGATTCAGAAATAAAGAAAAAAATCATGCGGAAGTAAATCTTACAGAAAGAAAGAAAGAAAGAAAGAAAGAAAGAAAGAAAGAAAGAAAGAAAGAAAGGAAGAAGAAGAAGCAAGAAAGAAGGAAGGAAAGAAAGAAGAAGAAAGAAAGAAGGAAAGAAAGAAAGAAAGAAAGAAAGAAGAAAGAAAGAAAGAAGGAAAGAAAGAAGAAGAGAGAAAGAAAGAAGGAAAGAAAGAAATAAAGAAAGAAAGAAGGAAAGAAAGAAAGAAAGAAAGAAAGAAGGAAGGAAAGAAAGAAGAAGAAAGAAAGAAGGAAAGAAAGAAAGAAAGAAAGAAAGAAGAAAGAAAGAAAGAAGGAAAGAAAGAAGAAGAGAGAAAGAAAGAAGGAAAGAAAGAAATAAAGAAAGAAAGAAGGAAAGAAAGAAAGAAAGAAAGAAAGAAGGAAAGAAAGAAAGAATGAAAAGAAGAAGAAAGAAGAAGGAAAGAAAGAAAGAAAGAAGGAAAGAAAGAAAGAAAGAAGAAAGAAAGAAAGAAAGAAGGAAAGAAAGAAGAAGAAAGAAAGAAGGAAAGAAATACAGAAAGAAAGAAGAAAGAAAGAAGGAAGAAAAGAAAGAAGAAGAAAGAAAGAAGGAAAGAAAGAAGGAAAGAAAGAAGAAGAAATAAAGAAAAAGAGTTGAAAACCCAATGGATAACAAATATAAATGAGATAAGAAGGCAGAATAGAATACTAAAATATAGAAAAAAAGAAAAGAACGAAGCAGGTAGGAAGGAGAAGACAAAAATAAAGAATAAAGAGAAATTACTATAGAAAGAAAGAAACAAAGAATTATTCATACAGAAAGGAAGAAGAAATAAAGAGAGAAAGGAAGACACAACTAGAAAGAAGCTGAACAGAAAGGAAAGAAACAAACAAAAATGGAACGAATGTAAGGAAAAATAAAATAGAACAAAACAAAGAGTGAAAGAAATAAAGAATAAAAGAAAGAAATCTTCTAAAAGATACAAATTACACAAATATTATGTTGGTGCAAAAATAATGTCGTTTTTTGACGTTCAACTTCAAAAGAAAAACGACATTATTTTTGCACCAACCTAATTTAAAAAAAAAAAAACGATAAAGAAAGAAACGTCCATAAAGAATTTATGCCATGAAAGAAAACGTGCAAGAATTGCATAGAACTTTCACGTAAAAAAAGTAAAAGAAATACTGAAAAAAAGAAAAAAAATAATATGGAAAGAAAATAAATCATACAAAAGAAAGAAAGAAAGAAATCAAACAGAAAGAAAAAAAGAGAAGGTAAAGAAAAGAAAGAATCATAAAGAAAGAAATAAAGAACGAAGGAAAAAATGCAGAAAAGAAAGAAATCAGGAAGAAAGAAAAAGCAGATAAATCGAAGAGATAGGATAAAATAAAGAAAAATGAAAAGACAGCGATAAAGTAAAAAAAAAAACCCAACTCAAAATAGAAAGAAAAATACAGGGAGAGAAACATTGAAGACAGAGGCATAAACACACCCATACAACCGAGAGAAACAAAAGGACATAATCAAAAGAAAATATTAGTTTCTTCTGGAAATAAGAAAAAAGCTCATGTCAAGTAACTGTCGTATCTGCATGTCATCTGAATCGATACGTAATATTATGAAAAGAGCAGATTATTTTTACGCATGCGCACATGTCATCTCTCACGCTGTTCGATAGATAAATATTAAACATTTTCATCAACGCTGTTTGGTTTTATTGGTGTGACTTCAACCATTGCCAAATTATTCCCCCAATTGTCTGATTGGATAAAAACAATTTAGTAAATATTTTCATATTCTTAGTTTTATGGTGATTTTTTTCAAAAAAAAAAAAAAAAAAAAAATACATTTAAAACGTCTAAAATAAAATGTGTTCTTAAAAACAAAACGGATATGGAAACAAAATTTTTTGCAAAGGTGCCACTTCAAAGAAAAACATTTTTTGCTGAAAAGATTCATAACTGTATATGTTGCATTTTGAAAAAAAAATGATTCTCATATATTATCACTTTGTCCGATTTAGTGACATTACGAATTGTTGGTTAATTACGAAAAGATGGTATTTTGGCAAAACTGTTTAAGCAATCGTCAAAAAATTATTTGCAGAATCGTATGTCTGAAATAAACAGAGAGTAGTGATTACACCTAATCTTAATCCATCATAAAAATTTAGAATAAAAAAGGCTCTACAATGTGTATGTATGTATGTATATATGTATATATGTATGTATGTACAGTTATATATCGATGGCATGCATGTACAAGTATAGAAAAAAACTCTATGTATATGCTTGGGTGGAAGTCTGTGTGTGTACATTTACACGTGTGTGTACATTTACATGTGTGTATATATATATGTGTGTGTGTGTGTGTGTGTGTGTGTGTGTGTGTGTGTGTGTATACTCGACTCTCCCGTCGATTTCGACGTATGAGGGTCAAGCAGATCAGTTTCCAGGAAACCGACAGCCCGACAACGGCACATGAGATTTGATTATAGTGATGAAGGTTTCGTGCAGGACCATCCACATTTTTTGAAGGGCCGAATACAAAGACCTGGTGTACTACGTGCCACAAGGTCCCTAAACGACCCTCCGCAGGTTTAGAATTCAGAGTTGTCCTTCTCTTAGACCAGTTGCCATCCAAGGCTATAGAACCCAGTCTGTCCTGGTATTTACCCATAACTGGTATATATATATTAGGTTGGTGCAAAAAATAATGACGTAATCATGTCGTCTTTTGACGTTAGAAAATACGTCAAAAAACGACATTATTACGTCATTATTTTTGCACCAACCTAATATATATATATATATATATATATATATATATATAGAGAGAGAGAGAGAGAGAGATAGATAGATCGATCGATCAATAGATAGATAGATAGATAGATAGATAGATAGATATAAATAAATAAAAGTGAACATAAACTAAATAATGAGATATTAGCAACTATATGTGCATGTGATAATGTACATATACAGATGAGAAAATAAATATTTATTTAATTTAAGGTGTAATCAAAACAGTGCTCAATGTAGTTAAACAGAGCTATAAAGTATATCTTAATAAATGCACATATACCTACGTTTGTAGTACAACTCAGATTTTCATGGTTGCCCAATTCATCAGGCACAAATTTCACATCATGAAAAACTAACTCACCCATCTCCACCCTCTGAGCTTACGTTTCTATTTAGCATAGATCTGACATTTCATTGGTTAATTAAGACATGCCCACAAGTCTATTTTTAATTATGACCTTATGTCCCCCACTTTAACTTTTGGAAAAGAGGTAACAATTTGTTTTAAAATCCCCTTAAAAATCATTTAATCACCAGTAACTTACCATCGCCTGATACAATGTAGTATTGAAACATTAAATCTTATGTATAGCGATTTCAAAATGTTTTTATTATAATATCTTATAATAATAATAATAATAATAATAATAATATATATATATATATATATATATATATATATATATATATATATATATATATATATAATAATTAATAATAATAATATATATATATATATATATATATATATATATATATATATATATATTAACAAAATAATCCTTGATTTAAAATCCTACACTAGCAAACGGATCTAATACAGAAAGAAATAAAGCACACAGGTGCATGGACACTCTCTAGGGTCTTGACATGAGGAGGTGATAAATTAGGGTAATTAATTTGATTTATGATAGCCATTTGTCCTTAGAGCTCCCAAGGCATCTTCATCACACACAGTTTAGTCTTTCTTTCATTTTAGCTCGAGGAAGTTAAGGAGAGCACACGCTTCTCCGGCGAAACCTGAAAAGGAGACATGTAGTTAAATTGCCCCGTCAAATCTAAACTAATATGGCGTCAAATTCATCCCGAAATGTCTAAACTATCACTCGTATATTTTCTCAGATCAAATGTTTTCAAGTGAAAGAATCTTTAAAGTCTCAAAGTCTGACGTTATAAAACCACAAACAAGGTGCTTTACCAAATAACAAAACCAGCATGACTTGAAAACTTGAATTGCTTAGATTTTGAAACGGAATGTTTTTATATTAATAACGAATCTTCGCACGGATATAAAATAGCCATTATTATTATAAAAGCTTGATTTGCTATTTCTCTTATCACAGTCAAATTCACGCAAATACCGATAATCATACATCGTTGTGTATGTGATCCATAGATCCTGTGTGTTTTGTAGAAGGCTGCACTCCACCGGATTTCATAGACTAACTCACAAAGTGTTATGGGGTCCACCCCTTTTTCATACAAGTGAACTCGACCAGTGTGTATTTGTACTGCTGCCGATGAATACCCGAGAGGTAGAGTAATAGAGAGAGTAAGAGTGGGAGGTAACCGCTTTGTAGGAGTCACAGTTGCTAGCACGTAGATTGAGAAAGAAGTCATAATTCGATACTGAATTTCCCAGACTGTATATATATTATTATTGCTACTAACCGCATGTCTGGATCTACTAACCGTATTAACAATTGTATTATTACGTCAATACATTTATTTGCTATATTTCATTCCTGCGTTTGTCATTCATTTGAGACTGGATTTCATCCCGGAATCCACAACCCAAAGAAAGAACTGTACCAAATAACAAAAACGACATCACTTAAAGATTTCCAAGAGCAACAACACCAAAAATGGATATTGCAGGTAGCCAGAAAGAAAAATAGTTATATAATCAAGTTGTTAACTTTCCACATTGCTAAAATAAAGTATGGTTGGAAATTTCATCATTAAAAAAAATAATTGCACGATAATCTCGTATAGTTTTATTAGTGGGCAATGGAACTTATACTAAGTTAAAACTTTTTTCTCATTTTCTTCACTTCATATATATATATATATATATATATATATATATATATATATATATATATATATATATATAATTATTTATTTAAAAATATGATTCAAACACGCTACATAAGAGGTCTCATGTTTCAAAACAAGAGCCGAAAACTTCAAAATAATATTTGAATTAACTTGAGTTAAAGTAGGCTCTGTTCCATCTTCAAGCGAAATTTTTTGGGAATGACTTATTTCTGAAATTTACGAGTTTTAATAGTATGGTCAGAATTGAAATCAAAAATTTCCATGGTAACATCAAGGGCGGATTGTTTAGAATCGGCAGGGGTGGGGTCAAGTTAATTCAAATATTATTTTGAAGTTTTCGGCTCTTGTCTTGAAACATGAGACCTCTTATGTAGCGTGTTGGAATCATATTTTTAAATAAATAATTATATTTATGCTCTACTTTCGTATCGAGCACTATTTTTTAAAAATAATTACAAAAATACTAAGGAACTTTGGATTATTTACCAAACCAGTTTCTTTCCTATTTTCTACAATATTTTCACATATATATATATATATATATATATATATATATATATATATATATATATATATATATGTGTGTGTGTGTGTGTGTGTGTGTGTGTGTGTGTTGGGTAAGTATTCCACGGTCGGAATGTCGGCGTTTAAACCGACTACCCTACTCTAAGGTTTTGCGAGTGATGTGGATTGTTAGCGAGCCAGTTGAACGAAAAATAAGACGTAAAAGTGGGCGAAAGAACTCTCAATGAGTCAACGGCCAGCTAACTAGAGATGGTGCCTCCATGAACCAACATGGAGAAGGCAACAGGAAACCACTCCACTATTAATCCCCCAAAATATCATGGCTAAATGTCTAATAACACACACAATATGAAACCTAACGGCATGAAGTGGTTTACGTCTATGGGAATTAACTCCTCGTCCAGGAAGGGCCGACATGTGCAACAGGTGTCATCTAACCTTCATCCAGCGACTGCTAGCACAAACGGCGTAAAGACGATAACATTCCTCGGAGCCTATCCCTCGCCCCCGGAAAGGAGCGACATGAGTGACTGGTATCATTGGACCGTTATCTTACGACTGCTCGCATCAAATAAATAAATAAAACTCTTGGGACATGGAATGTTCGAACGTTGAACAACTGCGGCCAGTTAGATAATGTAATACAAGAGATGAGTAAGCTAAAAATCAACATGTTAGGTGCATGTGAAACTGGATAGGCAAACAACGGTGATTTTGTCAGTAACAATCACATGATTATTTATTCAGGTGGAGAGAAAAACGATGAAGGAGTAGGATTGATACTAGATCAAGAATTCAAGAAATGTGTTCTGGGATACTACCAATTATCCGAAAGAATTCTGATAGTCAAGCTGAAAGTAAAGCCTTTCAACGTAGCTATCATAATAGTGTATACACCTACAGCGCAAAATAAGGAAGAAGAAATCGAATCTTTCTATTTCATTCTAGACAATCCCAAGGCTCTTTGACAGGGTTTGTCATGATTATCATGGGAGATCTGAACGCCAAAGTAGGCAGAGAGAGGACAGGGAATATAACAAGAAAATTCGGACTAGGAACCTTCAACGAACGTGGAGAAAAATGGATCCAATGGTACACGGCCAATGACCAGGTAATAGCCAACACCTAGTTCCAAGAAGATCCATCCAAAATGATTATAGGAATGGAGAAATCCAGGAGGAGAAAGTAAAAACTAAATTGACTACATAGCTATTAACAAAAAATTCAAGAATGCACTGGTTCACTGAAAAACGTACCCAAGTGTTAACTACGGAAGCGATAATCGCCTTGTTTTATGTAAACTAAGTAAAACTGAAAAAGCCTAACGGAGCACTCAAATTCCAATACAACAAACTCCTGAGCGACCCGTTCCTGAAAGAAAAAAAAATGGAGAATGTGAAAAGGAGATATGAGAGACACAATAGAAATAGAAACTCGAAATGGGGCACAATAAAAGAAGCTTTAGTGATATCAGCAAACGATATTATGCCAAAGGAAAAAGGACGACGAAGTAAAAACGAATGGACGAAGAGATGAGATTCTCGACATGATGCAAAGGAGACAGAAAACAATGCCAAGATATGGAACGGAATACAGAAAACTACACAATGAAATAACGACCAAATGCAGGGAGGCTAAAGAAGAGTGGCTAAATAAAAATATGCAGAAATAGAGAGACTGAGTACCTCCAACAAAAGAGATATGCAGAAATAAATAAAAGAACTAACAGGACAGAAGACATGCTCGTCAACAGGCTGTATAAAATCAAACTATGGAACACTCATATTAGGGAAGGAAAAAATTCTTCAGCGGTGGAGTGAATATACTGGAGAACTCTTCAACGGCGAAAGAGAACAACCAGCAATACAAAGAACTACCGACGGACATGGAATTCTAAAAAACGAAGTAGAAGCTGCACTGAAATTGAATAGAAACAAGGCGGCAGGGCCAGGCGGAATTGTAACAAAAATATTGACAGCCTTAGATGATTTTGGTATAGACAAGATCACAGAAATAATGAATGAAATGTACAACAGTGGGGATATACCGGAAAATCTAAGCAGATCTATTTTTATAGCACTCCCTAAGAAACCACGCCGAAAGGAATATGAACTACACTGAACAATCAACTTAGTGAGTCACATAACAAAATTCATCATTCGTATTCTGATGAATAGAGCGTGCAGCAGATTCAGGCGAGAGATAGGACAAGAACAGTGCGGGTTCGTTAAAGACAAGGGACGTGGTATTCATGCTCAGAATGTTGTCAGATAGAGCAATACAAATGCAGAATGTTTTATAGATTACACACAGGTGTTTGACAAAGTACGCCACAAAGATCTGTTGGAACTGCTCAGCAACCTTAATATGTTTGGGAAATACATTTGAATAATCAATAAACTATACTGGCAGTAAACGGCCTGCATGCGGATGGAGAATGAATTCAGCTGATATACAAAAATAGAAAGGGGTGTAAGGCAAGGATGTATCTTCTCACCGGACATATTCAAACTATACGGCGAGGCAATTCTTAGAGAATTAGAAATCCTAACGGGATTCAGCATTGGCGGCCACAATCATAACAACATAAGATACACAGATGACAGAGTACTGATAGCAGACACAGAAAAGAAATTACAAAATCTCCTACAGAAGGTAGCGAAGAAGAGCAAGAAGAAGGGACGAAGTATAAACTACAAGAAGACAGAATGCGTGATCATCAGTAAAACGATGAGCCCGAAATGCGATTTACAGGTCGGGGACACTAAAATCACTGGATAGTATTTTGACAGAGGACGGTAAGTGTGACGTATTGGGATGGCCAAAAACACATTCCAAAAGCAAAGCAGAGTATTACAAGACTGGAGGATTTTGTTGTAAACAAAGAAAATAGTACGGAACTGCTACGTGATATCCGTCCTCCTTTGCGGCAGTGAATGTTGGACGGTCTCCTCAAAGATGAAGAAGAGACTCGAGGCAACAGAGTTATGGTTCTACAGGAAGATGCTGGATCGAGCGTGTGCGCAATGATGAGGTTTTGGGGGGGATTCATATAAGGAGGGAGCTTATACTTAACATCAGGAAGAGGCAGCTGAAATTTCTGGGACAAGTAATGAGAAAGTGGGGCTTGGAGAATCTGATACTTACAGGACTAATAGAGAGAAATAAAAAAGACAAGGGAAAGCAAAGCGTGATATACTTAGCGGGTTTAAGCAAGTGGATGACCGAAAAGGGTCTGGGAGATGTTGCACAGTGACAAAACTTATTAAGAGCTACAAGTGATAGGGGGATGTGGAGAGCCATGATTGCCTATGTCCTGAAGGGATACGGCACGTAAAAGAAAAAGACTAGTAAGAATGATAACAGTTAGTGGACCTGGGAAGTCTAATTTCCAGGTAAACTCTTTTAAAAGGACTTTAGAACTTTCGACCGATTATATCGCTAACTATTCAGTCAATGAATGCCGAATGTT